>OW388145.1:12475000-13675000 GCA_936450015.1 Meganola albula | reverse complement strand
TTTTGTATAGAGAATGAACAAATGGCGTTGTTCTTTTCCATACAAAATGCCACTTTGACATTACGACGATATCGAAAGACGAGAGTAGAATAAGTTCGCACTCCCCCTACTGTTTTCTGAAATATAGTACAGTACGGTTGCTATAACTTGGCACTGACGAACATAGGCTTTCCGTACTTTAGCGGTACCTACCCCATGAAGAAAACTGTTATTGCCAGATGCCAAATGAAAAAATTAAATAAATTGAAAAATTTATTTTATTTTAAACTCTCTCATCAATAAGTATATATAAGTATACAAAGAAAAACTAGATAAGGCGTCGTAAAATTCCTCCGAATCGAGGCCTTGGGGGAATGTGCCCAGAAGACTGGCAGCATTGCCACTTTGTATAGCAATGCTAATTCTTTGACCAAAATGTAAGCCAACTCTCTGGTCGCGTGAAGAGTCTACTAAGCGCCTAGAAATTTCTTTAAATAGTGCAATTGGATACTATAGATAGACCGTTTAACTCGCGTATCGCCTATCGCCAAGATTCTGACTCCTCAAGCTGCACAGACAGTGATGATGATTCAAGCGATATGGATATTAGTGAAGAATAGTCTTACATTACTTTTATCTGTGTTTAAATAGTTCTTTATGAGATTTAATTAATGTTTTATACTTTGTATCTTTAAGATGCTATTTAAATACAGTACGGGTGGCAACCCTAAGTACAAATACATGAGGTACTTTTGTTCTATACAGTCCGTCATACATCCGGCTTGCCATGTGTCGAGTCTGGTGCATTTATAATTCATTCACACAAAAGAGTTCAAAGCTTGTTCAGATAATTGAAAGGGCTATTTGAGTTTGTTTATTTTAAACCTAGAGGCTTGTAGTGTGAGTTTTTAACTAGATCACGTTATTGTAAACTGGATTTTTAATAAAACTTAATGATGTTGGTAGAAGTACCTATTACATAGGTAATCATGATCAACCTACAAATTTTCCGCCCGCGTATGGCGGTTATCGCTCTAAACCATTAACCTCTTTTTTCACGGATAAAAACTATCCTATGTCCTACCCCGGGTCTCAAACTATCTCCATACCAAATTACATCCAAATCGGTTCAGTAGTTTTTGAGTGAAAGCGCGATAGACAGAGTTATTTTCGCATTTATAATATTAGTAAGGATTCTCGTTGATTTTTAGTTGTTTTCCAACCATATTTATCCCCCTTTATGAAAGTCCTATCTGTAAATACCACACAACGGTGCGGACCTCGCTTAAGAACTATAAGGTCTTGGGTTCGATTCCCACACATCTTTGTGTGAATTGTTTCATCGCCGCTGCTCAATATCAGTGGTAAAACATCGTACGGAAACCGGCATGTCTAAGAACTAATCATTTAAGGAAATGTGACATCCACCAACCCGCACTTGGCCAGCCTATGTGGACTAGACTCTCTCAACTTGTAAGAAATTTGAAAGAAAACCCTTTCCCAGCTGAGGGACACTAAAAAGGGTTGAAGTGAATACCACAAATAATACAATACTATGTATATCAACACTAGCTGCCCCAGCGAACTTCGTACCGCGTATTTATTAAAAAAAATGTTCACTTAGGGGGATGAAAAATAGATGTTGGCCGATTCTCAGACCTACTGAATATGCATAAAAAATTTTATAAGAATCGGTCAAGCCGTTTCGGAGGAGTATGGCAACGAAAACTGTGACACGAGAATTTTATATATTAGATTTAACTCAAGGCCACGCGCAAAGTCTGGCATAAAATCGGTCATAAAAATTGTCCGTGTGCTGACAACTTCCTGAATTCAGTAGAAGCCTATTTCATCATAAACCCGTTTAATCATCATCATCATCATCATCATCATCATCAGCCTATTTTAGTCCACTGCTGGACATAGGCCTCTCCTAAAGTACGCCACTAAGCACGATCCGCGGTTTTTCCCATCCAGTTCTTGCCGGCCGTTACTGAGATCGTCACTCCACCTAGTCTGAGGGCGTCCTACGCTACGTTTGCCAATCCGTGGTCTCCACTCAAGAACTCGTTTACCCCAGCGGTTGTCAGTTCTACGGCAGATATGACCGGCCCACTGCCACTTCAGCTTTCGAATACGAATACGGAACCCGTTTAATATGATAGAGAATTACGAAATTTATGCAGGCAACAGCTGATTTACATAATTTTGCTAAACAAATTATCCCAAGAGTGGTAGGCGGGATAGGTTATGTAAATATACCTTCGATTGCAGTAGATTCCAATTATACGCTTTCGATATTATGTAGAGTGCTGAGTGATCTGTACGACAGTACTTAGTAGAGTTTTCAATACGAAAATAGTTTTCAAATAATATAAAAATGAATTCCTATTTCCCTTACTCACGCCATCACGCGTGAACGGCTGGACCGTTTTCGCTAATTCTTTATTTTAGAATATTCCTTGAAGTACGAGGATGGTTCTTACGCAGAAAAAAATAAAAAAATCTAGTAACGCTAGATAAATATTAATTATTTATCTAGTAACGCAGTTTGGTACACCTAACCACCGTACACTTGAAACCATTTTGGGGGCTGAGTCACCTTCGTCATTTACACACGTGATCTCCGGGTAGTGCAAATCAGGTGACAATCAACTGGTGGTAGGCTTCGGCCGTGGTTAGTGACTACCCACCAGAGCCGCACCGCCAAGCGGCTTTGTCGTGTTCCGGTGCGATGTTTGGTGACACCATGCAGTGAGGGTGGGTCGGAATTGTTGCCCCTTTAAGGTTTTTAACCTTAAGAGGCTCATTCCACTGCCACCTTCTCAGCGATAACCTTTTATTCGGTTGAACCATAGATAAATAGGTATATTATTCTTCTATGGGTTAAACAAATAAGCAGTTTACCTTTACATGAAACTCCAATTTACTTTATTTTTATCACAAACCTTTTACATAGATTTACCTTATCCGCTTTTTATTCAACTTACAAATTGCAGAAACGCAGTTAAGTACTTACAAGCGACCCGCCCCGACTTCGCGCGGGTACAAACTATGAAATTACTAGCGGCCCGCCCGGCCCCAGCTTCACCCGGGTAGCTTCAGCCCACTCAACAATTTACAAAAAATGTGATAAATAAAGAACCGCTCAATCGATTTTGTGCAAACTTCACATAAACCATCTACTAAATAGTCCGAACAATGCCTAAACATTTGGTTTGAATAGGTACCTAAGCCCGTTTTTGAGTTATAAAATTATGTACAACGAAAAGTGGCATTGATTAATATTTAAATAGATTACTAGCTTTCCGCCCGCGGCTTCGCCCGCGTGTATGTCGGTTATCGCGCCAAAACATTACCTTCTTTTTGCGCAGTCGGATAAAAACTATCCTATGTCCTTTCTCGGGTCTCAAACTACCTCCATACCCAATTTCATCCAAATCGGTTAAGTAGTTTTTGCGTAAAAGCGTAACAAACAAACTTACATTCGCATTTATAATATTAGAATAGATGTTCCATGAGGAAGGTTTGGGTGTCCAAACCTTCCTCATGGAACACTCTGTCTATTGGTGGAAATCACATGAAAATCCGTTCAGTAGTGTTTGAGTTTATCGCGAATAGACTGCGAAAGCGACTTCATTTTATACTATTTATTTAAACATATTTCCACTTTCTTAATGCAGTGCACTTAATAAACCAAGTACCTATCATTTTTTTTTTAAATCACTGAACATACTCTACTTCTTTTGTATTTTTTATGCGTATAAAGATTAATTAAATTACTAACCTATTATGGCGCTAATCTGTCTGAAAGAATCCGTATAATATGGCCGAAACAAAATTAACAATTCACTTAATTGGTAGGTAACCTACTTATCTGATCCTACAAAATTTCGTCAGTACTCTTTTTATAGATAGTTAAATCGTATGACTTTAATGAAAGGACATTATTTATTTATTTATTTATCTACAAAACAAATACTACTATTGTACTACTACATATACTTACTATGTTTTAAAAAAACAACGAACTGATATTTAATTATAGAAACTTTGTAAATATTTTAATAAGCTTCAACGTTTAAGAACTGTCCGTTTAGGTAAATCATAAAAGAGTAAAGTATACAATATTCTACCTGGCTATTCTAACCACAAAATTCTGGCTACTTTTACGTTTCATTTTTAAATTATAATAATAATCTTTCCAAATTCAAAATTATTTATGATTATTCTAGATATTTCTTTTACCAAACTCTCTCAGCTCTATACTTCTCGAAACGAGATCGCGTGTTTATTATTATTATTTTATTTCATAATTTTAGTTTATTATTAAAATTATGAATTAAAAGTTTATTCTAAAGTGTTTACTGTTTATTTCTACTACAATTCTACCTACTCTCTATCTGAGGGTCTATGATACTACCCACTACCGTCACAATTGGCTCTCCGGCGGGGAATCGAACCCCGGTCTCCCACGTGACAGGCGGGGATATTAACCACTGTACTACCAGCTTGACAGGTTGCCAATGTCATCAATGACCTCAATCACATAGTAAAACATAATTAACCTACTCGTCCCAGCGAACTTAGTACCGCTTAGGAACGTCACACATCTGAAACCTTCCTTGTGTTTCTACGAATATTTGAAAACGAAAATTAGCCAAATCGGTTAACTCCATTGCCGTGCATGTGACTCTTGACCCCAAAAGTGTTTAAATCAACAAAATATACTTATTTACACCTTACCTTCTTTCAACTATCTTTACAAGTTTAGTGAGTTTAGGTCTTAATCCACACACGCTGGCCATGCGCGTTGTTGGAAGTCACATGTCTTTGAATGATTAATTATCAGATGCCGGTGTTCTTACGATATTCAGCAGCGATGTAACGGTTCACAGAAAGGTAGGCATCGAACCCGCGACTTTATATTGCAAAAGCGAGACTAGCGAGGCTCCTGAATAGCTGAATACCTACATAAAATGGTGGGCACGTAAATCCATTTCCAATTTCCAGTATTGCTCATGCAATGGAATTTTATATTCACTGTCTGACCTAAATGTTTTTGTTCTTATTAATTCGCCGTATACAAATCAATTCTCATTCATAGCGCTGTTATTTGAAACTCGCAGGTAATCTTTACCTAATGTAGGCATAGATAGATTGACGGGCCGGTGGCGTGGTCGGTAAGAAACTTGCTTTTCATGCCGCAGGTCGTGGGTTCTATTCCCACCCGAGACAAACATTAGTGAAGAACATTGGTGTTAATGTCGAGTCTGGGTGTAAATGTCTATGAAGGCTTTTGAAGGTTTTAGACTAAAAATATCATAATTAGCAGACAACTTTAGGTAGGCGTGAATAATTGGGTAAGAAGACGGTATTTCAATAAAATAACTACGGCAAATATCACTTCACCCCAATCTCTCGATAGCACAATCATGAATTCTACCAGTTAATTACCTACAGATCGTTAAGATTACGTTGGATTAAATCGTAACGTTCACCGAGCACGTTATTGCATCTGCACTTCCCGACGACACAACGGTCCAACACACAGTGTCAGCCATTCTAATATGGCCGCTTCACCCGTGCTCGGTGTTCATTCGTTCGTTCATAATGACATTTTTGAGTGATAGCTGACTTCAAAGACGGACGCGATGACAGTATAAAATGACAGCTGATGCATTGAGAAGTAGATGTTCCAACATCTATTTTAAGCATATATTTACAAAAGAAAAGTATTGTATGTATAAATTAGTTATCTGGTTTCCATAACACAAGCTCTGCTTAGCTTGGGACCAGATGACCGTGTGTGTTGATGTCCCAGAGTATTTATTTACCCCTGTACTAATAGTACACACGGCAACACATCAAACAATATAAGCTGACCTCTCGTTGTACGGAAATCCTATACAATGCGAGATCAGCTTAATTTGTTTTTAAAGCTTGACGTGTAGCCGTCCGATTGAGCCATACTGTACCCGGGAGGTCGCCCCGGACAATATTTGTGTAACAACAAAAATTTGTTTTGGTGTCTGGTTGGTTCAGGGACTATCCTCCGTGCCTCGGAGAGCACGTCAAACCGTCGGTCCCGGTTATCATTTGACATATCTATGACAATCGTTACGTGTAGTCAGAAGCCAATATATTCTGACACCTGGTCTAACCATCTCGGCTACTGGTTCCCTACGGGTTTCGAGGTCTCATGGCAGTCGCTCGTATAATTCTGGTAGCTAGCCGCACCAGGTTAGATTGGGAGCCGACCCTAATAGTAATGGGAAATAAGGCAAGGGGAATGATGATGACGTGTAGCCATGTTTACAACATCTCTCCATAATTGAAATGTATTTTTTTATTCGACACTAGCTTCCGCCCGCGGCTTCTCCTGCGAAATTGATCTCACTAAACTGGTTTCTCCATACAAAGTTTGGAAACCCATTTCACCCCCTTATAGGGTGAGGTTTGAAAAATCCTTAGTGCTTAAATTAAATAAATAAAAATCCTTAATTCCTTCTTAGTGCTCCCCTAGACCCCATAAGGAACCTATGTGCCAAATTTGGAGTCTCCAGACCCAGCGGTTTGGGCTCTGCGTTGATATGTCAGTCAGTCAGTTTCTTCTTTTATATATTTAGATAAAATCAGCAAATTGTGTGCTATATACTCGTAATAATATCGTTGAAAGCGCGTAAAATGAGCAGTCAGTGACCTTAGCGAGCGTACAGTTGATACGGTAACCGTGCAACAGTATCAAGAGGACCGTGTTCTGCAGAAACGTTTCAAGCCACAAGAACACAATATTGTAATTGGAGTTTTCAATCAATCAATAAATCTGCTTTAAATTTTCGGATTTGTACCTACGTATGACATGACACCTTCATAAAAACCATCTTAGAGGAAAAGATAGAAGGAAAGCGTGGAAAAGGAAGGCCAAGGATAAGTTATATGAACCAAATAAAGGAAAAGGTTGGTGTCATGTCGTACAGGGAAGTAAAAAAAGCTGCTCAAGATCGAGCCAAATGGAGAGAACTTCATCAGTTGTGTGTTGTGCACCAACAAGGTTTGCCCTTAAATTAACGCGATTTGCGCTACTACTAGGGATCTAGCGTTGTTGCAAGAGCGATAGTTTAGCTATCGATATTTAACCTTGAAAAATAGTCGATAGCGCGAATGTTCCAATACTATCGATAGCGAAAATTAAGCAATTGAAAGCAGTCGATACTATTGAGATTAAATGATTTTCAAGGCCACGATAGTGTCACAATACTATCGATAGACTATCGTTATCGCAGCAACGATACTTGGGTCTGTGTTGCACATACGCTTGGTTCTCCACTCACGCGCCATCATCCCCGTTGTACTTTGCTCCATGGCGCGATGCTGTAGCGCGTAAGTAGCTGTAAAAACACGCTTGTCGCGTTAGCATCGCTACAGAAGCGATGCTAACGCGACAAGCATGTTTGTACTGTTTGTAGCGATGCTGTCGCGCGATTATGAAACGCGGCCGGCATCGTTAGAAAAAGTAGGCGAGCGGCCTTAAAACTGAGCTGCTTTTACTATAGATACATACATAATGTCATTCACTCATGAATATGTAACGCACGTCGACGGTACCTTTAGCGTCAGTGCATACCTCTGTACCAAAGGTATATCTAACATAAATAGCTACATAACTTCGGGCTTTTGGAGGTGATTTTCACCTTGAAACAACGTACTGTATCTGCTTAGAAATTCGAGTAGGATTGTGTTAAAATACGCGTGAAAATGATTGGAAATGTTTGTGAAGAACTCAACATTATACCGAATATCATTGTAATACTTTAAACAGGTAATTTGTGTATATATCGTCTTGTTCATTTTTTAATTAAGGACTCTGCAGAAATTTTAAAAACCGTTTATGTAATCTCTAACGATTTTAATGACATTTTTAGGTCGTTTCAAGGGGTCAAACTTTTTTTTGCTTTTGTAGCCAATTGTTGCCACAATTCTGCCTGTGTCCATCAGTCCGAAATTACAGTTAAGAGAATATGGTGGAATATGGTGAGCTTCATCTTCATCTTCTTTTAATTATGGCCTCTGGAGAAATTATTCCGCTTTGGTGTGCTATGGTTGGCTTTATTTTCAAGAATCCTGTTTTTTTTTATTTGAAGACGTGAGTAAACCACAAAGCAGCCAACGACAATTTTGATGACATTGATTTTTTTTTTTATAGTCACTTGAGGCTTTAACAAAAAAGGGTAGCTTGGACCAAGCTATCTATATAGCTTGGTCGCCAAAATACTAAGACGGTTTATGTTATAACGCACAAATCGTGCGTAGTTACTAGGTACCAAAGATTGGTGGCGTATCATGATAGATAATAATAATATAAGAGATATAGAGATATTGAGATTTTTCAAAAGAGCAGAGCAGTAATACCGCTTTCTCTGTTCTTGGTCTGTGTTGGATTTCGTTCTCAGAAGAAGAAGTTCCCATTTTCTAAGATTTCGTAATATTTGTCTCTCCGTCTATAAATGCCGTCTTGTCTAAAATTTGTCTAAAATTGTAAAAGAAGTTTTACTTTTTAAATCTCACCTGACTTTTTGGCACTATGTCCTTTCCCGCCATTTTTGTTTCGTCTAGGATACAAATTAATTTTACTCTGGCCACACCCCATCACTGCTGTCACTGTCACTTTATCATATTATTAATATTTTTTATCCACCGTTATTAAAACACTGATTGTAAAAATTTCAGTTGATAATATCTAAAAATTACACTAGTGATTAACAATGGCGAATCCCATTTTTGTTTGTGTTTTTTCGATTTATAGAGACGACAGCTTGGCTCCATGATTTCTTTCCTGGAAAAGAAAATTTAAAGCTATAATATTTTTTTTGTTTTTAACTCTTCACAAAAGGGAGGAGTGTTAAGTATGACCGGGGTAACTATTTTAGGCTATGGTACAAGCCTGTACCATGGTCTAACCAAATCTCACACAATCTCACGAAGCTGCATGAGAATCTCGACAAATATCACATAATTTTTTATGCAACAGTGTAATGTTACGAAAAATCAAATTGGAGACACGTATGATTAAGGGCAACACACGTGAGGCACGATTTCGTGTTTTTATTTTATTTATTTATTTAATAAAAGACATATACAATAATAAACTTTTACATTAGCAGTGTCGCATAAACCATCATTAGTTTTTCTGTACACTTATTCGTCTCCGTAAACTCAACATTAACATTAATCTCGTCAAGTTAACAAGATTGTATTTATAGGTAGATGTAAATAAACAGTTAATACTTTAAAATTTTTAGGTAGGTGCACTATTAATAAATTATTGTATAACAAACGAACGATAACATCCGATAACTCGGTCAGGTATTGAAAACATTATTATTATTATTATTATTATTATTAGCCCGGATCATCCCACTGCTGGGCAAAGGCCTTCCCTAACACTTTCCAGGCGTCGCGGTCTTGTGCCACCTCCATTCAATTATATAAGAATTAATCTATTTCGTCCCGCCATCTCCTTCTCGGTCTATCGCGACGCCTCCTCCTTGGGTCTGGATGCCAGTCTGTGGCTATCTTTGCCCACAGCTCGCATAAAAAAAGGGTAAAAACATAATAAACATAACATAACATTTTTTTATATTGAAAACATAAAGGTGCATATTATGATGACTTATTTTATTTGTTATGCATAGTCATAGAAGAAATTATGTATCTATGGCATAATATATATCTGCCCTGATATGGCAAAAGGCGGCTACGTGCAGAATGTTGATTTCGGGAAAAATGCAAAAAGTTAGGTGGGTCACCCTAAAAAATTTGTATTTAGCCGCTAAATACTATGCGTTTCAAATAAGAATAGGATTGGAAATCCGCCATCTTGGACCGGAATGCGCAACAACTTCACATTTTTTAGTACAGTGAGCAAAAATGTTTGTTTGATATTATATTCACATCTAGATGACAAATAAAATAAAAATGCGTATATGTTATTGTCTTTTGAGTAATATTGGACATTTGGAGTCGAATATTTAGATACAAATATATTTTATTAACTTCCGACGACAAAAATAGGAGTTAAAAGATAAAACGAGTATTTTTATTCGCGTTTAAGAATTTGTGTGCAAGTTTGTGGTATCCTAGCGCTTAAATTTACTTAGGTAGGTAGCTGCATTGTAACTACATACTTGTGTAAAGTTTTCACATAAATCACTTAAACGAGTATTTTTAACGAGTATTTTTATTCGCGTTTAAGAATTTGTGTGCAAGTTTGTGGTATCCTAGCGCTTAAATTTACTTAGGTAGGTAGCTGCATTGTAACTACATACTTGGGTAAAGTTTTCACATAAATCACTTATATTACTGTCTGTGGTTTGACATTTTGTGCTGGCGCTACTTTTGCTTGGTTTTTGGTATGAAGTTAGCCGCGAGTCCAGTCCTATTCTTATTTGAAACGCATAGTAGCTTACGATATCTCGGGAACGAATAAACTAAGAAATATAATTCCAAGATGGGTAGATGCGCAATCGTTTACTTAGTATGCTGGTTATAATAACTCATTTTCGTAAAAATGACGTTTAGCCGCCTTCTTCCATATCACGGCAGTTATATATTTTCAAAGAGCCTGAATTCGTCAAAAATACCTCACGTATTGCCTAATGGATGCCCGTCAATAAGAGCCTGTACTGTGACAACGTGAGAAGGAATGGCATTAATAATTTAAACAGCTTTAGGTAACACGATTATTATTTCAACGCCTTAAGTGCTCATCAACAGTACCTACGCCATTTTAAAAATTCAATTTTATTAAACCCATTATTGTATTTTATGGAGGCTCACGCGCAATTGCCATTGCCGAGATCCATTACGGTTAGCTTCGGGTTCGATAAAAAGTTTTAACGAAAATTCTGTACAAGTTTTCTAGGGAGTTAACTGCTTGATTATTCAGCTTCGGTGTTTAAGCATGTTTGCCTCTAGCCCCGAGGTTGCAGGTTCGAGTCCCGCGCTGGAGCAAAAATAGTGTTGAGGCTTTTCTAATACCTCAACACGTGTCCGGAGACAGAAAAATAGTGAAGTAAATGTCGAAAAAATGACAGAAAACTTATGAAATCCTTATTTAATTTTCGATATATATGTCTGTCTATATATATAAAAATTAATCCTTATGTCCCTTGGTCACGCCATAGCGCCATCAAGCGTTAACAGCTGGATCGATTTCGCTAATTCTTTTTTTAGAATATTCCTGAAGTACGAGGATGGTTCTTACGCAGAGAAAAATAATAAAAAAAATCTCCTCCGAAACGACTTGACCGATTTTTATGGAATCTTATTCAATAGGTCTGAGAATAAGTCGTAATTTATTTTCAGACCCGGTAGGTGGTAGATACTGTATTACCGGGCAGGAGACGTCTGCGGTGTCCGTTAGTTAGAGATAATTGTGTAAAGCACAAGAAATGGGGCCCATGTAAGTTGTAGTCAAGGGTAAGCCTGTTATAAATTAAAAAAAACCGCTAAATATTGTTGTTTTCATACAAGTGGGATTGTCACTTCCATTTTAAACTATGTAAATATTACAAACTAGGTACTTATTATTTTCTACTATTTCAAACTTCAAAATACGAAAATTTCATGTTATGAGAAAATAATAACCGTAAAATATGTTTATAAATCTTGATGGGCAGTTTAAAGGTAATTAAAATGTTATTGCTAGATTATTTTGATTTTATTGCTGGCAACCCAAGTTCCGAGCTAGTCTGTTTCCGCAGATCAAAAGATCTCAAGCGAATATTAAACATTTCGACATTACTTCTATTTTTAGGTTATCTACTTAGATTTGAGTATATTTAAAAGATCTTTGGACGGGCCGGTGCAGTGGCGTGGTCGTTATGATACTTACTTTTCACGCCACAGGTCGTGGGTTCTATTCTCACCTGAGACAAACATTTTTGTTTGTCTCGTGTCTGGGTGTAATTATCTATATTTAAGTATGTATTTACAAAAGAAAAGTATTTTATGTAGTTTATTACCAGTTACCTGGTCTCCATATCATAGTTGTATGGAATGCGTAGCAACTTCACATTTTTTGTACAGTGGGAAAAAGGTTTGTTTGAAAAAATAATCAAATCTAGATGAAAATAAAAAAGAATGGCTGCAGACACGAATATTTAAGTACAAACTTATATTATTATTAACTTTGGAAGAAAAAAAAGCGGTGTTAGAAGATAAAACGTGTGTGTGTATGTCTGTGTTTCTATGTATTTGTGTACAAATTTGTGGCATCCTAGCGCGTAATTTTACTTTGGTAGGTAGTTCTACATACTTTTCTACATAAATATTTTTTCCACACAATTTAACATACCTAATATTACTGTCTGTGGTTTGATATTATGTACTGATGCTACTTTTGCATGGTTTTTGGTATGAAGTTAGCCGCGAGTCCAGTCCTATTCTTATTTGAAACGCATTGTAAATACTGGTTTTAACGATTGTCTGTTTATTTAACAGAACAGGTGTTACTCACCACAATATAATTGCGACTTTAATTGCTTTTAATTCTTTTTTATTTGACACTATCGCGTAAAACAGTAACGCTTCTAAATTTTGTAAACACGCAGTACCTAAACTAACGGTTTTATTCATAAAAATTATATACCTAAGTTTTTTAGTTAAAATGGATTTTGTCTCTTTCTTACTAGTATTAATGTTAAGATGACAGACAAAGACAAACGGATTCAACCTATTTTAGCTATT
This sequence comes from Meganola albula, assembly GCA_936450015.1. Taxonomy (NCBI): domain Eukaryota; kingdom Metazoa; phylum Arthropoda; class Insecta; order Lepidoptera; family Nolidae; genus Meganola; species Meganola albula. The sequence continues at coordinate 13,662,271 of OW388145.1, read as the reverse complement.
AAAAGCTTATTATTACGTTTATGAATAAGAGAAATTTGTAACTTCCGAAATAAAGAGGTGTGTTATGAAAGTTTGTTGCCACAAATCTCTTACGCGGATGCACCAATTTTGATGCAGTTTTTTTATTTCGGTAAAGCTGAAGTGACAAATATAGTTCGTAACTAAAAAACTGCGTCAGTGGGTTAGTAAATTTCTAATTTAGATAGAGTTACGTTAGGTAGGTAATGATGAATGAACCAATTTTTTTAAATGACTGAAAAAAGGATGAGGTTCTCTATTCGGATGATTTTATTTTTATGCTTGTTATTATGTTCCTAGTCAGATCCTCAAACTTGGCCATCGACAATATAGAAGCCAATGGGCTAAATGCGGCACGCGTCTAATAGGTACCTAATGCTGCCCGCCGCGCCGAAACGCTCTGGCCTGGCAACAGTGGCAACCCTTTTGGCTCTCTGCGCAAACAAGCAGCCAAAGACAAAAAAAATAAAAATAAAATTGCGCAAACATGGCAAATGGATGGACAAAAAACCCAAGAAAGAATGTGATGAAACAAAACTATTTTATAATGGATTTTATCGCGGCTTATTTTGATTTTAAATACCAACATTTCAAAGTCTTTTCAGACTTCATGACCACAGGTGGGGGAAGTCTGAAAATACTGAAACGAGACTTAAAATATGTGAGGTATAAAATAGTTTCATTTCAAAGTGTGATATTCCCTGTAAAAAAAAATACTTTGTGAATAACTTGGTTAAAGCAAAAACTAATACAAAAACTAACTAATACAACTTACAATAAACAGCAAATACAAGAAAATAATTGTTTATAATAATAACCATTTATTTCAGGCTACATGACCCTTAAAAAATATAACACTATGAACAAATACAATATTAAATTTCATCTAATCTAAATACTATAAATATGATACGAAATATTTTATTTTTTCCACGCTGCATTTACATTTTCATTTTTTTTTCATTCTATGTGTTTTTTCGTGTTTTGCGTGGTGTTATGATCGTCATACCCCACAAATACTGCCGTGTGTCATTGCCCGATAAGTTGAGTGAGTCTCGTCTGGAATGCAACCCTCCGCCCGCTACCCCTGTAATTTCCCCTCAAGCTCCCGTGTTGTACCGTAGGCAACGCCATTTTTTAATTTCTTAGTCCCGTTTACCTGTTAAAAAAATAGCAGAGACGAAGATCTTGTTATGATATTCTTTTGTGCACAGTTCAACCATGCGTCTGTGACGTCACAGCCCCCAAGTGACAACTTATTGCGCACGGGTAGTATAATGACGATAATATTATGGTGATTAGATTTATACGATTCTCATCTGTCATTACAAAGAAAACTTAAGTTGTAATTATGAAAATTTGAGATTATTTAACTAAAATACAAGAGATAATCGGCAAAATTTCAAAAGTTACCTAAACGATAATGCTTTAGGCGTTTTCAGAGCCAAGTTCACCGTATTCCAAATCAGATGTTCTGGAGGTATGCGTTTAACCACCCCTGTCGTATATATGCGACAAAGGGCGTTGGGGAGAATGTGTATGAAAGAGTCAGTCTTTGAAAGAGCCGATATGATTTTTACTCACAAAAATATGACAGTTCTACGAAAACAAATTTTGTTTTCATAAAACTGTTATATTTCTGTTATCCAGTGTTGCTTAGTAAAAAAATAAATTAATAGTAGTAGTATAGGTAAGTTAGAAAAAATCATATCGCCTCTTTCAAAGGCTGGCTCTTTCATTCACATTCTGGCCTATGTATTTTTTTTTTGTTTCATTTCTATCTATTGCACTAGGTCTCATGTCTCATTTAAGCGACATAGGTGGTTAAAAGGTCTAAAAGAAAGGTATAATTAATGTACCTCACACTATGTAACTAGTTAGTTTTTTTTAAATAATAATAAAAGTCATTAGTACGGGAGCAGACTTGACAGCGAGGCGGCGGCAGCGCGTCGCGTCGTAGCGACACGCTTCGACAGTCTAGCCTAAGGTTCGCACTGGCGACGATTGGGGACCGTCGCTACACGATCTGTCCCCAGTTCTCTACAGACATCTATGCGACCAACATCAGTCTAGGAACTGTCTTAGCACTCGTTATATTATTTTTACATTAGGGGATATATCTTTATTTTCTCCCACACATATTACAAAGTTATAGGAATTTATAAGGTGCAATATTATTAAGAGGTGGGAGACTGGCGTCCAAGCTAGGTTATAGTTAACCTGTGTTATGGATCCCCAGGCCTCTACTCTACGGACAATACAAGTTCACAGTATAGCTTAATTGTTGTTATTAGCAAATCGCAGGTTTTAAAGGAAATTTATTTGCAAGTGTAAGTACCTAGATACCAACACTAAAAACGAACAAAAAATTTATCAAAAATACCACAACTTTTAACACATTTAAAGCCACCTTTATTACTGGTTCCTAGCAATGGCGCTATTATATACAACGAAAACATGCTAAGCGTTTCGAAAGAAAATATAGCCATACATTGACATATAAATGTAAAACCGAAAACACGCTTGACGTGTTTGTGACTGAGGTGAGGATTTCTGAGAACACGCCAGGCGTGTCAGTGGTACTGAATGTGTTAACATGACATTAATTAGATCGTTTTGGAAAATAAACCAGTTTCAAACAAAAAAAAATTCGTTTCCTGAAAAATAAGTAAGTAATAACATCGAATCGATGACATCCTCCATTTTGAAGGTTAATACGAAAACTGAGTGTTTAACCGCTTTATCGGAATTTGGTAAAGTTCGGTCTTCTTACGATTAAAGTTTAATAAATCTTCGAAGTTACAAGCGTCTCGAACATTCTCAGTTTTGTTTAAGTCTATAAAAATATAATAGGTAGGTACATAACCAAAAGTACTGTGTGTTCGTATTTTTGTGGTAAAACTTTTACCGTTCTTTTATTTGTCAAACTTTGTCAAGTTTGAGTTTCGTGTGAATTCTGAGAGTAGCAAATTTGAAATTCTGAGTGCATTCGCTGTGAGTCGATGTAAAGTGACATAAAGTGATTTCAAAAGTTATTTGGTTTTACCACAGATAGCTGTATTTATGGGTTTTAGTGAGTCGTCAAACTCAGAAACTCGTGATAGTGAAACCCTGGCTAAGTTTAATACTTCTCTTTGAAATACACAAATGCATTATTGCAGTTCCTTAGTCTTACTAAACAAAAAAGTTTAAGAAACTACAAAATATTATTAATATTTCTTAATTCTTGAATATAAATTTAAGAAAATATTTAGACACTAAACAAGTTTAAGGATATAGTGGCATTTACAAATTAAGTATGCTGCAGACAAACAACATGTTCATCACACAAATGTCTGTCTCGGGTGGGAATCGAACCCACGACCTGCGGCATGAAAACCATCAGCATCTTACCGACTACGGAAACAGCCCGTCAATTGGTAATCTCCTCCTTTTTAAAATTGTTTGAAATAGGTACATGTAAGTACGTAATAATGCAATTTATTATTCATACATAACATAAATTTAGAATTTTTTATGAGTCTTAACCCCCCACCACAATCCCGCCTCAATTACTCCTGTAGGCTAAGTCCCAAAACACCTGTACGCTAATTCACGTAATTAAATAAGTTCAGTTGCAGTGCAGTTGCAGTTAAGTTTCGATCAAAACAGCCCTTTTTGTGTTCTGGTAATTTTGACAACTGCTGTCAGTTACGCTCGCGTGAAGTTCGCGTCACGCGAGTGCATAAATTAGATGTGACGGCTAAATAATTACAATAATACTATTTTGCACTAAGACGTTAACTGCAACTGCACCGCAACTTGATCGGTGGGTTAAGAAATTACGTGAATTAGGACACTGCTGTCTGAAATTCCGCACGGATTCAATCAGAAAGGTACGAGGAGATGGAAACTTAGACTGCCCACCACACAGCAAGAAAAAGATTTAAATAGCCTCATCAAAATGGACTAAGCACCACGCACTAAGGTTATGGTAATATAAAGGGACCTATTAAAGCTGGTTACATTAAAAATTATGGCGAAATCGTATGCACGCACACACGAAAATAAGCACTTCATTATGGTTGAAATAAAACATTCTTTTATGGATTTTGTATCGCGATTTATGTTAGATTTTAATTCCCGACGTTTCAGTCTTTCCAGACTTAATGGTCACGGGTGGACTGAGGTATTTGACGTCCAAACTTATTGTTCACAATTATTACTGACTACTTTAAAGATGTGAGGGCACGACTGGGAATCGAACCCGCTTAATCAGACATTGTTTTAAGCCCCATTTTTACCAAGCGTCCGACAAATTTTGTGCACATACTAGCTAGTAGGCGGAAAGCTACTTTCATCATTAACCTCTTTAAGCGCAGTCGGATAAAAAACATCCTACGCCCTTGAAATAAAACTACTTTGTAACAGATTTTATCGCAGTTTAATTTAGATTTTTATATCCCGACGTTTCAAAGTCTTTTCAAATTATGGTCACGAGTGGACCTTTTGGTATAAATATAACTCAGATAAATAAAAAAAAGGAAGATATGGTACTAGAACACAGCGCGGTCCTTCTAAAATAAGTCCAACGGACTCACCGACTCTCAGTCGCACGCGCGCGGACTATCGAGTAAACGACGTATGTTGACACAGCTCATTAATTTTAGGTTATGTGTATAAAATCGAATCAAAATACCTTCTTGTTTTTTAAATAAATGTTAAAATCACTCAAGAAACAAAAATAAGACAGACTGGATTACCTAACACGCAGAAGTACAGCCAAAAATTTTAGTTTTATAGAAATTATTACTTATATTGTTGATTGCTACGCCATGTTTGTGAGAGTGAGATAGATAATGCAAAACAGACGTGAAAGACAGAGAAAACGCATATTTCGCCCGTCATAATATTTCGCGGGTATTTCGCTACCGCAATGTCATTCATTCAACAGCACGGCTATCGTGATTTCGCTTGCACGTTGTGTGGGGCCCTATCTCTGTCCTTTTCTAATCGTTCACTGTAAATATCTAATTGCGATCACAGATGTGTGTTTCTCGTTGCACGTAGTTCTGCACCGAGGCCCAGGTTTGGTGTTTGCGTTATTAGAGCGTGCCATATCTTCCTTTTCTTGATTTATCAAAGGTATAGAATAAAGTTTACCTACTCCGTATCGGAATGTCGCCCATAGGGCTATATTGTCATAAAAGTTGTTGAAACTAACGGTACTTTTATTCATAAAATCTTATACCTAAGTTTTTTAGTTTTTTTACTTTATCTCTTTCTTATTAGTATAAATGTCAAGATGACAAACAAAGACAAACGAATTATAACCTAGCTATAGTGAGCATAAAAAACGTTTATAAATACGGGGGTAAATGTTTATATACACAGTATTACAAATGAAAATCGCGTGCTCGTAGCAATTTCACTGCTAATTAGTAATGGTGTCGAAATATGTACAATTTTATTCAAATTATCGTACAAATCACCACTCTTTAATTAATTATGTTAACTAGGAACGCTATTTGTAGTTATTTAATCTAATTTAGTTACATTTAATTATTATAATTTAGCAGCGGTGGCACAGTGGTATCGGCCTCGCCTTAGAAATATAAGGTCTCGGGTTCGAATCCCAGTCGTGCCCACACATCTTTGTGTGAATTGTTTAATCGCCGCTGCTCAATATCGGTGAGGGAAAACATCGTGAGGAAACCGGCATGTCTAAGAACTAATCATTTGAGGACATGTGACATCCACCAACCCGCACTAAGCCAGCGTGTGTGGATTAAGGCCTAAACTCTTTCAACTAGTAAGATAGTTGAGAGAAAACCCGTGCCCAGCAGTGGGACACTAAAAAGGGTTGAAGTGAGTTACATTCCGCAATCCTGCCACGGCTACTCCTGTAAGCCAGGATCGACAGCGGCGCCGTGGAGAGACTCGGGATTTGAACCTGACCAAGTCCTGGCACACCGAAAACTGTCTTGTATCTCGTACGAATTCAATCAGAAAAATAAAAGGAGTTGGAAAGAAAGAAAGAAGAAAAAGAAAAGATTGTCTACTTCCCTCCAGGCAAAGCGTGAGACAGCATATAGAAATATGAGAGATTAAATTACCTCTTCAAAACGGACTAGGTAAGCACCACTGATAATGTGATCTAAGGGCACCTATGCGAGTACCTATTACTTAATTAGTTATAATAATCATTATCAGCCTATTCTAGTCTAAAGTACACCACTGAGTATGATCCGCGGCTTTTCTCATCTAATTCTTGGCCGGCGGCGGCCTGCTGAGATCGTCACTCCACCTAGTTTGAGAGCGTCCTACGCCACATTCGCTAATTCGTGGCTGGTGTTTGAAGCCAGAGCGGGTAGTTACTGTAAAAAAGTGTCACGAATCACGTAACGCGCGGAAACGCGTCAACATTTAAATTAAATTACACTCCCAGAGGTCTCTAAATATAAATACTGCATAATTTACGTAAGGGTTCCCTTCACAATGGAATTACGAGATTAACTTTATCGGACGACTAATTAAATAAGAGAGAAAAGCTTAAGAGATTAAGAAATTATTAAAAGCCACGAGTAGATAACATCTATTAAACTCCGCTAAAGTGAATAGAGTATTTCGTGTTCAAAAAAAAAATTGGTTGCCTGTAAAGTCGGTATACGGGCGAAAGTTTTACGTGACAACGACTGAGTGGTAAAATAATTTTAATGTGAATATTCATTCGTATAGTAGGAAGAAGGATGAAATAATAGTAACAATTCAAAACATTTATTTATACAAAGAATTATATTTAAAACATTAATTTATATAAAGAATCTCGCTCTTAGGCGGGCTAACTGTGCTCGAGTGGAAGGGACGCGTGCCTTTCACTTTTTATGTCTGTCTCTCTCGCTCTTAGGCGGGCTAACCATGCCCGAGTGGAAGGGACGCGTGCCTCTCACTCGCTCTCATTGTGAGCGCATAACGTGAGCGGAGCGTAACGCAGTTTCTTGAAGTGTCACCCGGCAAACCAATTTATAAGACGTTGTCACGTCAAAAATGTGTGAAAGCAGTCGTCGGTATACCGCCATGGGAGTCTCGTAAACCCCCTTGACGTTTGATTGTTAGCCTACTCTATGTATGCTAATGATATTATGTTTAATATGAAGGTTTTTGAAGGTTTTAAACTAAAAATATCAAGATTAGCAGACAACTTCAGGTAGTCGTGAATAATCGGGTAAGAAGACGGTATTTCAATAAAATAACTACGGCAAATATCACCTCACCCCAATCGCTCGGTAGCACAATCACGAATTCTACCAGTTAATCACAGATCGTTAAGATTACGTTGGATTAAATCGTAACGTTCACCGAGCACGTTGTTGCATCTGCACTTCCCGACGACACAACGGTCCAACTCACAGTGTCAACCATTCTAATATGGCCGCTTTACCCGTGCTCGGTGTTCATTCGTTCGTTCATAATGACATTTTCGAGTGACAGCTAACTTTAAAGATGACAGTATAAAATGACAGCTGATGCATTGAGAAGTAGATGTGCCAACAAATATGTTTTTAAAAGTTATACCGACTTTACAAATGCAAACGTAAATTAAAGCTACACACAAACAGAAAACATGAACAGTTTATGCATAAAAAGTGTTCATGTACGATGTGCATGTGCGAGTGCAATACGAAATTTTCATTTTAAATTTCCTAAGCCAGAAACAAACTATATGCATACGCACTATGCATATCCACCTGCGTCGACGACGTCGCCCTTCCGCGGCCGCCTAGTTAACTACTTACTTTGAAATGCTTCTAGAACGGTGGGAAAAGTTTTTACAAACGGGAACCTACACTACCCTACACGAACTTTCATGTATGTTTTTTGTTTTCTAGTTTTTAGAGCTCAATCACTAGGCAACTATTTGCCGAGCGACTGAGCTCTGAAAACGTCTATACGTTTTGCTATATTTTGTCAAAATTTAATACTGATTCACAGTTAAGTCTCGCATATCCTCAAGAAGCTTTTATTACTAGCTTTCCGACATGTATGCCGGTTATCGCGCCAAAACATTACCTTCTTTTTGCGCAATCGGATAAAAACTATCCTATGTGCTTTCTCGGGTCTCAAACTACTTCCATACCCAATTTCATCCAAATCGGTTCAGTAGTTTAAGCGGGAAAGCGTAACATACAGACAGAGTTACTTTTACATTTATAATATAAGTAGGGATTATTATTAAACAGACAAGCAGTTGTGAACAACTGATATTTGACGGGCCGGTGGCGTAGTCGGTAAGATACTTGCTTTTCACGCCGCAGGTCGTGGGTTCGATTCCCACTCGAGACAAACATTAGTGATGAACATTTGTGTTTATGTCGAGTCTGGGTGTAAATATCTACTATACGTATTTATTTACAAAAGAAAAGTATTATATGTATAGTATATACCAGTTATCTGGTTTCCATAACACAAGCTCTGCTTAGCTTGGGACCAGATGACCGTGTGTGTTAATGTCCCAATATATTAAAAAAAAATATTATATTCGCCTGCATCTGGTCTCTTTCCTTATTCGGTTTACTATGTGAGACTGTTAATTTGCTTCTCTTTTTTGTAATTTATGAATTTATATAAAAAATAAATTTACTTAGCATGAAGTAAATACTACAACAACCTTACTTTGTGAGAAAGATTGTTTATCTGGATTCATTTCAATCCTACATTCGATTCACTCCAAATTCGATACACATAAACCTTAAAGAAATTATAATACACGAGTCTTTTATTTTTCCAAATACTACCCCCCAGGGGGCTTGTATGATGAGTTAATATTATTGTACGGGTTAACAACCGTACTACACGTGTAACTAGTGCCGGTGGCGTGGTCGGTAAGATACTTGAATTCACACCGCAGGTCGTGGGTTCGATTCACACACAAGTCAGACGTTTGTGTGATGAACACGTCTATTTGTCTAGTCTGGATGTAATTATCTATATTTAAGTATTTATTTACAAAAGAAAAGTGTTATACGTAGTATATTACCAGTTATCTGGTTTCCATAGTACAAGCTCTGCTTAGTTTAGGATCAGATGACCGTGAACTGAAGTATCGCTATGTAATTAGTACTAATTAGCGGTGCTTCAAATATGATGTCATAACTGGGTTATAATAATATAATAATAATAATAATAATATAATGGGACTTTAACACATTCGGTCATCTGATCCCAAACTAAGCAGAGCTTGTACTATGGAAACCAGATAACTGGTAATATACTACATATAACACTTTTCTTTTGTAAATACATACTTAAATACAGATAATTACACCCAGACACAAGACAAACGGACATATTTAAACAAATGTTTGTCTCGGGTGGGAATCGAACCCACGACCTGCGGCGTGAAAAGCAAGTATCTTACCAACCACGCCACCGGCAATCTTAAGAAAATGAGACATTATGACGTAGATGACTAAGCTGATGTCTGGCTCTATATATTATAGGCCATTGTTTACAAACCAAGGCAGCAATAGGACGCAATTTGATAGCCCGCGGCTCGTTTTACCGTCTCGTAATCTTATTTAATGAGACAGTCGTTTCGCAGACATGTACCTTACCTACTTGAGTTATAAATATATCAAGGGGTGGAGCTACTGGAGGGTAGTTAGGTAGTCAGTGTAGTCACTTCAACCCTTATTGGTGTCCCACAGCTGGGAACGGGTCTTCTCTCAACTATGTTACGAGTTGAAAGAGTTTAGGCCTTAATCCAGTTAGTTTAGGGTTGAAGAAGCCAAAAGGAGGAACAATTCTCATCCTACTCTCTCAAATGGTGTTACGAAACATCGCACTATATATGGCAGGGGCGCATAAGGCTTAGTCTGGTGGGTGGTCACTAACCACGGAACTAAATCGAAACCTACCACCAGCTTCCATTCCTATGGTCACCACATTGGACAGTGAATAATGATCACATACCTATCACATTGCTGCCGATTTCAACACCACATTAACTACAATTCCGATTCTGACATACAATAAATCCTTTTCTCAACTGGCTTAACAATTTAGGTACTCTATTAAAGCCTCTTGGCATTCTGCCAGACCGATAAATAAAAAAGTTTTAAGAGTACGTTAACGTTAAATAGCTAAAAGAAATTCATATTTATGGACTACTAGCGGCCCGCCCCAGCTTAGCCCGGGCAGCTTCAGATAACTCAACAATTTACAAAAAATGTGATAATTAAAGAACCGCTCAACTGATTTTGTGCAAACTTTACATAAACCATCTGCTAAACAGTCCGAACAATGCCTAAACATTTGGTTTGAATAGGTTAGCCCGTTTTTGAGTTATAAAATTACAACAAAAAGTGGCATTGATTTTTATTTATATAGATTTAGCTAAAGAAATATTTAGTTTTCCGCCGCAGTGGGATAAATACAGAGATGTGACATATCTCAGATAAAAGTATCTGAAATACAGATACAAGATACAAAATACGTATTTACATCTTGTATTTGAAATACTTTTTTTATTTTTTATTTTGTATCTGATATTTAGATACATTTTACTGATATCTTAGTATTTTGAAGATACTTTGTTCTCCAAGATACTTTTACTGAAGTAAACTTCGCATTTTTTCTAACCGAACGCAACTGAACGTAGCGCGTCGTTTAAAAATTTGGTCAATATTGTCGGAATTCGGGAATCAAAATAACAGATGGCGACACTATCTTTCTACAAATGTCATCAGCTAAGATGTCTGTCACTCCTGTCACTCATTCCGTAATTTTTTCGTGTGCACATGTTGTATGGTGTTTTAAATTAAATACACCTGTTTGCCCAGCTCTGCCCTTGAGGAGCGACTCTTTTCCTTTGGGGGCATGATCATGAGGCCTCATCGAAGGAAGATGACTGACAATATGTTTGAGGAATTACTTTTACTCAAATCTCAACTAAAGCATTAAAATTAAAAGTCTCTATTTTAATACCTTCATATTTTGTCTTGTTACAATTGCCTGATCCTTGTTATCAACGCGATCTATTCGAAAATTGTTTTCTCGAACGAATAAACTTAGATAAGTTCAATTAAATGTTGTTTTCTTACAAAAGTATTTTATCTTTAAAAAGTATTTGAAAGATAGGTATTTTGTATCTAGTATTTCAGATACCTTTTTAGAATATTATTTGTATCTGGTATCTGAAATGCTTTTTTTTTAAGTATCTTGCATCTTGTATTTCAGATACTTTGTATTGGGTATCTTATACATCACTGGATAAATAGTAACAGCAGAATTTGTAGACTAGACCCTACGACACAGGGTATCCTAGTGTAGGGTCTAGGGATGCTGTGACCGTACTACATATATAAAAAAAAATCAAAAATATTCAATAAATGACTGAGACCTTCGTCCGTGGGAGTGCACCTTTTATCTGAATCCCCACACGTGGTCCTCGGGTGGTGCAAATCAGGTGACAATCAACTGGTAATTATGTTTACTGGTAATTAACTGGTGGTAGGCTTCGGCCGTGGTTAGTGACCACCCTTTAGACAAAGCCGCACCGCCAAGCGGAATTGCCGTGTTCCGGTGCGATGGTGACATCATTTAGGGTCGAAATGAAATTGTTCCTTCTTTATGGTTTCAACCTTAAGGAGCCTCATTTCATTGCTACCTTTTCATCGAATGTCATTCGTAATCACGAGTGAATCGGTACACTGGGCTGGCGCATCCCGCGCATCCCATCGTAGACTACATCATTGATTAACATCAGGTAAGTTGTAGTCAAGCGCCAGCCTATTCAAGAATAAAAAAAACAATTAATGGCCTATCTAACAGTGTAAGAATTTTTCAAATTGGTCCAGTACTTGTCATTGAAAAACAAAGAAATCGCCATGTTTGTTCGACAAATGTCTATTAAAGATAAATGACTAAAGCACAAGAATTTGGGCCCTGGAAGTAAGAACTAGGAACTGTAACCACAGATAATATAATACAATACTAGTAAGTATGTAACATAAAACGATATCACTTCAGCTTTCGAATAAAAAACCGCGTTAACATCGGTCCACCTGTTTAAGCTCTAAGGCACAAACCTTGTACACAGATACACGCGTAAAACTTAATAATAACATCCCTGTTTTTGTCGGGGGTTAATAACCACAAGTATCATAAGAAACCAAGAGTAAAATCATAATTTTTCATAAGAAAACACAAATTGATAGTGTCTGGCGCTGTTGGTATCGCAATTTTCCTTAATTAATTTATCGCAAGTGGCCAACATAATTTGCTAAAATATACTAGTGGAAATTCTGAGCAATACTGCTCAGAATAACGCCTTTAGCGAGCTCTAGGTTTTTATAAAGTGAAACGGAACTTTTACTTTGCAAAATTATATAAATTATAAATTATCTTGTGATTTGGCGCCAGCTTCAATAAATAAATTACTCCTACAGTCTATTAACTATACTAATACTATAAAGCTGAAGGTTTTGTTTGCTTGGACGCGCTAATCTCATGGAAAAAACTCTGTTTTTTTTAATTTTCCTATTCGAAAAATTCTTGCACGGTTAGATAGCTCATTTATTGAGAAAGGTAAAGGTAAGTAAAGACTACTTTATAATCTACTGCTGGGTTTGATAGTCATAAATGTAGCAAAGACAATATAGTTTAATCCGTCCGTGGTATATACAAATATTTCGCGCCATAATTTTCTGAATCGCGATTATCTCTTCCGTAGAGACGGCCTCAGAGAATGTATAGAAATACGTGGTACCTTAGATGAATATAAAAAAAAAAGAAAAATATGGCAATAGAACAGCGCGCGGTCCTTCTAAAATGAGTCCAACGGACTCACCGGCACTCAGTCACACACGGACTATCGAGTAGATGACGCATGTTGACACATACCTTTGACGTATTCCGCGCGCGCTTATCGCCAGGTGAGGGGTGGCAGAGGCTCCCCTGTAACAACTACACAACCGGGGCCCGCCCGTGTCAGTCAAGTTGGAGCAGTTGGGACAACCCACCTAAAGAGTGTCTGACGGAACACCGGGGGGTTTTAGTGGGTATACCGGGCGCGGCTGTTTGTAGCTGGAGACTCCGCTGTGTTTCGCTCGCCCGGGCCAAGAACGGGAGTCCCACATACCCCTTGCCTAGAACCCATCCGGGGTGACGGGATGAGTAAAACATTTCCCCCGTGAAATAAGACTTATACATACATCTCCACCTACTTCAATACTTTTAAACATACTACGTATTATAGGTACATACATTCCTTGAGCACACTCCAAACTGTGTGTTACATTACAAACGTTAGAATATTACTTGATAAGATTAACATCACACAATAACAAAACGTTTTCTATGTTCGTCTCGACGTGTTTCTCTAAAGGCTTTTAGAAGGCCTCTAGAAGTATTCGTGAAATGTATTGCGATCTTTTTGTTTTGCGGGTGACCTAACCCAATTAGCCGAAAGGTTAAAGCTAAGCAGAGCTTGTGTTATGGAAACCATATAACTGGTATATACTCTACATATAATACTTTTCTTTTGTAAATTTTATATATACTTATAATAGATATTTACACCCAGACTCAATACAAACACAAATGTTCATCACTAATGTAAGTTGGTCAAGTTATTCTAAAATATTACATATTCGAAACGAACTTAAAATAATCAATATGCAAGGTTTTATAGGTTGCAACTCCATATATAAACAGCTATAGCTATACAGGATGCCCCTGGATTCCCTCACATTGAAATTAAACAGACAGCTCAAACAGTAAACAAATTCTGTGTGTATATACCGGCACAGTCGTAAATTGCAGCTTAGGAAGTTACATCAACTTGGTAGTTATCTTCTTTAACTCGCGTATCGCCTATCGCCAAGATTCTGACTCCTCAAGCTGCACAGACGATGATGATGATTCAAGCGATATGGATATTAGTGACGAATAGTCTTACATTATTTTTATCTGTGGTTAAATAGTTCTTTATGAGATTTAATTAATGTTTTATGACTTTGTACCTCAGATGGCGATACGCGAGTTAAACGGTCGACCTATACACAACGTATATTAGTTTAGTCAGTGTGGTCCTTACCGATGCATTTCGTATAATTTAACAGAACAAAGCATTTTTCGTTTATTTACTACGAATCTTTTGAAAATGAAAACATGCTTTATTTTTTTTGAGACGCGAGTCTACATGAAAATAGTCCAATTTGTTTTCCTACCGTGCAGTGAATGACTGGCAACTACTGAGAAACACTGCCAAAAAACTTAGTAGGCATTTTTCTTTTTTAAATGAAGTACCTACTTATATCTATTTCATTTTGTTTGTTTATTGTGTTGAATTAAAAGCTTGTATACTTATTTAATGATAATTTTAATGTTATGACCGTACAAGACCGCTGTAGTTTCATTAGTTATTTACTACAGTATAGTATTATATTATCTGTGTTTACTACAAATATTTTAAAAGCTTGTATTGGTACTTGTTTAAACTTGACATTGACAAAATTGTGGAATTAATTTCTGCAGAGGCCATAATTTGACTGGCCGGTGGCGTGGTTATCGGTTCGATTCCCATTCCCAAACATTTGTGTGATGGACATGTCTGTTTGTCTTGTGTCTGGGTGTAATTTTCTTTATTTAAGTATTTATTTACAAAAGAAAAGTATTATATGTAGTATATTACCAGTTCATATGGTTTCCATAGTACAAACTCTGCTTAGTTTGGAATGAGATAGTCGTGTGAGTTAATGTCCCACTATTATCTAAACTAATTAAAAGTAGAAGAAAAGAAAGCATTATTATCAAGTACCTATCAGGATGACGTCTTTTTAATTTATTTTTTATATTTATTTTATTATTTTTTTGTTTTCAGTATGACTTACGGATTTAACCCTATCAGTTTGTGGAGGGCGGTTCCTTCCATCCGGTATTAGTCTACCTCTAATTTTGTTTCATCTAGCCAACGAACCTACCTTTAACATCGACTAACGTGTAGGAGGTAATAAAATTGCTTCTACGGTAAGGGTAAATAGTTTAAGTTTAATTCAAGGCCAGTACAAGGTAGATAGGTATTCCCAGAAGGGTAACTAAATATTATGTAGGTACCACTAAAACTATTTACATTTATGGCACCAAGTTATACTCGTATTAGTTTAAACACACTATCCAACCACTATCCACTATCACTATCCACTATCCACTATCTATCCACTATCCATCTATCTACTAACCTGGGCCCGGACTCTCAGCTTTTAGACATTTATGTCTAAAGACATATCTCAAAAATAAAAAAAGGATGTCATTAGATTTCTGACATTTGTTCGACATAATATCCAAAGAGTATTAGAATTAAATGTCATACGGGCCGGTGGCGTGGTCGGTAAGATACTTGCTTTTCACGCCGCAGGTCGTGGGTTCGATTCCTACCCGAGACAAACATTTGTTTAAATATGTCTGTTTGTCTTGTGTCTAGGTATAATTATCTATATTTAAGTATATATGTCCAAAAATAATAATAATATGTTTTAATTTGTTTTAATTTTTAATTTAGTGACCAATGCCTCTGGTGTTGGAAGCGTCCATAATGCTACGGGGACCGCTTTCTCAGGTTTCCCATTTCCTTATTTGCCGAATATTTAACATAAAAAAATCTTTCAAATAATTACCATCCAAACGTATCTAAAATGCAGACATACTTAATACTATTACACGCTCAATCTAATTTCATAATACATTGCTTGCTAAATACCAGTTTAGCAATACTTGTTGCAAATAAAGCGGTCGAAGTCAGCAATGGATGGGTAAGTCACAGCTGTAAGGAGGGGAGGTATCGACCGTCTTCTCCCCTTGTTAGGACGAAACTTAAACGCGTCCCTTCGTAGAACTGTAGGGTTATTCTGTATCTTGTAAAAATGTTTTTTTTCATTTACATGGCACTTGAATTTCGGTAGATTACCAACTTTGACGACTACATCCTACTATTAACAAACAAACAATCTTTGTCACTTTCATGAAAAAACTACTAGACGGAATTGGATAAAATTTAGCACAGAGATAGATTATGGTCTGGATTATCACATAGGCTACTTTTTATTCCAATAAGTAACACGCGGGCGAAGCCGTGGGTGGAAGTTAGATACTTAAAATACCAGTTGCAGAGCAGACTCTAATCAAGCTAAAGATTTTTTGAATACAAGAGCTACCCAGCAGACTTCATACCGAATATTCATCACCTTCTAAACCTTCCTTCGACCTTAACTAATATTAAAACTAAAATCCTAAAACGACTTCTACTAGTAGTTGAGAGAAGACCCGTATCCGACAATGAAACACTAAAAAGGGTTGAAGTGACATCCATCAAGGAAAATTTTTAATTCAATTAGAATTAAAATGTTATCCTACAGAAATATAATTTTTTTGATGCTTTGAATATACTCGATATAGATTAATACATGTGTACTTATGTACTAGCGAAAGAAACCTAATTTATAAAGTAAAATGTTAAATTAGAAAAGGTGTCCAGCGAAATTATTGCCAGCAAAATACGTCCACCAAAGTTATACCCAGATAAACCCAACAGGCATTTTGTTGTTACTGCTCTAATGTTTTCTAACTTTTATGGGACACAGTTTACGAATAAATAATTTCAATGTATTTACTAACTTCCCAGTTCCCTTGGTAAGTTGGGTTAAGTTGAGTAAAATGAAAACCAATAGTTACATTGAGCCTACTAAAATTAACTGTTTAGATATAGATATAGCATAGCATTACGCCTGTAGGTATTACTCGAAAGTGCAGCCAGAGGTGAATATTACCCACTTTACGCCGGGTACGGTGATAGCAACCGCCTTTCAAGTCAGCTGTCACTCGGAAATGCGCACGCAACCACGTACTCGGTGTAACGTTCACTGAGCACGTGGGTACATGCACACTTCCCGACGACGCAAAGGTCCAACACAAAGTGTCTTAGTAATCTGTGACAAAGTGTCAGCTCATTTCAGATGGCCGCTTCACCCGTGCTCGGTGTTCATTCGTTAGTTCATGCCGACATATTCGAGAGGCAGTCACGATGACAGTACAAAATGACAGCTGATGTATTGAGAAGCGGATGTGCTAACAAATTTGTTAAATCTAAATTTTGTAGTGAATTAATGAGTAATGATTCATTTTCTTTTAAATATACATATTTATTTTAATAGATATAAGCAGGTCACACCATTGGACATTGTTGAAAATCCATGCGTGTCGCCTCTGGTCGGCTCACAGAGTTTATTGAGTAATGTCTGCGTTTGACACTGATGGGTCACACTTACTCTTCTTGTTTTTTCATTTTTTTTAGGATTCATTCTCTCCAGTTTGTCTCAGATAAATGATTTTCTTTTGTTATTTTCTTTAAAGAATGCAATTTCAAGTCTAGATAAGGTCGCAGAGCTCACGATGTTACCCCTGGGGGGTACGTACTTGTACTGGTTAGCCGTTGACGTGTGGGTAATGAACGACTTGTTTATTTTTATTAGACTCAAACGGAATATAATTTTAGATTGTGCTATGAAAATATAATGTTTACCGTAATCTCTAAATATCACAATTCATAGAAAATCTATATATTTTATTATTTATAGAAGAAACTGACAGGCATATCAATGCACAGCCCAAACCGCTGGGTCTAGAGACTCCAAATTCGGCACATAGGTTCTGTAAGATATCTAGAGGGTCAGTACTAACCAGGTACCTAGCACTCCGCGAACAGCTTCGCCCGCGTGGCCTTTATTTTATATCATGCCCAGCTTGGAATAAAAAGCCTATAGCCACCCTCAATAAATGAGCTATCTAACAGTGCAATATAATATTTATGTATCCTTCTGTGTGTATAACATGATTCACATTAATGTCGTCAATACAAACAATACGCCGAAGGCTATGTGAAACAAATGAAATCTGTTTCCTCTTCATTTCGTATTCAAATTGTTGTAATCACGAAAAGACGTTACAGCTCATAACGATTTGTTTACACTTTTGTCAAACATCGTTTCTTTATGTTATAAATTTATTTATTTTTAGGGTTCCTTATATAATAAACTAAATTATTGCCAAAAGCCTTATTATTATATATTAAATACTAGCTGCCCCAGCGAACTTGGTACCGCGTATTTTTCACCTTATAGGGGTTAGTGATAGAAAAGTGCGAATTTAGGGTTCTATGTATTTAAATGCCCCATAATAAAAATTAAAAAAAAAATTGGGGTGAACATCCCTTATCACTTAGAGGTTTAAAAAATAGATAGTAGCCGATTCTCGGACTTACTGAATATGCATAAAAAAATCATAAGAATCGGTCAAGCCGTTTCGGAGGAGTATGGGAACGAACATTGTTACACGAGAAATTTATATATTAGACTAGCTGCCCCAGCGAACTTCGTACCGCGTATTTATTTAAAAAAAAATGTTCACTTAGGGGGATGAAAAATAGATGTTGGCCGATTCTCAGAACTACTGAATATGCATAAAAAATTTCATAAGAATCGGTCAAGCCGTTTCGGAGGAGTATGGCAACGAAAACTGTGACACGAGAATTTTATATATTAGATTAAAAGGTCTTATTTCCAAAAGTAATATAAAAGCATAGTGCACCGAAATAATAAAATGTCTGCCTGTCGCGCTTTATAAGCTTTATACAGCTTTTATTAGGGTTTGCACAACAGCAGAAGTGGTATAAATATAGGTTAAGCACTAATATAGCTTTTATCAGCAATAACAACTACTGAAGCACTACTCCCTCCTGGGAGGAGGGAATAATAATAATAATACCTTAACTTATGTAAGTACGGAACCATTGGTAAAATTAACACGCTTCACTTTTAGTTGAAAATTGTTAGGTATTATTTTTATGCGACCATAAAAATGTTTATTGTAATAAAATGTTTGCTTTCTCTCATTGTTAAGGGCAATTTTTTATGATTTTCCTGTTTGCTGAGGGGTTGGCAAAATGTCAATAGGCCTTTCATCATTTTTATTGATTATATGTAAGTATACTAAGACTTATTACACGTGATTTACTTTTAACCGACTTCAATAAGGAGGCGGTGACTTAATTTCTTTTCAGCAGCAGTGGCGCAGACTGGCCTCGCCTTAAAAATATAAGGTCGCAGGTTCGATTACCAGTCGTGTCCACACATCTTCGTGTGAATTGTTTCATCGCCGCTAATGAATATTACATCGTGAGGAAACCGGCATGTCTAAGAACTAATCATTTGAGGGCATGTGACTTCCACCAACCCGCACTTGGCCAGCTTGTGTGGATTAAGGAACTACGCGCACTTATTCAGCTCTATTCAGCGTTTGTCTATAGAAAGCTACGCTAGGTACAAATTTTCAACCATATTCATTAAACGCTAATAAATCGTTATTAACTTCAACAAAACTAAATTTATATCTCCTATCCAAGTGGATTGAACATTGAACCCAAGAGAATAGATCTTTAATTAAATATTACACTGAGTAGTTAATTCTTGATTAATTATTAATACTGTTAAGACAATGCTTAATCTAAACCATCTCCAGTTGAAAATAGTTGAGGGAATGCCAATTCACAGCTTCGTTGTATTAAAAAGGAGGATTTTCTCTATTACAATTTTTATAAGTAGGTACTTCATTTTGAAGGTTCCTGACAGCGCTGGGTGTGAGCAGCTGTAGCGCAGCGGTACGCCTCGCCCTTAGATTTATAAGGTCGCGGGTTCGATCGATTCCCAGTAGTGCCATCTTTGTGTGAATTGTAACATCGCCGCTGCTCAATATCGGTGAAGGAAAAAATCGTGAGGAAACCGATATGTCTAAGAACTAATGTCACACATGACTAACTTGCTCCGGAACTGCTGGACCGATTGAGTTGAAAGTCACATTTATGTAAATTAGTGACCTAATTGCGGGTCGTGGCAGTGCGAGTTACATTAGAAAATTTGAAATCGGTACAGCAGTAGTGGTTTTTATTTAATTCTGTTTGTCTTGTCTTTGATGATGATGAAAATGATGAATAAAACGGAAGGACCCTTGTAATTTTTTTTGGTGACATTATGAGATATTTCAAAAGAATTATAACTGAAACCATCAATTCCAGGACCTCAATGAAGAGAGTCAAATCGATCAGAAATACCGTCTCCTATCCCCCCATTTCGTTTAAATCCAACATTTTCGGGCCACCCTGTATGTTTTTCTTTCTTACTAGTAGATTCGGAGCTAATCGGCTGTGACATAGAGTGTTACAGAAGAAGCTATTTACTAATTACTATTTAGGGGAAAACATATTCAGGATTTAGTGAACATTCTAGAAGAATTGTCATAGTTAGAACCAGATTTTGTGAAAACACAAAACACACGCACATGATTTCATTAGTTTTCAATCGAATATACCTCCTTTTTTCGACATCATATGTCAAGTTCGAGAAAAATATCTAAAGTGTAAGAATCGGCGTCCTCTAATGCCATTAAACGGAGCCCTCTCTATGCGAGTGTCACTCGCTCTTTACGATTTAACAAACTTAGTCGTTGTAGACAGATGGAAGAATGAAAATTATTTATCAAATTATGACGATTAGTTACAATTTCATGTAATATTTGTTAAAAGTGGAGTCTATTAGGTATCTAGTCGGTGCAGTAACCACAAGAAACAACTAACTATATTTCGTCAAGTTAATGCAAATACGGGTTTAATCAACAGTTCACGAAGTTTATTGTTTAACATAACTTAATAATATTAACTAACACAAATGGTTTAAATCTGTAATCATTAGGAACACCGCACATATGAAGACATTTTTACACTGACGGTTTCTACGTCAGTGTAAAAATGTAATAAGGCACGCAGTACACCTCAGTACGTTAGGGATGTTCTGATGTTCTTCAAAGTGTATTATTGAAGTTGAAGAATACGCTTTAAGACGCCACGAGAGAATGATGTAGCAATCCTAAATCGCACAAGCAAAGTTTCACCGACGATTAGCATATATACAACTTCCCGACAAATACAGATGGGGTTGGTTCACCGTCCTTTATCGGTTCGACTGTCCTCGGACGGCTCACTGAAAAAGTTCGGTGAACCATTAAAGACCCTTCCAGCAAATTGGGTTAGGTCATTCGAAAAAAAAGAACAGACGGGCGTCGCACGTCGCCCGGCCCGAAGGTCTTCCCTTTTCACTGGGGGGTAACTACCGCCAGATCCTTCAGTCTCCACACGGTGTACCACAACAAAAAGTTCAATTCATGCGTTTTCATATAAAAATTGAAGTACAGCCAGCCCGATGCGGTACGCCGTATTCCGGTGAAACGCTATACACGGCTACACATCGTACTCTCATTTCCAGTATAAGCTGATCTCACATTGTATAAGATTTCCGTACAGCGAAAGGTCAGCATAAATTGGTTATTATAGCTTCAGACTCTTAGTGTCACACTGGGGTCGAGTTTTCTTAACATATTTATTTTAAGAGTTAAGAGATTAGCGAAGTGCGGATTATTAATTGTTAGATGTCCTTAAATAATTAGATTTCATGATGTTTACAGTCACCGATATTCAGCAGCGGCGCGGCGATGAAGCGATTCACACAAAGATGTGTGGGCAGTGAGGGCATGATTTAGGTATTGTTCAGACCAACCATATTGTCGGCCGTTGACTATGAGCGCGAGTTGCACAGTTTACCGCTTTTCCAATTATACTTAACTTCTCATTTACATCAGTTTTCGTAGTGCAACAGTAGGTACATGTTGCAGCGGGCAGCGGTGGCGCAGCCTTAGGAAAATAAGGTCGCGGGTTCGAATCCTGGTCGTGCCTTCATCTTTGTGTGAATTGTTTCATCTCTGCTGCTCAATATCGGTGAAGGGAAACATTGTGAGGAAACCGGCATGTCTAAGAACTGATTGTTTGAGTACATCTGACATCAACGAACCCGCAATTAGCCAGCGTGTGTGAATTAAGGCTAAAAACTCTCTCAACTCATATGATAGTTGAGAGTAGACCCGTGCCAAGCAGTGGGACACTAAGAAGGGTGGAAATTAATGAATTGTACGCAGTTCATCGCTTTTCCATTTATATCAAAATTCTCGTTCACACTGAAACCGACTAAATAATATTACGCAGTGCGTTGTTCACAGCGAACATGTTAACAACAGGATCACATGCAGAAAATACGTTAGTGTAAAAGGTATTGTTCAGACCAAACGTATTTTCAGCAGCTGACTGTGAGCGCGGGTTGCACAGTTTATCGCTTCTCCAATTATATTTTAACTTCCCGTTTACACCAGTTAACGTAGTGCCACAGTATATATACATTGCATTGCTAAACCAGTATAGAACTAGAACGAAATATCGTCCAGAACGCACCATTCACCATTCACCATTCGCATCATTCGTCCACGCACATTATAAGTCACCTAAAGCACATCTACACGAATCGTGGTCCTGGGCAGTGCTCTCAGTAGAGAGTCGCAGCATAAATGCTCTATGCGCGCCTATTGGGCTGTTGTAAACGATTTCTTAGGCCGAAAATACACTGGTGATTAAAGATGCCTTACACCATTAATATAAGTTTAATGTGCGTTGAGCTTAAGTAGCAACCGCTCACGGCTTAATTATTACCATGATATTTACATAAACATCCAACTTTACGCACAATAGGATTGAATTGAATCAGTTTATAACTTTACAAATTGTAGATTAAATGTGCCGATTGCTTCAGATAGTCTCTAAAAAAAAATACGGACACACCGGTGTCAAAATTTCTTGAAACATTCAGAAAATGATAAATCATTCAAACAAAAAAACAGCATCTAAATCGATCCATCTGTATTGGTGCTATGAAACAATAATCTTGTACTCACGTTAAAATGTACGTATAATGCTATTTAAAACTCTTAGGTGTTACATAGTTTTAATGAAGTAAACGATATTAATCAATTCTAAAAGGAAAGCCGATTGGAATAGGCTTGTCGTGGAATAGGACTATTCGCCTCTGGTACCGTGTTAAATTTTCTAATTCACAGACTACTTAAAGACAAGATATCACAAAGTGATTGTAACAAAATCCACAAATTTACAACAAACAACCTTTTCAAATCTAAAGAGAACTCATTCACCTAATCTCTGGCGAGCTGCCAAGTCCGTTTGTTTGGAAAATAAACCATACATTTTGTCGTAACATGAACACAACTTGTAACATTTTTTGTGAGCTGAAAAATTCCTAAGCTTGCCGTTGACAGGTGATGATGCGGTTCGAAATTAATATTTTTGCGAGTATTTGTAACGAAGTTTTTTCGCGGCTTACAATCCCGTCAGAGTGATAGTGATCTGTGCTTACAGTAAGAAAACTGACGGAGATTGTCAAATAAAATGCCATGACATCTTCTCCTTCTAAGAGCATAGCCAGAATTCTGTTATGGGAGAAGCAGGCGAATAAAAATCGAGGCATGCATAAAATATATTACAATGAATCAATTAACTTTAAGATGTAACTAATTTTTAATGCAAATATTAATTGAATCACGCATTATGCATGTAGAATCGTTTCGAATCGAAAGTACCTAACTCTGTTACGCTTAACTCTCTAACCACCATTGTCTCATATATGCGACAAATATGTGTGTAGTCCCAGCGCTCATGTTGCATTTATGCAACAAAAAAATCATGCATTTTTGTTCCTTTTTCATCCATTGCACCTACTTGCTTAGTTATTTTATCGAATCGAAAAATTTTGGGATCAAGCACCACAGGAACAGCAATTAATTTTTGATGGAGCGGTTAAAAAGTGAAATAGGTACTCCTATACTACTGAAACGAGACTGCGCAAAAACAGATTGATGGTTTAAACTTTTGCGCAGTCAGATAAAACCATCCTATGTCCTTCCCCGGGTCTCAAACTAAGACTGAAACGTAAAATCTAAAATAAACCGCAGTAAAGTCCGTTATAAAATAGTTTTATTTCAATATATTATCTATATCAAGCTATCTACTAGTTTTATGTAGATATTAAATTAATTTATAACTATATTTTCCACGTTAACTGAATCGCATAACATTGTACCATAACTCATACTTCTCAAACAAAACAGACGGTTGCTTTGTTTATGATAAACAGGCATTTCATACTGACGAAATATACACTTTTTGGACCGTTAAAAAGTTACGTTTGTCGATTATCATGAAGTTTTTTGAATTTGGAACGGCCATAGAGGAACGGCCGTCGTATTTTTTTTACCCAAGATAATGATTTTACGGATTACAAAAGTATTTCAAATGTTTACCATTAAGTAGGTACTAGGTAATTTTAAGACTTAATATGTTTTTATTTTTTTGTGTAGTTAATTTTATTTGAAGTTTGCCTCGGTGGTCCAGTATAAATACTTCCTACTAATAATATAAACGCGAAAGTTTGTAAGAATGTATGTATGTTTGTTACTTTTTTACGCAAAAGCTATTAAACGGAATTGGATGAAATTTAGCACAGAGATAGATTATGGTCTGGATTATCACATAGGCTACCTTTTATCCCAATAAGTACCATGCGGGCGAAGCCGTGGGCTGAAAACTAGTTAGCTAGTTATGAATATACTTAAAGTATCTTACTTATTGGCTAGCTCCCTATCATTGGGACCTAGACAGTTGACGAAAAGTTAGTGATATTAACCACTGCCTATACCTTCGGCTAATACAACCGTGACGTTATGTGTATGTAAAGGTAACATTTTCAAGTTCACTAAATCTTTGTGTTTATACGATTTTTCCATCTTCTTACTCGATTTCGCACTTGTACTTGTACTTGGTCCATTCGAAAAAGCATTTTTACCTCTCCGTTCTGTCTCCCGCTGTTTGGAGGGAAGTGGTTAAGCTTACATTTCCACTAGTTGCTCCGACTTCCCTGGGATTCAAAACACTAGCCTATTTATTCCACCAGCCGCTGTCGATCCTAGCTTACAGGAGAAGGTAGCAGAGGCTAGATTGTGATGGTGCTTTTAGTACCAAAAATTAATTTATGTATTTTTATAATCAATATCTTTTTCTTTTTTTATCATTATTAAATCGATGTCTGTACCATAGACTACAGATCTCACTTACCAATCTAAAAAAAATGGCGACCATCCATTTTTCTTATCACATCTGTGGTTCCCGCCTACAATAATTTATAAGAAATTATTTGTCTTAAAATATTTCAACACTCAAGAAAAAGTAACAACTCACAGATGTTTCTTGTAAGCGTTTAGTTAACTTTTGCACGTAAAGTTTATATGTTACTTCCTAGATAAATTATGGGCTATTTTAAAGCACTATAAAACTAAACGCAGAGGTGGCCCGGGATAACTAACTTTTATAGTTGGCATTATCTTTGAAATTATACGTAACATTGTCGAATGACTTCACACATAGGTAAGTTTCATAGGTACCTCTGAATGACGTAGCGCGGCTCCACTAATATGATACTTAAAGAGGAAAGATTTGTTTGTTTGTTTGTAATGAATAGGCTCAAAAACTACTGGACCGATTTCAAAAATTCATTCACCATTAGAAAGATACATCTTTACTGAGTAACATAGGCTATATTATATGTTGAAAAAATTAGGGATCCGTATGAAAACTTCGATAATGTTACCCAAGGTGTGAAAAAAATAACGAAAAATAACATTATATCGCGTACGCTGCGGAAACTATTGACATTACAGCAAAGTGATGCACTACAGTTTTATAGAAGCCATAAATGTCTACAAAAAAGTCCGCGATACCATATATCTCAAATAAAGCAAATATAACGTGCATTATTTTTATAATCTTACTGACGAATTAATTAAATTTAACTTTTTCATACCTTGTCGTCATTTTTTTGTCATTTTTTTCGTAACTGAGATAAAAACATTGTCAGAATCAGTAAAAAATACTTCTTCTGAAAATATTTGTAACCCAGTATTAAAAAATATCACATGCCTCTTTTTCCTTATGATGGTGTAAAACTTATAATCTTCTAATATATAAAATTCTCGTGTCACAGTGTTAGTTACCGTACTCCTCCGAAACAGCTTGACCGATTCTTATGAAATTTTTTATGTATATCCAGAAGTCTGAGAATCGGCTACTATCTATTTTTCAAACCTCTAAGTGATAAGGGGTGTTCACACCATACTTTTGGTGTGAATATGAATTATTTTATTTTTTTGATAATTTTTATTTTTTTAGGTAGCATTAAAAAAATACATACAACCCTAAATTTTCACCCTTTTATCACCAACCCTTATTATTTCATAGTTGTTTTAGTAATGTAACAATTTTAAGAAATGTTTATAACTTAAAACTTTTAATTTAAACTGATCACTATGGGCGAGCACGCGTGTGTTAGCCAAATTTAATCTCACAAAAGGGCATCCATTCCCATCCAAATGTTTTGTGAATATTTGTGATTAGGGAAGAGCTAGAATTATTAACAGTTATTGATTAACTGTCTGTGGTGTTAGTTTGCGTCCCATTGAGATGTAGGGTGTGGATGGGGTTTTTCTTTGGGTTAGCCGACATAACTATCTTTGTAATATCTCGGATTTCTTGAGTAGACTCGTTTCAATAATAAATGATAATGCTTTGTCATAGTTGTAAGAAAGTGAGACAAATTATAGTAATAAATTTGATCGGATTAAGGAATGCACAGACATTTTTGTTGGATCGCCTTCGTCAGTTTAATCTGGCTCTGTTCAAAGCTCAATGATAGATACCATTTAGTAGATAACTTGAGAATGTGAAAAGCAGAGTAGGAATTGAAATGATAGTTTCATTTCAATCTTTATAACGGATTTTATCGCAGTTTATTTTAGTTTTTATATAGTTATTATTATAATTGTGCCCGGACGGTCGCGGGGGCAATAATTTTGTGTAACAACAAAAATTTGTTTCGGTGTCTGGTTCGTTGAGGGACTACCCTCCGTGCCTCGGAGAGCACGTTAAGCCGTCGGTCTCGGTTGTCATTTAACACATCTATGACAATCGTTAAATGTAGTCAGAAGCCAATATAATCTGACACCTGGTCTAACCATCTCTTCTACTGGTTCCCAACGGGTTTCGAGGTCTGCTGGCAGTCGCTCGTATAATTCTGGTAGCTAGCCGCATCAGGTTAGACTGGGAGCCGACCCCAATAGAAAATTATATAATAAAACGCAACTGACAACTAAACGTAATTTGACAATTAGAAAATTTGAAGTTGACCGATTGATGTGTTTGTTTCGAGTTTTACGTGTGTTTTTTTTTATTCTTCGATAGGCTGGCGCTTGACTACAACTTGCCTGATGATATGCAATGATGTAGTCTACGATAGAACGCGCCAGCCCGGTATACCGATTCACTCTTGATTACGAAGGAGTGAGAAGGTGGCAGTAGAATGAGCATCAATATGGTTAGAAACCTTAAAGGAGCAACAATTCCGACCCACCCTCTCTGCATGGTGTCACCAGACATCGCACCGGAACACGGCAAGGCCATTTGGCGGTGCGGCTTTGTCTGGTGGGTGGTCACTAACCACGGCCGAAGCCTACCACCAGTTGATTGTCACCTGATTTACCTACACCACCCGGGGACCACGTGTGGGGATTCAATTAAAGGTGCAATTCACCAACGGACGAAGGTGACTCAGCCCCCAAAAAGAAGCATTTGTAAAGAAGCTTCTTCTTTTACATGTGTGCTGTATGTGGTTACCTCCCCCCCCCCCCTAAAACTAGCAGAAACAAACTGACTAGACTATGTTTACTTACCTACGCACTATTAGAACTTCACTTGCGGCTACTTTTTATCCCACTGTTGGGCATTATAAATGTAGGTCAGGCGACCGAAATGTTTTTTTTCCTATAGATGCAAACTCTGTTTTAGGATTAACTTTAGATCCAAAGCGATTTAATAAAATAGTAGGTACCTACATGAGACACAAATCTCCTGGCCGAAGAATCTCCTGGTCGTTTTTCGGAGAGTGTGCGTTGGAATTACTTACACAGTCTTATTCCCCCATCCCCGTTCTTCCATCGGACAAGTAGAGGTACGGGTATGCGCCACCGTTATATGGTGGAAATTCCACGGGTACGCACAAAGCGCTTTGCTCCCACTTTCATTGTGCGAACTGCCAAATTGTGGAATTCGCTGCCGGCATCTATGTTTCCCGATAGCTATAATCTGCCGGTCTTCAAGTCACGAGTGAATCGGTATTTACTGGGTAAGCGCGTTCCATCGTAGACTGCATCATTGCTTCACATCAGGCAAGTTGTGGTCGAGCGCAACCCTATTTTAAGATAAAAAAAAAACTGATTCAGTAACTCGTATTCACTTGTACTGTAAAACATGAATTTTCATACAAGTTTGTATAACCGTTGAATGTTGAATTCAAAGACCTTGGGTCACATCTCAAAGGTATTCCGAAATTAGGTTTAAGATTTGATATGAAATAAACAAGTTGTTATTCCCATTTTCCTGAACCTTTCCAGTTGTTTGTAACAAAGTCCCCTAATCTTACTTTGAAATGGCCTTTAATAAGTGCGAAAAGAATTTTATTACAAACTAGAATCATGCATATTATCCGAAGGTGTAAAGGAGAATATCACACATTTTTCGTCGGCTATGATTAGGTCTCAAGTACCTAATATGTAAGCCTATTACCTATCAACTGTTCCGCACTTCGAACTTCTGTAATATTTACGAAAAGCATAACATAACAAATATCTATATCTATATTTATTACTTACTTACTTAATATTATAAATGCGAATGTAAGTTTGTTTGTTACGCTTTCACGCAAAAACTACTGAACCGATTTGGATGAAATTGGGTATGGAGGTAGTTTGAGACCCGAGAAAGGACATAGGATAGTTTTTATCCGACTGCGCAAAAAGAAGGTAATGTTTTGGCGCGATAATCGACATACACGCGGGCGAAGCCGCGGGCGGAAAGCTAGTCTATAAATATTTAAGTATATTACGTAGACGTCCTTTTTGCTTTTATATTATGTTTTTTATTAGTTTTTCGGTAAAAGAATAAATATTCATTAAGTGCGTTTGTCGTAACTAAATGGCGTTAGTTTACGAAATGATTTGACGACGTTTAAATTTATTCAAAACTAGCGACCCGTTAGCTTCGCACGGGTGCAATGTGTTATGCTTATAAACCTCCCTCTGGAATCACTCTATCTATTTAAAAAACCGCATCAAAATCCGTTGCGTAGTTTTAAAGATCTAAGCATAAATAGGGACATAGGGACAGAAAAAGCGACTTTGTTTTATACTATGTACTGACGGTCGTTTCTCTCACGGCTCTTGTAGGTTAAACTCTATTAAAATTTCAGTAAAGGTAAATAAATGCGAAAGTAACTCTGTCTGTTACGCTTTTACGCCTTAACTAGCGAACCGATTTGGATGTAATTTGGTAAGGAGATAGTGTGAGACCCAGGGAAGACATTGGATAGTTTTTATCAGACTGCGCAAAGAGAGATACTGCTAGATTTGCGCAACAACAGTCAGAGCCGCGCCTAAAATAATTGTTAGAAAGGTAAGTTTACTTTACTTGTTCATTTAGAGAGTATAAATTTGTAAATCTACTTACTAAGGACAATAGTTTTGAAGTTAAGGGTTAAGTAGATGAAACTTGTCCATTGTGACGTTGTAAGAATTTAGAAAACAAGATCACACAAAGTTTCAAAATGGGTCAAGTAGATAGTAGTAGTTGGTCTCGTATCAAGTAATTTTGTTTCCTTGCTAACTATAGTATAATACCTTTTCTTTAAGAGGGTGCCTAAACTACGCAGAAATATAAAACCTAGGTAGACATATTAATGATAATAATTAAAATAACTATAAAATCTAAGTTATGTAAGAAAGCGTATTATAAAATTTCAGACTATCTAACGGATAAAACGCTTGGAATTAAGTCTCTCTAATTCAACACAATAAACAAACAAAATGTAATAGATATAAGAACTTCATTTAAAAAAGAAAAAAGCCTACTGAGTTTTTTGGCAGTGTTTCTCAGTAGTTGCCAGTCATTCACTGCACGGTAGGAAAAGAAATTGGACTATTTTTAAGTAGACTCGCGTCTCAAAAAAAATAAAGCATATTTTCATTTCATTTTCATTTCATTTCAATACAATACACTGAACAGCAAAGCAAAAAGGGTCGGTTAGAAAATCTTCTTTATGTCAATAAAAGTACCTGACCTAATTGTATGAAATAAATACTAAATTAAAGAATATTTATTTGCAAATGTCGCAGCGGATAGCCTATAATCGTAGCAAGCTGTCGCCTAAACAGACGGTTAGATGTCACTTCAGTCACACTTGTGATAGGCAGAATAGGCGATAAACAATTAATTTGCCTGTAAAGTAGCTAGGATCAATTCTAAAGAATACATAGGTATGAGCGATGTATGGTTAACATCTCATAATTGAAATTTATTTTCAACCTGTAAAATCTCGTAATATTTTATTAACTGAAAGATGGATGCAATTATTATAGCTGTAAGGCAGGGCTAACCAATCTCCGGCTTCGAAAATTTGCGTCGTTCGTAATAAGATTAATCCGTCAGGCATCGCCCGATCGATGTGATCCAATCTTGATGGTATTGAAATTTGATACCTTGTGATAAGTTTTGGTGTTAAACTACAAATAGACCAGTTAATGAAAAAACCCTAGACCTAGTTATTTCTACCAAATCTGGTTAGTCATTTGGCCGCGAAAGCGTAACAAACATCTGTCTATTTATCAACCAATTTATTGTAATGTAGCTTAGCATATGAAGGTCCTAAAAATTAGATAGTTCATAGTGAATTGAATGATGATGGATGAAAAAGAAAGAAGAGCATCATAGAAGGAAAGATTGATGAAAAGAGGGAAAGAGGGAGACCGAGGAGAAAGGAGGAAGTAAATGTGGAGTCGTATCAGGCGATCAAGAAGCTGGCAAAGAATAGAGACATATTATGGACACGGACAAGAGCGAAGCTCTTAAAATTAAGAAAAGGAAGGATGAACGAGAATGAAAGTCGGCTGGCGCTTTTTTTTAGTTAACGATACCAAGCAGTTCCCTCCACTGTAAACCGCGAAAAAAATATATTATACAAAACACCTCCACTTCAAAATAGTCAGTCTAAATAAAATATGATTAAAACCCGCACAGACTTCTCGCTAACCCAAATTCCTCGTAACGATTAAAATGAATTGTTAGTATAAACATTGTATACTATGTTTTCCTTTATAATCACTGTTTATGAAATAAATTCGGCGTTCTTGCTTCAAAACAGATTTGATATGGCTTCTTTCAACGGTAGCTATTTGGTTGCCCACAGATTATACAATACTCTACCTGAAAACACGGGTGTATCTTACTTTTGAATAGAAATAATAACATAAAATAGCACTTATGCCTGAATTACACACAAGATGTAGGCAGAGTGTTTATAGGCCGACCGTTTAACTTGCGTTTCGCCATCTGAGGTACAAAGTCATAAAACAATAATAAATCTCTTATAGAACTATTTAACCACAGATAAAAGTAATGTAAGACTATTCGTCACTAATATCCATATCGCTTGAATCATCATCACTGTCTGTGCAGCTTGAGGAGTCAGAATCTTGGCGATAGGCGATACGCGAGTTAAACGGTCGGCCTATAGGTTATATGCCTTTAGGTAACAAGAGGCGAGCCTATTGCCTTGATTAGACACAAATTCCATCTTCGAGCTTCTGCTAAGATTATACAAACTTCTTTTTGTTCGTTCCTCTAAGGTTTCTAACCATATGGAGGCTCATTCCACTGCCACCTTCTCACCGATAATCATTGTAATTACGAGTGAATCAGTATACTAGAAAAAAAAAAGATCTCTCAGATATTGAGTGAACTTGCTTACGACTATACCAACGAGGTATACAATTCGAGATTGTGGTACAAGTTATTATCATCACCAGCTGAATTTAGTCCAATACTAAACAAATATAGGCCTCTTAAGCACGCCACAGAGCACGATCCGCGGCTACTCTCATCTAACTCTTACCAGCCACCTTCCAGATGTTTTCACTCCACCTGGTCTGAGTGTTCTACGCTACGTTTGCTAATCCACATTCCTCAAGAACTCATTTACCTCAACCCTCAATAACCAGCACATTACCACATAGCGAGAAAATTGCGTTTTCTGATTACGTCTCATTTCCTTTTCAGCGCATGCTGACGCGCAATCATTATGGAAACAGTAGGACAAATGATCCTGGTATTTCCCATTAATAAAATCTGCACAATGGAAGAGGGAATGCACGCTAAAATCCACACCACAATTTCTTGTATAAAAATGTGAAAGTAGGCGGACAGATGGTTAAGAATTCTTCTATGTTTCTATATTCATTCTTGTATTCCAGCATTAGAGTTTTTTAAACACATTTTGATTAAGGGTTATCTTTTTTTAATTTATTCACTCATAATCTGCATACTTGCTACTTAACTCCTATTTTGCCAAACTGTATTACATACAGGCAGCGGTTCTCGTTTAAAACTAATTAAGTACAGATTTAATTCTTATGATACTTACTGATCTAATTCTACTTATTACTATTAAGATTAAGTATACAAATAAACACCGTGAACTTCTATTGACACAGAGAAAGGTAATGGTTTTTAAGACCCTTTTAAATATGTTTTTCGATGTGATGTTTGACAGCTAATCAGCAGGTAATTCATTACTTAGTGTCGGTACTATGTATCTTCTAGTACGTTTACCATAATAGTTGTTTGTTTTTGGGACACCGAGTCTTCTTTTTCTGAGGGTTTGTAGAGAAAATAAAACTAGGATTTATGCAGAACGCTATACGCTATAATGACAGTTAGGAGCCGTCACCGCGAGCGAGAGAAACGCGGCGGTACGTAACTATACTATCGTCGTGTCATACACACTCTGAATTTTTCTCGCTCGTGGGAAGGCCCCTCAGAGAGTGTATCATAAAAATATATATGCATGGCACACACGACGATAATATCGCCATGATTCCCTCGCTTGTAGAGACGGCCCCTTGAGTGATAGGGTTAGGTCAGTGCATGTAGAGCTAGGAGCATCGCTCGCTATAAGACCTGAATTTTGTTACGGAGCATACAATATGCACTTTTCTCGGCGATGCCATAAACAAAAATATTTTGGTGAGATTCTTATTTTCGCAAAGTTTGTTCGGATTTTCTTTCTTTTTCTCAAAACGTGATCCTGCTTGGTAATTAACCTGTTTAAAACAGAATAAGAAAATGTAATAATGTAAACAAATTTTAATTAAGCTCAAAATGAAACGACTGGTTGTCTAAATCTTAATAAATTACTACCCACTTAAATACTTAAAGGCTTAAAATGTGTAAAGTCAAAGAAAACTTGATCAAAGAAAATTTTCAGGCGAGTAATGAATTATGCCTATGTAGGTATTTTGTAATGTTTTATTTTTTGTTTCTAGGCTTTTAATTACTTAATGAAGAAAATTCACTTTTCACCATTTTCAGACTGGAAAATCACAGAACTTACCCATAATTATAAATACTTAGATAGTATTCTTTTTAACTGGAAACTTAGAGTTTAAAATAATAATATGTAGGATATTAATCATTTCCATCGTCTCCTGTTACCTTCTAAAGAGGTGTCATTCCTAATTCATAAAAATCTTGAAATTTGCCATAAGTAGAGTATGCGAAGATCGTAAGTGATAGTAGAAACTGAAACTCAGATTAATCTCTTAATTTCGATTGTAGAACTCACCATAACGACCAACACATTGAGCAATCCAATCCCATAAACAGTTATCAT
Source organism: Meganola albula (assembly GCA_936450015.1). Taxonomy (NCBI): domain Eukaryota; kingdom Metazoa; phylum Arthropoda; class Insecta; order Lepidoptera; family Nolidae; genus Meganola; species Meganola albula. The sequence goes on along the minus strand of OW388145.1, from coordinate 13,628,450 downwards.
TATCACACCCATATCCACTTGGCATTGCTATCACAAATTATCACAAAACAAAACACGAAAGTCAATACACGCCACTTACAACGCCTAACATTACCACCAAATCACACCACGCCATATTGAAATTCCGCGGAAACAAAAATCGCATTCCATTTTCGAATATTAATTAAATTGGCGGGTTTATTTGACGTTTTTGTTTTTTTTTAATCCTTTTTAATGATTAAATTTTTTCGTAAGGCACAGGCGACACGCCTGCGCGAGTTGCCCGACATTTCGCGACTGGGCACTCAGAATTCTGAGTCCACAGTACCTGTTAGGTACATTTCTTGCGCTTGCGTACTTTAGTTAGTACGGAACCATTAACAGAGCGTTTAATATCAAGTTTTCATAATAGCCGTTGACAATTTCTAGGCAGTTAGTTAGGATGCAATTAAAATGGCGGCAGATTTCTACCGGGTATTTGTATCTGTGGCTTCATTAATTTCCGTGCGCCATTGTTTGTACGATATTTCATTTCGTTGGGCTTAGAGTGTCAAAGGGCTTAAGGAGCGTGTCTGCCAATTTGAAATGAAGTGATAGGCTTACGGGTAAGCCTTTACAAATTAAGTTCGTTACTTCAGTGCTTACTTACCTTTTATTTTATAATCTATATTTCTAATCTATATTCTGTGACCAATTAAAGTAATCACATCACAGAAAACTATTTCCTCATTAGGTAAGTAGATAGTTACTAACAATTTATAGACTAACACGCAAAAATTGTGCTAAATCTTTATTCAATTTCCTGCTGCAACTAAGTTATAGGTACAGACAGAAAAGTTACTAGAAATCCCGAAATAGTTTATCTTTTAATATACCTAATTAGTCAGGCATTTTGTATCTTATTGTAAACACTAGCAATTAAGTTTGTGTTTAGTATCATTTTGGCTTAATTTAAAATAGTTAGAGGAGAGAGAGAGAGAGAGAGAGAGAGAGAGAGAGAGTGAAACACAGGTTATTTAATAATCTAGTTCAGGCTAGCCGACACCTCTTCTGCAGAAGTAAGTAGTTATTAGTCTTATATGTACATAGAACATAGTCATATACTCGTAGATTATAGATAATAAATAGCAATAAATAGTTATATTTAGCTTAATATTGTATCTAGCTCGTGTATATGCCATGAAATTCAATAAACTTATTTTATTTATTTATTTATTTATTTTATATCCGGCAGCACAAAAAGAGGTATTGTAGGTATCTAATTGTTTTACGCGATAACCACAATAAGCGCGGGCGGATCCGAGGGCGGAATACTAGATAATATTATAAAGTTTTGTAAGATAATTACACAATGTTCTGTGTAACATCTACATGAGATTATGAAAACTTTACTACAAGAGATGTTGTTACAATTTAAATTCAAATTTCGTTATTAGGATAACAAGGATCCAGACGTTATTAATATTAAAACGTAGGTAAGTACCCATATTTTACAAATACCTAATGCTGCCTAATATTATTAAGAAAAGTTTTTCAAAATTAACTCGCATTTATTATATTTATTTAATGGTACCTTTTTATATCGGGGGGAAATCCTGTAAGGATCCTTTATGTATATGGGACTTCAATTGGTTACCCGAACTAAAGCCCCCCTGGTGTTCCTTCGCGAATCTTTGCCAGGGTGTCACGAGAACCACAAGTGACACAACCGCGACATACTATGGTACCTAACCTACTGCTGTTTTGTACCAAAAACATGAATACGTTTTACGAGCCATTGGTGGCGAATAGTTCATACAAGGCAATTCTAATCGGCCTTCCATTAGGAATTGATTAATATAGTTTACTTATTTAGATAAATAAATAAATAATAAATATTCTGGGACATTAACACACACGGTCATCTGGTCCCAAGCTAAGCAGTGCTTGTGTTATGGAAACTAAAAACTGGAAACTGGAAAGTAAAAATTAAATTAAAAAGGGACCGAATTACCCTACCTGTGCGAATAGATGGCCTCGGTATTATAGGCCGACCGTTTAACTCACGTATCGCCTATCGCCAAGATTCTGACTCCTCAAGCTGCACAGACAGTGATGATGATTCAAGCGATATGGATATTAGTGACGAATAGTCTTACATTACTTTTATCTGTGGTTAAATAGTGCTTTATGAGATTTAATTAATGTTTTATGACTTTGTACCTCAGATGGCGATACGCGTGTTAAACTGTCGGCCTATAGAAAAGTTTCTAGCGTAAGCTTGTAGGCATTTTTAGGGTTCCGTATCCGAAGGGTGCCCAACGGGGATAGTGTCAGTGAAGATAATTCACTGATATTGTACAGCGACGATGAAACAACATATTTACACAAAGAAGTGTGGCTACAACTGGGAATAGATCCTGCGACCTTATATTTCTAAGGTGAGGCCCGAACCGCTGCGCACCGCAGCTGAATGTAACTTGGCAAAAATATTTTCCTCAGTTTGACACGTCGCGTCGTCACCAAGGTTCCGGTCTAGACAATGTTTGTTTCGTCCTTGGGGAAGGAAAAGTAAACATTTATCACAATAGTACCTATATAACAATATCGGATTGGAGCTCCTATTACTTACATAATAAATACAGCTTGGCCTTTAACCTTCGGACGAAGGTCGCGAAACAATGAACGAAATACGTACATAGGTACCTAAGTGAGCGAGTCCCCTGCAATTTCAAACTTCTTACTGCAACTATGCTTCAACTGAGACTTTCTAAGTAGGTGGCGAATAGTACATACAAGCCGATTCAATAAACTCATCGGTACAAATAAAAAATAGAAGTGATTTTTCAACTTTTACTTAATTATAACCTGGCCAGGATTTCTCAGGCAACCTTTCTTTCTTTATAGTTTTTAAGACACTAAATTACTTATAAAATGTTGTTTTATCCATTAAACAGATCGGTGAAGGTCGATTTTACTTCGGATCTTAGACTACCTATAAGAACGATCGGTGACGAAGTAAGAACTTTTTTGCACCGGCTTCCCTTTTTCAGACTTCCACCCTTCGCCACTGGTAGTAAGCACATAAAAAAAGTATTTTTGATCCACCCGGGATTCGTAGTTTTAGTAGGTACAGGACTAATAATAGTTTTTTTTTTAATAGCCTGTAGTATCCCACGGCTGGGCAAAAGCCTCCCCCATAGCCTTCCAACTGTCCCTATTGCTAGCTTCTTCCGTCCAAGTCGCGACGAACGAGCTTATATCATCGCACCATCGTTTCCGTGGTCTTCCTTGGAGACGACGACCGTCTCCAGGAATCCACTGCGGTATAAATAATAATATAGACCAGCTGTGGCGCACGGAGCAGCGGTGGCGTAGTAGCGGATTTAATTAGGACGCAGGTTCGATTCCCAGTCGTGCCCACACATCTTTGCTTGAATTGTAAAATCGTCGCTGTTCAATATCGGTGAACGAAAACATCGTGAGGAAACCGGTATGTCTAAGAACTAACCATTCGAGGACATGTGACATCCACCAACACGCATTTGACCAGCGCAGCGTGTGTAAATTAAGGCCATAAACTCTCTCGTCTCTTAAATAGTTGAGAAAAGACCTAAGCCCAGCCGTGGGACACTAAAAAGGGCTGAAAAGAGACATGTGACATCCACCAACCTGCGTTGAAAGATTTTTATGAATAAGACCGTAAGACTTTAGTTAAAATGGACTTTGTCTCTTTTTTACTAGTATTAATGTCAAAATGACAGACAAAGACAAACGAATCATAAACCTATTTTAGGAATAATAAGTAGGTATTAATGACGTTTATGAATACGGGGGAAAGTGTTTCAGTATGTAGGTACTTACTTCATGTTTTTATTAAGTTATTTAACTTAGTTAAACTAACTAAATCTACTTAATTACATTTCAATTACATAATAACATTCCATGGACATTAGCAAGTCAATTAGTATCGACTCCATTACTGTAATGAGCGTGTAATTTATTGAACCCTGTCAATACACACCTCGCGATGTTCTAACGCTGTTTAGTACCTTTATCTACCTTTCTAATTTAATTTAATTATCTTTAAGTAGGTAGCAACGATGACGCAGCGGTCCCTATTAACCTCGGCTTACAAATATAAGGTCATGAAAAGAAGTAGAAAAAAGGATAATTGGATGCCAGGAGAAGCACACACTTCTATTTTTACCCTCTAGAAACAACGAAATCTTAAGAAAAACCTTTTCCTGAAGCTGATAGCCTGAAGTGCACATGATAAAAGTACTTTTTTACTATTATAATTGAACAAATCTAAGAAGTAGGTACCTTTTGACGTTTCACTGTTTTCTAATTAGCTTTATAGAGGCGTAATTCGCACTATTTTTATTAGCTTTCCTGTAAAATAATTGAATTATGAAGCTATTTTAATTTTAACATAACATTAACAATTTTCATACAAAAAAATAAATTCTAAATGTACTACGTTTAGAACTGTCAAACGGTACTTCTTAGATTTGATGGACTGTAGTTAATCTATAAAACCCGCTGAGTATCGACGACACCGCGACGCTTGAGTAACTGTACATTTAGCATCGTTTGCTCGTACTATTTCATTGTTAAACGAAGACACAATTATTTACACCTGAAGCAAGGGTGAACGCTTGTAATTCAATAAAAGGCTGTACAGCGCCTGCACCGGAAGTAATTCTCCCACTCACGTCACACCGATGTGCGCAGTTTCCGTTCGTTCCGGTACTATTCAAAACTGACAGATGCGATGCCATGGCGCGGTGCAGAATAATTTCTGTAGGCGTTATTTCTAAAGACAATTTTCAGAAGGCGTTAATGAGAGCAAAAATTTTAATTTTTAAACATTGGTTTTGGATACAATTTTAAAGATCTTTTATTACTTATAACAAATGATTAAGCCAAGATATGGTGTGACTCCACGCACACATATGAAGTTCTAACCGTTTTTACTAATACATAGCAACCATAGCGTACATACAGCATTTAGAACAAATAATAAATCCGAGGACACACACGGTCACCTGGTCCCAAGCTAGGCAGAGCTTGCTATGGAAACCAGTAAACTGGTAATATACTATAGGTAGGTACTTAAAGGTACTACTTTTCTTTTGTAGGAAATTACAAACCTACGTATTACAAACAAATTACACCCACAGAGAACAAACAATCAAGCCCATTACACAAATATTTGTCCAGAGCGGGAATCGATCCCACGACCTCCGTTTTAGCAATCAGGGTCACTAACCACTACGTCAACAGAAAACTTCCTACTTATAAACAATTTATTTATTTATGTGCCTACTGCCTACCTATGTTTTTGTTAATTTGGAAAAGCAAAAATATAACGTGAGAAATGTTATTTTTAAATCTGACCTATGCGACAGGCTAAGTACTAGAACTTTGATGTTCGTACCTAGGAATCATGCCAGCAAGCCTAATTGTAGAACAAGGTGTAGTTTTTAGATACCTACTAGTTCAGCCATACCTTAGAAAAAGGAAGTAACAAGTAGCTTCACTACCACAATGCTTAAAGACTAAAGTCTTTAACCAGTGCGTTCTGCTCGTTATGACCTATGGTGCTGAAACGTGGACACTCACAATACGGCTGGAGCGCGCTATGCTTGGCGTTTCTTTGAAGGATAAAATCCGCAATGAGGTTATCCGACAAAAAACTAAAGTTGTCGAGGTAGCGCAAAGGATTAGCAAGCTGAAGTGGCAGTGGGCTGGCCATATCTGTCGAAGAACTGACAATCGCTGGGGAAAGCGAGTTCTCGAATGGAGACCAAGTCTTGGCAAGCGTAGTGTGGGACGCCCTCCAGCTAGGTGGAGTGACAATCTGCGAAAGATAGCCGGCAGTAGCTGGATGCGACAAGCAGAGGACAGGGTGAAATGGCGCTTATTGGGAGAGGATTATGTCCACCAATGGACTGCTATTGGCTGTTGATGATGATGAGGTACCTTCATATTTGAATTAAGCTCACCTGTGTACATGTGCTGTTTCCTATTTATAAATTGTTTATGGAAGTGTTCTATGTACAATAAAGAATAAGAAAAGCTTCCTTCTTCCATGGACCATCTAAGTAATGTTCATCATAGAACTCTACAACCTGAACCGATTCTTCGGGTCAGAAATTGACTTGCATTAAATTTTGATACGATTTTTGATATTCTAAGTTTTTGCAGAAACCACCATACATTTTAAAACAATTAGTATCCGTGGTTTAATATTTTCTGCTGACGCTACTTTTTTGTTGGTATGGAGTTAGCCGCGAGTCCACTCATAAACATATTTGAAACGGTAGTAAAAACAGGGGTTCAAAAAAACTACAATTTACACACAATCAAACTTTTAATTCTAAAATACATCGCTATTAAAAATTAACAACATAAAAAGGATCCTGTCAGTCTATACACGTTTAATATATTATTCCTTTTCTATATAAATACTCTGCTCTATAAATATGGACAGCTAACTCTTAAACTAAGATATACAAGAATTTTTATAAGAAATATAATAGAAATATATATGGTAATATTATAACTTAGAACATGACAAGTTTTTAAGAATGAAAATGTGTTACAGATACATAATTTAAGCCCTTGTATGAAAATTAAAACAAAAAATGGTTGTTACTTTTTTTCAAAAGCTATAGAGGTGAGTAATTGAAAGAAGTATTGAAAATGAAAAAAAAAAACTTTCTTAATTACATTTTCGGACCCGATTTTTCAAGTGTCACTAAAAAAAACTTTTTTTTACTGCAGTTCAAACATAACTTAGATACATAGTTTAGTTCGTTATGGGTTATTTAGAACTGACCATAAAAAAATCTAGTTTTACAAATAATCCTCTTGATACTTTATTAGATCATTACAAAATAATAATCTAGTTTCCAGATATATACTATTTATCTATTTATTCATATGATAATTAAACAGGAGGGTGGAATCTATAATCTATGGATAATGACGTTAGTAAAACCATAATTCTAAAACAATATTCAACTGATAGTACCGGGCTCATTACTAGATAAATGTCGAAAGTCCTGTTTAAATCCGGTTTTGGAACAAGGATGAAAGTTTACATTGGTATTTTAATCCATCTTTTACATTTTCATAGTACATAGTTTTTTCAGGATAATTATTACACTATTACAATGTATAGTTGCCCGCGGCATTTGCGACATAAGTTAAATGCGCCTTTTAATGACAACCTACCGTCATCTAATTGAATTAATGACATTAAAATTAAATCAGACGTCGGTAATGTCAGATTCCGAGCCCCTAAAAGTCAATTATCGTGACGATAAGGAACCGAAAATTATAAAATGTCTAGTAGGTTTCTATTTATGCCATAAATTTTATTCTTTTCGATTTCTAATGAGACTTTAGGGCCCTGGTTATTTAAATTATCTAAAAATGACGCAAATCCCCGGATTACAATAATTTGCACATAAATATATTTATAAACTAAAGCAGTTTCATTTACAAAATAAGCAAAAAATATTCATTCTTGATTTATTTTTATGTGTTTACAACACAACACAATTTTTCAGTTTTTGGTTCCGAATCAATTTTCGAACTTCCAATGTTCGTTTAGCAGTGGTCTATGAAAGCAAGATGGTTTCTAGATTTTTATGATCTACCTATAAAATAAGGTAAAGGGTATTTTATTGCGTTTGTACCTACACTAGATTGTTATAGTAAGTTGTAGTTACAATTGATTAGCTTCTCGACTTAATTAATTAATGCTGTAGATATATTTTCAATGTTACTTGTTAAATACGGGAATTAAACCCATAATGTTACTTTTGGGAGGGAAGTTGGCAAAAAGGCGAACTAAAAAGTACTTAGGTCAATAAGTAGACCTTCTGACGTATTTTGAGTGTATATAGCGATTATTATTACGGTGAAAGAATGGGATGAGGTTATATAATGCATATATTCGCATACCATTCTTTCAACGAAATCATATCGCTTTAAAGACTCACCCCCGTATTCATAAACGTCTTATAAGCTCATTACACCTAAAATAGGTTTATAATTCGTTTGTCTTTGTCTGTCATCTTGACATTTATACTAGTAAGAAAGAGACAAAGTCCATTTTAACTAAACAGTCTTATAAGATTTTTATGAATAAGACCGCCTTAATACTTATTATCATGATTCAGTTTACGAGCCCTACAAATTTGCCCATTACTCAAAATCATATCGCTTTCCTAGATCACTGCGTATTATATTCACAATAGTAAGTCTATACTAACGACTCATACACCATTATCCAAATTGCTTATGGAATCAATTCCATACGACGCTAGTATAACTTTACCATTATATAACCTAATCATATTATATACACAATAGAATTTATCAACTACATTGCACACATCAAATATATTTTTTAAATAACTAAATAAAGCTAATAGGATAGTGAAATTGATATAGAAAGTCGAGGTCACCTCGAGGCCGTTCTTGATACTTGTAGCAACCTGATCGAAGGACCAACGGCGATGCAACAAATATCAATCACGAAGAATAGTATAAATTATAGTCACTCTGAAGGAACTGCGTGATAAGGGACAATTGCGATTTTTTTAAGGGACTTTCCACTACCTTAATAACCTCACTGATACTCCTGTAAGCCAGGATCGATAGCGACGCCGTGAAGACTTGGGATTTGAACCCGGCCAAGTTCCGGGACACCTAAACTGTTTCGGATCCCGCACGAATTTAATCAGAAAGATAGTAGTAAAATTGTAGGAGACATCATATAGAAAAAGGACTGGTTTAAATTACCTCATCAAAATGGACTTATACAGCAATTGTGATAATATAAAATTATTTATTACCCTTCTAACCAGAATCATACATCTACTGGTGTCTTATATACTTAATTGTATTATGTTAAAAAGTTTTCCATACAACTGCTTGACATTTTTACATCATGACTATATATGCTCTAATTTTGCCTTAAGCGGTGAATTCAATATTATATAATTTAATAATAATATTGAATTCGCCGCTATAGAAGCCGAAATTAGGGTTATGTTTAGTCATAACGAGTTTGATACTCATAGCAGGCAATCTAAATTAACAATTTTTTTTCACTTCTACCCATTCTAAAATTTTTCTCTGCTTAGGGTTTGCTGATAGAAAATTTATATTTGAATGCTCGCTTGTGTACATGTGTTATTTATAAATTGTCTATGTGTTTTGTGTGTATAATAAAGAATATAATAATAATATTTCAGGACAATAACACACACGGTCATCTGGTCCCAAGCTAAGCAGAGCTTGTGTTATGGAAGCCAGATAACTGGTATATACTATACATATAATACATTTCTTTTGTAAATCTAAACATATAATAGATAATTACACCCAGACTCGAGACAAACAGACATGTTCAATATGTTCATCACACAAATGCCTATCTCGGGTAGGAATCGAACCCACGACCTGCGGCGTGAAAAGCAAGTATCTTACCGACCACGCACGGCCCGTCCGATTTATGAATAAATAAAGCTTTTGACTTTAAAATACATTAGACACCAGTAGATGTTCAATGTGATTAAATAATATAAAAAAAAAACGTAATTGTTCCTTCGATTGCGATTCCTGAGTAACTTTTTTTAATAGATAAATAACTTTTCTAGAGATAGTCAGTGTTGCCATATTAGTAAGTTGTTAATGAGATCACAACCGAGGTACCTCTTAAGAAATTTTATAAGAGTTAAAGAAAACCTTAGCCAGTTAATAAATGCGACTTTATACAAACTAGGACGTACAACGGCTGTATTCTATAAAATCTCTCGCGCTCTGAAAGGTATAGAGAAAAATCCGGTATTGTTAAAAGCAGGTTTACTTTCACAAACCAGTCGATCGTACATAGATAGAGATGGGATTTTGCAAATACTACAAAATCATAAACTAGGTTTCTAAGTTGTCCCACTGGTGGCGAGTAAACGATGAGCTATCGGCGATATTCTCGCCAAAGCAAAGTACAAAAAATAATCGCTCCCGTGTAAATAAAAGTCAGTCAGTTTCGAAGAGTCCATACAAGCCGTTTCCCATCGGCTTCCTTTTAGGAAATGGTCAATATCACACGTACTTAATAATATATTAATATGTAACGCCTAAAAGTTTTAAATAGCAACATAAATAAGTATGGCATCAAGTGCAAGAACTATCGGTGTCGGTAGTGAAGAGATATTATTTTCCTAAGTGAGAACATTTCTGATCCGGCTTCCCTTAGACTTCCACCCTTCGCTATTGGTGTATATTCATAGTTCATAGGTGACTGTTCACAATGTCGGCGAGGACTCTCTTTTCACTATTTGATCGCAGTGAAAGTATCAACGTTAACTCGCTCAGCAGTACTCAGCGAAGAACTCTTGGCGATTACAATTAGAACTCAATAACAATAACTATAAAAGATATATTTCTACAGAATACAGCCGCTATAACAAAATGCATGGTACTGTCGTACGTTGAATTGCCTCCTAATTTCTTACCTGCCACCTAAATATAATACATTTTATCTCGAACTACTCCTGCCTAATCACTGTAGAGAATTACTTATATATAAGTGATCAGTACACTGCAAAACCATCAAGTGTCTGAATAATGCCAGTATTTATCACAACAAAGTAATACATACTTCTTAGCTGTGTGACACATTAGTAAGAAGTGTATTATTTTCTAGTTTTTAAACACTGCAGTTATTTAGGTACTTAATAGTCGTGTTATAATCACAGTAATTAACTTAAGTATTCCCTTAATGATTTTTGCCGTTATAAAAAAAGCTGGAACAGAAAAAAATACAGTTAGTTATAACTTCAGAATTAACCAAATCAATTTATACCTTTAACACAATTTATCACGTTAAAAATTCATATCTGTATATATTTTAGTCAAACGTTAATTAGTAATTGCGATAGTTGAAAATAACCGAATTTCCAAAATAGCATTGACTGGAAAAAATATCAATTTCGAATCTCTACAATAGGGATGCAAACAGTACATCGATATTTTTCTAACATCGATGTATCGTTCATAAACATCGATCTTTTCACATCGATGTTACAACCCAAAAAAAAACGATATTTCATCGTTATTCAAGAGCGATGTTTTATGTTTGCCGTGAATTAAACCGAATAGCTATCTCAGTCACAATCGTAAATATGTCTATTAATCGTCTCTTTCGCACTATAATACCAACGAGGCAGATTCTTTATTCGTAAGGACGCCTACATAGACAGCTCCGCATTGCGTTGATTGTTGTTTACAGGGATGCAAACGATACATCGATTTTTTAAACATCGATTGTTCATAAACATCGATATTTATAAAATTGTAGTTTTGAAATTATCGATGTTTTTATGAGCGATATTGCATGCATGACGATTTGACTTGATTACATATTGATTTTTTTTTAAGATATTTGGCTCAAGCTGTTTGGCTTTATGGGCCTTTTTACAATTAATCCTTTGGTCTTGCTACCCTTTACCCATAGACAGATCAAAATACTTTATTACAAAGAAAATGTGGGTAGGTAGGTATTATAATTTTTTTTAATGTTTTTGTGGTATTTTAATGATATCGATATTTTCTCCACTCAATGCTAATAAACACATCGAAATAAATAGGCAACAGTTACATAAAACAGTTTATGTATAAAGTAAATACTCTCCATTAGAACGTCATATATAAATTTATACACAAATCAGTGTACATTATGTAAAAAATAATGATTTGGTAGAATCCAGCGGTGTATTTGTAGTTTTTTTTTACTTCTTTTTAATAACTCATAACTCAATATTCCAAAACGTGGTTAAGTTTAGTCTATTTTAAACTTTTTTAAATATTGTTTCGGAATAAGGCCGATAATACGAATACGCTTTCAGTATTTTATTAAAATGTAAATAATTATCTCAAAAACATGTATACATAACCCTAAGAAGGCTCATTCCACTGCCACCTTCTCAGAATAAAAAGAACATTTTTCTTTATTCTGCGATAGGCTGGCGCTTGACTACAACTTGCCTTATGTTAAGCAATGATGTAGTCTACGATGGAACGCGCCAGCCTAGTATACCGATTCACTCGTGATTACGAATGATTATCGGTGAGAAGGTAGCAGTGGAACGAGCCTCCATATGGTTAGAAACCACCCTCTCTGCATGGTGTCACCAGACATCGAATCGGAACACGGCAAGTTTCCCAAATCATGTTTAAAATATCTTTAAAATTGTTACTATCAAGTTTATGAACAATTTTTGAAACAATCTCTATCAATACATATTTTATTACAACATTATTGAATTTTTTAGTCTGTGTGAATGGGAAATTATGTAACATATTAAATAAAATAATAAAAAAACTACAAATAGACCGCTGAAACACTAATTGATAAACACGAATCACAAACCTTTCATAGTCCAGCTTATTTTAACACATAAACACATCTAAACCGTTTTACATCTAGATATTATATAAATAAATATATCTAGTATATACAAATCTATAGTTAGTATAGTTGTATTTTTTTATATTCATTATTACATCCGTAAAAAGAGATACCAATGACAATTTTGAATTCGAAATGTGTTCGATGACTACTATTAAAGAAAATGTGTAAAAATAATATCGCCGTAGAAGTTCAAAAATAGCAACTTTTGAAGGAAGAAATACTTACTACACAATTTTACATCTATAACACCAAAGTACCAGAATACATATAGACAACTAATATTATGTATTGAATGGGTTGAAATATGTTGTTTTAAGGCCACCATTATCAGCGGAGCTGTTTCGCTGAATCAAATTGCTTGTGACCACGACCGGTGAAATCCGTGTCGAAATATAAAGCCAAATTAAAGGCGAGCTCGTTAATTGTCCGTTATAATAAATATTAATAAAGACTATACCTAAAACAAAGTATAAGCCCAATCATTACATATTTTGATATTGAAATATTTTGGTATCTCACATTTACGGATAGCAATAAAAATAATTAAGTTTATAAATTACTAATTTTATCTAAGTGCCGTGTAAAGGTTTAGAACGCTTTTGTTCTCTTTGTGTGAAGGCGTTTTGGAGAAAACGTTCCAAAAACGCAGCGTTTCATCGCCGGCGCCTGTGACTATCGCCTCGCCGTCGGGTGATAATGCGAGGTACAGCACGCGATACGAATGGCCTGTTAATTTTGCTACCTGTAACAATACATTTTCGTTTATGACTAACGTACATATATTTTGATAAAAATTACAACTTTTTAGCGTAGTTTGACCACACGTGGTTATGTGTGGTCATGAGTGGGTTTATTAAAAAATGATCTGTCATTGTCATGTCTCATGAGTATTTCTAGATGTAGGTACCAGTGGAGAAGAGTCCATACAAGCCGATCCCAATCGGCTTCCCATTAGGAATTGATTAATATCGTTTACTTCGTTACAATTATGTTACACCTAATAGTTCTAAAAGGCATAAAAAATAAGTACATACATTGTGAAGGTGGTGGTCGCCATAGAAACATGGGTGACGGTATAGAAGAGATATTATTTTCTTAAGAACTTTTTTGCTCCGGCTTCCCATTTGCCACCCTTTCCACCTTTCGCCACTGGTAGTCGAATGTAATCGTGACCACGTGGGGATGTGTACAAATTTGTGTATACATGCAATCCACAAAGGACTTATAAATAAAAACGGTTTTGTACAATAGAAGCTGTGCGTTGTCTATGATTTAATCAAGTGTGGTCGTATTTTGTACTCAAGTATTTTTTTTGTTAACCAAATGTAATCATGTGTGGTAATAAATAGTCAATTGTGTTCATGTATGGTCAGATGTAGATACATAGTGTAATGTTAACAACTTACCTGCGTGAGCGAGGGATACTTCCATACGAGAATTTGGTTCTGTGAGTAACCGTGCGTGGAGACGAGCTCGCTCGAATGTTTCGACCACGCCAGGTTACACACTTGTGAACCTGCGGAACAAAACATTACGTTCTAAATTAATATGAGCACTTAGCAGATAGCATAATCTTTCCCAACTACTCTAACTGTCAAGTAGCACCTGAGTTATCGATAAATTCACTTCTATAATATTTACTTCATTAATTTCTTATGGTTTAGGAAATCTTAGATATTATTTATGGAGATAGAATCGATAGTTAAATTTATCGACTTAAAGTTACTCGGTAATGAAAATAGCACGGAAATAAATAAATATGTAAATATAATTTATTCAAATCAAATCGTCATTTTACATACATAAATCAATCAAAAACATCTGATGGCTAAAATTTAATGGGTCCCTCTCCAGGTGCCGAGCATAAAGGTCAAGATTTCTACGATAGATATTTTATTTCTTTTTCCAAAACCATAAAAGCATGCAAAAGCCAAGCTAATACCAATATAAGTTACATATCAATAATGTAATAATTGTAATGTACCTGTATCAACGCACTGCATCGGCTGCGAGGTGAGGGTGTTCCAGAACCGGATACACCTATCAGCAGTACCACCGCCCGACGCTAGTAATCCATGCTGGTGGGGCGACCACGCTATTGCCTTCACCGCCGCCACGTGGGCTGAGTACGTCTGCACTGGCACTGTTGCGTGCTGGAAATGAAATATACTAAATACTTGCTTTATGATTAAGCAAGCGACCGTGAACTGATTACAGAATAACTCTGGGGTAAGCAGGTTTTTACATAATAACTATGGGGTAAGCAGGTTTATAAAGAAAACTAATTTGGTAGTATGTGTAATAACTGAACCCATTGGACTACTGCAACACTGAAACACCTATATAAAATGGGACTGGCCGAAAGTCCAATATGTTAAGCATGTGCTTGCTTGCTTCAACCATTTTTTAGTGTTCCACTACTAGGCCCGGGTCTTATCTCAAGCACCTTATGAGTTGAGAGTTAGGCCTTAATCCACAAAAGCTGACCAAGTGCAGGTTTACCAGCCCGCACTTGGTCAGCGGAAACCGGCATCACAAATCCACCGTTTTCACATGTCCTCGAATGATTCGTTATTAGACATGCCGGTTTCCTCACAATGTTTTCCTTCACCGGTGTCGAGCAGCGGCGATGAAATAATTCACACCAAATTAGCATCCATGACAAGTAACTAAAGTCAACCAAAACAAAATTAGTCAAAACGAATTCGTTCTATAAAATCATGAATATTAATAGATTAAAATTAGGTATAGAACCCAAAAGTAACAAAGCAGTCCTATTTAGCAGCGGAAGTAATTAAAACCGCGATAGGGTATCACTACGCGCGATATAGTAATTCTCACAGAAGTATTCCCATTGAACAATAGACGATAAGGACGCGGTCGCACTGAGAACTATAGATAGACCGTTTAACTCACGTATCGCCTATCGCCAAGATTCTTACTCCTCAAGCTGCACAGACAGTGATGATGATTCAAGTGATATGGATATTAGTGACGAATAGTCTTACATTACTTTTATCTGTGGTTAAATAGTTCTTTAAGAGATTTAATTAATGTTTTATTACTTTGTACCTCAGATGGCGAAACGCGAGTTAAACGGTCGGCCTATAACTAATACTCGATTACTCGATGCGCTAGCGCCGCAAACGTTCATCCGACGTTTTAAAGTATTTTCCGAGGGTATAGCAAGTCTGAAAAGACTTTGAAATCGAATAAAATCTAAAAGAAACCGCAATCAAATCCGTTAAAAAATACTTTCAAAGTGTGTTATGATAATTATAATATATTCACGCGTAAGCAGCGCCATCTAGTCCCAAATTAATGACGGGCCGGTGGCGTGGTCGGTAAGATACTTGCTTTTCACGCCGCAGGTCGTGGGTTCGATTCCCACCCGAGACAAACATTTGTGATGAACATTTGTGTTTGTGTCGAGTCTGGGTGTAAATATCTATTATAAGTATATACTAGCTGCCCCAGCGAACTTCGTACCGCCAGCGGACAAAATTGTGAATCTAAACAATTCCCAGATCCCCTTGAACACACACAAAAAATTTCATCAAAATCGGTCCAGTCGTTTAGGAGGAGTTCAGTCACATACACACGCACACAAGAAATATATATATTAAGATTTACAAAAAAAAAGTATTATATGTATAGTACATACCAGTTATCTGGTTTCCATAACACAAGCTCTGCTTAGCTTGGGACCAGATGACTGTGTGTGTTAATGTCCCAGAATATATTTATTTTTATTAAGTAATTATATTTGCTTCTATTAAGGGTACTAGGAGCTTTTAAACTACTTAGAAATTTATTTTGTATATACATACATATTATAGATAAAATTACACCCAGACACAGAAAACACAAAAATTTGTCCTGGCAGTTCAGTCAGTCAATCAGTTTTTCAATGTAACGACGACCTTTTTTCCCAAGCTTTTTACTAACAATTGTGGGAAAAAGTGAAGCACATTTAAACATTTCAAAACTTTCGCAATACATACACACTTTTTAATTATACACTAGCCTCCTGTGCAATAACGTCGTATGTAACAAATGTAATGTAAATGTAAATATTTTTAAAGAAAACTCCATTTTAAGCTATGTTGTTAATGTTTTTTAATCAGCACTACTTAATATAGGTGAGGGCATATATAGTAAGAAAACGGTATGTTTTAGAAATAAAAAATCGAGGACCCTTGGCCAGAGTGAATAAGGGTTAGGTTTGCTTTTTTACATAAGTGCAATATAATATACTGTTTAATAGTTTAGAAATTAACTGAGTAATTTCGTTTGCTCAGTACGTTTATCGCCTAGGAATGGGTTGGTGTTGACCTAGTTAAGGCATTTGTTAATTTCTATACTAACCCCCGTAGCATAAACGTCTTCCAAGCTCATTATAACTAAAATAGGTTTATAATTCGTTTGTCTTTGTCTATCATCCTGACATTTATACTAGTAAGAAAGAGAGAAAGACCATTTTAATTGACCATTAATGTTTGTGCTAAAGTTAAATTTGTTATAGTTGAAGAAAATTCCATGATTAAAATAGAACACTAAAGGATTGTTGCTTACTTATTTAGACACAAAGCTATTACAAACAAATAATTTTACACTTACGTTACTATTGCACTGAAGGATCTGTTTACTGTACATACTTAACATAAATTCAGTTTAAATAGCGTAAATGTGTTAGTCGAAGAGGTAACACGTGACCGTAGCCGGTGAAACTTCGATGTATATTGAAAACAAAAGGTATTTAACGATACCTTATACACGATTTAGATCCGAGATACAATACCCTATTAGGGTTTAATATGATTCCCTTTCTCACGATTTATTATTTGTTTTGTTAGTTTTACCATTTTTTCACAGGGGTATTACTAAAGTACCGCACTTGGCCAGCGTGGATTAAAGGTTTAAACTCTCTCACCTTGTCAGATAGTTGAGAGAAGACCCGTGCCTAGCAATGGGACATTAAAATACCTAGGTTTAAGTGACTAAAAACAATGCAAGTCAACATACCACAGACCAAACAAAGAGTTTGTTATCGTTGCCTCCTGAAGCGAGTGACTGTCCATCTGGAGACCACTTCAAGCCGCACACCTCTTGTCTGTGTCCTTGCAGCACACGAGACGACTGGATCGCTGGAAATAAAAGAAAAACATTAAGGGTGTTGTATATACTATTGAAAAGGATACGGGGGAGTTTCAACATCATCTTGAGTTATGGTTGCCAAACGTCCTGTTTTCACAAGACATGTCCTGCTTTTTACGGTGTCCTGGGCTGTCCTGGATAGTTTCTAAGCATTATCCTGAGTTTTTAAAGAGCTCTGTTAAGGAACTGTATTAAAATTGGCGCACACTACTGAAAACGATCTCCTATCGTTTCACAGGGCCCTGATTTTATTGACCTTGTTTTCAGTGCATATAAAAATTAGAAATACTGTTCTTAAATAGGTATAGTCCTGGCTTTAAACCAAAATGTCCTGGTACTTCTACTTTCAAATCGTAGATTTCAAAATTTGGAGATGGCCACTACAATAATTACAATTGTTCCTCCAGCATGAGCAGCGATAGCGCAGAGGTGCGGGCCTCGCCTTAGAAATATAAGGTCGCGGGTTCGATTCCCCGTCATACACATCTGTGTATGAATTGTTACATCACCGCTGCTCAATATCGGCGAGGACACCGGCATGCCTAAACTGCTCATTCCAGGACATGTGACATCAACTAATCCGGACTTAGCCAGCGTGTGTGGATTAAGGCGTAAACTCTTTCGTAACTCGTAATATAGTTGAGAGAAGACGTGTGCCCAGCAGTGGGATACAAAAAAGGAATGAAGTAACCCTCAGGCTTTCTCAGGTTTAGAATATTTAACACGGAACATGCGCAATACATTGCACCTATCGCATAAACTGTTCATGTTTTGTGTTTGTGTGTAGCTTTTATTTACGTGTGCATATGTAAAGACGTTTCAACTTTTACATGTGTGCTGTACCGTGGTTACCTCGCCTCCCCCAAACACTGGCAGAAACAATTTAGTACTAGAAGTTGAGTTTAACACCTCCCGTGTTAAATTCTCTAAAATATAGAATATCGACTATCCAGCGTACAGTCGCTCAAAGCCGTAGATACTATGGGTATTATAGATAGATGTACCATAGAGTGCAGCATAACATTGTCGTTGAACTCGAGTCGTGCGGCGCGGTGCAAGTTGCAACGGTGCATAGCAACGATTCTCAAAGTTTACGACACGTAGTTAATAATCATTAGACAATATTACGCAGAGGCGTGGGGCAGTGGTAAAGGTCTTGCCTTAAAAAAAAAATATGTTCGCGGGTTCGATTCCCAGTCGTGCCCACACATCCTAGTGTAAATTGTTTTATCGCCCCTACTTAATATCGGTAAAGGATAACACATCGCGAGGAAACCGGCTTGTCTAAGAACTAATCATTCGAGGACATGGAGTGTGGATTAGGTCTAGATTGTCTCACTCGTTAGATAGTTGAGAGAAGACCCGTGCCAAGCAGTGGGACATTAAAAAGGGTTGAAGTGAGACTATCATTTAAGGTACTTTTTGCCCCGGTATTGTTTGCTAAGGATATTTCCTTGCTACATAACGCAGGCGACGTCACCGACGGAGGCTAGTTTTTAAAGTTTTCCAAAGGTTAACCCCCGTGTTCATAAACGACTTAAAATCTTATTATAACTAAAATAGGTTTATAATTCGTTTGTCTATATCTATCGTCATTAACACCAAATTGAAGTATCCCTAGTTCAATTTGGAATTGGGGGCCCAGCGGCTTTAATACAAGTAGTCCAGCGACTACTTAGCAAAGGTGCTGGTCACCACATTTATGTCGTGTCTTCATTAATCTATAATATAAAAATGAATAGCAAAATGGTAAATGGTAAGCGCATAACTCGAGAACGGCTGAACCGATTTTGCTAATTATTTTTTTAGAATATTATTTGAAGTACGAGGATGGTTTTTACGAAAGGGTTTTTAGAAAAATTAAAAAACTCGTCCGAAACAGCTTGAACGATTTTTATGATATCTTATAGGTCGCAGGACGACGTCTACGGGATCCGCTAGTGCTATATAACCAATGCTTGTCTACTGCTGAGTCTAATGTACTTGTTTACTGTCGATTGTGGTGAAAATAAACTCATTATTATTATTATTATTGCTCATCTTGACATTTACAAAAGTAAGAAAGAGACGAAAGTCCATTTTAGCTACAGAGTCTTATAAGAATTTTTATGAATAAGACCGTAAGACTTTGACAGCCTCAGATCTTAGCTAGCAAGCTTGAAAAAATATATTACTTACTGAGCACATTGGCATTGACATAAATCTTACTAGATAACTACTTAAGGCGCATACAAACGCTAATTACTGAATATTCAGGGCCTTAATCCACATACGCTGGCCAAGTGCGGGTTTTTGGACACACATCTTTGTGTGAATTGTTTCATCGCCGCTGCTCAATACCGATGAAAGAAATCATCGTGAGGAAATCGGCATGTATAACAACTACTGCCTGTCAAATCTAAGACGTACCGTTTGACGGTTCTAAACGTAGTACATTTAGAATTTTATTTTTTGTATGAAAATTGTTTATGTTATGTTAAAATAAAAATAGCTTCATAATTCAATTATTTTACAGGAAAGTTAATAAAAATAGTGTGAATTACGCCTCTATTAAGCTAATTTAATAGAAAACAGTGAAACGTCAAACGGTACCTCTTAGATTTGTTCAATAATAATCATTCGTCGACATGTGACATGCACAAACACGCACATAGCCAGCGTGAGTGGATTAAGGCGTAAACTATTTCAACTCGTAAGATAGTTGAGTGGGACATTAAAAAGGGTTGAGGGATCGAACCCGCGACCTTCCCATACTTAATAGGGGGCGAGGTTAATGCCGTTCCGCGGGCATACTTTTAAACATCGAGCTGCAAGATTATCTAAGTAGAATATATTAGAATGTTTTTTACTCGACTAGATAATCGATGTCGGGACCTCGCGGTTATTAAACGAACACGCTTACAACTGGACCACCGAAATGGAAATGCAAATATTCTTCTATTCTATTTTAGAGAGAGGCTTTACATAAAATTCAAACCCACTACACCACCAGGCCAGTCTACCAATAATACTTTCATCCCACCTAATATTTTCTTTTTTATTCTTCGATTAGATTCCGCCCGCGGCTTTGCCCGCGAAATTGATCTCACTGATCTTGTTTCTCCATACAAACTTCCTCTTAAAGGGTGAGTTTTGAAAAATCCTTTCTTAGTGCACCCCTAGACCCCATAAGGAACCTATGTGCCAAATTTGGAGTCTCCAGACCCAGCGGTTTGGGCTCTGCGTTGATATGTCAGTCAGTCAGTTTCTTCTTTTATATATTTAGATAGGCTGGCGCTTGACTACAACTTGCCTGATGTTAAGCAATGATGTAGTCTACGATGGAACGCGCCAGCCCAGTATACCGATTAACTCGTGATTAAGAATGATTATCGGTGACAAGGTGGCAGTGGAATGAGCCTCTTTAAGGTTAGAAACCTTAAAGGAGCAACAATGTCGACCCACCCTCACTGCATGGTGTCACCAGACATAGAACCGGAACACGGCAAGGCCGCTTGGCGGTGCGGCTTTGTCTGGTGGGTGGTCATTAACCGCGGCCGAAGCCTACCACCAGTTGATTGTCACCTGATTTTCACCACGTGTGGGGATTCAATTTTACGGGCCGGTGGCGTGTTCGGTAAGATACTTGCTTTTCACGCCGCAGGTCGTGGGTTCGATTCCCACCCGAGACAAACATTTGTGATGAAAATTTGTGTTTGTGTCGAATCTGGGTGTAAATATCTATTATAAGTATATATTTACAAAAGAAAAGTATTATATGTGTAGTATAAACCAGTTATCTGGTTTCCATAACACAAGCTCTGCTTAGCTTGGGAGCAGATGACCGTGTGTGTTAATGTCTCAGAATATTTATTTATTTATTTAAAGCTATGTATATTATATTCTCCTTAGGATGCTTTTATTAAATCGACGAACAGAAACTAATGAATATTATAAACTTTGGGAACCACTAGTATACAATAATGAACCTAGACTCGACTTCATCCTGCTATCTGAAGAGCCCTCTACTAACTCCGCGTTGAACCCGGAACAATACTATTGCGGTTAGTTTAGCACTTCATTGGATTTCCTTTTACAAGTACTTGTTTACTGTATAGGGAGGGATGAGCGAAATTATCACTTCATGATCAGTTTCTGACGCATTGTCGGTGACTAATCATTCGAGGATATGTGATATTCATCAACCTGCATTATGGCGTGTGGGCGTGGATTAGTTCTTAGACATGCCAGTTTCCTCACGATGTTTTCCTTCACCGGTATTGAACAGCGGCGATAAAAGATGTGTGGACAACCCACGGTAGATGGCACTGCTTTAAAGGGCAGGACGACGTCTACGGGGTCCGCTAGTTACTAATAAAATAAGTTGTTCGACGCAGATTCGAACGGATTAGAATCCAGATCCACGTTATTTGAGTCTGCCGTGTCGTATTTTTTGTAAATCAGTGCACACACCCGGCGCAGGCGACGGTACAAGAGCAAGTGTCCAGTCCAATCACGGCACTGACGTCACACGTCAAACGTCAAATGTCAAATGACAATGTTACCATTCGATTATATACTCGATTTACCAGTGCTGCCATCTCATTTTTATCGAGTTTTTCATAGATAATTTATCATTCTCCGACATGTTATAATAAAAAGTATACTCACGTGGTGTCCTGGTATCCCTCTGTCGTATGTGTCTATCTCGGGAACCTGAGCTCAGTATGTCCCCGTTCCACGCCAGCGCGCCGACTCGTGCTATGTGCCCTTGCAGCTTGGTTACCTACGCGAAATTTATTAGGATTAATAATAGGTACTAGTTCATTACAGTTATTACTCGTAATTAGGGGAGAGTGTGTATAAAAGAGCTAGGCTTTTAAAGAGCCGACATGATTTTTGTAACTAATATTATAAACGCGAAAGTTTGTAATAATCTATGGATGCTTTTTTCTCTTTCACGCAAAAACTACTGGATGTAAGTGGATGAAATTTATTTATTTATTTATTTATTTATTGCACATATACACGTGTACATAATAACACAGTACATGACCCTGTTAGGGTATGGCAAATATAGGATTTTCTAAAAGTTTATTCTACAACATTCTTTTATCAAATCAACATATTTTTTTTATAATCTAGTATGTAACTTAAACTAATATTAACCACATATATAGATTATAGTCTGGATTAACACAGCTTTTTATTTCAATAAGTACAACGCGGGCCAAGCCGTGGGCGGAAGGAAGCTAGTACTACCATAGATCAATTTATTGTTTTACTAAGCAATACTGGAAACAAAAAAAATCAAAAATATGACAGTTAATATGAAAATTTATTTTCGTAAAACTGTCATATTTTTGTGAGTAAGAATCGTATCGGCTCTTTCAAATCCTGTCTCTTTCACACACTCTCCCCTACTAGCTGCCTCGGTGAAGTTCGTACCGAGTATTTCTCACATTATAAACCTTTTTTGGACTTCTAAACATATTTAAGATTGAAACCTTCCTTACTATTATCTCAAAGAATTGTTGAAGAAGTGTAGAAACAGTAGGTACAGGAGACCAATTGACGTAAATATATAAGTTCAGTTGCAGTGCAGTTGCAGTTAAGTTTCGATCAAAACAGCCCTTTTCGTAATCTCGTAATTTTGACACCCGCTGTCAGATACGCTCGCGTCAAGTTCGCGTCACGCGAGCGCTTTAGACTAGATATGACAGCTAAACAATTACAAGAATACCATATTGCACTAAGACGTAAACTTAACTACAACTGCACCGCAACTTGATCGGCGCGTCAAGAAATTACGTGAATTAGGGCCCAGGTCGACAGTATTTTTACACATACAACAGTGTAGGTACTGCATCTATATACTTTTGTATCAAACAGTTTATCTAGTACTAGTCTGGTAGTAAGCGGAGTGACTATCCCGTCCCTAGAACCGGTCCGACCAGTCCTTAGGTCATACTATAATTATACAATCTTGATACTATTACATCAAACAGTGCACCGACCTTCAAGCCTTGATGTTTATGCAATATTTTATTATTATGCGGTTTTTTTTTACATACAGACCACAGGAAAAGGACAACAAAAAATGGTCATTAATATATTCAAAAGCAAAGACAATAAAGAGGTTGTTACTCGAGGACAAGTATCAATAATTATATGTGTGACTATACTGTTTAGTGCTTGCACAGGATACTTCTAGGGTTGCCACCTTCAATTAATAATGATAATAATAATAATAACCATTTACTTCGGGCTACAAGGCCCATATAAAATATAACACTATAAACAAATACAATATTAAATAAAAAAACCCCTAAATAAACCCCATCTAACTAATCTGCCCCATCCCCTCTATCACGGACACACTAAACTTAAACGCATTTTCGTTAGATGACTATTTTGCGACGATTATACATATTTCACTCTACTGAAAACCTGGTAAAAGAGATTCTTTCGAAGATATTTTAAGACAGCGTTGTCAGAATTTTCATACAAATTAACTAAACTCAACATTTACTTAAAAAGACGATACCTACGTTATTTCTTTATGTATATCTCTTTTACTAAGTTCATCAGACTAATATACAAAAACTAGCTTCCGCCCACGGTTGCACCCACGTAGTAAAGTAGCCTATGTATTAATCCAGACAAAAACCTATCTCTGTACCTATTCATACAATTCCTTCCTAGTTTTTGTTTTGGTGACAGAGTAACAAACGTTTGTATAAATGTGTGGATGTATCCACACATTTATACAAACTTTCTCATCTATAATATAAAAATGAATCGCGAAATGTGTTCGTAAGCGCATAACTCGAGATAAAAAGAAACTCCTCCGAAACGGCTTGACCGATTTTTATGAATTCTTATAACTATGTTCGGTAGGTCTGAGTGTCGGTCGTAATCTATTTTCGGACCCGGTAGATGGCACTGTTTTACCGGACAGGACGACGTCTGCGCGGTTCACTAGTTTATAATATTAGTAGAATGAATGGCCAAAGAATAAAATTGGCAACCCTAATATATCCTAGTAATTAAAAATATCACTACACTCATCATAAAACCTGGATAGGAACTTATTAAAAACTATGCATCCGCTTACAGATCGAACTTAGATACGGTGACGCGACGACGACGCGACGCGACGGTCCGGATGCAATCACAAGATGCAAACCAGTCTTATGAGAAAATTATTCTTATAGAAAATATTCTATTCCTGGATACCTGTTGCATAATATTGTGCATTCTACAAAACTTGTTTTACATTACATGACATCAAGCTTGTGTTACCCGCAGGTGTAGGCAGAGGTATATATCACATACTTTTCGTCGGCTACGTTTAGGTCCCCTACGTTATAGGGGGCGAGTTTATTGCGATTCCAAACTCCGAGCTGCCACTAAGATTATCTAAGTACCTACTTATATTAGAAGTCTTTTTTGCTGGACATTTTTTAAATTCGTAAAATATAGATAGGTACCTAGCAGTGGCGAAGGCTGGAAGTTTGAAGAAGAGGAGCCGTAGCAAAAAGATCTTACACTTAACGCTATACAGTTTATTTTTGTTGCTATTTAAAACTTTTAGGCGTTACATAATATATTATTAAGTACGTGTGATATTGACCAATTCCAATGGGAATAGCTCTCTTAGCCTAGGATTCAGATACAGGGTAATTAAAAATGGCTCATTGGCAAACTCGCCCCATATACATCCATCGATTTTGTTATTCTGTCCCACAGTACAATCATTAGCAAAGTTCCTCGCCTTTGATATAAGGTCGTGTTACACATCTTTGACATCCACCAACCCGCACTTGGCCAGCGTGTGTGGATTAAGGCCTAAACTCTCTCAACTCGTAAGATTAAGAGAAGACCCGAGCCCAGCAGTAGGACAATAAAAAGGGTTGAAGTGATATTGGACATGATATGACCCCATGACTGAAACATGGACTGCGAAAACAATCATAGACTTTGTCTGTAAGACTTTTCAACCAGTGTCTTTCTTCTCGTAAGATTGTGCGAGAAGAAAGACCTAGTCTGAAGAAGAGTTACCTCTGTAATACATCTGATAGGTACAATCAGCTGCAAAAGTTGATGAAAAGATCTAAGATTACAAAATATCTTAACACAAAAAGATTTCATAAATAGTGTCGTGTGACAGTTCATTGTAAATCACTAATGACAAATAAACCATTGTAGCTGACTGTATATCTATGAGATTCTAAAGAAAATCCTAATTAAAAAACTTACTTCTTTATTAACAGCTACATCCCAAACGCTGATGTGTCCCTTCTGTGTGCCAACAGCAACTAGATGTCCTCTCTCGCTCCACGCTACTGACGTCACTGCGTTGCCTTCTGACGACAGATCGCATAACCGTGTCACCTGATACAAAGAAAATTTGTTTAAGAAAACTGATTATGGTGTTGCTCAAGGCATCCCATTTTACCCAGTGTTATTTCAAAGAGTTGATTGTTTTGCCATAATTATTACTAAAACCAGCTCAAATAGGTCCCCTCAGATTACATTTACCCGTGGTGCTTAGTCCATTTTGTTGAGGCAATTTAAACCTCTCCTTGCCTTTTCAATTTCCAACTCCCATTATCTTTCGGATTAAATTCGTGCGGGATCCAAAACAGTTTAGGTGTCCCGGGACTTGGCCTGGGTTCAAATCCCGAGTCTCTTCACGGCGCCTGTGTTGATCCTGGCTTACAGGAATAGCAGTGGGATTGGGTTGGTGGATTAAGTCCCATTAAAAGTCTCTAAATGAATCTTAATTTCCCCTTGAAAGTCATAAACAGCTACAAAGGAGCGTCATGTATGTTGAGAACCCATGTTCTATAAGAACGTCAGGCTACGGTTTTTATCAAAATATGGTGTCCAATCCGGATTTGTAAGCTACCTAATAACAAGTACGGATGCTAAAACCTCGTTAACAGGCTGTTATCGTCTGACAACTACTTCAACTGAAGCTAGTGGCGGCAAATATTTGCACACAATAAGGTTAACGCCTTAAGTACGTAGAAGGTTAAATTATGAATATCAATAATATGTTTTCAATTATGATTCATTAGGAAAAACTTCAACAAATTATTAGATTCTTGCTGAATGCAGTTCAGGAGTCGAAACCACAATATTCTGGAATTCCCATTATCACCTGTTTATTAACCAACATCCTCAAACGCTACCAATACACTCTGCCTTGTTTGAATATCAAATCGTCATTCAATTTTGTTTGAACGTCACCATAGGTGGAATGATGGTCTTCAATATTAAAATAAATATTTTCCTAATCATATTTCGCCTATTCTAGCCACGAATGCGGAGAGGTATATGGCACTAGCGAGTGCGCTCTCTATGTTTCCTTAATTTCCGATCCCGATCGGAGGGGCTGGCTGACATGATCAGTAAGTGATCGGGCGCAAGACATACAGTATAAAGTGCTCTCCGAGGTACAAAGTATCAGGCTGATACTGATTACGCTACTGCTGAGAAATTAACAAACTTTGAACACTGTTTTCTAGTTAGGCGGGGGAATAATAAAAAAAAATAGCAAAGGAACCTAGTATTTACTTACTTGACTAGTGCAAGCACTCCACAGATACACGCAGCTCCCCAATCCAACACTCAGCACATTCTGAGCTGACCAGTCGACAAGGTTTAGATAAAAGTCATCCTGCAACTCAGGCGCATCGAGCACTTTGAAGGGGATTCTCGATATCTTTCTGGTAGCTTTTCTTGGAGATCGTAACAGCTTTTCTGATTTCGCTGATATTGGTGATAGGCTATATGGTGATGGGTCTATGTTTTCCTGTGAAGAAAAATATAAACTAGTTAATATAAATGACATCACTTGCTACCACAATGCAAATTACATGAAAAATGAAATATTCAAAAATCCAAAGCAACATACAATAATCTTATATATACTAAAGGTGCAAAGCATTGTTGAGATTCCGGATATAAAAATAAGTTCCTATCATAACACAGAACGGTAGTCAATCGGCAAATGTTACAAAATGCTCGTCTGTTCTGACAACCTCATTCTAAAAGCTGGTAAAAAAATCTCATTACAGATTTTATTTCGACAACAATAGATAAAGATTTCTGAGTAAAGGCTTATTACGAATCATTGGATATAACAGTTGAATTAAACGTCTACACAAAACGCAATTAGGAAGCAAAGAATAACATATTTGTCAAAAGTGCTGAACATTAAGTGGTGTTAAAGTTACAAATGTTGCAGCAGTCATTAGCATCACGACGGTAATAAAACATAATAACTTCGCACGCATAGATGAAGACTAAACAAAAACCATTGACAAATTGAATCCGCAAATTTCAACACAAGCTAGTGGCCAACAATATATTTTTATGATTTCTAATCTACTCGAAAAAATATAATAAAACACATACATAGAAACAATCGTCTCAGAGGTAAAAGATTCATAAATTAAGCATGACTGAACATGCCAAAAAACTTATGACCTAACTATAAAAACTCAGCTAGACTTTTTTAAATGTCTGAATTCTAATGCAAAATTATTCAAATATGTTTATGCTAAATGGTTTGGCAACAAAGAAATGATGATAAAGGTTACAATGGGGTATAGAGGTTCTAAATAGGAAGCAAACGCAATCTCCTGAAGCGTAACGAGGCCTTGAAAAGTTCGCCCACCCAAAGCCTTTTGTCCAAATATGAGCAAATAAAACTACCGTTTGAAAAAACGTAACAAACTTTACGCGTCTGATAGCGTCTCGATTTGTCAGCGATTTTTTTGCAACACTTTCAATTAATCATTGGAATAATTATTACAAAACTCATTTTGAATAGACTTATTGAAGACAGAAATTAAACTACGTGATGATATATCTATGATTGCTACCAATGTCTATAGAATTTAGGCTGTTAACAAACGTGATACAAGATTAATATCGCTGTATACACTATACAGTCACTTAAATAGCAAACATGAATTTGTCAAGTCCATCTGTTTGTAAGGAACAATTATTTACAGAGATATAAAACTTGCATTTATTATGTTTATTACCGTCTTTAAAAGTGACCATGTTGACATTTTTAATGTGAATTTTCGCACCGACAAACGTCTCGTAAAATTCTAAGTATTCTACTGCAAAAAATGCACATTTTCGTTAAACCTACAGCGATTCTGTGTCCGTGAACCCGCTTTTATTACAACTCCTAAGTAATCTAGATGAATAACACCTTCATAAAGAGACTCAAATTTCTTGAGACATAACGTGGGTCGCCATTACCATATACGTATTTTTGGCTGATAAAATAATCCTTTTATTGTTGCATAGAATTTTCCCGTGTAGGAGGAGAATATCGGGCGGTCGCGAACGGTTTCTGGCCATATTTGAGTTTAAGGATATAACAACAAAGGAACATGTTACGTCCACTTTGGACATATTTTACTGTAATGTAATTCAGATGGGGACACACTGAGGTGTGACGCCTACATCAACAAAAACATAAGGTGCTACAAAGTGCACAAACGGGACAATAAACATGAATGTTTAAAGTCAAGCGCACTCAATAAATCGCTGATAAAAAGAAGATTTACATGTAATACTAAGATAACGCATACGACTCTGTTGCGTTGTCCCGATTTGGTTTTCAATCAATGACATTAAAAGAAAGAGGCATCATTAAAATAACAAGTCCTTTCGCGGGCAGGGAAATCATGAATGAATCAAAATACTAACGGAACAGTTGGAGTAAGATTGAAAGTGCATCGGAACATGCACGGTGATTAATTCGCAAGTGCCACTTATGGAGATATTGACTTAATAGATGCCCCGCCCCTGAATGGTCGTTCACATATTGACCTTGATGCTCCAAATCAGATGCACATAATGTTATTTAATAACGTAATACTCAGATTGGTTGCATGTTGCAACTTGTTTGTTGATACTTCAATATGTGAGACAGACTGAGTTGAAAAAACTAAAACGGAAGGAATATAAGCAGATTCAACTTTAGTTGCAAGAGAAAAGATTATGTTATTTTCATGAGTTACCACGTTCAGTCTAGACACTGCATGTTAGATAGTTATCAAAAACGATGACCTCGCTACCAGCGCATGTTTTGCAAGTTTAAAAGCAAATCACAGTAAAACATAGCACTGTACACAAACTAATAATAAGAATGTTGAAGACATTTTGTGACTCACTAATTATTTTAATCACCGACGCATTATATTAATACCATCCGTTACCTGTCTAGACTTATAAGTAAATCTAAAATAAGAACATAACAGAAATGGATTTCTATTGAAATATTAAAGCCTGTGAACCTAACGCAGAGAAAGCTATGAAGGAAGAAATATCATTAAACAAATAAGCCAAATTAAGAATTATTAATCAATCTAAGCTATTATTACTATCAAATAAGCATCAATTAGTGCGTGACCGCGTGCGTACGTACTCGAGCATCCAAATTACCAACAAAGAGCAAACGATTTTTAACAGCTGTAACTCTACTAATGCTGTTTTGATTACACAAATTGCTATTTTTTACACAATCACAGCTACATTGAAGGCAATAGTCACGTCATATTGTAATAAATAGAGGTTTACTTAACAACCTACCGAACCTACGCGTTTTTTTGAGTCAACAACACATAATGTGGCTACTTAAAGTTGTATAAAAAATTAAGTGTACTTTACATCCTTTAAGCACCGTGAAATAACATTTTACTAAAGTTAGATGATTATTTCAACAAAATATTTTATATTAGACACTACAATCTAAATTGTCTATTTCCTTGATCCGCAATTGGCTTATTCAAAGCAAACGGCAAAAAGCTCTGGACAATGGATCATACAATTGTCCACAATAGACCCCAGTTGAGTCTAGTACGAGACCATAATAGACTTCGCGGCGTTCGCACTAATCAAAACACAACTGAAAATATTCCAACCAACCGATGAACATAAATGAACACCAATCAAGGCAAGCGAAACTAAATTGCATTAGATACTAATAGCACAGGAGTAGGAAAGAAGTAAATGAAAAATATCAATCTAGACAAAACCACAATGATGTAAGATGAATGGGCAATCAGAAACGTCGGTTTATTAACCTCAGACATCAGACGCATAAAAAGCTAGAAATCTAGCAATGACTAGATCTCAGTCAGATAGCAGATTGATTGGTACTATAAATGAAGTACAATTGTGACCTGTAGCAGTTCCGTAAGCGGGTCACGTCGTTAGCATTGCAATAAAACAAAACGAGCAAATGCAGACGAGCCAAGACGAATGAGTACATTTTCAGTCCAACATAAAACAATACACCGTGAATACTAATTAATAACGTGGGATTTAATCCGAAGACAAAAAAAACAATTAGAAGTTCTAAAACTATATATATCCTCCGATGGAAGATTTTTATGATAACGTGCGGAAGACAATAAAAATACTCGTATTCAATTCATTTGCAGGATCGTTAAATTACTCTGTGACATTAACGTTACATCCGCAAATAAAACCGCCAAGTTCC
This sequence comes from Meganola albula, assembly GCA_936450015.1. Classification (NCBI taxonomy): domain Eukaryota; kingdom Metazoa; phylum Arthropoda; class Insecta; order Lepidoptera; family Nolidae; genus Meganola; species Meganola albula. The sequence continues at coordinate 13,597,317 of OW388145.1, read as the reverse complement.
GGTGCGGTCGAGTGTTGCGACATCAACGTAGGGCAATTTGTTTCCCTTCTATTTTCTCATCTCTACCAACGAGACGAGATTCAAGTTCAAAGCCCTGCATTTCTCTAACGGTCGAGAGTGTAAACCGATCTATTTCTGTAACAGATATTACCAGAACACCACTGAAGCTGAGATACGATATAAACTTCCCGATAGCGTAACAAAAATTTATCTCTGAACCATGTTCTTAAATAGAAATCGTTAGACGTTTGATTCCACACATCTCGTCTCTCAGAAACACACGGTTAGATCGATAATTTAGCACTGTCAACATGGGAAACCCTACCGGGCCTCGATAGCAATAAGGCTCTGTTTACTCAAGTCTTTGTGTAAATATGTAGTTTGAAAAAAATTAAGGCCAAATAGAGGCCTCGTGCGAAATTCCCTCGCTTAAGTACTAGTAGGCTTTTGTTGTTTCTGCAAACAAACCACTGAGCGAACACGGTTCGGCACTTCTAGTCACCGGTTCATTGGCTGATGACGGTACGGGAGCCGTACGACATTAAAACATGACAACACGTAATGGTTCCTTTAAAATTACTATAATGTTTAAGAAATAATATTCGTTTATGCAAACCTACTAAATACAAGATAAGTTTATAGTGCTGGATAAGTATAACTTCAAATCACCAAGTGTTTTTTGCTACTCTGAAAGTAACAATAGCTTGTAGTTATGCCTAAATACCAACGGCCAAATCTAGGCATAGACCATACCATATACAATACCTAGCCAGCCAATAATGGCCGCATCAAATTCTATTGTAATACAACGAACGAGTCGTGTGATGTGTCAGTCACAGATGTTGTCGCATTTGAAAACTAAACTAGTCCCATATCAGATAACCATTTGGACATCTGCATTACGATTAGCATGTTGTTAGTGTCAATCAGGGCTTTCGTATCAATGTTGGACGATAAAAAGTAGGCACGTAGGTGCTGCCAAACTTAAATTCAAGGTTACAAATATCTAAACATCTAAAGTTGATAGTAAAAAATTATCCTAATGTAATTAACTAGAATTTCGTATCTTTGTATCTCTGAAATTGAAAGAGCACCCACACAGTGATCCCGTCTGGAATGACTGTGCAGCAATACAGGAGGACAATCTAAGACATAATCTAGATTGTAACAGCGCTACGGCAGCCAATCGAGGTCTATCCAAAAACAACTACAAAGCAATCGATTTCATGCAGTTGGATAAAAAGTTTGTAATATTAAAAAAAAATGCATTCATGGCAACCCAATTGCAAAACTTACGAATCATCCCCTGTCAATAACCTCAAGTCTAGACCAAAGTTTATATCTAATCTATGACTTGTCTCAATAAAAAAACTTAATAATACCATTTGATGAGCAAATACATTACATTATTACTTGGAAATGTTTTTATGTTCGGTTATTGTAAACTATTACTTTGCAAAGCTAACTCTAATGTATCTGACTGAACGTTTTTAAATAATTACTGGCGTGCAGTAATCGTTGGACCCGAGTTAATTGATTTCATTTTAGTTTTTATTACTAAATATTATATCGAGTGTGTTATTAATTGGAAATTCACTAGTCATTATTTATACTGACTTTTCTGTGACTGTGTGATTTATTTATTCTATAGAAATCGCCATTTTTGTAATAAATTGTAATTTATGGCTAATAGTACCAGTAGCAATAATCTAGATTTTGATTAAGTTATTGTTATAAAATAATAAAAATTTTATTTTATTTTTAATTTTATTATTGTGTCGAATTTAGCTGAAGTATTGACCGCATAATTATGCGGAATGCGCAGACGCATATCTCTTTATCTTAAACCGTCTAGACTCGTGTACTCACAAGGATTAGGCGAAAACCATTAGTTATAATTCCGAGATGATTCGTCGCGCCTGCAGATCGATTTAATCAAAACATCGAAAGGATTGCAGGTGGTATTAAAAAGGCGCGAAAAATCGGATCAAATGCTTTTGCAGCCGATGACTCATCGGCTCATTTAACATCATTGTTTACTAAGGAAGTAACCATTGTATAGCTTACAGTTTTGCGGTTTACATAGTGAAAACGATAAAACAAAAATATGGCGAAAGTAATTAGTATGAATGATGTAAGTAATTATCTATATTTAAGTATGTTTTACAAAAGAAAAGTATTACATGTAGTATATTACCAGTTATCTAGTTTTCATAGTACAAGCTCTGCTTACTTTCGGATCAGTAGGCTAATTCATGTAATTAAATAAGTTCATTTGCAGTGCAGTTGCAGTTAAGTTTCGACCAAAACAGCACTTTTCGTATTCTCTTAATTCTGACAAACGCTGTCAGATACGCTCGCGTCACGCAAGCGCTTTAGACTAGATATGACAAAATTTAGATGCAACTACACTGCAACTTGATCGACGCGTTAAGACATTACGCGAATTAGCCTACAGATTACCGGCCCGTGAAATGTGCATCCCTTTCTTTCAACTGAATCACAATCTCTATAACTTTAAGTACTCATAATACGGGTAACAGGTAATCGATCATAAAAAGCCTCACGCGTTGCTACTGTAAGAAGATTCCAACTGTTATTTAGTAACAGTACGTTACAAGTGTTAAAAAATAGAAAAAGTTTTTGTGATAAATTCACACAGCCATTACAATTTTATTCGTCATCATCACGTTTGGTAGCGGTGGAGCTTTCAAATCGTGACTTACTGACAGGTTCAATTCACTGGCCAGTGGCCAGTGTACACAATTACTTACAAACTATATCGCTTTGATTCCCAATAACAACAGTTACTGCGTCGTTGGTCCAGCGTGTTCGCTTATTAACCGAGATCCTGGGTTCGAATCCCGGGTCGAAGTAAATTACCTTTCTAATTTACTAACAGCTGTAGCAAAAATCTTAGTAGCAGCTGGAATAAAGGGCAACAGATTTACCTCCAATTACGTATAGGACAAAACATAGACATCGCAATGTGGGTGACGTTCACCTCTGCCTACCGGTAATACAGGCGTGAGCGCTTTGTATGTAATCTCTAATATATAAAATTCTCATGTCGCGGTATTTGTAACCAATCTAAACAAAATTTAATAAAAAAAATTAATGTCTAGGTAAGGTATAATATACCTAGATATAAAATTTATTCGGTGGGTCTGAGAATCGGTCATTATCTATTTTTCATACGCCTAAGTGATAAGGGTGGTCCACCCCAAAAATGATTTTATTTTTAATTTCTCGGATAAAATTAATTACATTTTTTTATGATGTGATATTCAAAAGTACATACAACCGTAGATTTTCACTTAGGTTCGATTTAAAAGGTGAGAAAAACGCGGTACGAAATTCGCTGGGGCAGCTAGTATCAAAATAAAAAAGTCACCTGCATAGGCATACTATGACACCCCAAAGTATTATTATTGAAGTGGCACGAAGGAGAAGTCGCTCTACACATTGTATAGCGGCATCCCTCTTCTCAACCTTCGGGTTATTTATTACGCATATATGCAAAATGTTAGATAAAACTGTTCTAAACGAATCTTAATTATTTCTCTAATCAATTTGGTACATTATACTAGTTAATTAGTATACTAGGTAACAGTGGCGAAAGGTAGAAGTCTGAAATTGTGGAAGCCGTTGCAAAAAAGTACCTAGAATAATATTAAGTTAAAATATTAACAAAAAAACCGACTTCATGGATGCCATTCTCAGAACTAATCCAAACTGAAATGGGACCACACGGGAAGCATCAGCTTTCAATTAAAAAAAAAATATCTAAATCGGTTCACCCATTCGAAAGTTCTGAGGTAACAAACATAAAAAAACATACAGTCGAATTGATAACCTCCTCCTTTTAGAAGTCGGTTAAAAATAATATTACTTCACTACCGTCACCGATCGTTCTTACAATTAATGCTATACTTATATTTGATGCTATTTAAAACTATAAAGGCGTTACATAATATATTATTAAGTACGTGTGATATTGACCATTTCCAAAAGGCAAGCAGATAGGAATCGGCCTGTACGGAACTTTCGCCACTGCTAGGTAACTTAAACTATTGGTTAATTAGATAATCACGAACCTCATTCAAACGAAAACAACTGTAATTTCCCATACAACCAAAGTCAAACCTAAAAACAACAATCATTGTGGTAAATAATAACAATACGCTACAAAACGAAAACGTTTAAATCTGATTTTAAACAATACATTTGCCTCATAGGAAAATAATTCACTGCTCCACACATCGTCACGGGTAATAATAAAATTAATTTTATTCCCAAATCTTCCTACCTAGGCCGAAATATGCGCACATATCTAATCGATTTATAAGCGCTACAGAAACAATTGCCAATTGGATTCCCAAAGTCCTCGAAATGGACACACCTGGGGTGATAATGGAATTAGTCATGATGAAATTACGAACCGAAACAATATTAAAATTAGCCGAGTTTCTGCTACGACGGTCAATTATTAGCTAACTAGACACAGAACCAGAAGATAATATCATAACGCAATGTGCGTAACACATAAAGTGCACTCCGAAGGTACCCCGACCAAGGAACCAATTCTCACGCTTTAGAGATTCTAATTTTTTTTTATTCTGCGATAGGCTGGCGCTTGACCACAACTTTCCCGATGTCAACGATATAGTCTAACGATGGAACGCGCCAGCTTAGTATACCGATTCACTCGTGATTACGTATGATTACCGGTGAGAAGGTAGCAGTGGAATGAGCCTCAATATGGTTAGAAACCTTAAAGGACAACAATTACGACCCACCCTCTGTTTATGGTTTCACCAGACATCGCACCAGAACACGGTAAGGCCGCTTGGCGGTGCGGCTTTGTCTGATGGATGGTCACTAACCACGGCCGAAGTCTACCACCAGTTGATAGTCACCTGATTTGCACCATTCAATTAATGGTGACGGACGAACGTGACTCAGCCCTCAAATATATCAATCAAATATATCAATTCTAATAGACAAATGTCAAAAAAAATACAGAAAACTAATGGAATCCTTATTTTATCTTCGACATATGTCTATTAGAGATACATGTCTAAAGCGCGAGACTCTTGGCCCAGACATCTATAGAAACGGCATAGCCTCCTCGCACTCCTTTAACTTTCCAACCACGAGCAAATTTTTATAGGTTCGTTCAAGGACTAGAACTTAAACGAACCAATAAAATTAAAATCTTCCCTAATACTCCGCCAATATTTCACGATTACAATTTCATACAATATTTAAACAAAGTTGCGTCTAGGCGGCATATACCGGGGGACTTTCTATTCCTCGACTCCAATGCCCGAGAGAGTGACGTAGATTCATAGTGATCTCTGAGGCTCTGTGTGTCATACCATCATCTTTTCAGCACACCCTGCGATCAAGACTGGAGGCGAAAACCCTATCCTTGCCTATGACATATTAGCACTCTTATTGATCTGGCTCAGAATCGGAACCTGCGTTATTGACGGTTTGAGGTTACGCTAACGAGGCAGTTCATCATCATCATCAGCCTATTTTAGTCCACTGCTGGACATAGGCCTCACCTAAAGTACGTCACTTAACACGATCCGCGGCTTTACTCAGCCAGTTCTTGCCACTCCATCTAGTTTGAGGGCGTCCTACGCTACGTTTGCCAATTCGTGGTCTCCACTCAAGAACTCGTTTACGCCAGCGGTTGTCAGTTCTGCGGCAGATATGACCGGCCCACTGACACTTCAGCTTACTAATCCAGTGAGCTATGTCGATTACCTTAGTCCTCTGTAGGATCACTTCATTGCGTATTCGATCCTTCGGAGATACCCCGAGCGTACCCCTTTCCATAGCTCGCTGAGTGACTTTGAATTTTTAAACGAGGCAGTTAAAACAGCATTATTCACTGTTTATGACGACAGACAGACAGACAGTTTATGACGTAATATTAGCCAAGTATCTTAAAATGCGTGAATATTCATCGCATTCGTGATCTTGCACATTAAAGAACTGTGAAATTCGCATCAGATAAAGTAAAAAATCGCAAACCACGGTAACTTAGTAACACATGAACCATTGGAATGTGGCGTCCAATAGAAATTAATTCGGTTCAGATTAAACTAACCACTCTTCGACTGAGCATTTTGAAGTAATCCCTAGTTCACACTGCGCCCAATTTTGATGATATTTATTTAAAAGCAGAAGTTCTTAGTTAACTTCTGTAAATTGTCGATCTTATTCATAAAAAACTTAAGACTTTTTAGTTAAAATGGACTTTGTCTCTTTCTTACTAGTATAAATGTCAAGATGACAGACAAATACAAACCTAATAAGCTATAATGAGCTTATAGGACGTTTATTAATACGGGGGTAAGAATATTTGTTTTTTGTGCTGAAGTATGCTTGCGATTGACCACAACTTGTCTTATGTTAAGAATGATGTGGTATTCGATGGAATGCGCTTATCAAGTATATGGATTCGTGATATGAAGTGATTTATCAGTGAGATTACACTAGGTCTTAGAGGGGACACTACTCCAAATAGTGACACCATTTGCGAGAGGTGAACCCAGCACAAGAAAACATGTTGAAATCATTGCCCATTTCTATCATTCAGGGATGGATAGATAGAGACAGACAGTACATGTTTGTTGTGCAGTGCAAATAGGGTTGCCATCCGTCCGGATTTCTCTAGACTTGTCGTAGTTCAGAAGACATCCAAGAAGAGTACGGCTTCATTTGAAGTCCGAGTTTGAAAATAATTCTTAAGCCGCCCGCGACACACATACTGTACCTACACACAACACAAAAAAAAACTAACTAATTATTAAAACAATTTGTAATAAACTAATAATAATAAGTTTATTTTAATTAGGTACATTTGAAAAGATGTTAAAAAAAATTACTTTTGATTTTAAGGTCTATATACCTACCTAAAAATAGAATTGTTTACGACATCTTCAATTGTTTTTTTACACTATGTTTATAAAAAAAGGCTGTTGGCATCTCTAATAGACAAATGTCGAAAAAAAATTACAGAAAACTAATTAAATCCTAATTTTATCTTCGACATTTGTCTATTAGAGTTAAAAAAAATGTCTAAAGCGCCAGAATCGGGGCCCTGTGCTTTATAAAATCCGGGGTTTTGATACATCTTGTCCTGGTTGCCCAATTTTAGAGATGGCAACCCTGAGTGCAAATGCACAGAAAAAAAATCAAATGCAAATGTAACCAAACAAAAGTCTATCTTTTTCGTCGTGTAATCACAAAAAAGTAATATAAATAAGGTTAATTTATAAGATTTTTTAAACTTAATTTGTAATTCAGATGCCTTTCTAAAATTCAACAAGTGTGGACCGTCAAAAATTTATATAGGAACGCATCAAGAATTGAATCGAAGAGACAATGTGTTTTTTTTTTCGGCAAATTTGTATTCAGTGCATAATGCAAGATAATACAGTGGGTGGTGCCAGCAGACAGATTTAGAAATTCATGTGAGGTTTTAATGTGTTTTTTTTTAATCTATGCATCTACAGTAGTCATAGACAATTATTTGTAGGTTTCGGGAATGATCGTGCATAGACGATTAAATTGGTTGTGTCTAGATAATTGTGGATAAGTATTTTATTGATTATTAGGTATTTGTCTTTCTTTTTTTTTATTCTGCGATAGGCTGGCGCTCGACAACTACTTGCCTAATGTTATGCAATGATGAGGTCTATGATGGAACGCGCCAACCTAGTATACCGATTCACTCGTGACTACGAATGCTTATCGTGAGCATCAATATGGTCAGAAACTTTAAATGGTCATTTTTCAAATTGGTCCAAATGCAGATGTGTCAATTTGCGAATTGGTTCTAATGCGGATATGTAATTTTACAAATGCGTCAATATGCGAAAAAAATCATAACCATTTTGGTCATTATGCGTCAGAAGGAAAGGAGCAACCATTCCGACCCACTCTCTAACTCTACCTGATTTTTAGCCCATATTCTTTGAGATCTAAAAAGGAGGAAATAAACATTTCTAAACCAACTTCAAAAAAGAGATTATCATTCCTGACATTAGCATAACTTACATAATGTATATAACTAATTTTTTTGTTTAAAAAAGGTTTATTTCTACATAATCCCATTTCAATTTAAAGTAAAAAAAAACTTTAAAACATGTCCTGTTTCAGAAAAAAGTACATAGGTATTGTTTTGACTGATTAATAACATAAGATAGATTTTATACAAAAATTGACTCGATGACAGCAGGTTGCGCGTGAGCAACACGGGTCGTGCATGACTATCATCACTCGAGACTGACAAGCGATTAATGCATTACAAAAAATGTTTACACGATTCAGTTTTTGCGGATTAGCATAGCTTTATAGAAATTGTTACCAGTGCTAAGATTTCTAAGCTATCTAAATATTTTTTCAGTAAATCCTACCTACTGCTGATATAATATGCTCGATGGATGAATGTTATTTATATATTATGTTATTTATCGATACAAAAATTACATATAGTTTTTGACTTAACTTTTTTTTACCGTAGCGTAGGTTGTTAAGCAATGATACAGTCTACGGTGAAACGCGCTTACCCAGTAAATATCGATTTACTTGTAACTTGAAAACAGGCAGACTATAGCTATTGGGATACAGATGTCGGCAGCGAATTCCACAACTTGCCAGTTCGCACAATACAGTTTAGCAAAATGCTTTGTGCGTACCCGTGGCGCATAGCCACCATATTGATAACGCTTAATTAGCCCACTACAGTCCATCAAATCTAAGAAGTACCGTTTGACAGTTCTAAACGTAGTACATTTAGAATTTTATTTTTTGTATGAATATTGTTTATGTTAAGTTAAAATAAAAATAGCTTCATAATTCAATTATTTTACAGGAAAGCTAATAAAAATAGTGTGAATTACGCCTGTTTATAGCTAATTTAATAGAAAACAGTGAAACGTCAAACAGTACTTCTTAGATTTGATGGACTGTAGGTTAGCATTGTGTAGATTAAAAAAAAATAGGCTTCTTTGCTCCAGTAATCGTTCGGATTTGTTAATATGCTTTCTGTATTTCACGCGGCCGAAACGAGGATTGCTAAAATTGTTAATATAATGTCAAAAGAATATAAAAGACATCTATTTTTGTAAAGTATTGTCTTAGATTTACGCGAATATCACACATTGAAATAAAACTACTTTTTAACGGATTTTATCGCGGTTTATTTTAGATTTTAGATCCCGACCACCCGTAAACATAAAGTCTGAAAATCGGCATCTAAAATCTAAAATTTACCGCGATAAAATCCGTTAAAAAATAGTTTTATTTCAATCTACTTTTTTTATTAAAATAAATGAAAACAAATTAAAAATTCATTAATTCACCCGGAGAATGACCCAACCAAAATATTCAACAAAAGCTAAAGTTCCACAGATAACGAGAGAACAATAGGGCGAACAGATACTTTATACAGATGCAAAATCATAGAATAACACATTAATATTGCATTATACAGAAAGGTGACAAAAAATGACAATAAGGTAGTGTGTGCTAATCATTATCCTCGTTGTCACTCATATGCTAAATGTCCTCGAACACACAAGATGGAAAGAACAGGCTTACGTAAACACAAAGAAGGTACCTACATGAAGCCTAAATATCAGCGTGTGCGTTTAGATTTCTCCTATACACAAGCCATTTTAATAAAATAAATGAATTTATTGAATAATAATGTTACACACACTCATGGCTTAGTTAGATAATTAGGGATTAGTAGGTATACACATGAAGCAGCGGTGGCGCAGCCTTATTAGTCGCGACCTTATTTTTGTAAGGTGAGGCCCGTACGGCCTCGCCTTACAAAAATAAGGTCGCGGCTTCGAATCCTGGTCGTGCCCACACATCTTTGTGTGAATTGTCCGAACAATGCCTAAACATTTCGTTTGAATAGGTAAGCCCGTTTTTGAGTTATAAAATTACAACGAAAAGTGGCATTGATTTTGTATAATTAAAGATTAGGATAAAAGATTTTTAGTAGGTTAGCTAGGCTAGTCGGTGATGGGCACTTACGATAAGGTGGGCTGTAAGTTACCAACTTAGTTGCATAAAGTAATAACTTTTCCCATGAAAATAAATTCATTTGAATGCTCCATTGTGTTGCTTTCGATAATTACGTAGAAAATATCACTTCAACCCTTTACAGTGTCCCACTGCTGGGCACGGGTCTTCTCTCAACTATCTTACGAGTTGAGAGAGTTTAGGCCTTAATCCACACACGCTGGCCAAGTGCGGGTTGGTGGATGTCACATGTCCTCGAATGATTAGTCCTTAGACATGCCGGTTTCCTCACGATGTTTTCCTTCACCGATATTGAGCAGCGAAGTTGAAACAATTCACACAAAGATGTGTGGGCACGACCAGGATTCGAACCCGCGACCTTATTTTTGTAAGGCGAGGCCCGTACCGCTGCGCCACCGCTGCTCTACGTAGAAAATATCGCTGGAGCTAATTAATGATTATAGTGTCCAACACAACATGACAGTAAGTTGATTTGTACTTGTAAATTCAAAGATCAAAATATGTACATTCTAAGCATATTAAATTTGATACATACATGAAATACAAATTATTTGTATGGCATTGAATTTGATACATCATACCACATCGCTTATAACACGTTACAATTGTACACAGATTGTTAAAAACAGAGAAATAGGGATGATGACAACTTTTGTTTGTTTAATCCGTTAGATAGATAAATTAAAAATATAGGACATGTATTTTTTTGTGTGTTAATCACGTCATAGATTACGGCGATACGTCCTAGCGAAATCTCGAATGACGTCACGCTCCCACACCACAACTTTAATGGCGTTATTTAGCGTATGTGGATTAAGGCCTAAACTTTCTCAACTCATAAGTTAGTTGAGACAAAACCCCTGGCTAGCAGTGGGACACTAAAAGGGTTGACGTATATAGGTATACACATAACCTTTTCGAAGTCAGTGAAGAAGAGCTAATTAAGTATAAAAGAACTTCAGACATTTCTTTCATGAATAAACATTTATATAAGTTACTCTGTTTCCTCATTACCTGTATCAGTTATAGGAACGTTCCGTCATTCGATAGCTCTCTTGTTACAAACAGACCGACACAATTCAGCAATTTCATATATTATACGTAACCTACTACATTGATAAACCTTATTAGAAAAATATATCTGTACTAACATACACCTGACGGGCCGGTGGCGTGGTCGATGGTGAGGTTTAAGACTACCCCCCACCCACTACCCAACATCACGTGTATTTTTAGAATCTACAATTTTTTTTAGAATATTATTTTAAATATAGGTATAAAGTATAATCTTATTTTATTCTGTAGACAGAAAGGCTGCAGACTGTTTCGCGCGTTTGAACAAATAATGAAAAAATAAATACCGTGTGACATCTTACTATACCCCCCTCCCCCTTGTGACATTTCGTGATTTTTGTTAAACCCCTCCCCCCCTCCTTTCAAGCTTCACGTGATTAATGGACGGCCCCCAGCCGACAGCAGTCAGCCGTTAGTGCATTCAGGGTGTAAGACATTTCTGCATTTGAATACCTAATCTTAATCAGAGTACAAGCCTGGTACATTGATGTACAGCTAACACTCACCACAGTCCCAACGAAGCAATATGTAGACACTTAGACAGAGGTCAGAGTATTAAAAACTTTAAAATAAAAACGACGTAAATTACTTGACATCTAGTACACTTAAACATCAATAAACATGAGGTGCGTCAATCGGACATCACATTTTCTATAGAACATGAGTTTGCACATATAGGTACTCAGTCAATTAGTTTTAACTATTAAATTTATAGTAAACATCGTGTAAGGGAAAGTATAAAGCAACAGGTAACTGTTTCATCTAAATATATGTATATATATTTATCATAACGGGCAATTAACGCGCTCATCTTCAATTTGGCTTTACGTTTCGGCACGGGTTGCACCGGTCGTGGTCGCAAGCAGACTGATCCAGCGAAAGAGCTCCGTTGATATCGGCGGCCGTAAAACAACATTTTCTCTAACTACCGTCACTTGTAATATAATTTAACTATTGTTAGGGACCCTACACACTACACTTACTATGTCCGAATTTTCGATGTTCAAATAGCGAAGTCGAGTTAACTCTTAAACTGGATTACACGCCGAGGATCGTTTGTAGCCACTTTCCCGATTGAAATTTGTAAATTTCTTGATTTCAATCGCTTCACGTACTACTCGTCGATGTCGATGAAATTCAATCCAGTGCTTATTATCCGACTGGAGGAGGTGGTCCACAATCGCTGATTTGTTAATCTGTCGGTTCTTTATATATTTAATAATAATAATAATAATATAGTGGGACATTACCACACACGGTCATCTGATCCCAAACTAAGCAGAGTTTGTACTATGGAAACCAGATAACTGGTAATACACTACATATAATACCTTTCTTTTGTAAATATATACTTAAATATAGATAATTCCACCCAGACACAAGACAAACAGACATATTTAAACAAATGTTTGTCTCCGGTGGGAATCGAACCCACGACCTGCGACGTGAAAAGCAAGTATCTTACCGACCACGCCACCGGCCCGTCAAAATCAAAATAATGCAACGCGAAAGTTTAACAGTATATATGACTGTTCTATCTATTAATGACTGTCTGTCTCGGTAAAAGTGTACGCAAGAACTAAGACGTCCCGGGTTAAGCAGACTTTCATAATATACCTATTTCAGTGTCGAAGGGTGGAAGTCTGAAAAAGGGAAGCCGGAGCAAAAAAGTTCTTACTTAGGAAAATAATATCTCTTCACCACGTTCTTACACTTGATGCTATACTTATTTTTGTTGCTATTTAAAACTTTTATGCGTTACATAATATATTTTTAAGTACATGTAGATATGTGATATTGACAATTTCTTAAGGGGAAGCTGATGGGAATCGAATTGTATGGACTTTTCGCCACTAAAATCTTAAAGGTAGAACAAAGGACCTATTAAGAAAATCTTAGAAGATTGATGATTGAAATTGTGCCCGATTAACGACAACATGCTTACCCCGTATTACGTATGGGACCTAAACATATTAAAATAAAACTATTTTTTTTTTATTTTAGATCCCGACGTTTCAAAGTCTTTTCAGATTTCATGTTCAACTTTGACCTAAACATAGCTAGCGCAATGTGGGTGATATTCACCTCTGCCTTCCGGTAATACAGTTGTGAGCGCTATCTATGTAAAGAAAACCAAAAGTTGCCTGAACTTTGTTAAATAGGGACTGAGTCACCTTCGTCCGTGGGTATACACCTTTAATTGAATCCCCACACGTGGTCCCCGGGTGGTGGAAATCAGGTGACAATCAACTGATGGTAGGCTTCGGCCGTGGTTAGTAACCACCCACCAGACAAAGCCGCACCGCCAAGAGGCCTTGCCGTGTCCTGGTGTTATGTCTGGTGACACCATAAAGAGAGGGTGGGTCGGAATTGCTGCTCCTTTAAGGTTTCTAACCATATGGAGGCTCATTCCACTGCCACCTTTTTACCGATAATCATTCGTAATCACGAGTGAATCTGTATACTAGGCTGGCGCGTTCCATCGTAGACATCATTGCTTAAGATCAGGCAAGTTGTAGTCAAGCGCCAGCCTATCGCAGAATAAAAATAAAATGAAGATTTCTGCCAGCTCGCTCTACTATAATCCGCGTAACAACCACATTCGAAAAAAGGTTACCAATAATAATTTGTCCATATCTAAAATTGTTTTATTTTAACACTAAATTTGTGTTATTATGATGAGAGGTACAATTTGTACCTTTTTACTTATCTTGTCTGATCCAAGTTCATACACCGTAAAATCGGGCCCACACAATCTTGTCGACTTAAACGCAACAAACTGCCATCTAATATGATCATATCTTATTTAAATTACATAAAATCTACACGAAATACCAACAAAATTAATAAAAGCATATCGATTTTTAACTTTTAAGTGCATTCTGATACTTTACCGAATGCTATCCCAGTGAATTTTTCCAAGTGTCACATGAGACTGTAATAAAATTGGATGTTCAATGGATTTAATAAGTTTTACATTTAAATTTTATAGCGAAAATACTGTCACAACAGTTTTTGGTGCACATTAGACCGCTACTTTAGGTGACATTATGGTCTGATATCGGCTAATTCAATTCAGCACTGGTGGGGTTAAATGGTCGGGTCGACACAATTATGTTTATACGTGTGCGTATAGTTTTAAACACATTGAAATTGTAGCAATGTGTGTGGATGTATGTAATGTCCTCTAGATAGCTTATCAAGGAAATTTTATTTCTATCTCTAATATCTCTTTTTGTATTCTTTTAAAAAACTGAAGAGTAATCAAGGGAACCAAAACGTAAACTGTTTACGTTGACGTTTCATATATTATGAACACAGCTAACGCTTTTAGATAGCAACCCAAAAGCTAATAATAATAACAGTGGCGCCAAATATGTACCTAACACTGACGACAACACTACAGACAGGTGATTCATGGGTTTCAACCAAATTCATTAAACAATGGGCACTGAAGTTAAATATAAACTAAATTAGCCATTTCCTACAACATTACTACTTGCCAATATAGAACATTTAATTGACACGTTCCAAAAACAAAATAAAAACTCAAATTAACAACTCCTGACTCCCATTTCACACAGCAATAAATGAAATGCATTTTGACAATACGCCAATTGCCATCTAAATAACTCATCGCATCAACAAATGTGCAAATATATATCATTGTGACGCGTCCATAAATATTGTCAGGGAATAAAAGACTCAATCTGTAAGCAGACACAAAAATATATCTCACAATGTTTAAACAAAAAAGCTTTTTGGTCAATAAGAAACAACCAGGAAGGCTTTGGAAAACTATGAACGTCAGAAAAGGATTCTATTATGTAGCCTTACCTTTAGATTGGATTACCTACCACTGTTTGTTACAAGTGAAAACAGCGGCCGTATTACAAATGTAGGCCAATTCACTGTTATGGAAAATAATCATCATCAGACTGACACAGTTAACAGTTAGACATAGGCCTCTCCAAAGAAGCATCATTCAGTCTTCGGCTTGCTGCACCTTGTTTCTGTCGGCGACTTTTCGCAAATCTTCCCTCCACCTAACTGGAGGGCGTAATTGTAGTAGTAATTTTAAAATTATAACTATGTTTAGAAAAGTTATCCCATCCAACATTTTAATAATTCCTAATTCAGCTACCAGCAAAATACCATTAGTTATGGATAAAACTAAACATGAACGAATTAATCTAAACCCGGACAAAAACATCAAATTACCAATTACTCTTACACAGATCACGGCAACACGTTTTGCACGAGAACTGTACAATTGGTCACAGGTGAAACATGCAGACGAAACGCATATTAATTTTGCACATTTCAAACATAAAATGAATTAGATATGCATATTTTTTGCAGTGACTGGCGTGATCTAAGAATGCTGCACGAAAGTCTTGCTTTTTTATGACAGGCTGAAATTCAAATCGAAAATTGATCCGTCTATCAAATAACTAGAAAATTTTGGAAACATGAGTCCAGTAAATACCTTTACTTTGGCTTCGAAATATTCAGCACCTAAAGCCTGCGCTAAAGTTCTCGAGAGAGTGATGAGACTAACTAAAGATAAACAAGAAGCAAACGAGATGATTCAAGGCAGATATAAGTGATATAAGTTTTGATATAGATCACAGAGATCACAGAACAAAATTTAGCGAAGTCTAGCGAAGGCTGTGACAACACTTGACATTTGCCTACCTCCCTTATTCTGCTGTTCATCACCAGAGACTACTAGTTGCACGCAGACTATAGTAAAGATAGTAATTATACTTTTTTTTAACGAGTTGGTTGTTTACTAAATTTTTATAACTACTAACGCTTTACGATTTTTAACATAAAGAATAACTTAACACTTCACATTAGTGTAAGTTTTGCTAATCTCACGTCAGCTACGCTGTCAATTGATAGTTGACTAATGCCAGTAACTTATGGAAATGACCTCTTAATCTTACGTAATTCAACAATGACTGTTCCGCGTTAATCTGATCTAAACGGTTGATTGGGCATTTGTGCCAATCACCAATTTACGGGATCAAGCTTGAAGAAGCTTGAAGGAATAAAACAATACATCAATTCTCTTCCAGTTACTTTCTCCCGACAATTCTTAAACTATTTCGGTTCTTTTAATCTATAACTACTTGAGAAAGGCTACTGAAATATTAGATTTAGATTCAATTAAAATCTATTCCTCTACTGTAATATACACCACTTTCATCTACCTGCAGCTTCGCAGGCGTGGTATTAGTTTCCCTGTTTCAGCCCCTTAGGTGGGAGTTTTGAAAAATTCTTTCACAATGCACTCCTAGACCTCTTATGACTTCATATGGTCATGTGCCAAATTTGGAGTCTCTATAGGTATCCATCGGTTTTGGGCTATGCATTGATATGCTCACGAATCAAACAGTCAGTTTCTTCTTTTATATATTTATGATTGATGTTGTCTGATACTACATTCATGTCTGCACTCTTAATGTTTGCATTATTATTTCTGATATTACTATTAGCGATAGCGTGTCAGGAGTAACAATTAGTTTAGTACACCTAGCACTAAGATCATCTACGTCAAAGATCTTATCTTAGAACTGATACTAGCTAGAAAACTTAGTATGCCTACACTGTTATATCCTGGAGCGTCGAACTTTAGTAGGTATTAGCATTTAGAATCAAATTATCGTCTAAGACATATACTGCCGTCGTAAGAAAAGAGGACGCATTTATTTTTCCGTAACTTATAAACATCGCCGGAGTCAGATGTACCCTTTTTGCTTATGACAACATATTAAGCCTCTTTTTAATTACATAAATTTTTAAACACACAACACTAAGTTAGTTAAAAATTGTATGACATCTAATGCATAGTTTCTGATGTCTAGCAAAGAATGATTTCCACCACTTAAGCTTTTAAAAAATAAAATGGCATCATATTCGGTTCATTCGTTTAAGCGCTGTGAACTTGTATACAGATACAGAGGTTAAACATAAAACACTCCTTTTTTGTCGGGAGATAAGTTTTCTGTCTTGCAGTAAGTTGTTACTTCCCCGATTCCCCTTTTTAACCCCCTTTATTTCCCTTTTTTCCGCCTATTGGATTGGATGGATGTATTTGGATGAGGGTTTTTATCCAAAAGTTAGTCATTTCTTTTGATACATTTACGGTATTATTCATAAGACTCTTTAGTTAAATTGGACTTTTTCTCTTTCTTACTAGTATAAATGTCAAAATAACAGACAAGGACAAACGAATAATAAAACTATTTTTATCGTTTATGAATACGGGGGTTAATTATTTTTTTACTTTAAGAGTTGCATAGGTATATGCTTAACATTTCGTAGATAGAATGACTTACCACTGCGTTAAGTCCTTGCGCATTAAATCTGTACACGGGAGGATACGCCTGGGTCTTCGTAGTAGGTGTGGCTCCTAAACTGGCTTTGTTTTCACCACATGTCGCTGATGGCCCTCTGACTTCCTCTATCTGAGCACCCAGAAGCTCATTCTGTAAGAGACAATTGTAGGCATGTTGGTCCCTCCCACCGCCACCGTTTTCTGAGCTTCCATCACCTCTGGCTTTCTTTGTTGGCTGGTTCTCTGAGCCTCTGTGTATAGCTGTAACAAAAAGAAAAAAAATATTGAAGATCGCTTAAAACATTAACAGCTGAAATTCTCATTTATCATTTTCTATTGAATTTAACTCAATCTGATCAATATTATTCATAAATCTGACTATAAAATCAGCTGTCTTAGCAGCATCGTATTATTTATTATTCGGACGCGAAGCGGCATCCTGTAAATGTCAAATAACGAAGCCATATGCGCCCGCGCACGTGCCACGTTAGTCACGATCAGAAAAAGTTCTACGCCATGATTTATAAATATATTGACGAATTTCTAAAACCACGGATTAATTGCGACGCCAACTCTTGATTAATTATTCAGAAAACTGACACAAGTTTTTATTGGAGTTAAGTAAAAACTAATTGGTTTCTATATTTTTTATGACATGAAAATAAACTTTCAACTTAGTAACGAAAATAAATTAAACACATTATACGTGATAGACATCATTTACCTACTGCGGTTACTAACGGACATTACTTACTCCTATACTTTTTATCAGACCCAGCATCTAGCGGTTAAAAAATAATAGCTACTTAAACGACATGATTTATTCCTAAAGTAAAAGAACCAAGTCACTTAATGTAACAAATTAAAATGTAAACCCGTTCACACAACTTATTT
Source organism: Meganola albula (assembly GCA_936450015.1). Lineage (NCBI taxonomy): Eukaryota > Metazoa > Arthropoda > Insecta > Lepidoptera > Nolidae > Meganola > Meganola albula. The sequence goes on along the minus strand of OW388145.1, from coordinate 13,578,923 downwards.
CTTCCAAAAATACTTCATCAAACACGTGGCGTCTAGATTGACAATTTAGCACAACCTGGGAGATATAACCAAAAATATCATGCATTCATTACCAAACAATCTCCACTTGGTAAAGTGATTCACAAAACAGACACAATGCATTAACTAAATGATTCATAGGATCCTTTAACACTTAAAATGTGCAGTCATCTTATAAAATCACGAGATACTGATGAAATTAATGTTGCACTGATAGATTTGACTAAAATTACCATAATATTCATAAGTTATATGTCGTTTTATGACCAAAACAGTAAATAATGTCAATGTTAACGATCGTAAATATCGATATCGATAGCAATTTACAAAAACTGACTAAAACAATTAGGCAGGTACCTACCTAGTTGCGTTCTTATAATTTTCAATTTATCGATTTTATGCTACTTTGAATATCAATCGGGATAATTTAGATTCAACCTTAAAAGGCCTTTGTCTTCCAAATAACATACGCTAATGTGGTCGATGCACTTTCGAAATAACAATAGCACATCGGAAGCACGTTTTTAAATTGCATTTCAATAGTAACGTAATGAATAAAAACATCGATTGTTCCTATGTAGCTAACGCGGGCAAAACGGGTTCAAAGCTCTTCCTTCCTGGGACACCTTACAAGGCGGGAGACGTTACACCTGCTATATTTGGTCAGCTACGTGACAGACCATCGTCGGTAGATATAATTAATTCGGAGCATCGCCAAATTCGTCGACATCCTGATTGAGGCGAAACCGTGCTGTCTTCGCAAAGGTATAGAGTCTATTTTGCTATGTGAGAAAATAACTAATTGCCTAGAAACGTAACTGACTTTTGCGAGGCCTCCACCTACATGGTATCTGCCCACATTCAATTCTAGACAGAACGCGATCACAATTGGCCCTAATTTCTGAACATATACACCTCAATAGAATTATTCTATCTATTCTTACAATATGTCTTAAGCAAATTGTTAGGAATGGCTTGTCGGTAAACAAAGATAACGCGGTAAATCACTACGCAAACGCACCAATGGAACTCACCACTGATAACGACGATAAACAAGGAATTTTCAATAAAAGTGAAAAGGTGACTGAAGGAAACTTAACTGATACCGAGACTCAGACGAAGTACGTTATGTGTGTCATCAGTATGCCACTCCAGAATGTGTGTTATCGGGAATCGGTAGCAGGTTGAAAATATTGTGAAATGTACGATTACGTATACGTTAATATAAAACCCTGTCAACACATGTTGATCCCAAATATTTTAACAAGAATTTGGTACATACTACCTACCATAAATCTCACAGACATGTTAGTAACATCTGTTAAAAACTTACATCATCAAATATTCCCCATATCAGACAATTCCAAATTCACATAAATCTATGCTATTTCCAGCTCCAAAATTTATTCGTCTCAATTTATATACGCCGGCGATCTCATTACAGTACGGTTGTCCAAAAAACTTATCTGGCTAACAAATGATGGCAATTCGTTCCATAACTTCTTACTATCCGCAGCTAACAAGTAATTACGGTAGCAACAAGTAGCAGGTGCGGTAATAGTAACGATAAAGTGACCTAGATTCCACAAATCTACCACGATAACCTATTATAGAACTAAAGTACACATACGTAACTGAATTGAAAAGGCATTCTACATACGCGAAAATGAATTGAAAATCAATAAAAACTGTACTGGTGGTTTAAATAAAACTGATGATTGACTGAAATAAAATATATCTAAGATAAAAATGCAACCTAACGACTATTATTTACAATAAGTAATTAAGATTGGTACAATTTGACGTGCTCTTTGATGTGATATGAAATCGCGCACAGGTGCAGATATTAATCACAGATATGATTTTAATCAGTTCGTCAAATCAAAATTCAAAGTGTCTATTAGAGTGACACAGGAAACATTAAATAAACTCAAAGACGGCAACAAGCGAGTCCATAGTGCGATGCACATAATAAAATTGTTATTACATATAAAAACCAAGTAAACGTGGGAATAATAAAAAACATAGAGTCGTTAAACTCCTTATTTCACGGTAGTCTAGGAGCAACCGGTTGGCAGATCTGAGATGCTACCAACACTGCCTTGCAATAAATAACTAGCTACATACTTGACACTATGCATTAGCTACCGAACATTTATGATTTTCAAACAAAAAACCTAATCAAAATTACAACTAATGAAGTAAGCAATAAAAACATGAAAGTAAAACCGCAGTAGGTTTCCTATTACAAGTAATACTAATATTGGTACACGAATAGCGGTGTTGCGTAATCGAATTCCAGCTACTAATACCTGTGTGTTTACTGTACTTATTTCAAATGCAACTTGCACTAAGAACATACAACCTACAACTACAATAACAAAACGCACTAACGGAACCAGTGAATAAATAAATGTAATATCCGATTACAAAGGATATTTATTATTCGTCTAAATACAATCGCATGCAGTTCGTTCAATGCGAAAATTCTAGCCACAGTACATGGGCAAGCGCAGCGCAAATATTTGCAACTAGTACTTAGAAAAGTGAGGTCAATAACGGGATCCGGCGCAGCGAGCGCATCGTAAGCAGTTCTAATGCATCTTATTGCTCTTGCGCAACTACTCATAGATAAAGGTTTTTAACCTTAAAAGTTTTATCTGTTATTAGGGCTACACAACAACGGCGTCCTATTGAACATTTATCGAAACAGTAGCATGTTTGTAGTTTCATAATGCACCAGTTATCGGTCCATTCTACCTTATCGGGTGACCCGTCTAACAATTGTTTTACTATACTGTGCCAGACCGATGCAATAGCCTTTAGTTTGACATTGCCCAAAGGTATGTTATTGCACTGAGTCACAAGTCATAATGCTCGATAAGGGATGATTAAGGACTTAAAAATTTTGGGAATTTCGAACACGTGTCCAAACTGCAAGTGACTGTTTTAAATCTCACAATTCTGCAACGTGCCTCCGCTGAGGTACATATTAAGGCAATGCTAACAACTAAATGACTCCACAAAACTACATTCTGCATTTATGCATGTAATTATAAGTTTCCTCAACGCACTTGTTTCAACAAGTCTACAAAGGTAAAAGTCCACACAGCTGTTACGAACAGCAGTTTTGGTACGATAACTGACGCAATATGGAAATAGGAAAATTGTCTGTGAACCTAAATGCGGTCCGTTGAACTGTCCGCAATACTGGGCTTAAACTAATGAAATGACTCAGATAGTAAAGGCGGTACACCCACGTGCACTGTCTCAATTTCAATGAAGAATAGAAAATATTAATAAATGGATCCTTGTCTTCATTTACTAGATGCTTACCACGAAACATATGATTATGAAGAAGATTATAAGAATAGTTTCACGACGAAAATCGTGCTGCAGTTGCAAATAATGATATTCTTCAAATGAATTGAATTAATAATCGTAGTTCGATATTCAGTAAAATAAAGATTCGTGAGTGCATTGAACCAAAACGTGGTTCATTACTTAGCACAGCCTGAATCGTGAGTGACTCTGCTTTTTGCAAAACATTTTTTGTTTCATTTTTACCTAATACCATTGGAAATGTGAACTTTTTATAATGATTTAATAAAATCAATAAGTATCTTCAGTAGGTTGCAAAAAATAAGAAATTATGGTAGATTTTTAGATTGATATTTAATAATCTAGACAAGATCAAGCTCGAACACGTTAGAATCTAACTTTGATGATGTCAGACAGGTCTAAGACTTCAATTGATTATCGAGCATTGAAAGCTGTTCGGTCCAAATTCAACAACATTGACAACTGATTTATGCTCCATCTCAGGTGTCAAGAATGGAGACAATACAAAAAACTTAGCAATTACATTCAGAGAAACAACAATGTATGCTAATGCCTAGGACATTAATCATCCGGTTTTAAGCACCAAATAATGCTAGGTGACAATCGTAGAAAACACATACACGTCAATTGGATCTATAACAATAGCAATAGAACGTACGTGCGAAGAATCTAGCAGTAATAACTCAAGATCAACGCATAAAAAAGGAGAAAAAAACATCTACCTACCACTGACAATATTTGCACATAGATTCATTTGTAATTTATTAGTTATAGTGTCATTGGAAATCACTGTAGATTATCCAGTCATCGCCTCAATGCTGGCTACTTATTTCAGATTCTGTACAACATTTTTTGTGCTTAACTGCTTAGACAATGTATGAAATAGGTAGCTGGCAATGAGGATATAACTATTGGAATAAGTGTGCAAACAAAGTAACAGAGTAATGTTTACCTCTGTAACTCGCCTTAAGGTTTAACGACGAATAATTTAGAATGTCGCAAGAGTCGGGTTCTCATTAAAGTACCGCTAAACTAAACGCATTCAGCTTCGCGTTTTGTGCTCCCTAGCTGTATTGTAAGGTTTTCTATTCAGTGCTTTTATGTTTTAGTCTTGTGTCGTTTCTCCAGCTACATTCAAATCTACTCGCTCACGTACTTATCAAACTGAGCCATGTGTATTTGCAACTCCAACAAGTAATATGATTTTAACCAAATTGTCTGTTGCTAACCCATTAGTTGATTGTGTGAAATCATCAAATACAAGCAATTATCACGAATAAATTTAAAATTCATTGACAGTAAAACCAAAACATGCATCAATCAAAGATTTATTGAATCATCGTCTAAAAACTTGCATCAAATTCCGTGATAGGGTTAGGCACCGACGCGCGACGGACAAGTCTATAAAACTATTGAACAAAAAAATCTTGAGCATTGCAAATCTTCTTGTTGATGACGCGGATGATGAATGTTGAACAATGTGTAATTGTCGTATTGGATGCTTAATATACAGAGTCAGCAACTCAGAGACCACGGGGTGGCGATTTAACGTGTCTAGACAAGTCGTTTCATGATACACAAAAAATATATATATATATTTAAGATGTCATCAATATATGAAATCAGATATTTATTAAGTTAAACGGCAAACAGATGACATCACGCGTTGACCGATCAATAACAGAATATATTATGCACAAATGAATGACATCTAAATAAATAATACTCCGCATGGTTAAACAGACAGTAAGCTAAAATGTACCGTTTAAATGTTTTAATAGATTAGACATTTTGGTGACAGTGTCCCGGCATTATGGTAAAGGGAAAACACAAAGGCAGCTGACTCAGCTGATCGACGCAACGAACTTCTGGGAACACTACATTTAGTTATTGAAAGTCCAACTAAATATATAATAATACAATCACGAACACTGAATCATCAAATGCAAAACAAACATTTAAGGACACTTCAAAACATGCACAACTGAAGTGTTTAATACAGGAATCAATAACAGACCACAAAATACAGAAGTAGGAAAATAAATACCAAAATATACACAACACAAGCAAAATAATAACATATTTTAATGATATCATCAGCTGATCGTAGGTTGAAGGCTGGTCATTGCCTAAATATGACTGCGCAAGATCCTGCATATGTCATACACCTCGTCCAAAATGTCAGACCACGTCAAATTGGACATAAAATCATGCTGTCACAAAAAAATACGACTGAATTTACAGACTTCTACCAGACAATGCAATAAAAGTGACATTTCATTAGTTGTACGAAGCTATGAATCATTATTTAACATAATAGATAAGCTAAAAGCATAACATAAACAATCAAAACATGGTTAAGATGAAAAAAATATACATAGAAAAAAAAAACACAAATGCAGACGAATAAGATCGAGATAAATACAGATATTTCCTTGATGTGGCCGTAGTGTTAATTTGTTATGTACAAAATTTGCAAATATGCACTCGACCACCCAAAAGTAACATAATCGTGTAAGTTTACACAGGTGCAAATCTGTTCATCTCGGCAAGTGCAATTATTTGGTACACCTTAAATGGAGATGGGGCTGCTTTGATTCGTTTCTTGTGAAGTTTAGAAACTATAGTATGATGCCAGTTGTCGCCTGAAAATATTGTTTATTTAAATTGCAGTGAAGTTTCTTGGTAATACGAATATTGTAATCTTTAGCTAGGCACTATAATAGCTAACGCGCAAGTGGTAGCTACCTAATGTAGGGGACGTCTGGTCACAGAGACGTCCCGTATTGAAACGGGGCTGTCACTTTTTGGAAATGGCGCGTAAATATGAAACGCGCCAAGAGTTGGATTCTAATTTTAAATCATCACCAGCCGTTTTAAAGCAAACTACTAAACATTATTATTTATTTTTTTTGTAATTATAGGCAACTTTATCCAGATAAATAACATAAAAGAGTGTTTTTTTTCATCGATTACCAGTTGATTGACCTAAATAAGTTGAAGATCAAGTAATTAGGTCAAAAACTAAACCGTCACGTTATAGTTAACGCAAATCAGAGGAAGCAAATGAGATATAGATATTTCAGGGCAGATAATAATGAAGTCTCTTGGTAAAGCCTTGCCTTTGAAATATAAGGACGCGGGTGCGATCCCCGGTTGTGCCCACACATCTTTGTGTGAATTATTTAATCACCGCTGCTCAAAATCGGCGAAGGAAAACATCGTGTGGAAACCGGCATGTCTAAGAACTAATTAAAAACATCTACAAACCCGCACTTGGCCAGCGTGTGTGTATTAAGGCATAAACTCGACTACACTATTTTTTTTATAGGTCCAATCATTGCAAGCCTCAATACTTTGCATATATTTAGTTGTATACCTATTAAATGGTATAACCTGAACGTAATATGCTTAGGAGTCTACATTATTTACTTTTAGGCGACGACTTCATACTTAATTAAGTTGACTTAGCATAAATTAGTGTCTCTAGGTGCTATTGTATAAAATTAAACATGTATTGTGTGACTGATTGACAAACAAGGCGAGGTTCAAATCCTTATTTATTTTATGAACTACATGCTCGCTTCTGCTTCGCATGGATTGACTGAGGTATTTGACTTATGAAGTAGACGTTCCAATTAAATAATAATGTTTGTAGGTAGTCAGTAATAATTGTAATTAATATTCTTGGACGTCAAATACCTAAGTCCATCCGTCACCATGAAGACTGAAAAGACTTTGAAACTTGATAAAGTAGTTTTATTTCAATGTGTGATATTCGCGTAAATCTAAGACATTACTATGATACCTCTGAAGCTGAGATGTGATAAGCCGTTTATCTCCAGCTAGAAAGTGTCAAAGAAATTAGGTACATAATGCATACACACGAAACATAGCCCTCATTCCTGCCATCCGGCGCAGTCAGGTAAAAATAATAGTAACATTACACAAACTAATAAAATAAAACTACTTTTGAACGAATTTTATCGCGGTTTATTTTAGATTCTAGATCCCGACGTTTCAGTCTTTTCAGACCATGTTCACGGGTGGACTGAGATATTTGACGTCCAAAAATATTATTCACAATTATTACTGACGGCATTATCCTTAAATCGATTTGTTTAGCAATGTATGTACCTACTTATTACTAACATAGTTTGTAAGATCATCGTTACTAACACTATGGATTCCGGTCCGAAATAAATGATTTTATTTATTTATTTATTACTTTAACTAAATAAACTATTTGCCTTAGCAGATTTTATTATAATGTAAAGTGAATAGTATACAGGTTACTCTGTAATCTAGCTAAGATGACAGTTGCAATCTGCACTGTGACTAGAAAACTCCATAATATTATAATCACTATACAGAACATTGTTATCATTAAGTTTTGTAACTGAGTGTATCAATAAACTATAATATAATCATTATTATTAACTACTAGCGGACCCTGCAGACGTCGTCCTGCCCGGTATAGCAGTGCCACCAGCCGGGTCCGAAAACAAAATACGACCTACCTTTAAGATTTCATAAAAATCGGTCAAGCTGTTTCGGAGGAGATTTTTATTTTTCTCCGCGTAAAAACCATCCTCGTACTTCAAGGAACATTCTAAATAAAGAATTAGGGAAATCGGTTCAGCCGTTCTCGAGTTATGCGCTTACCAACACATTTTACGATTCATTTTTATATTATATAGATTATTATCATTAAGTTGCGTTCCGATTTAAGCAAACTGAGCTCACAGTGTCTTGAATTCTGAGTTGATTTTGCTTGGGTTTTGATATTCGCGTAAATCTAAGACAATACTATTACACAAATTATATCAAAAATACGCATTTACAAAATTGTAAACACGATAAGAATGTATTATCATAAGTCAAGTAATTGGCTGCAATGTCAGTGGGCCACATATGTGCAACAGGTTGCAGAAGTTATCGAAAATTGCATTTAGATAGCGAGAACGTTGATAAAAAGCGTATATTTTGGGATAAAGTGACACAAATATGTGTTAATAGTATTTTGTAGAGGTCATCCATTTTTATTACGCCTCCCTTAATTTTTTGTTTATTTAATACATAAATCTATATATATATAAATCAATTGCTGTTAGTTAGTCTCGCTAAAACTCAAGAACGGCTGAACGGATTTATCTTATCTTGGTCTTGAAATGTTCGTGGAGGTCTAGGGAAGGTTTAAAGTGGTGAGAAAAAAAATATTTTATAGAAAATTATAGGTCTTTTATTTATAGATTGAGGCAGTACGAAGTTTGCCGGGTCAGCTAGTAATAAATAAAAATAAATATTCTGAGACATTAACACACACGGTCATCTGGTCCCAAGCTAAGCAGAGCTTGTGTTATGGAAACAAAAAAAAAACAACAAAAAAAAAGTTGATAAAAATCAACTTCAATTTGTAAAGAGAGGTGTATCTACAATGAGGGATGTGTGTGACATAGTGACACTAGTCAATACGTGTCACTATGTCTGTGTACCTGTTTGTAGCATTTAGATGCGGTTTTTTTTTAAAGCTGAAGTGATTCAGGTGGTTTTTAGGTAGAGCGGAGTTTTAGATATGTAGGTAACTAGTTTCCATTCGACTTCGCCCAGGTGATCAACGTCCCACTCCCATAAATGAAGTAAATTTAAAAAAAAAACCTTTTTTAGTGCACCCCTAGACCATACCCGGAACTTATAAACCAAATTTGGAGTCTTAAACCACGACTAAGAGCAGCGGTGGCGCAGCGGTACGGGCCTAGCCTTAGAAAAATAAGGTCGCGGGTTCGAATCCTGGTTGTGCTCACACATCTTTGTGTGAATTGTTTCATCTCCGCTGCTCAATATCGGTGAAGGAAAACATCGTCAGGAAACCGGCATATCTAAGAAAATGTGACATACACCCACCCGCACTTGGCCAGCGTGTGTAAATTAAGGTCTAACTCTCTCAACTCATAAGATAGTTGAGAGAAGACCCGTGCCCAGCAGTGGGACACTAAAAAGCCTAAAAGTGAAGAAAGAAGTGAAACCACGACCACAATCCTGCCATTGGTACTCCTGTAAGCCAGGATCAACAACGACACCGTGAAGAGACTCGGGATTTGAATCCGGCCAAGTCCCAGGGCAACTAAACTGTCTTGGATACTAGGAGGATAATAGGAGGGGTTGGAAAGTTAGACTGTCCACTTACTTCCAAGCAAAACGGGAGACAGCATGGAGAAATGGTAGACGTTTAAATTGCCTCATAAAAATGGAGTAATCACCCAATTTGGAGTCACTAGATGCAGCTGTTTAAATTGCGAAGTAAAGACCCAGAATAAAAACTCGAACGAACCAATCAAAATTGTCTATCATCCCAGATACTCCTCCCACTTTTGATGTTTGCAAATTTAATACAATTTTCAAACAAAGCGGCGTCTGGTAAGTATCTAGTCGGTGCCATAGAAACAACATGCACTTAAACTTATTCCTAACGGTTTTCTTTACAGACAATCGAGGGAGTTTGTAGAAAGCCTTAGCATATTAGCTATATTGACGAACAAATTCCATCCTTATTACAATTATAATAGAGATCAAAATTCTGAAACAATAAAATGCCTATTCCTTAGAAAATTTGTTAAATATACAAATTTAAACGCTGATGATGATTATGAATGCAAAGAAAATCAACTATGTACGTGTAATTGACGTCATGGCTTCTGACCCTAGCATCCCGTGATTGGTCTAATGGATCCTTAATTTGTATGCTAATTATGGGATATTGGATATTGCTGTTACATCCGTTTGGGGCAAGTGCTAATTTGAATGATTTTTAATACTACCAAGTCGAAAAAATACAATTGTGTAGAAGAAAAACAAAAATAAGCTTTTTGACGTGATAACGTCTTTAAAATCGTTTTAGTCGGGTGACATGTGTCAGAAACTTGTGTCACACCAAAACCTCACGAGCGCGATCGCAGGTATAACGAGAGAGAGACGGACCGATCTCCCGTCTCATCTCGAGCGCTGCCAGTCATTCCGTGAAACTTGTCACGCGGAATCCTCACGAGCGGAGGCTGGCATAGCGTTCGAGTGAGTGAACCGATCTTCCGTCTCTCTCACTCTAGCGGCATACTTCATTAATTCCTTACTTCCCAAAAACTTATATCACCAATAAGACGTTATCACGTAAACATCTCGATCGTAAACCTACTTTACAAACAACCAATTTTTTGATTTGCCTTTAATTCCTATAATCAACGATCGGTCAATAGTTATAAGTACAGTTTAAAATAAACTTAAAACAATAATAATGTTATATATAAATTACTGTGAAAAAAGCATGGGGCGCGATGTACGAAAAATATGGAACAAAGTGGCCCACACGTTTTCACAATAATACTAGTATATTTTTTTATTATTATCGTAATCATGAAAACAGGAGGAGGTGCTCCTAAACGCCCCCCTTACCATTGGCTAGTGCTTAGCTATCGACAACACGTAAAAACAAATAATAGTACCTGTCGCGACGATGGTTCTACTGTGATTTTATATATATGGAGTTCTGTTCCATACCTCCAATTTCATCCTCAGATAAAAAAAAAAATTATGGGACCAACTTGAAAGTAGGTACCTATACTGTTTCAAACAAAGAAGAACTTTAAAAATCGGAGAACATACATTAAAAACATACACACAACCGAACATAGAACCTCCTCCTTTTTTTTAGAAGTCAGTTAAAATGGTAACAAATTGTTATTAAAACCACACGTTTCCATGATAGCAACCGAGTAATAAATATTGAAGGGCCTGACACCTTACTCACACCAAGGAACACAGCTAAAAGTTATTACACTACGTGTATTCTATATGGTATGGTGGTCATGGTCTGACTGTCCATAGAGCAAAAATCGGTGTGGCTCTAAATAGTTATAAAGATCAAAATGACTTCACAACTCGACTGTGACCAAGCATCGAATTAATGTAACATGAATTTTAATTATATAGGAGATATTAAAACTATTATTAGAGTCGTTACTGATATTATGTATAATATTACCTGTTAACACTAATAATTAATAGACAAAGAACGCTCAATAAACTCTTTTAATAGCTGGGTTCAAATTTAAGACATATTACACAAATTCTGATCCTCATAAACTTAGGTATAAGCTAGACGAAACCATAATGAAACTCTACAAATTTTTAGAACCAAGAAAACAGACAAAAAAAGTATTCTAACTAAAAAACTCTGTGGTATGCCACTAATTTAATATTAAATTAAAGTCACGAAAGGGCCAGGGTAACTTTCTGAAGCAATAACAACTGTGCAAAAGAAATTAACTAAGATAACCGCAAACCCGTGCGCAAATACCGACATAATCCGTCTTGCATGAGAGGCCGCCAGGAACTAGAAGAATTGCAAAGGGCGTTGTCCCTTAATAATTTATGTAGGTGCTTCACGCTTCAGTCGTGATTATGTGGAAAAAAATCTGTGCAAACATGCAGCAGTAAGTCCTTTGTAATTAATGGCAATAGCGAAACGAAGATCCCGCAAAATGATTTGAATTTGTGTAGTATTAGAAAGAAGAGGTGAAATGGATGCACCCATTTAGGTATCTGCCAAATTAACAATACATAATAAGTTATGATTAAAAATAAAAACTTAACAAAAATAGAAAACCATAAAATAATTTGACTTTGCAAAAGTAATTTGACTCCAAGAAATCCTCGACATTTTTATGAAACAATTTTTATGATCTAAGAATACATAGGTTTAGAGATGCATCTAAATACCTTAACTGTTTGTCCATCCAGGCGTTAGGAAGACACAAGGTAATAAAAAAAAATCCAAAGATAGGAAGGAAAAGCTATCCTTCCTTAGCAGTTGGGTAAAAACAGATCATAAGAAAGTTAAAATGGTGACAGACTACACCAAACAATCTGCCCATAATTCTCGATAAATCGTTTTACCAAGACAACTTTTGGTAAGTAATGCAAGAAGTTACCTCTGTTAGTCTAGTTTAAAACTAATAGAAAAGTGTACTAAAACTATTAACAAAGTCATTGGTACAAGATTCATTCAATCGTCATAAACATTCACGCATTTCATCACGAACTTCCTGCACCTCTGGTTTTCTAATTTCTTCAACTACAATCAAAACAATTCCCACAAAAAAACCTAACAATTGTTCTTAGTTATCCCGACATAGTTAGTGAGCAAGAATTGCGTAATGGTTCCACAACACTGGTTTAAGAACTAACTAACTATGGTAATGAACTATCACGGTGATGTGAACGGCCGTGGTGTAAGGACGATATGGAAGGCAGTGGCACGCGATAGAATTAGGGCTGGTTTTAATTAGACCACTTCATTATATGATAATAGCTGCTATTAAGATAACTTTCAATTTATGAACCCCAAAATCTCGGCGTGGAATAAACAAACAATGGGATTTTAGGAAAATAATTACTTTTTTAAAGATGAGGGTTAAAAGAATCATTATTTAACAAACTATACACATAATTCATGGTACTTTAAAATTATAACAATGATTATTATTACTGAAATAAACATAGGCCTCTGGTAAGTGCCACAAATAGGGCAGGCCAAAAAAAAGGCCTTGACTACATCTTGCCTGATGTTAAGCAATGATGTAGTCTACGATGGGACGCGCCTGCCCACTATACACATTCATTCGTGATAACGAATGATTTTCGGTAAGAAGGTGGCAGTGTGATGAGGCTCCATATGGTTAGAAACTAAAGAAGCAAAAATTCCTACCCAAACTCTTAAATGCAATCCTTCCAATATTATCTTTGATTGTTTGTTCTCAGCCGTGAAATCTAGTCAGAGAAGACGTGGTTGGTTGATATATTATTTATGGACATGGAGCATATACATTTCTGGTACCAAATTTCTTTGAATTTTCTCCGGAACAATGTTCATGGCAGCGAGGACGTTGCCGTTCGTAAAAGGGTCAACGAAATGCTAGTGGGACTCTGACTTTACGTTTTACTTTTACTTAACAAAAAATAACCTCAACTTTTTTTTATGAGAATAGATCTTTAAGTAATTCAGATATTCATAAAAGAATCTAAACATCGGAAAGAAAAACCTCAAGTCGGTTAAAAAGCACTTTTTCCATCCGGACATACCTATTCCATGAAAAAGTAGTATGATTTTTTTAATGCTTGTAACGCCTAGACGCCCAAACGAAGAATGAGTCAGAGTAATAAAAATTGGAACCTCCTCGCTAGACAACAATCGAATCCTGCGCCGATGACGTTATAATAGCGTAGACAACAATACGAAATTTTCCAAGTCACGATATTGTTGCAATTTTTATTGGCTTTAACCAACTGATAGAAAAGAGATTTAATACCAAAAAGACTAAATTAACCAAACCAAACAGCAACAATAATAATAATAGTAATGTAGGTATATCAATTTAAGAATATGGACCAAAGGTCTAAAATAAAGAATTTGAAAACAGAAAAACTCGTGAAAGCATTTGTGCAAACCGAATGTGGGCAGAAGTAAAAACTACATAATTTTGTACTAGCGCGGCGGCCCTAAGTCTTGCACATGTAAACTTCACGGTTGGTGAAACAAACCCTAGACTAATATATTCCATAGTCATATCATACATTACATTGATATACAGCTCGGGCAGCAAAACCTAATTAAAGAACTGGATTGTAAAAACCAAAGCGAGGGAATTTATTAAATACCATCTATAATACATTAAAGAGGGATTTACATTTAATGCTGAAAACTTTAAAACATAAATTAAAACAGGACAGGAACTACAGCTTATAGTTTTACTTCTAGTAAAATCTATTGGTTAAGCAAATAACTAGATAGGCAACTTAATCGTGTATGTGAAACAAAAATTGAAAGGTAAAGTAGATAAGTCAATTTATAGGCCATATCTATAGAATCAAATCGCTCAACAAATACAACAAATCGCTGAAATATGTCACAAGAACGCGATGCCTGGAAGGTTTTAGGGGTGGCCTTTGCCCAGCAGTGATTGATTTAGGCTAGTAATGATATATTCTACGTTCCGGTTTCATTAATAACAGGTAACACCCTAATAAAGTTCCCTTCCTCCCCATGGGCACAGAGCATTCTATCAACTGTGTTAAATTTAAAGGCCTATGCCTATAGCCTATGAAGTACCTTTTTCCCGAGGTAAACCTTTTACAGGGCCCACTGACGGCGTGACACAATTCTTCAAAATTCTTTAGGATCTCACATTGGGTATATGAGATCCTAAAGAATTCTACTCACAGCCCGGTGTTCCTCGGCCACATTTTACTCAGCAAAACCCCGGTGTTCCTCAGCCACTCACTCACTTGTTAGGCCGTTGTTTTTGCTGGCTCATCACCCGAACGACCGGGGAAGCCTCTTTACACCCACATCGTCCCTTATTAATTTACAACTACCAACTTCTTCACTTTTACAAGTCCTTAAATCATTATTCGAAACTAATTCCCAATCCCTCACCATTTTAACACATTAGTAGTTATTAAAGACCGCATGTTTAACAAAAGAGTCCTGATAAAATCAACAACAATAAACGGACACGTGCACCGTGAATACACTGCCCTATAATTACGTGGGGTGCGCAAACGCACGAATCCCTTCGTCCTTATGGCGTAACCGCAAGGACATCGAAAGAAAAGGAAACTTTTAAGGAGAGAGAAAAATACATATAAAATCAAGGGAAAATTTAGGATAGCAATCCAGGAAAAGCCAGCATAAGAAGTAATATGACCATAATACCTAGTTACCTACCTAAACTAAGCTAGGTCATAGGTATTATTCAAAAATACTTTAATTGAAGCAACTGAGAACAAATTCCTCACGTTTTGATAAAAAGTAAAATAGGATTTTATTTTAGGAGATTACAGTGATCAATGATCATTCGTCCGCAAAATTCAGTGCAGGAATAGACGGTGTCTCCATAAAAATACAATCAAAAGAAGAAAGTAGAAGCGGTACTTTAAATTAATACTGAGAGCCACTAATTGATAGTCAAACAGACAATAAAATCAACTACTTAAACAATGATATAATAAACTTTCTCTACACAAGCACAACCAACCATAAAGCTTATGAATTATAAATAAGGAACTACAATTGTTTGTTGAACACGTAATAGAGGGGAGAGCGGAGCGACCAGCGAGTTGATAGTTAGTTGTACGCCTGCGTGTTTGGTTTTGTATTCTTCTTTGTTCTCTTTCTTACTCGTATTTGTGAGCGGACTTAGAATGGACAGATTTTGATGTGTTTAACTAAAAATCTCTTGTAACCGCTACGGTTACCTCAATAGAAAGATTTTCAGGCGTAAAAATCTGCAGCTCTATCAAGATGTTGTGGTGGCCTATTCACTACAGCCTTGCAGGTTTTACCACACATGGATTTGGATATGGATGTTGCTAACATACATAGGGCCAATTTTGATTGCTTGTATCAGAGATAATTGCTAAGGCAAGTTCGCTATGAACAACAAGATCGCTAATCGCGCCGCCCGCTCCTGTGTTCTGTAGCCAGGCTGTTACGGCGGTGCCACATTATTAATTTTGCTATGAAGCCAAAGAGTTTTAATTACTTGAACCTAGGGCCGTTAACCTTGGACTAATTAACTGTTGGCCACGGAAAAACTGATAATTAGAACGCTCAGATAAGCAATAAAAGCTATACCGTAACGGGTAATGATAGTAAACAGTAGAAAAATTAATGGGAGCTTTATAAATGGGACTGAACCCCGCACAATCCCAGCACTGCTGCTTCTCAAATACAGCATTATGCATTTTCTATCTGACTCAAGGTCGTAGCAGACACATCAACTCAAAAAGCGATCGTCACCGTATCAACTCGAGCCGTTCAATAAATGTATGAAACTCTGTACTGCAACGTCTTCTAATCGGAAAGCGGCACGGATAATGAAGGTGCTGAAAATCCGCCAAATATCGGAATACCACTGGCTTGGATTCAGAATGAATTAAATTAGAAAGACAAATGAGTTTAAGAAGTGCTTCGGAGAGCATCTTAAGCCGTCATGTGTTCCGATTGTTATTTAAATCACCTGTGACTATTGTTAAAGGTAGTCAGAAGCCTAATATAAGCTGACACCTGGTCCAGCCATCTCGGCTACTGGTTCCCTACGGGTTTCGAGGTCTGATGGCAGTCGCTTGTAATTCTGGTAGCTACCCGCATCAAGTTAGACTGGGAGCTGACTCCAATAGAAATGAAAAAAGCGGGCAAGGGAAATGATAGTTTGAATTTTTATTGATAGGCGTTATGGAAAGTTAGAAAAACATTTATTTGACAAAGACAGGACACACAAAACCGAAAGAAAAGAAAAAAAAACAAAAACAAAGAGTAAGTGTGACCCATCAGTGTCAAACATGGACATTGCTTAGTAAACGCTGTGAGTATCTACTAGAGGCGACCCACAACAACACTGATTTTCAGCAATGTCCATTGTACATATGTATAAGAATGTTCTAGAATGTTTTTTATTGTTTAACCTATTATAGTTTGTTGACTTTACTTATTTCATTTAATTTCCCTAAACCCACTTTAATAGTGTTTCTGTTTATTATCTAAAGTTCAATGTTTCAATTAAAAATACTTAAATCACGATGAATGTATTGCGTTTTTAGTTTTTCAACAGGCTTAAAAAAAGTCCTCAATTCGACTGTTTTTCTTTTTTTTTTGTAGGTATGTTACGCCAAAATTCCGCCAATTATAAATCGATTTTCATAATTCTTTTTTTGTTATAAACGGTTTACTTTCCTGGTGGTCCCATACAAATTGTATCAAAATCGTTTGATCGGGTTTTCTTTTCAAAAAGCTTTTATTACTTACTAGTTTTCCGCCCGCGGCTTCGCCCGCGGATGTCGGTTATCGCGCTAGACCAGTAATCCCTTTTTTCGCAGTCGGATAAAACTATACTTTAGCGGGTCTCTAACTATCTCCATACAAAATTAGTTCAGTAGTGTAGGAGTGTAAGCAACATTTTGAAATCGGCAAGCCCCCATAGGTATATCCATAAATCAATAGGTGTTTCTGAAAAAATACTACGGCTCTTAGACCTTACCTATATGAAGAAATAAAATTTAAATTTCGAATTCTAATCATCGCATTCAAACATGTCATTGTGTCAAAATAAAGAGTAATTTAAATCAAAAGCACGAAAGAGTATTGATATCAACTTCGAAGAAAATCGCACTCAGAATAATTTCGCAGGCTTCTCCCACGTAGTATTAGGGTAAAAATAAAAAAAAATGGAAAAATAAAAAACACGTGTCTCATTATTTGTTTTAAGCTTTATGTATACCCAATTTGAAGTGAATCGGACCAAGGACTAAACAGTTCTGCAATATTTAGTATTTCCAAAAAAACTCATTTTACACTCTTCCTGGGGGTAGTTTTGGAAAAATAAAAAATACGTGTTTCATGATTTCTTTTAGGGTTTATGTGTGCCGAATTTGGAGTGAATCGGACTTGAGACTGTGCAGATCCAGAGAAACTTTAATTTTTACCATTAAAACTCATTTTCCACACCCCATGGGGGTAATTATGGAAAAATAAAAAACCCGTATCTCATTATTTGTCTTAAGGTTTATGTGTACCGAATTTTAAATTAATAGGACCAAGGAGTAAAAAGTTGCATACAAACTTCACCCCTCTATTTAACCCTCTTAGGGGATGATTTTTGGAAATATTATTAGCCTATGTCCTATTCTAGGGTATATACTACCTACTTTTCAAAGTTCATTAACATTGGTTGAGCGGTTATGGAGATACGTGGTAACAAACCTTCACACACACACACTTACTTTCGCATTTATAATATTAGTAGGATAGGATAGGATAGGATGGTTGAGCGGTTATGGAGATACGTGGTAACAAACCTTCACACACACACACTTACTTTCGCATTTATAATATTAGTAGGATAGGATAATAATGTGCTCTATTAGGTACCTACCTACCTAACTGGTAGATTTTTTTAATATTCCGTTTTTTCCTTGATTGTATTTAATAACCTAACTACGATTACAGACTGACCTAAACACTAAAAGACATAAGTCACCGGCTTAGCCTATCTAGGATATTACATCCATATGTTTACGTCTTCTTCTTGTTCTAACAAATAAATGAGATAGCACTACATTTTATGGTATCAAGGAATATCATTGTACTCAATTATGTAATTAACTTGTGATGTTAATTGGATATTGCGTTTTGAGCTATCAATCATTAGTAAATTAATAATAGTAAAATTGTAAACAAATTTAAAAATAATTTTAGCATTTTTAAATCATTTTCTTTCAATTTTAGATGCTATTTACGGACGCCCTTGTTTTTCTTCGTGAAGAATAATATTAGTTTTAAACTCTAAAGTTTATCATTTCCAAAAATATCTTAGAGGCTTTGAAATAAACAAACAATTTTTTTAATAATTAATTTTTTTTTGTAACTATATCTCATTTACTAAATAGGCTATTTAAAACCGTAAGTAAGTAACCGAGTCAACATCAAGTTTGGAACCCTTTGAAATTCCAAAATTATAATAAATTCTTTAAAATAAACATGTAAAACAAAAAAGTATATTATATAAATAATTTTTTTTCTTCTTTTTTAAGATAATATTTTTAGTAGATACGTTTATACTTACTTAATAAATACGTTACCAAGCTAATATCTACATATTACTTCTGTACTCAATACAAAATAATAAAAAACACAATATCTACATCGGACAACGTATAATTATGGTTAGATATGAGATTTTGACCGAATCATTGTCATTACGGTGTATTAGGCGGTAGCAAAAAGACAATAGTTGGATATTGAGATTTGATTGCAATAGCTAATAGGGTTTTTTGTGCTACCGTATAGTTACACACACTCACTCCATCGATTTCATTTTGATACACAATACGGTCCAATTCCATTACAAAATAAATATATTTCCGTGGGCGTTTTTTTTTTGTTTTGATATACCTACTTAGCTTTTTTACCCGACTGCGACAAAAGGAGAGTTATGTGTTTCCAGTGTATGTATGTATGTTTTTTGGCACGCTCTAGAGCCTAAACGGCTTGTCCCAACTGGGCTTGAGAGGTTTGAGATTTGGAAAGATTTAGCTTGCCCCCCCCCCCCCCCCCCCCCCTTCTAGAACACCTCACGTAATTAATGGGCGCTCTTTAGTCGCCTTTGCCTGCTGCATTATCCTTCATAGCTAAAAATCAAAATTGTACTCATCCCAGCAATTCTCATTTAAAATTACACATAGGTCACATAATAATCACTCTCTAATTAACTGCCACAGCAACCGCAGAAATTCCACAGGAAATTAATGGACTGTGCACACAAACAAACTGAGAAAAATATAATATTATTCTAAACAATTAATAGCAGGATGTTTAAATTAATATCCACCCCATAAGCCACGGTAGTTAAATGGTGATAGGCGATGTGGTTTAGTCTAAATATTTGAACCGTGAAACAAATCTACTTGGTTAATTAATTTGATGGTAATTTAGCGTTTCACATGATCTTGGGGAAAGTGGTGATTTAATAGTTAATAGCCAATGGCTTTATAACTGCGAGGTCCCGAGTTCGATTCCAGGGTCTAGCAAAAAAGACTTTTCTAATATACTTAGAGAATCTTAGTTGCAGCTTGAAATTTAGAATTGTGCCGATGAACGGTAATAGGTTCGCCTTCTATTACGTACTAGCGGACCCGGCAGACGTCCTTCCCGGTAAAGCAGTGCCATCTAGGTGGTTCAGAGCTACCGAATATAACCACCAGAGTATACCTAACCGCGGCGGTTTTAGTCATGAATACTTATGTGTTTTTCCTTCAGCTTTCCTTTCATAATATCTCGCCCGGTTTTTGTCCTTGAACTCTTCATAATGTTTAAGCCTACCTCTTCATCTCTTGGATAACTTCCTTCTTTCTAATTTTATTTATGTACTAATTTTTTTATTCTCTGCCTAAGAACCATCATCGTGCTTCAAGGAATATTATAAATAAAGAATTAGCTAAATCGGTTCAGCCGTTCTCGAGTTTTTCGCTTAGCAACACATTTAGTGATTCATTTTTAATAGAGAAGATGACGACCCCTTAGAAACGTTATTATAACTTTTTTGAAGGACCACAGGCAACCTCATTTTCGTCGGGGTTTAAAAAAAAATACGCAAACGGTTTTACTAGTTTACTACTTCTTACTTTTCTTATATGGAACTGATAACCTTGGGAAATTAGCATGCAGGTTGTTCACATCCATACCCTGAAGCGTGACCAAATCGAGCCATGAGCAAATTTTTTGTCTAGACCAAAAGCTATATAGGCATTGTTATTACTCGGTAGGTAATCAGACAGGCATGGTAAATTAAAATTATTACTATTCAACACGAGCAGCGGTGGCGCAGCGGTAACAGCCTCGCCTTTGAAATATAAGAGCACGGGTTCGATCCCCTATCGCGCTCACACATCTTTGTGTGGTTTTATCGCCGCTGCTCAATATTCCGTGAAAGAAAACATCATTAGAGGTCATGTGACTTCCCACTGCTGGGGACGGGTCTTCTCATAACTATCTAACGAATTAAGGTTTAGGCGTTTAGGCCTTAATCCACACACGCTTGCCAAGTGCGGGTTCGTGGATGTCACATTTTCTCGAATAATTAATTCTTAGATATGACAGTTTCCTCACGATGTTTTCCACATTCCACACAAAGAGGTGTGGACAGGACTGAGAATCGAACCGGCGACCTTATATTTCAAAGGCGAAGCTCCACATAATTACTAGGAAAATGTTATAAGCTCTTATTGTTAATAAGTCCATAATTAGGAGTAATTATGTATAAGTACAATCAGTACACAATAATATTGACACTATTGGGACCATTTATAATTATCTATCTAATTAAGATGTTATGAACTTAAAGTTGAAAAACAACTGTGTATGTACCTACCTACTTGTTTCTATGCAACTTATAGTCATCAAAATATCATTTGTTTTAATCTGCAGCCGGCTTGCATTTTACAATTCGCCTGGTTAAAACAATAATGTAGTATGATGGAACGCACTAGCTCAATATAATATAATGATTCACTTAGAGATTACAAACGATTTTCAGTGAGATGGTAGGAGTGGAATGAGACATAAAAAAATTATAGCATTTATTTATGACATCTGAAAACTCAAGCAGCCTCAGCTTATACACACACCCCAATAGGTTCTTTTCAGCAGGTGGGAATAATAAAATATCAAGATTTTAGATCCCGACGCTTCAGTCTTTTCAGACTTCATGTTCATCCACCCAACATGAAGTCTGGAAAGACTTTGAAACGTCGGGATCTAAAATCTAAAATAAACCGTTAATATCCGTTATAAAGTAGTTTTATTACAACCATATTTATTATTCTGGGACATATCTATGTACAATTTATTCAAATGAATACCAACCCTAGCTAAAATCTAAAATGTGCACAGTAAAATGAACCTTATAGATAAGTTTAATAAAAATCATTTTTGTTACATGTGGGTATAGGAAGAAACAACAAGTGATAACATAGAAGTAGAGTTGCTCAACTGCTTATCAAAGGAATGCTCTAGTTTTGAGCGTATTAAGCAATAATAATATGACAGTGTTAGGTGCAACCTTAACCTTAAAACTTTGAATGGTTTAGCTCATATCGGTCTGCCACCTTCTCACTGAAAATCATTAGTAATCATGAGCGAATCAGTATATTGGACAGGCATATATCATTGCAGACTATTTCATTGCGTCAAGCAAGTTGTTGTCAAGCGCAAGCCTATTGCAATTAAAAAAAAAATGATGGTTTAAATACTAGAAATAAGAATGATCTTGTAGCACATCATACAAATCTCCACAAAATCAGTAACTCTTTTATGGGGCAATGTTTCTATCCCAACTTCTTCATCATATTAGACAAGTAACTATTAACTTTAAGATATCCATGATAGGTAAGAAAATTTCAAAATTTATTTCTATAAAATTTCAGACTATTTCAGTGATAAAAACACATGGCATTAGATCACTAATGCAACAGATATAATTACTACATTTTAAAGGAGATAAAATCCGACAGAATTTTTAGCACTGTTTCTCATCATACACTGCACACTACGAAAAGAGATATTATAACGATTTTACTTAAAAAAATAAAGAACATTTTTATGTAATTCCAGCACTACATAGTGAAAGCCAAGTAGCCACAAGTGTACAAATTCCTCTCACAAGAGACACTCAGAAACACAAGTTTGTAAAGATGAGTATGGACGATTTCCATGTAACACAGAGACAAAGCTGTGTGTGAGAATTGCTTAAAAATGTATAGAGACCAATAATCATTAGTTATGACTCCAAGTTTCTACTTCCTATCTAAAAATAACTAAAAATCACTAGTGTTCTATTCTCTTATACCTACACATTTAGATTTTTATCTAAAACTACCTACTACCTACCTAGCTACCCTAGCGAACTTTGTACCACATATTTCTCAACTTAAAATTACTATTAAGGCTATTAAAAAATAGGGGTTGGTGATAGGAGGGTGAAAATTTAGGGTTGTATATATTTTTTATGCCACATTATAATAAAAATTAAAAAAAATTGTCCAAAAATTAAAAAAATAACGTTAGGGGGGATAACCTTTGTCAATTAGGGGTATAAAAATTAGAAAGTAGCCGAATATCAGATCTATTGAATATGCACATAAAATCGGTCAATCCATTTCGGTGTAGTATGGTAACTAACACTGTGACATGAGAAATTATAATTTTGATTATAAATTTTCATTATAATAATATTAAATTCTGTGATTATACACGTTCATTCACAAGATATTCAACTAAACTAAGATAACAGTCACATTCAGCTGGTCTGAGTTTGATAGTAGTAAAAATCATATTCGGCAGGCGAGCTATAAAGTTCTATGCACAGCAGACCTTTTACAAGACATATTAAAACTCTTACCTTGATAGGCAGTAGGCCAATTATTCCCAGCTCTGCACGGAGTAAACCTGTCTCCATATGTGTGGTCTGCAGGGAACCTGATACACTGTTTCTTGCTTATAGGACTACACTGCTGCAGCAGCCTCGTCTCATAATGTTTACTGAACATCTTGCACGCCAAACACTAACTGTTCCAATTTCAAAAAGTCAATATTCACAACTTGAGGGTAAATGTAAATGGAAGTGAGTAGACTAGAATATTTTGTCAAGGGTAGTTTAATATATCATTGTCTTTTGTCACGTTAAACGCACTATTATCGCGTATTTATGTACGCAGCCAGTCAAACATCGATCGCAGGAGCGCTCTTGCCGACTGCGGTACACCATTTGACTACATTCGACATGCTCCAAAGCGCAACTGAATACATTGTAGACAATCAGAAAGATAACACCTTATTGTCCGTAATACGCCTAAATAACAATGTTTGGTGTACAAAACGTTGGAATAGTTTACTTTACACTTCAGAGGCACTTTTTATGCTTTGAAAATTAAAATGTACGTTGTAAATTGGTTAAAATAATGAGTAAAATCCAGAAAAATGTTCATTTCGCGGACTGTCAAAGCATAAATAAAACCAGTGTTGCCAAATAAAAATAAGTATTTGTAACGGCTTTTAGCCAGTTTTTTTTTTCAAATTAGTAGCATCGAGCAACGATAAGAAAAATTAAATAATGGGCGCATAAAAAAAAATGATTTAAGTGGGTGCATGCACTGTACGACATTTATTAAGAGTAAAACTCTGTAACTTCGGCACCAAAATATTTTTTTTATGTGCGTTTGCTTGGCACGACCGGGGGCCCCCAGTATTTACGTTTTATGGGTACACCAAACAATTGTACTCGCCTCCACGAGTACATGTACCGGTTTCTTTTTCAATATAACTCTGTACTTTTAAAAAAATATGCAAAAAAGGTGGCTGTGCCAGCCAAAGGATTTCAGCACAGCCCCCGTGTAACTTGAAAAATATACAGCGTATTTAAGTTTCTTAGACTCAAGATACTCTAATAAGACGTAAGTACCGAAACAGATATTGTGAATTTCTAATAACAAATAATATATATCGTCACTGGAAAGCTAAAACTACGAATTTAGTAATTTTGGCTTTCTAGTGACGATATAGATGAGGACAAGGCCGTGATAAAAAAAATTCTATCTATAGTCTATAGAATACAAAGTACCTAAGCCAAAATCTTTTAATAAATAATTGATATGTGTCAAGTAACCTATGTACCTAA
Source organism: Meganola albula (assembly GCA_936450015.1). Taxonomy (NCBI): domain Eukaryota; kingdom Metazoa; phylum Arthropoda; class Insecta; order Lepidoptera; family Nolidae; genus Meganola; species Meganola albula. Next base: position 13,554,282 of record OW388145.1, on the reverse strand, counting down.
TTGTTATCTTAAACAACATGCTTGAAATATAAACCATTGCGATTGTGTCATATTAGTATATTAAAAGAGAAATTGGATGAAAAATATCATAAATTATAAATAATATAACATACTCAAATATTTGAACATACTTAATCAAAAATATTTGCCTAGCACTGCCTCCCAGAATTTATCACAATCGCGCAGAATCGCAATTTATCTGCAAGGAACATACGTCATCTTTCGATCTTCTTTTTAAATTAAGAGGTGCATATGTTACTTAAAAATATCAATTATTTTTTATTGCTTTTAGTATGAGTTGTTTTGTCACTGTTAGATATTTTCTTATAATTCTTTTTTCAGCACGGCCTCCTATCTACGTCTATATATTATTTGTTATTAGGAATTCACAATAGTAATTGCTTATGAGAAAGGCTCTCAGTCTCGCGCTTTAGATATTTATCTCTAACAGATATATGTTAGAAATAAATAAGGATTTCATTAGTTTTCTCACATATTATTGTCTTGTCGACATTTGTCTATTAGAGTTAAATGTTTAAAATGCAAAGTGCGAAAATAGAGGCCCAGACGGAACTAAATACGAGTAAATTGTAGTTTTCAAATGAAATTGCAAACACAGTTAAATCACTGTCATTACCACGTACTTTTATTTTATTTGAAGTTATTTTATTGTACATAGCGTAATGTGTTTAGAGTTAATTTTCTTAGAAATATTATAAGACCTTTATAGCTTGAAACACAGTTCCAACCTAATTAAGGTTCATTTACAACTTTAATATTTTAAGTTGTAATATAGTATATTTATTTCTAAATTGTGAGTTTTTAAATTATTTAAAAAATGTTATTTATTATTATTATTTTACTTATAAATTATTATAATAATTATTTCTACAGTATAAAAAACTGTTTAATAAGCTGTATATTTTTCAAGTTACTCGTGGGCAGTGTAGAAAACGTTTAGCTGGCATGGCTACCTTTGTTTGCATATACATAAAACGTAAATTCTGGGGGGCCGTGCCAGGCAAATATACATGGATGTTTCCACTATTTTCAAAAGAGCATACAACCGCTTACGTGGGATATTCTTTCCTTAATTCAAAGAGTGCTTAGCAAGTTTGTGAGTATATTATAAGAAATTAGTTTAATAATAAGTGGTCGATGTCGTCTCATTTCTCTAGTTGGACTGAAGGCACTGTTGCCAATGCCATGAATAAAAAAAAAGTTTTGTTTCAAATAAAATGGCCCGGCTTTAGACCAATTGCCAACAATAAAAAAAGTAAACAAAGTACAATTTTATTAGCGATGCTGCAATAGCGATAGTTTAGCAATCGATATTTAGCCTAGACGAAACTAAACTATGACAATGATGCAATACTATCGATAGTATCAATAGTGAAAATTAGGTAATAGTATCTGTCGATACTATGAATACTATCGAGATTCGATACTATCGATAGTATTGCATTCGAATAGTCGATACTATCAAAACTATTGATACTATCGATGACCAATCGGCGCGTTTATACTAACAATAGATTTTTTTATATAGTTGAATATCGACCACACGATACTATTGTCAAGCGTCAATTCAATTATATCGATACTGTCGATAGTGTTCGTACTAATACTATAGATATTAACGATACTATCGAACTTAAGCCAAAACTTTTACTTATTACAAGCTTTTACTTACTGTCACCTGTCCTGATGCCTGTAATCAAATCTTGCAAGTTAAATTTGAACCACTTCCCACTTCGTGTATAAATTGTATGATAATGCAATAATACTATGACATAGAGCTGATCTGATGATGGAGCTGTAGGGATTGTTATAAAAACGGGAAGATTTAATAATAAGGTTTAGTGATAAAAATGTATATATGTAGGTATAGATATGGAATTATTTTTTTAAGACGAAGAAGATTAACCATCGTTATAGGTTGCAATTAACTTATAAAGTTTTATATTTCATATTAGAGTTACCTAACTTAGTTTTTACTTTTTAGTTCATTTTACTAACCAATTAAAGCTTGTTTTTAAAAAATGTCTTTTTTTATTACCGATAGTATTATTATATATTATTAGTATTATTATTATTATTATATTATTATTATTAGTATTATATATCACCGACGTGGGTTGATAGTTTCGATAGGACAATCGATAGTGCAACTGATTTTCAAGGCCACGATACTATCGATTATCGATATCGCAACAACGCTAATTATAATTAAACATAGTAGCAGTGTTGCCAGATCTCCTGATTTATCAGGAGATTTCCTGATTTGAGTGAGATTCTCATGATCTACTGATTTTACTGTAAAATCTCTTGATATTTGTGAAAATAAAAACATAGGTACGTCTATAGAGTAAATAACAAAAATAACTTATGAGACCTACCTACTAATTTTCAATAGAATAGATTTTGTTTACGGAGTAAACACTAAATGAATTCAGGTAAGTGTAGGTAATTAAAAAAAAAAGCGTGATATTGCAATGCAGACTGTACCTATCTATCTTAGGCCTAAACTCTTTTAACTCGGTTGAGAGAAGACCCGGGCCCAGCGGTGGGACACTAAATAAGGGGTGAAGTGATATTAAAGTAAAGTCTATTTCTTCACCAGGACATCGCGATTAAAACTATACACATAGAAATAAATCATTTAACTTGATAGGTATTACTTAAAAATAAAAAAAATACTTAATTTAACTATTTGCATCTCTTAATTACTTTAGCGGTATCATTTGATATATTAAAATATATCTACATTTAAATGTTGCATGTAATAGATGTCATTTAGTTTTATGTTTGCAGCAACTGGAGACGCGGTGACCATTCTTAAAAAAATACATACCTATAGAACAAATAGCACCTCCCCCTTCTTTTTCAAAAGTCGGTTTTAAACTGCACGCCCTAGAGAGGCGTTCAGTTTGTGACTATAAAGTCACATTTAGTAGACGGAAGTTCAGCCCCCCGATCCCCTAAAAAACTAGAGTGTCCGGTAACGTCCTGAGCCGAAGTTCGTCCCCACATGGGGAGCCCTCATAGCAGTTGCCACAGTACTTGATCGGTTCGACCGTCCGCAGTGGCACGACTATTTTCACAAATTAATTTAATATAGGCTAAATTGAGAAATAAATTGAACACCAGTTATAGCAGAAATTAGGTCTAAAATTGTACTGTAGTAACAATTGTTTTAATTTTATAAACAAAGCTAAAAAGTCAAATGTATGAAAAGTATTAGTTATTGATTATGAATATCGTAAAACTAAATCAATGTTTTATTCATTTCCTGATTTTTGAGGTCAGTCTCCTGATTTTTTTTCTATTATTTCCTGGATGGATTTTGAAATTTTGATCTGGCAACACTGCATAGTAGCATTTGTTCTGTTTTTGCGTTGTGAATATTATTAAAATCTATCTAATTATTCTATGTATTTGACACAAATACTCTTTTGAAGCAATAAGAATCTAGCTAGAATGAGTTTTCGCCGAAACAGACACGATGGAGAAGATATTCCTTTATATTCAAGATTGTTCGTCGTTTGCGGTAAGCATTGCAATACAGACGACCTAGGAGAAGAGTTTTCGAAATTTGGTACTATTGAAGACCTATGGTTCCCTTGCGACCATAACAGTGGGGAAACGAAGGGTGTCGCGTTTATTAAATTCACAAAAACCTCAGATGCAGCACGCGCCTTGGAAGCATTACATTATCAAACATTCGGTGATTCTACTCGTCCCTTAAAAGTTATGGTCGCTTCACACCGCTCAGACATACAATTTGACGAAGTAAAAGGTGAAAGGTATACAAGAATATTTATCTCAGTATCTAAGACCGCTACAGAAGACGAGATTTGTGACGAATTTCGTAAGTTTGGTATAGTTGATTCAGTCACTTTACAGAAGGACCGACAAACGGACGAACCAAAAGGCTTTGCTTACGTCAAGTTCCGGAAGTTCTCAGAAGCGGCCATCGCTGTTGAAGAGTGCAATAAGAAGTATAGGGCTGTATTTGCACAGCCAAAAGGTAGCAAACGAACTGAAACTTCATATGAGGCTAATATTGACAGGTTAGCATCAACAGTTTCAGATGGGTCCCGGCTACAGCTTGTAAACATGATGAACACTCGTCATAGAGGCTTCACCAAAGTTAATTTCATGTGTTGTCCTATGCTTAACCAGAAGCAAGTAGAAGGATTGTTTGATATAGTCCCTGGAATGCTTCGTTGTCAATATATTGTTGATTTCTATAATAATCATGGCAAAGGTACCGTCTTCTACTCAAACCCCATATCTGCTTCATATGCTGTTGAAAAGTTGAATGGATTTGAGTACCCACCTGGCATGAAGATATTTGTGAAGCCTGATAACTCGTCTTTTCACCGTCATGAACAGAACTTTACTAATCTACCAAACGTTGCTAATAAATTAAAAACTGCTATTAAATCTGTGTCCAGTTCTACTGTACCAGACCTGGTGCAGCTCACTGAAGCTATAGCAGAAGCTTCTAATCTAATTAAAATGGCTACTACTGGTGTCTCCGATAGTCGTATTCCGAAAAGTACTGATTTAAATTACTGTAGTGTCCAGTTACCTCCAATAAAGCCTCTTGCAGACATTGATGCTAACGTTGCTAAGCGATGTTTCTTGGTTTGTAAACCACAACCTCCTCCCCTCCCTGTGTTACGGGATATTTTCTGTAGGTTTGGGGATCTTATTAATGTTTACACCTTGCCTAAAAAGACTGTTGGCTACGCCCGGTTTGCTTCTGCCGAGGCTGCTGATGAGGCAATAAAAACATTGCATGGAGCTGAAGTATGCGGTGTTCGCATGAAAGTGTTAGAAGCTGATGCAGAAGCCCCCCCTAAGAGACGGAGAATGGATGACGAACTTAACGACTAACTTCTGGACAAACTGAAGGACCTACAGACATGTATTGATATGGAGTTAATCAAATAAAACATTTTCCCTTACACTGACATTATTCTTGACTGTGATGTGTTTGGTTTCTGTTTTGTTTAAAGTTTTGGCTCAAACTCATCGTAATTAAAAGTCTGTAGGAGTTATTGTTTTAAATGGATCTTGGTGGTTCAAATCATACATTCACCTAAAACCTGGTGAACTTGGGTCAAAGATAGACGAAACAGACTTCTGAACAGAATCAACTTTAGTATAATGTATTTTACTTAAATTCTCTTGACATTAGCATATTATTTAAAATTATCAAAAGAGAGAAACTAGTACCATAATATGCTATACTAGTAAACCACAGTTTTAGGTCCCTCCCCCCTCATCCTTCTTTAAATAGTGCCAATTTTCCCAACGAACAGACAAACAAACAAACGTATTGTCCTTACATTATTTATTTAGAAAGGCATCTTCTAAACATAAACTTAACCCAATTTATTGTTCATACAGCCTAGTGACTTACAAAAATAATTGACAATTACATATTATTGAGGTATAATCTTATAATTAACATGACAAAAACTTATGCATTAATATAATAAGGCATTTACTTGAAATTATCTTGGAGTCTGCAGACAAATACAGTCTGAGATCAATCGTGATCGTCAAGATGGCGGGACCAAGTCCCCGATTTGAAATGTTAATTAGCCATCTATTTTGCGGACTAGCAGCCCATTATAGAGCAAGAGCAAGATGCCGCCAGACCGTCATTTTATAAAAGCTGAATGTTTGGCAGCCCGTGCTCCCCAACGGGTAAGAATGATAGACCCATTATGAAGTTCATCAATAAAATGGCTTAGTGTAACTTTATTTGCATCAAACAACAAAACGTGTTACATTTGTCTCTGTCTACTCATCCCTGAATAGAGATGGATAGTGTTTTGCAACATTTCAACTACTTAGCACTTTGGGTTACAAAAGTCTTATACTAAGATACTTTAAGAATTTAAAATGCTGAAAAAATTGCAGATACAAACATTGGCGACTACGTTTTATATCATTCACTTTTAGAGTCTCACAACTGGGCACGGGTCTTCTCTCAACTATGTTATGAGCTTAAGCCTTAATCCACACACACTGGCAGTTAATTATCGTATTATTCCATACTATCATCTAATTAGGTATATCGCCAATGACTATAACAGCATCAAAAGGCTAAAATATTTTCTCTACATCACTAGAAAGTTAATTTTACATTTCAGATAAAAATTGAAATATACCTTACAATTACTTAATTTTAATATTGCTTGCAGTTTATTGTTATCACAATGATGTTAGAAATACCTTATTTGTAATTGATATCAGGTACATACAATAACATTTACATATAACTATTCTATAGATAGCATCGCAATCTACACATAGTGTCATCTACGAAGACGCGCCGCCCTCTTTCTTTTAATAGCTGATATAAATAAGTAATCTTTCTTCTTCTACTTTTAATTATGGCATCTGTAGAAATCATTCTGCAAGTTTACCAATGTCAATTTTAGACAGGTATACAAACTTTTTAACACATTTAATGCCACCTTTGAGAGTCCTGAATGGCGTCTTAGAACGTCGCAGTTTTTTAGTTTTTTACTACTAATCTTTAAAAACTTATATACTTATTTAAACTTGACACTGGCAAAATTGCGGAATAATTTCTGCAGAGGCCATAATTAAAAGAAGAAGAAGAAGAATGCCACCTTTGTTTATAATTGTGTATAATATTCAACGCAAATAAAGAGAGAAAATATGGCCAAATCTTTGACATATCAATGTGAAACCTAAAACACACCTGGCGTGTTCGTGACTGACGTGATGCACGATGAGGATTTTTAAGGACACGCTAGGCGTGTCAGTGGTACTGAACGTATTAAAAAGATTAGTAGTAAAAAGAACTAAAAAACTGCGACATTCTAACACGCCAATTTTTTCAATCTAAATAATCTTGGAACAAAAATAATGTGTACGAAAATTACTACATTAGTGCCGAAAATGGATACATTCTCTCATCTCTAGCTTGACTTACATTTGATATCAAGCTCCGCAGTAGGATAACTAGTAGCTTAAATAAAGGCTTCCTCAAAGTGCAGGAAAATTTTCAAATGGGACCAACAGTCCTTGAGATTTGCGCGTTCAACCAAACAAACTCTTCAGCTTTGTAATATTAGTATAGATTTTAATTTATTTTCCTTTTAATAGAAATAGCTAGGTGTGTCTTCTTAAAGGGCACAGTCGGTAAGATTTTTCTGAGTACCTTAAAAAGACTTGAACCGACCTAGTGGTTATTAAACAAACACGCTTACCACTAGACCAATAGCAGTGTTTTTTACTATATTAATTATTATACTAAATTGAAAATGGTTAAAGAGAGGAAAGAAGCACCATGTGCTAAAAGCTACGTAGTTTAAGTTTAAACAGTTTAAGACACTACGTAGAACTGGTGTTCATCATTCGAATTATCTACAGAAAAACTTTTTAACAAGTGCACAAACTGAGAAATAAACATAGATTTTTTTTAAATAAACAGGTATTTTTAATTTTGGTATGCCTTACTACAAAAAAATAAAGTAATTGCTGACGAAAGACCTTTACTATTGATTCTAAGGTACGGTCGCCTTCTCGCCGCCGTATCAGCTGTGCGCTCGCTAGGTTCACTGACCGTTAATTTTATACGGCGCGCTTTCTTCAACCCTATTACGGATAGGTCTTATATAATTTGCTGATTGTTGAAATGTGTTTTACTACTATTTTTTTTAATGTTTTTGGCATCCCCTAAATTGACAGTGCTTCTACCCATGTCATGTTGGAACAGAACCCAAAAAAAAAATATTGCGCACTTATTATAGTTTTTCTGTATACAGTAATAAGGTCTACACGTTATTAGTCCTTTTTTGAAGGACCCGTTCTGTAGTCTCTTGAGAAGACTAGTTGGAATCTCATTCCACAGCCTCAACGTACGTGGGAGCGAACTGTACGAAATCGCAATTGCCCCAGAATGCACCACTACTGGTGTTTTATATGATTTAGCCCTAAATAACAGGCTATCTAATTAACATAGCTAAATAAAAATCACGACTCCATTATTGCTTGTTGCAGTAAAGGTACTAATTGTTGCTTATATAAGGGGTGACGATCACCGTGTGTCATTTTGATGATTTTCTCAGCGTTCCGAAGTTGCGCAAGCGCCTTTTCGGTATCCATTTTGTATAGTAAGATCTTTCCATATTTTAGATACAGAAGTCCTAGCAGAGGGTTTCTGTCACCGTAGTAAAACCTGGAACCAAATCAGTGTGTAACTCGCCATTAGCCAGCTCTCCTTGGCCAAATATTTAGGTACGAACATGTTTTATTAACTTTCGACAAAAAAAGCGGTATTATAAGTTAAAACGTATGTTTATGTCCGTGTATATGTATTTTTGTATAAATTTGTGGCATCCCAGCCCGTAAATTTACTTAGGTAGGTAGCTATGATAATGTAACTCCATACCCAAGTAAAGTTTTCTACATACCTAAATCACTTTTCCATACATTTTAAAATATTAATAATATATGTGGTTTGATATTTTGTGCTGACGCTACTTTTACATGGTTTTTAATATGAAGTTAGCCGCGAGTCCAGCCCTATTCTTATTTGAAACGCATAGTACTTCCTGTGCCCCAAATACAAGTTCGTCAGTATGAAAAAAGTTTCAAATTAGGTTTTTTTTTTCATTGAAAACAAAAACATAGAATAAAATAAATTGGAAATAAACTAAGTATAATAATTTGTACATACTTAGTTTTTTATTTCCACTCATCTCGGCATGTTACTGATATCGAAATCATTTTTGGTATTGACACTTCGTAGGGTAAGTACTGACTCTCGTGGACTAGTGTTGCGAAATGATAAAAACCTCAACACCCTTTTTGGTCCAGCGCGGGATTTGAACCCAGACTAGAGCCACCGAGGCAGTCAATCATGATATTCACCAGTGGACATTTTCATAACTCGATTTTTGTTAACATATGAAACGAAATTAATGTTTTTTTTGGGTGTTATTAGTTACCTGAAGCAAGGGATAAGTCGTTCTGCGTACACGCACGCGTTCTCCCACAGCTGTACTTGTATTAGAGCGTCGAACGCGTGGTCAAGTGTTTGTGCGTGCATCACGTTCAGAGGGTGCAGTACGCCATCTTGTCTGTCTAGACAGTACTTGCATACGTCAACGTCTGAGATCGAGTTAAGAATTATTTATATAAAATAGTTTTTTATTTATTTTGATATTGCTGGAGCGATGGTAGATCTAACTGCCTCTTCACACTAGTGTTTGTTATGCGTAGGCTTTCGACGAACATAATATGCGCTGCGTAGACGCCGCGAATACGCGACACGTGCGTTCCGTTATCGCGGCATTTCCTCTGCATTTCATCAGTTCGATGAAAGTATGCGACGCCTGCGCTGTGCAGACGCAGACGCTATTGTGAAGAGACTAAGGGAGCTTCAAGTCAGCAATTGGCGAGAGGGCCGAAATCCGTCGAATGATCAGACTCCAAGAAACATTTTGTGCCAATGAGCCAACATAGTCAGACACCAACAACATTTTGGGCTGAGTCACCTGTCCATGGGAGTACACCTTTTATCTGAATCCGCACACGTGGTCCCCAGGTGCCAATCAGGTGACCATGAATCAATTAAAAAAAAAAAATTATGATTATGTTTAGTGGTAATTAACTGGTGGTAGGCTTCGACCGTGGTTAATGACCACCCACCAGACAAAGTCACACAGCTTCTAAGTTGATTTTGCTTGGGTTTTGGTACAAGTAAATTAAGCACTGGGTCCCAAGCTAGTGGTATATTCCAACCATTTTCTCTGTTAAAATTAGCATGTTTTTTAACTTCAATAGCTTCGCGGATCATTCAGAATTCAAGACACTGTGAGCTCAGTTTACTTAAATCGGAACGCAATAATATTGTTTGTAAGAAGTCACTAATAATTGTGATTAATATTTTTGGACGTCAAATACCGCAATCCACCCGTGACCATGAAGTCTGAAAAGACTGAGACGTCGGGATCTAAAATCTAAACTATAAAAACTCCGTTATAAAGTAGTTTTATTTCAATGTGTGATATTCGCGTAAATCAGAGACATTACTATTTTTTGGGTATCTAGTCTACACAGTTTTCGTTTGCATATCAAAGGATACAAGAAACTGAAGCCCTCTCCATATTCTGCAAATGCACGTTAGTAAACTCCATAGTCTTAACAAAGACATCAACATATTCCTCAGTATATTTCGTACCACACTCACTGCAATGTGGTACCTCATCTTTTACTTCAGAACTTTCCAGATCTTTTTTCTCCGGTTTTCTTACTAACTGACAATCATTCCAAGGTATACTAACTGGGTTGTTGCACTGTTTATTGAGACATATTGCAGAGTGCACATATTTGATTTGATTGTCATCTGTAAGTAAAAAGAAGTGATTCATTATGTGAAATAAATGAAATTTATATTACAGAAACAGGCATGCTTGTATGCATTTGTACAAAGGTTTTTATGATAATAGTTTAACAGGAAACCAACTTTTCTAATAAATCTATTAATTTTTTTTGTATTCTTCGATAGGCTGGCGCTTGACTACAACTTACCTGATGTTAAGCAATGATGTAGTCTACGATGGAACGCGCCAGCCCAGTGTACCGATTCACTCGAGATTACGAATGATTATCGGTGAGGAGGTGGCAGTGGAATGAGCCACCTTAAGGTTAGAAACCTTAAAGGAGCCTTCATTCCGACCCACCCTCTCTGCATGGTGTCACCAGACATCGCACCGGAACACGGCAAGGCCGCTTGGCGGTGTGGCTACCACCAGTTGATTGTGACCTGATTTGTACCACCGGGGAACACGTGTGGGGATTCAATTAAAGGTGTACACCTACGGACGAAGGTGACTCAGCCCCCATTAAAATATTGCTCAAAAGACAGAAGACTTTTATCGAATATTTTTGACAAGGACAATAATAATTTCACACATACACAGCACCATCTAGTCCCAAATCAAAAAAATATATTTGCTTGTGTTATGGGTACTAGGAACTACTATCTACTTAAAAACTACTTAATATACATTTTTTTGTAAATAAATACATATTATAGATAAATTACACCCAGACACAGAACAAACATGCTAATTACATGAAGATTTGTCCTGGGTGGGAATCGAACCCACAACCTCCGGCTTAGTAATCAGGGAAAACCTCTATGCCAACCAGCCAGTCAAAAAATAAATTAATACAATAAATGTGTACCGGGTGCAAGGGACCGCCCTCCACAAACTGCAATCGCTACATGAGGTTACTTCTGGAACTTTATACTTAGTTATCTATCTAATAATTGTTATTTTCGCTAACTTATACGGAATATATTGTTACTTTAGGGAAACCCTAATAGCAAACGGACAACCTTACTACTATGGGGTGGAAAGGTTGGTCGTTTACCATCAACCGCATTCGCGCCACGTCACTGTAAGTCGAGTTCTGCATACAGGTTATTAATTATCATTGAAATTAACAAAAATCATTTTTTAAATATATTTACAAAAAAAGATCCGGCGATTAATTCTAATTACGGAGCTGAATGCACCCTCTGTTTGTGGAGGGATGTCCCTTCCACCCTGTAAAAATCGATCAAACACATCCAAAATATTTCTCAGATAAAAGTTATTTGCCCTTCTTATTAGTTTACTATCTTCCGCCCGCGGCTTCTCCCGCACGGTCCACGTTTCACCCACTTAGGGTGCGAGTTTTGAAAAGTCCCATAATGTAAGCCTATACCTGATACAGAACATATGGGCTAAATTTGGAGTCTAGACTTGAGTTGTGCGTTGATATGTCAATCATTCAGTTTCTTCTTTTATTTAATTACAGTTTTATTCATAAGAATTTTATAAGTCTACTAGCTGCCCCAGCGAACTTCGTACCGCGCAAAATTGTGAATCTAAACCATTCCCAGATCCCCTTGAACACACACAAAAAATTTCATCAAAATCGGTCCAGTCGTTTGAGAGAAGTTCAGTGACATACACACTCACAGAAGAATTATATATATAAAGACTAGTATAAATAATTATTATTTACTACTAGTTTAAATATTCTTCTAGTATAAATATCAATATGATAAGACAAAGACAAACGAATTTTAAAATTATTTTAGCTATAATGAGCTTTTATGACGTTTATATAAATAAGGGGGTTAGAAGATTTATACAAAACCATGCGTACCAACTGTAGATATTCTTTTTGTATGAAATCAAGTACAAGGCCTCAAACGTGAATAATATGTAAATGAAATCGCTTTTCAAAACTCGAAATCCGGATACTTAGCGAATAGGCAATTCAAAAGTTTTAGAATTTTGACGTGACAACGTCTTAAATTAGGTTGCGGCTGGGAGGCACTTATGAAAAAGTGTAACGCTCGGTAACGTTACGATGAGTCACCGAACGAGAGAGAGGCCCGCCGAATGCCTTGCGTCTCTCTCCCACTCAACTATGTTTCATCCTTCTTCCTACTATACGAATGAATATTCACATTAAAATTATTTTACCACTCAAAGTCGTTGTCACGTAAAACTTTCGCCCGTATACCGAATTTACAGGCAACCAATTTTTATCCTAAAACTTAGAACATCTACATTTTTGCCAGAGCCAGTAAAGGGCGTTACGAGTTGGACCCAAGCGCAGCCGGGGCGGGTGTAACATATCATAAAAACCCTATGTATAAACAGTAGGCACATCTAAAGCATTTACCCATGCACCTGTCACACTGGCACAGGAAATAGTAGTTGTTCAGGAGCTCAGTCTGCCTCTGGTATGGTGTCTTCATCAAATCTATATACGATATTCGGACCTGAAACGATATCCATGCGTATATTTAATAAACTAGCCTTCCTTAATAAATGGTCTGTTCTGGCTTGCCTTCCTTATTTTCCCGCCATGCCCTTAAATTCCTTGTTTGAACTCATGGCGCCAAACAACGGCCAATCAGAGAAGGTTTCAACCGTCGCGGCGTCGGTCATAGAAAATCGACCAATCGCGTTGAAGAAGACTTCATGATAAACCTCGGTCGAGACACCAACATTCGTGTGGCGTTCCCTGATTTTTAACTAAAACTAATGTAAAATTACTAGTATTTCTGTATATTAATTGTGTAGGTGGGTCGACCCACAAGTGTTCCATTATTCGTGCGCATGAGTGTCATTTAACAAGCAAAAAATCAAGCACGTGGATGTTGAACCGAAGACATACCAACAGGCAGGTCTCGACTTCGAAGCCGAGCAAATACGTGAGTTCTTCATATTATCTACCTACCTACCCTTTCCCGGTGAGCCAGGCATATACTTACTGAGCTTCCACCTTCTGATTCTTATCTCTAAATCATCCCGGCGGTTTGCCGCCATGGTTTATACATGGTTTTTTTTTTATTTTGACGGGCCGGTGGCGTGGTCGGTAAGATACTTGCTTTTCACGCCGCAGGTCGTGGGTTCGATTCCCACCCGAGACAAACATTAGTGATGAACATTTGTGTTTGTGTCGAGTCTGGGTGTAAATAACTATTATAAGTATATATTTACAAAAAAAAAGTATTATATGTATAGTATATACCAGTTGTCTGGTTTCCATAACACAAGCTCTGCATAGCTTGGGACCAGATGACCGTGTGTGTTAATGTCCTAGAATATTTATTTTATTTATTTATTTATATAACAGTGCAAGAATTTTTTAAATCGGACCAATAGTCACTGAGATTAACGCGTTTAACCAAACAAACAAACTTTTCAGCTTTATAATATTAGAGATGTTTAAAAACCATTTTAAAATAATAATAATATTTTCACAGATTCATACAGATTAATTTGGGACCAGATAGTCCCAAATTAAACAATTAATTTGCTTGTGTTATCTGGACTAACTTACTTGGAACTACATACATTTTTTTTGTAAATAAATTTAAGTAATAATATAGATAAATCACACCCAGGATCACCCCTGGATGGGAATCGAACCCAGGACCTCCGACTCAACAATCAGGTTCACTATAGGCTGACCGTTTAACTCGCGTATTGCCAAGATTCTGACTCCTCAATATGCACAGACAGTGATGATGATTCAAGCGATATGGATATTAGTGACGAATAGTCTTACATTACTTTTATCTGTGGTTAAATAGTTCTTTATGAGATTTAATAAATGTTTTATGACTTTGTACCTCAGATGGCGATACGCGAGTTAAACGGTCGGCCTATAACCACCTAACCACAACTTCAACAGGTCAGTCAATAGTCTACATACCTGGTTCCAATCTAAACAGGACATATCTTGTATAGCTCGTAAATTAATAGTCTTCCCATCGAAGGTGGCTACTGCGTTCGGCTCACAGCTATGGTCGAGGATAGACGCAGCTAGGTAAATGCCAGTGCCGATCGAATTCATATCAGTGTCCAAGATCATAAAACTGTTGATTACCATCTGTAATGCATAATAATAATAATAATAATAACCATTTATTTCAGGCTACAAGGCCCATATAAAATATAACACTATAAACAAATACAATATTAAATATTATCTAATCTAAATACTCTAATCTAATATATAAAATTCTCGCGTCACGGTGTGCGTAATCGAACTCCTCCGAAACGGCTCGACCGATTCTTATGAAATTTTTTATGCATATTCAGTAGGTCTGAGAATAGGCTACCATCTATTTTTCATACCTCTAAGTGAACATTTTTTTTTAATAAATACGCGGTACGAAGTTCGCTGGCGCAGCTAGTCTAATATATAAAATTCTCGTGTCACGGTGTGCGTAATCGAACTCCTCCGAAACGGCTTGACCGATTCTTATGAAATTTTTTATGCATATTCAGTAGGTCTGAGAATTATAGGCTACTATCTATTTTTCATCCCCCTAAGTGAACATTTTTTTTTTAATAAATACGCGGTACGAAGTTCGCTGGCGCAGCAATATAAAATATTTTATTTTTTCCACGCTGAATCGTGTGTTGCGTGGTGTCAGGTATCCGACCTCGGAAGCGCCGGAACAAAACACCTTGCGGCCAAAATTACTATTATTATTATTATTTCTTTCTTTTAGAAGAAGTGTAGAATTTTTCTACTTTAACCCTTTTTAGTGCGAGTTGGTGGATGTCACATGTCCTCGAACGATTAGTACTTAGATATACCGGTTTCCTCACGTGCTTTCCTTTACAGATATTGAGCAGAGGCGATGAAACAATTCACACAAAGACATCTGTCACCTTTTTGCCAGCGTGTGTGGATTAAGGCCTAAACTTGTCAACTCGTTAGATAGTAGAGAGAATACCCGTGCCCACCAGTGGGACACTAAAAAGTGTTTAAGTGAAGTGAACCCATTTTAGTGTCCCACTGCTAGGCAAGAGTTTTGGATTAAGGTCTAAACTCTCTCAACTCATAATATAATTGAGAGAGTTTAGACCTTAATCCACACACGCTAGCCAAGTGTGGGTTGGGGAATGTCATATGTCCTCCAATGATTAGTTCTTAGATGTATCGATTTCCTCACGATGTTTTCCTTCACCGATATTGAATAGCTACGATATAACAATTTACACAAAGACGTGTGGGCACTACAGTGGATCGAACGTGCGACCTTGCTTAAATGTATTTCAAAAGCGAGGCCGATACCCCTTCGCCACTGTTCCTCTAGTATGTTTTTTACTTAAGTCTAATCTTAAATATCTGCTTACTATGCGTTTCAAATAAGAATAGGAATGGACTCGCGGCTAACTTCACACCAAAACCAAGCAAAAGTAGCGTCAGCACAAAATATCAAATCACAGACAATAATATTACATATTTTAAAATGTATGGAAAAGTAATTTATGAAGAAAACTTTACTAAGGTTTATAGTTACTGATACAGCTACCTACTTAGGTAAATTTACGCGCTAGGATGCCACAAACTTGTAGAAAAATACATATGTACACGGATTTAAACACACTATTTAACTTTAACTCTTTTAAACTTTTTTTGTCGGAAGTTAATTAAATTTTTCGTACCTAAATATTCGACTCCAAATGTCCAATCTTACTCAAACCGCAATAAGTACTTTTTATTTATTTTTCCTCTAGATGTGATTATTATATCGAACAAAATTTTTTGTCCACTGTACTAAATAAATGTGAAGTTGTTGCGCATTCCGATCCAAGATGGCGGATTCCCAGTCCAATAATAGTATTATTTGAAACGCATAATCTATTAGGGTACTGAACGCAGATTTAGCACAAAAAAAGTCTAAACTTGTGTTAGCAGCTACGACTGGTGTAGGTAAGATATGTTTTATGTAGGTACTTACCCTACCATACATCCCCATAAGCTCAACGGTGTTCGGCAGAGAAATGTCTTTAAGGAACTCGTATAACACCACACACAGGGAGGTGAAATGATCCATCCGTTTTTTATCTGCCTTCAAATCCGAATAGTCTGTAAGAAAAAAAGAACATTTTGCATTTTGCAGCTTATCTGCAGGTTCTTATTCTTATTCTTTATTGTAAACAAAACACTTACATATACAATTATAAATAGGAAACAACAATGTACACAGGCGAGCTTAATTCAAATATGAATTTTCTACCAGCAAACCTCTAGAAGAGAAAACTTGTGGAATGGGTAGAAGTGCACAACAAATAACTTTAAATACATACATATACCTACATACTAACATAACATACTAGGTATGTATTTAGATATATACAATATATCTATCTATATATATAAAAATGAAACCCGTTTTTCGTTGTCACGACATCACGCGTGAACGGCTGGACCGATTTCGCTAATTCTTTTTTTAAATATTCCTTTAAGTACGAGGCTGGTTCATACGCACAGAAAAAATTTAAAAAAAGAAAATTTAGAAAGCGAAGAAGTGCCGAAGACCGGGTTAGATACCTATTATTTATTATTGGTTATATTCGGTAGGTCTGAGACCCGGTAGATGGCACTGCTTTACCGGGCAGAACGACGTCTGCCGGGTCCGCTAGTACAAAATAAATATATACTAATGACTTGTCTGTCTATCAGTGGTCACTAAGAAAGTGTTTTTTATTCTTAGGTAAAACGCAATATGCATGATTTAGGGGACTAAGTCCCCTTCGTCCGTGGGAGTGCGGCTTTTATCTGAATCCCCACACGTGGCCCCCGGGTGGTGCAAATCAGGTGACAATCAACTGGTAACTAAGTTTACTTGTAATTGACTGGTGGTAGGCTTCGGCCGTGGTTAGTGACCACCCACCAGACAAAGCCGCACCGCGAGGTCGCGGTTTTGTCACATCGTGGTTCTCTTGACCTCGCTGAGCGCGCATGCAGCCGTCACATAATATGTGGCTCGCTGTTTTGGCGTGGATCGTGCTAAATGGCGTGATTTAGGAGGGACCTATGTCCAGCAGTGGACTAGAATAGACTGACGATGTATTTTTTGGTTATTCCAATTACAAAAAAAAAATTGAATTCGTGATGTCATAACTATGTAAAAACTGTACATAGACGTGCGTTTTGTGACAATTTATCGGCATTATTATTTCATCAAGTAATTCATCTAAAAATTGCTAATAACTGTTCAAATTACATCTGTTTATAGGATAACCTGCCGTAGATTAGTTCAGTGAGTGAGAAACCCCGTGCAGAAGCTAGTTTTAACACAATTTTGTTTCGATGACGCGGAACCAGGTAAAATAATAAATATTCTGGGACATCAACACACACGGTCATCTGGTCCCAAGCTAAGCAGAGCTTGTGTTATGGAAACCAGATAACTGGTATATACTATACATACAATACTTTTCTTTTGTAAATATACACTTTTAATAGATATTATTTACACTCAGACTCGACACAAACACAAATGTTCGGGTGGGAAAGGTGGGAATCTTACCGACCACGCCACCGGCCCGTCGCGTCGCGTCGAAGGGTACCAGGTAAAATAATGAAACTTGGCTCGCGATGCGGTCGTAACTCATATGTTACGCTTCAAATGATACATTGAAACTAAAATAGATATTAACACAGGAGATCAGGATGTTAGCACCAGCGTAGATACTCATAATACAAACAAATTAGAATAAACCTTTTAAAAGATATCTGAATCAACTTCAATTTACCAACTAATAATGGTCCCTCTATTTTTCCCTAATCCTTATTAATATTATAAATGCGTAAGTAACTCGTCGCGCTTTCACGCCAAAACTACTGCACCGATTTGGATGAAATTTGGCATGGAAATAGTTTGAGGTTCGGGGAAGGGCCTAGGATAGTTTTTATGCGACTGCGCAAAAAGAGCTTAATGGTTTAGCTCGTTAATAGACATACGTATATGCTAGTATGAATACCTACATAACTATTCAAAATAGAATATTATATTCCTGTGAGTTTTTTTTTTCATTTTGAAATAGGCTTGCAGCCTGCTTAGTACCCTGCCGAATACACGGATTAACTCGTGATTACGAGTGATTTTCGGTGAGAAGGTGGCAGTGGAATGAGGCTCCATATGGTTAGAAACCATAAAGGAACAATAATTCCGACCCACCCTCTGAAATGGTGTCACCAGACATCACACCGGAACACGGCGAGGCCGCTTAGCGGTACGGCTTTGTTTAGTGGGTGGTCACTAACCGCGGCCGAAGCCTACCACCAGTTAATTACCAGTATAATTAATTATCAGTTAGTTGTCACCTAATTATCCACAATTGACCACGTGTGGGGATTGAGATAAAGGGTGCATTCACACGCACGAAGGTGACTCAACTCCCAAAACAAGAGTTCCGTTTTTGTTACAAATATACTGTCACAAATTTTCGCCTTTAAAATATTAGTGTCCCACTGTCACACTAATATTCACCCCCTTAGCAGGTAAGTTTTTAAAACACCTTTCTCAGTACACCCCTAGACCTTTTACGGCACTTATGCCAAATTTGGAGTCTCTAGTCTTAAAAAAATTAACTTCTTCTTCTTCAATCCTTTTTTTAGTATCTCACTGTTGGGCACGGGTCTTCTCTCAACTATCATACAAGTTTAGGCTTTAATCCACATACGCTGGCCAAGTGCGGGTTGGTGGATGTAACATTTCTTCGAATGATTAGTTCTTAGATATACCGGTTTCCTCACGATGTTTTCATTCACCTATTTAGCAGCTAAGAAGAATCAATTCACACAAAGATGTGAGCACGACCTCTAATTAAATACTGCGTTGCATATTATCTGTGGTAGTAGAAAATCAACTTACGCGACATCAGATCCTTCCACATCCTAAACGAGGTCCCGGAGTAGAACCCTCTGTAAGAGTTGCCATCGCCTCGGTACAATCGGTTGATAATCTTGGCTAACATTCGGGCTCCATCAGGGAGCACTTTTGGGGCCACTCGTTTGAAGTTCGCACATTCCCACTGTAAATTGAAACGAGATTTTGTTAGTAAAGTATCAACCCTTTAAGTGTCCCGCAGCTGGGCACGGGTCTCAACTCTTAAGATACTTGAGAGTTAAGAGCCTTAATCCACAAACGCTGGCAGCGGGTTGGTGGAAGTCACAGGTCATGTATGATTACTCTTTAGACATGCCATTGCCACCTTCTCATCGATAATCAATTCGTAATCACGAGTGAATCGGTATACTGGTCTGGCGCGTTCCAACGTAAAGTACATCATTACTTAACATCAGGAAAGTTGTAGTCAAGCACCAGCCTATCAAAAAAAAATGCCGGTTTCCTTTACCGTTATCGTGAAGTGGTTATATAAGTCACACAAAGATGGGTGCACGCACGATCGAATCTGCGACTTAGTAGGTACTACAATTGAACAAATCTAAGAAGTACCTTTTGACGTATAGAGGCGTAATTCACACTATATTTATTAGCTTTCCTGTAAAATAATTGAATTATGTATTTTAACATAACATAAACAATTTTCATACAAAAATTAAAATTCTAAATGTACAACGTTTAGAACTGTCAAACGGTACTTCTTAGATTTGATGGACTGTAGCTCGCCACCGGCAGCTTTGCCCGCGTCATTTACATTTTATATCATGCCCAGGTGTGAGATAAAAAGTAACCATACCTTCCTCAAGAAACGGGCTATCTAACAGTGCAAGAATACGATCAGTAGTTCCTGAAATTAGCGACTACTACTTAGCCCTGCTGTTTTTTGTCCAACCGAGATTCAAATCTGGGACTTTAACCTGTAGCAAACACGACCACTGGACCAAAGAGTCAGCAGGAAAATATTTACAAACGTTACTAAAACATTTAACACAGTTTTAGTTCGCGTTATATAAGTCGGAATAAAAATAAAAGTGTACTGTTAAACTAACAAGTGGGCGTCGAAATAAAAATAAGTTCGACGTAACTACAGTCAATAAATAAAACAGATCAATCATTTGCCTCACATATTTCCCAGTTCTATTTAGGTCTCCCAGCATAACCTGATGCGACTAGCTACCAGAATTAAACGAGCGACTGCCATCAGACCTCGAAACCCGTAAGGAACCAGTAGCCGAGCTGGTTAGTTAAGGTGTCCGATTATATTAGGTTTCTGAGTACCACTATCAATGGTCATAGATGTTTTCATGATAACTGGGATCGACGACGCGACGGGTAACCTCCCGGTCACAATATAGCCCAATCGGACGGGTTACACCGCTCAGCTACAGAGGTTTTCAAATAAATAATAATAATAATAATAAAATAATAAAAATATGTATTTCATCTCCAAAAAAAGCTTACATGTAATATTTTACAGCGACTTTCATTTCAATTATGATCTATTTGGAGATCTGGAGTCTAAACTAAGCCTGAGCCTGTGTCTTAGAACTCCAGGCCCTCTTACAATTATAACATTTTGTTGTCACAAGTTTTACATGTATGCACGTACGCACACACATTGCGCGCGCACGCGCCCACGTGCATGTGTGTGTGTGTGTGTGTGTGTGTGTGTGTGTGTGTGTGTGTGTGTGTGTGTGTGTGTGTGTGTGTGTGTGTGTTTGTGTGTGTGTGTGTGTGTGTGTGTGTGTGTGTGTGTGTGTGTTTGTGTGTGTGTGTGTGTGTGTGTGTGTGTGTGTGTGTATGTGTGTGTGTGTGTGTGTGTGTGTGTGTGTGTGTGTGTTTGTCTGTGTGTGTGTGTGTGTGTATGTGTGTGTGTGTGTGTGTGTGTGTGTGTGTGTGTGTGTGTGTGTGTGTGTGTGTGTGTGTGTGTGTGTGAGAGTGAATGAGTGAGAGAGTGAGTGAGTGAGTGAGTGAGTGGGTGAGTGGGTGAGTGAGTGAGTGAGTGTGTGTGTGTGCGTGTGTGTGTAAGTTAATTATACAACCCCAGTATGCTACACCAGAAGTAATTCTGTACTGTCATAGTCATGAGTACACAACCATTTAATCACTTTCAGCTTGCATTCCCGTTTGTTAAGATTAGCTATGTTTAAAATTTTATTTACTTTATTATATAAAAGACTACCACGAAAATTAAAAAATTTTCGCGCAAAGAAGGTTTTTACTAAATTGGTTTTACATGCATCATGTGTCCTTCTAGTTTGCACCCGTTGGGTAAGTTGTTCTGGAGTTAACATCGAATGTTTTAAAAGAACTGTCGAAAGTATGTATCTTTGGCGTACAGTTAGTTCTCCCGTTTCACGATATAAATTTGTAGTAGGATACAGACGGGGCAAACGTAAGCAAACTTTCAGTATCATACGATTTGCTCTTTCTAAAGCAATAAGTTTAGTTTTACTTGCACCACCCCAGGTGGTAATGCAATAATTTAAAACTGACTGTACTAGTGCTACATACACCATTTTAATAGTTTTTATATCTGCCACTTCTCGAAGTTGTTTAAATATGTAGGTTAACTTTCGTAATCTCTTTGACACAGCGTTTATATGGTTTTCAAATGTCAGATTAGCATCTATTTCTACCCCTAAATATTTGATGTTTTGTACAGGTTTTAGTGATTTGCAGTTACAATTTACGTTTGGAGAACGTTGGCATTTATGTGCATAGATATTGCTTGGCTCGCCTTTATAATTAATAGGGTTACGAATTGTGAATAGAATATATTTAGTTTTTTCTTCATTGAGAGTTAGATAATTGTGTGAGAGCCATTGGCTAACTTTATTGAAACCCAATTGAGCTGCTAAAAACAATTCTTTCCAGGTGTCCGCATAAAAAGTTAAGGTAGTATCATCGGCATAAGCTGATATTCGGCAATTTTTGATTTCTAACATACAGAGTTCGTTAATATAGCAAAGGAATAAGGTTGGTCCAAGTATGCTGCCTTGTGGAACACCGAATTCGATAGGAAGCTCGTTACTGATATGTTCTCCAATCTTTGTGTATTGAGATCTATTTCTTAGGTAGTCAGTGAAAAGATTTAGCGGAGTACCCCTTATTCCAAGGTCTTGGAGCTTGATTAGAAGCAGGGGGACATAGACTGTATCAAAAGCCTTGGCAAGGTCTAAAAATATTGTCAGACATTTATTTTTGCTATCCAATTTATCGATTAAGAAGTTTGTGTAGTCCATCATCGCGTTATCTGTAGATTTCCCTGGTCGAAAACCATATTGAGTGTCTGAAATTAATTTACGTTGTTCTAGATAGGTAGATAATCTCTTGTTTATAATTTTTTCAAATATTTTAGATATTGTTGACAATATTGCAATAGGTCTATAATTGTTGATACAGCCTTTATCCCCCGCTTTGTATATTGGGTGTACTATTGCTTTTTTCAGTGCATCTGGAAATGTTCCAGTTTCAAAGGAGCGATTAATGAGATGCGCTAGTACAGGTGAGACAGTCGAGGATACACTTTTTAGGGTCTTAGCATCTATATTATCCCAACCGGGGGAACAATCACTTTTCAGCATATGTATAGTTGTTTCGACTTCTTTGCTATCAGTATATAATAAACCAAAAGAGTGAAGTGGTGAATCTTTAGTTGGTATATAGTTTGTTGTAGCTAGTGGAAAATTTTCCGCTAACTGTTTCCCAACATTTGAAAAATATTTATTTGCATCGTTAACGGATTGCTTAGGATTACGGTTATCGATAAGACTAGTAGAGGTGTGGTTTTTCTTATTTTTGTAATTTGTGATATTATTTACGGTATCCCATAGTCTTTTCGTGTTGTTTTTGGACATTAATAGTTGTTCTTTTTCATATTGGCTTTTAAGTTTTTTTAAGAGACGATTACAGAAATTTCGGTATCTAACGTAAGAGATTTTGAGTATGTTGTCATTAGGATTATCTCTTAGTTTTTTATGCATCCTATCTCTATTGCGTATACATCGAAGTAGACCACAGGTTATCCAAGGTTTGATAGTTATTTTATTTCTTGGTACTATTGTTTTTAGAGTATTGTTAGCGATAATATGCGATATTTTTTTAATAAAAATATCCATAGCAATATTTGTATCATTCTGCATGTATACACTGTCAAAATTACAAGACTCAATATCTAGTTTTATTTGTTCGAAATTTATTTTATTTGTAGTCTTAGTGTTTGGGCGAATACTATTAGTATTACTAGTGTTTAGACAAAACATAACTGCTTTATGATCGGTAATAGTAGTTGGCAATGTAATAGTTACAGTCCTTGCATTAGTTTTAAGTATAACATGGTCTAGACATGCCTTTCCTCTTGTGGGAAAACATGCAGCCGGTAGGAGGCCGTAATAGGAAGCAGTATCTAGATAACTATTAGTGGAGGAGTTATTTAATATTATATCTATATTAACATCGCCTAAGATAACAATATTTTTGTATGATGTTACACTTGCTAGTAGATTGTTTAGTGATTCTAAGAAATTATCTATTGATTTAAAACTTGGTGGTCTATAGATAGCTATTATAACTAAATTTTTCCCTACTTTTATCATCAAGCAATTAGCTTCTATAATGTGAGGTTCTTCCACTGAGCATTTTAGGTTGTTTTTGGTATATACTACCACACCATCGTTTTGATTATAGTTATCGCTAGTTTTGAATGAATTATACCCTGGAATCTGAGGTAAATTAAGTACATGTTTCAACCAACATTCAGAAAGAACAATTATATCGCAAGTAATCATTGTTCTCATGAAAAGCGCAGGAATTTCGTGTATGTTGCGATTGATGCTGCAAATATTTTGTTGTAAAATTGTTATGTATTTCTCTGGATATTTTAGGGTTGAGAGACACTCTTCAGGTTCGCACATAATTGATTCGGAAATATTAAAATTGTCAATATTATTTAGAAGGTTATTTGTAGAATCGAATTTTATTTTTGTGCAATAACAAATTTTGATTACCCAGTAAGTACAAGACATACACTTACCATGCATAAGATAGTGTGCGTATTGTAGGTGTTATCTACACCACAGTACATCACTAAATTGTGATGGTAACTAACATTATATTGTGAGGAATAAACGAATAATTCTATTGCTAATTTTATTAACATATTGAATAGGTATGCGTAGATTATAGTAGGTAAGTTGTATAATTTGTATCGTGTTATAATAAATTGAAAAATAAAAGTTGGGTTTAAAATCAGTTTGTTGTAAGATTGAGTGTGTATAAAGTGTGTATTTAATTGCAAGTTCGGAGAATTTAAAGAACATAGATATGACATATGTAGTTGGTGCCTAGTATTTTTTTTAAGTTGTAATAAATGGGTATAGCACACAAAATAGATTTTTGTTGTATATATATAGTGAATATTGTAACATACAAGTACACATAGAACCGGTTTCAGTCACATATTGTTAGCTAACAAATCTTCTTCGCAGGTTATTAGTTTAGGACGTCCACCTTCTTTTTCACGAATGTAGATTTTTCCGTATGCTGTCCAACAGCTTAAAAGATTGTGTTTTTTTGCATACTCACGGGCCAAAAAATGGAGACGTCTACCACGGGCGGTTAAAGATTCTGATATGTAGACTGGTTTTGGTTGTCCTTCAAGTTTTAGATGCGTTGTGTTCAGTTTTTCCTTGTTTCCTTTATTAAAAGATTTCGATGCCTTGATCATATTTTCTTTTAGTAAAATAGAAGAAAATTCAATGACAATCGGATTATTTTGGTTCCTCTTTGTTTTAGGCCTGTATACATTATTCACATGCGCATCTTGTATCTCGATGTCCATAGCTTTTCCAGCGTTTTTAACAAAGTTCAGTAGTGTAGATTTCGTTTCCGACGTTTGCTCTGGTACATTTCCAATTTCAAGGCAATGTGCTTTAGAGTTCCGCTCAAGGGTTTCTATTTTATTTTCTAACATTTTTATTTGAGTCCTGAAATTAGAGTTTTCTTCTTTAGTTTGCTGGAGTTGCTTCAAAACATCATCATACTTCTTCGCCATAAATTCAATTGACAATTTGATGTCATTATTTTGGTTTGTTATGTCATCAAACTTTTGGGACTGAACAGATTGTTGCTTTTGTATTGCAGCAAGTATTTCTTTTATCTCAGCCAGAGCTAGGTCTCCGTGTTTTCGTTTAGGACGGACGGTGACGGCAGGCCGGCCGTCAAAGTCGCGGTCAGAGCCTCGACAGTCAGAGGCAGTGTCTGACTCTTGGAGTACGGTATTTATTTTTGTGAGGTTACGATTTTTTTTAGTAACTGGCGATCGTTGAGTTGACATAATTAAGTTCGCCAGCAAAAGGTAAATAATGGTAAAAGTATAAAATGTAAACTGTGTTTGTATTTGCACGGCTTACAAATCTCACTTATTTAGTTGTGCTTGATGGTTTTGAATATATCCACTGTCCGTTCAATGTAATTTGATCCTTGATCATTAACTCCCGTCTATTTGCAAGACAAGTACCGCCGATATACTTGCAAAATACCGCGTTGAGCCGATATTTGTTATAACGTAGGTACTCTGGTAACTCAGGAAGCTGATCGACGCTGCCGCGGTGATAAAGATAGCAATGGCAAATAATTGCTACCGTCTCTTTTACCCGAGGGTTGCGGAGGGTCACCGCTCATGCACTAGGACTTGTAGTTTTCACTTTTGTTGTTCAATTTTCGAACTTATAACACTGTTAATTGGATGAAATTTTGTTTGTGACACTAATGCATTTATTTTAATAAAAACTTGTGACACGTCTGCTCACTAGCACGAATTACAACGGAAAATGAAACAGTAATCCGTTTCTAAGAAATATTGCAGGTTTTTAATTATTACTGTGTATGCCTAGGTAATTAATTTAGGACCTAATTATGACTGGTAATGACCGGTAATTTTTTTTAGTACTGATTAAAGCTTACACAAATGTTAACAATCAAATAATTGGTGCTGGTGATTACGTCTAATTTTCCCTAAAATATTTTTCGAATTTAAATAAAACTAGCGACCCACGGCTTCGGACAAAGTAATTATTTCCAATGGTCGAGTCCTCTTACTAAAAAAATCAGTGATTACTCTCGACGTGATAGCCAAGCCTTGAAGAACACGTTAAGGCATCGGTCCCGAGTGTAATCTCCTACCGATTTTGGCGGTATCTACCTATCCCATCGGATGAGGGAGCGAGGACGGGCGAGGGGATAAAGTAAACAGCTGTTTGCGCTTGCGCTTACGTTTGTTCAGATGTCTTCTTCGTACGTTGATAGTTGTCTGAGGCTGGCTAGATTTACATACGTAGAGATAGATTACTCTGTTTTTGTTACCGTCTGTGGTGATGATAGACCAACCCAATGAAGAATGGCAAGAAGGCCTTTGATACATATTCCACTCATGAATGGGAATTTTAAACGTAACTGAATGAGTAGGGCTGTCAACTAGTTCAATAAATATGATTTTAAATTCTAGCAACCGTTTCCCTGTTTCCACATTCCTGGCATTTGGCAGTTGTAATGTATGCAGTGCCAATTTTTTATGGTCCTGCTAAATATAAATTTAACAATTTTTTTACTACTAGTAGTGCAGAGTTATGTGAAAATATTTAGAGAATAACAAAATCTTAAGCAATGGGTGGGGTTTTTGAGTGGTTTTCACCATGAGATACATATGTTATTTAGTTAAGATTTATAGATATTTAATATATTTATTGGATTAAATTAATTACTTCATTTAATTTAAAAACTCGAGAATGGCTAGATAATGATGAAAAACCCTTTTTGTAATCTGCCAAAAAAAAGTTGTACCAAATCACTGTATTTGTATAACACTTTGTTACATAATAATGAGAAAATATAATTACTTAAATTAAAACATGAAGCGTTATGCACGGCGCCGACACTACGGCAGAGTGAGTTGACCTTAAGGGTGCATACACAAACTAAGCAGGTGCTGACATGAACTGGTAGTCATTTTGTAGGCGTATACCTACTGATAATAAGGTAATAACTTGCGATGGCAGTCGGCGCAGGGTACCTGCTTTCTTTCTGTATATGCCCTAAGAGATTACATTATCATTTTATTTATTTTTATTATCTAAATTCTTTATGGCCACAGTATTCATGTGACTAAATTTTCTAGTAATCTATTAACTTAACAAACTATTATTAATGTTACTAAGGCCATCATTAGCCACATAAGTCGTTCTTAAATGACTTTCTTTCTGTAATTAAATTAGTAATAAGTAGTATTTCATTAGCTTCGCCTATTAAAGAGTTACAGTTAAATTAATTACAACTTCTATAATCAGAAGTCTTTCACATGAAAACTAATAATCAGATTTTAATGAAACTTTGCACCTTATTAGCTAGGGTTAGGAATTTTTTATTATTACCAAACTGGTAAACAAGCGTAGGTCCCACCGATGGCAAAGGGTTACCATAGTTCGTAACAATAGAGGAGTCACTCATGTGTGGTACTGGCTATTTTACTTATACCCAGGAACACAGCCAAAAGTAATTAAATGAGTTTATAATGTAATGTGAAGGCCAGTGAAGACCTAAACCACTACACTAAGACCTAAAGTATGGAACCGAAACATAATTCGCTTGCTCAGAAGAATACTGTATTAAGTCAAAATTTGGCGCTAACTGACTTAATAATACAGCTCGACTAAAAAAAGTACGTTCTTCCGTGTTCTAGGGAATAGAAAGATCGAGAGGAATAGAGATGTAACTTTCCTTATTGGCTCATTTAACGTGTAAGCGGTTTTCAACCTAATTCAAAAGGAAGAACATACTTTTTTTAGTCAAGCTGTATTATTAAGTCAGTTAGCGCCAAATTTTGACTTAATACAGTATTCTTCTGAGCAAGCGTATGCAGTAACAGTGTCTGCCTATACCTATCTATACGAATATTTTAAAGCTGAAGAGATTGTTAGCTTGGTTAAACTCCCAAATCTCAGGGACTACTGATTCGCTTTGAAATATTCTTGCAGTGTTAGGTAGCTCATTTATTGAGGAAGGCTATAAGCTACTTTTTACCCCACTGGGTATGAAAACAATGTAATTTACGCGGGCTTTTATGGAGCTAGTGTGTAAAACATTTGTAAGCATTTTAATAATAATATTTTCGCACATACACTCAGCATCTAGTCATAAATTAGGCAATTATATTTGATTGTGTTATGGGTACTATGAAACTGATATACTGCTTAAATGTATTTTTGTAAATACATACATATTATAGATAAATTACTCTGGGACACAGAACAAACAATCATGTTTATCAAACAAAGATTTGTGCTGTATGGGAATCAAAACCACAACATTTCGCTAAGCAGTCAAGAGTCACTAACCACTACACTTACAGGCTAGTCAATGTTAATAAACAATAATAAACTAATACAAACTTTGTGATCACCCCAGGCATCCCTCTGGCATGCTCGCCCGCAGTAGTACACAAATTGGCATCCAGAGCATTTCAACACTTTGCCCCTGAAACAAACGCAATGCCATTGAAACAAACATTGATGTCACACAACTGACAGTATTTTTAACCCCCGACGAAATTGAAACGTGTTTTAAGTATGACGTTTTTCTTTTCTATAATAATACATATCAAGTTGTACATTTCTAGTATGGATTAGCTTTAAGTTTGTTCTGATCTTTTCATCTCTCAAATGAGAAAACATGACAGTAACTTTACGTTAGGTAGGTATTACGTTATTATTTTTGATACGAAACTTTCAGTAAAACGTTGACATTGTAACATAGAAAAGAAAAAAAAAATGTGTCGTGCTTGTTGACCCTAATGGAAGAAAGGTGTAATCATTTGGGTGATTTTCGTGTTGATTATCTGAAAATGATTTGGGCGTCACATGCAGTGTTAAGGTCACTGGACGGAAGCCATGCATTTTTTTTTATCTTGGGATCTTGCATTGTAGCAGATTTCCATATAACTAAAGGTCAGTGTATACTGAAAATGTATAGCTTGATGTGTAGCCGTGTGTACAATATTACATTTGGATAGATTTCATCAAACTGTGATACAGTTTGTTGGTAAGTAATGAAAATAACATAAAAAAGTTGGGATTTAAAGTAGTTTAAAAATAACATAACTTAAAAAAACAGATTTCATTTTAAGCTTAACAATTTTGATGACCCCTTTCTTATTTTGATCTTTACTTATATTATAAATGTGAAGGTCTATAACGATGTGTGTTGTTATGGATGTTTGTTACTCTACAAAAACTATGGTAGGGATATAGAGGATTTTTTTTTCACAATTATTAGACTATGCTCTGTAATTGCACATACCTTTGATACTTTAATTAATTGACCTTAAAACACGGGCGAAGCTGTGGCCGAAGCTTTAAAATTTATAATTATTATAATAGATAAAACTTAATTAGTATAGTATTTTAAAACATAACTTCTCCAACTAAATAATAACTAATGGGTAAATACCTAACATTTATGTTTAGAGCTACTGAGTCTTGTAATATTATTTTATAAAAGAAAGGGAAGTTATAAAATATAGTTTACTTACTTTTCCAGACAATTATCACATCGACTTCCTTGTTCTTTTGACGAAAGTACGAAGGCAAATGGTTGTTCCGTCAAAATTAAATCACCCGCTTTTATTGAAGAATTTGTATTTCTGTATTTATTTTTCATATTGCTTATTTAAGTTACAACTTAAAACTAAAACGTATTGTTTGTTACGAGAATGTAAACGGAATGTCTCAATTATCTTGGTTACAACGAGGTCTAGCGAATGCCGAAAATATTATTTGGCTTCGCTACCTGCCGATCCAAAATTAACTACTCGATACTAGTTACATTATTTTTAGTAAAGACGCGACCGCAGCCGGCTCGCCAATAAGAAAAACAAACATAAAGTCACACTATTAATAGAAATAAAACTACTTCATTGTAAAAGAAAATAAGGATAACAAAAATAATTTGCTTGACAGGATTAATTGACGTTCATTTGAAGTGTGTGACAACTTGACAATTGTGATTTAAATACGGTTCAATAATATCGATGTCATCACTTTTGCTTTTGGTGCGAATTGTTTTTTAAGCGTGAATTTGTTTTTTACCTCAAGTTTACACTGCCATGGCGAAAACATTTTGCAAGCACCGTCTATCTCTATCGATTAGGGATGAGTATAAAGAGATAAAGTCTTATCTCTTTCTACGCATCCTTGTATTATGTTTGTAGTGTAGTACATACAAATGCAATTGTTAAAGTTAGACGCTCTACACCTAATTTTATTAATCTGTACATACATTTTTGTTTACATAATTTTAATGTCAATTTTTGACAGCAGCATGGAAAAGAAAAATAAACGTGCAGTTTCATAATAAAATTGCTACATAGAGGAAAAAAATAATTATTTCTTACAATAATGGCGCTTATAATGACTAAAGCTGCACTCGCACTAAAGAACGCTGAAAATAACTTCAAGTTTGTAAAGTTTGAGTCACATAAACCTAAAAAGAAACCTTCATCAGATGTCAATCTAAAATCTGAAATTAAACCTGATTCAAAACAGCAAAGCAAAGACCTGGATTTGAAGAAGATAAGACATGAAATTGTTAAGTTTGGAATGTCAGGGTTTGATCCTACCAAGAAAGAAGAAGCAAGAATAGCTTTAGCAGTTAGTTTAGGTTAGTTTTGTTGCAGAAAGAGAGTGACTATTGAGTACTGGCCGGTGTCAATATTCTATCTGTAGATTTGGTAATAAAAGTTAGTTGAGTAATATAGTAGACCATACAAAACTCGAGCAAAGATCCCTTCCTTGCGCTGAGATCCAAAACTAATAAAAAATATTTTTTTCACTAAGTAAACCACAAATAAGATACCTACGCCGCCGGTGGCGTGATTGGTAAAATACTTCATTTTACGGTGCAGGTCGTGGGTTTGATTCCCACCCGAGTCAGACGTGTGTGATAAACATGTCTGTTTGTTTTGAGTCTGGGTAACTATCCACATTTCAGTATGTATATATAAAAAAAAGTATTATATGTAGTATATTACCAGTTATCTGGTTTCCATAGTACAAGCTCTGCTTAGTTTAAGATCAGATGGCCGTGTTAATGTCTCACTATATTATTATTATTATAGTAAGTTGAAACCATTGCTAAAAATTAATATGTAATAAGAGCATATTGAAAGTAAACATGAGGAAACCAACTTGTGATTTTCATCAACTACATCTTTTAAATTGTACTTTTTCAGGAGCTAAACCACCCAAAAAGCAGTATGTCAACTACAAAGAGCTCATGCAGAAGAGAAAAGAAGATAAAAAGAAAGAACAAGAAGAGAAACAGTCTATGGTATCAAAGAGTATTATGAAAACTGCTGGTAAAAAGAAGAAAGGAGTTAACAATGATGTCGGACATTTGTTGAGTAGCTATGGAAAGGTAATTAGATAATTAAGTTAATTTTTTATGAAAAACAAAAAATGAAAAATGTTAATTACCTACTTGTGCATTAATTTAATTACTCCAGATTAGATATTCTTGTAAATGAAGTACATAAGACAATGACCAGCTTACATTTTTTTTATTCTATCTAAATATATAAAAGAAGAAACTGACTGACTGACATATCAACGCAGAGCCCAAACCGCTAGGTCTGGAGACTGCAAATTTGGCACATAGGTTCCTTATGGGGTCTAGGGGTGCACTAAGAAAGGATTTTTCAAAACTCACCCTTTAAGGGGGTGAATCGGTGTTCCAAAGTTAGTATGGAGAAACAAGATTAGTGAGATCAATTTCGCGGGCGAAGCCACAGGCGGAAGCTAGTAACATTATATAACACACACTGTCATCTGATCCCAAACTGATATGTATTATAGCAAAACATAATACACACCAGTGGTGAAGGGTAGAACTCTGTAAAAGGAAAGCCAGTGCACAAAGTTCTCCCTTAGGAATATAATATCTCTTCACTACCAGTACCGATCATTCTTACACTTGATGCTATACTTATTATGGTTACTATTAAAAACTTACGTGATATTGTCAATTTTCTAAAAGGCCGATGGGAATCGTCTTGTATGGACTTCTAGCTACTGATACATACAACTACTTTTGGAAATACATACTTATAATGATAATACACCCAGACCCAGGAGGAGGCTCCTGCCGCTCCCACTGCCACCGAGAGAGGCTCGGAGGAATGGGAGACGGCAAGGAGAAAGAAAAGCGGGAGAAAAAAGGGGGGGAACAATAAAGGGAAGGTGGCAGTTCGGGCCCCCTCCACCGCGGCGGTGCAGGTCAAACTGCTACCGTCGGCGGTGGAGAAGGGAATCACCTACTCCGTCGCTCTAGCCAGGGCGAGGAGTAAGGTTGACCTGGCCTCGATCGAAATCGAGAGCGTCCGGATCAGGAGGACGATCACGGGCGCTCGGTTGATCGAGGTCGGAGGCCCGAACTGTGCCGAAAAAGCTAGGAAACTAGAAGAGGGATTGCGGAGCTCCCTCGGCAAGACGATCTTCGAGGTCTCCAGGCCCGTGAAACGCGCGCGTCTGCGCGTCGCGGGCCTGGACGAGTCGTTCTCGAGATCTGAGCTGAGGGAGCTCCTTGCTAAGAAAGGAGGATGCGGCCATGACGATGTCACAATAACATCGTGCATCGCATGGCCAAATCAGCGTTTGACGGCTTTCGTGAGCCTCCCCGCCACGTCAGCCGTCGAAATTACTAGGGAGGGATCCATCAAAGTGGGTTGGGTCGTGGCCAGTGTCACGGCCCTCAAGGAGCAGCCTCTCAGGTGCTACCGCTGCCTCGTGTTGGGGCATGTGGCGAGCGCCTGCGGGGCCGAGGTGGACCGCAGCGGCTTATGCTTCCGCTGCGGTAACCCTGGCCACATGGCCAGAGAGTGCTCGGGTGAGCCGCGCTGTGCAGTGTGCGCAGCAGCCGGCTTGCCCGACAAACACATGGTGGGGTGGGGGGCCTGCGGGGAGGCAGGTCCCCGGAAAACACCCAAGGAGGGTGCCGTACGCGTAGCGCGATCGGATGACGAGATGCCTCGTCCCGCTCCGGTCGTGGCCGCGCGGACGGCACAATCTGGAGGCCGTGCACGCAAGTGCACGGCGAAGAATAATCGGGCCGGGCTGATGGAGTGCCAGTAATGGGGCTCCAGCATCCCGGTCCGATCCTTAACACCCGTGCCTGCGGGGCGGCGGGTAGGGCGGCCCGTCGTCCACCCACGCAGGCACATGACGGAGGCGCGCGCGTGTGTTCCGCGCGCGCCCCAGCTGACTTCTGTGGAGGGGAGTGCTTCGATCTTCCCCCTCCCACATTCGAGAAGGGGCTCGCACGCGAGCCAGCATTCAGGGGGCCGCGGTTGTGTCACTTGTGGTTCCCGCGACCCCCTGGTCAAGATGCGCGATGGAACACCCGGGGGGTTTTAGTTAGGGTAGGCGCTTCACGCAGTCCCACATACCCCCTGCCCTGCGCCCTACAGGGCAGGGGGATCCATAAAGGATTTCCCCCCGGCAAAAAAAAAAAAAAAAAAAAAAAAAGAGCCTTGTTTATCACACAAATGTCCGTCAGGGTGGGAATCGACGATACAACCTGCGGCGTCCGATTACACTACAGGCCTGTCATTCCTTTGCATTGTCCTGACAATACCACTTAAAAATAATATTTGTGTGATGTCTAGGGGTGGGCTAAGAAAGGATTTTCAAAACTAAGGGTCGTAAGGTGGTGAAATGAAGACCACATGAGCGAAGTTGACAGCTGAAACTAGTAACTACATATTTGTGACCATTATTGAACAGAAATTTAAAATAAAATAAAATAAATATTTTGGTACATTAACACACACGGTCATCTGGTCCCAAGCTAAGCAGAGCTTGTGTTATGGTAACCAGATAACTGGTATATACTATACATATAATACTTTTCTTTTGTAAATATATACATATAATAGATATTTACACCCAGACTCAACACAAACACAAATGTTCATCATTCATGTTTGTCTCGGGTGGGAACCGAACCCACGACCTGCGGCGTGAAAAGCAAGTATCTTACCGACCACGCCACCGGCCCGTCAAATTTGATGTATCGGTTTATTTTTCAGGTGCAGAAAAAAGATTTAAAGAAGAAAGATGATAAAGGAACAAAAAAGAAGAAAAATAAGTGATGTATGAGTATGTTCAATGTAGATATTTACTTTTCTATTATTATATTATATTATTACTTTAATCATAATATTGTATGTTATTCTTATTTAATTTTATTACCATCCTATCTGATTTGTTCGGAGACAACAATAATTCTGCCACAAGTTTCGTATATTATGTCCCTTTCGTATATTATGTTACATATAACAGAGATTGGACAAATGACCGTCTTTACTTGCAATAATATGGACATAAAAGGTTTATCAATTTAGATTGATTTCTTTGTAAAAATTGATAAGATTTCAATGAAAGAAATTATATTGTTATACCTACTTCATTTCCTTCATAAATATAATAATAAAGTACCTAGGATAGAAAAACCTATTTTTATCAACTTCAGTCTATATAATAGGAAGTCTCTCTATAATTTCTTTATTAATGTCTTGCAGAGGATAAAAAAATATATGTTAGGTAAGAAATCAATGGATGATAGACGATTCACGAAAGGTATATACACACCGGAAGTGAGTATAAACGCTGGGAGGGGACGCTCTAGGAGGACATTCGCTGATCTCATCGGTGATGTCCTTCAAAAGGGGCAGGTTCGTAGCACTCACAACCGCCATGCATTTATGACCAGATTTATGAACATTAGTGAGGTTATGAAAGTATGTTTAGATCGTAGCAAGTGGCGCTCTATAATCTCTGCCCACCCCCATGGGAAAAAGGCGTGATCGTATGTATGTAACTTATTTAAATCTTTGAGTTATCTCCATACTATTGCGAGTAATGACGCCCAATATCCGTTTAAAAAAAATGAATTGACATTGGTCTGCCCTGCTACAACTCGAAAACGGCTGAACCGATTTGTACGAGTAGAAGTCCAAAGAGGTTTATACGCAGTACGAAGTCAATTTTGATTTTTATTATCTGTGCCCGGTAGTAAATGTGGTAGTCCGGTGAACACCTAGGCATTTTTATGAATTAAAGACCGTACCTAAGTCTATACCTGTCTAAAGTTTAGATAGATGGAGCTATTAAACAATTCGGGTTTGACCTTCAATATGAATACATATTGCATTCACGTGATTAAATCTTTAATTAGCTTAATTACATAAATTTTGCTACCTATATTTCGTTGATTACCTGCTAATTAGAACATACAACCCTTAATTAATACGTAATATTCTAAAAAGTATCTTAATTAGCTACCTACTTAGTTGAAATCACTTATTAATACTACCAAATAAAGTGGTAGGGGTAGTGCTATGCAAATCACTTTAAAAAGGGTTGCATTTTTATTGCACACACATTGTATCACAGCACTTTCATACTGAAACTACAAATTCAATCAAAATGGACTTACATTTGCATTTGTCAGTTGCATTCCGCGCTTTAGACCGTAAATGGGGTACTCCAGTGGATTTAGATACTTCTGGAAGTGTATCTTATTGTTGTCCTGCTGTTATCGAAAGACCTACAACTACATTTTCTTCAGAAGAATTCCTTAAAAGCAGAAGACCTACACCTTATTCAAGGAATGAAAGAAGAAAACGTAATATCAAGCGTAATGATTCGTTCTCAAATATATCTTGTGCTAAGATCCCTTCTGTGAGTGATTTAGAAGAATTAAGCTTCAGTGAAAGCTCAAATTCCAGTACAAAAGCTTTAATGGATTTTGAAAGCTCTGGAGATCAAGGTTGTGGGACTGCAAGAGGTTCTACTGTGACTTTGGATTCGGGAATAGATGAAAATAGAAGAAAAAATGTCTTGAAGGTTTTGAAATATACTGCTAAGTCGTTGTTAAGTAAAAAATGTAAAAAAGTGTTATGAACATGTAACTAACTGTTGGACTAATATTAAGACATTGTATAGAAACCAGTACCTACTTACCTACCTATTTATTTTATTATTTATAATTAAGTTATTATTTATGAATTGTAATTAGAAGATCTACTTTTATAAAATGATTGTATCTTTATTTAAATAAATTATTATTGATTTTAAATACTATTTTTTATTGTAAAAACCATTAGTATCAGGCAAAAATACTACCTAATTCTAAGATATCTACTCCTAAAATGTTTTTTATAGACCCACGCATGTTTTGCGATCTACTTAGGATTCGAACCTAAGTCGCGGTTTGTGGCAAACACGCTAGGTAGGTTAATTACCTCCTACACATGGTTAATCATTAGGGATTTCCCATTTCCCATCTGGATACACTCCAGGGAGTGACAAGGAATCATAGTAGGTACATAGAAATAAAATTTAGGTAGGTGCTTTGAATTGCAGCAATAATCAAAAATATACTTGATCCCTTGACATTTTGGTGGGTACCTATTTTTTTTTTCAATGAAACAATCAGTTTAAATGTTAAATATTTTATAATTGAAAAATAACTAGGTATAATTAAAATTATTTACAGTAGTATAAATACACTATTAGTACATTACAATTTAGTACACCGGCAAGTTCATTTTACAATAAATAGATTTAAGTATTTAACTAACAACAATATTATAATAACAATTAATAATAACTTTACACGTAAGGTTCGAAATATTTTATAGCAGTCGTCATAGGTTTTTCGTTAATTTTGTTCGTTGTAGAATTTTTCACGCGCATTTTGATGTCTTTTGGTTTTAAAACACTTTTGTGATTGGCGCTCGGAGGTCTCATACCCATATAGTTTTTATTATGCGTGAATATAGACTTAGAACTAAGGCCAGACGTTTCTAAGAAGAAATCAAAGCTTCCTTTAGTTTTTGGGCTAATTATCCCTGTATTATTCAGCGCCATTCTAGGCTCACATTTCACGGTATTATAGGAGCCACTATTGCTTCCTGAAGAGTTGCTGGACTCTATGTCAGAGTTTCTAACAGAATCAGTCTCTAAATTCTCAATGTTAGACAAGAGATCGGGTTTATTGGACAATTTAGCGTTTTTACACAAAACTTTGTTCAACGATGTTTCGTTTTTGTCAATAGTTTCAGTTTTTAAATTGTCTTCAGTATTATGCTGATCTTCTTTATCAGGTACATTAATGTGTTCAGTTACAATATCAGACATAGATCCGTCGCTGCTGCCGGAACTGATGCGGTATTCCTCTGCAACTATGCTGCCGAGGTCATCGTCTATCTTAAATTCTTCGAAATTTTGAGATAAATCAAATTTGTCGATGTCATCGAAATATTCGGCTTTATGCAATTCGCCGTTGCTAGTCGGAATTTTCTCTGGTGCGTGGTTAAATTGGTGATCTAGTTCAGTTAGGTTTATTTGCTTATTACCTCCCTTGCCGCCTTTGTTAATTTCAGATAGTATAGAAGATACAGTGTTGCCCATTTGGATTGAAGCACGAGGGTCTAATTTTGGTTGCAGAGGATGGATAACAAAGTTAGTCAAGTAACTGTCAGTAGTTTGTTGGAAGGAACGATTTTGCTGTTCATTTAGTTTATCCTCTTCATCGGGGATAATGATTTCAGTGACATGGGGAAGTTTAGGAATGTCTTTGTCACTGATTTTGTTCTGAATTCTTGGCAAAGATACCACTTTTGCAACGCTGTTCCTTTGACTGACTGCATGCATAGGATATTGTTCATTGTGAATCTCAACTGTTGGCTGCGTAAGTAGCAACTCTCTCTTACCATTGCTGACTACTGGAACATTTATCTCTGAAATGGAACAGTAGTCGGGTTCTATGCTGTTAATAGTTGCTACTTGCCCGACTTTTCTTGTCTTAACATCTGCAACCCGTTGGTTAGCCGCAACGGCTTCAGAGTCTAATTCTGTCGTTTGTTTGACAGTGTTTTCAGCTTTCCATTTAGCTGATAGGTTCTTTGGCTTAGGCGGCAATGCAGGAGGTGTTCTTGGCACTTTCTTTTTATTAAATATCTTCATCGATCCTAGATTATTATCTAGTTTTCGTTCAGATGCATTAACAGTTCGATTTTCTATATCAGCAGCTATATTTTTAACTATAGAACCTCTTATTTTTGGGATGTTTTGTTTTTCAATAGTCTGAACGGTACGTGGGATAGGCGCAGGTTTGACATCATTAGCTTTTGTGATAATCGGTTCATACTCGTTACTATACAAGCTCTGTATCTCATACTGGAAACCTTGAGCAGTGTTAGGGACTTCATAGCTGTGTTCTGAAGCTGTTTCTAAGCTAAACTTAACAATTTTGTTCGCCCTTTTCTCTGATCGAGGGAGGGTGTTGGTATTATTACTAGTTCTAACTTTATCATCATACATACTGTTAAGAGTAGAAAACTGTACACGTTTAGTGGATGACTTAGGACTGGGAGCTTCGCTTGACTTCGAATTGTCATTACTACTATCGTCCAAAGAATTCTGTAGTAGAATTTGATTGACACATTCCAATACAGGATTGTTTTTATAAATCTCATTTGTTGGATTTTCATCAGCGTCACTGGTGCTAGCATACCAATTTTCATTGATTTCCGAATCTGCAGTTTGTTTGTTTAAACTGGATTTTGTATTATTATTTTTATCATCAAATCTTGAGCTGAATCGTTCATTATTGTTCATAATGTTATTGCAAAGAATTTCGTTCTTTGCAGCCACTACATCAGCGTGACCATTGAAGCCAGCTCCTAAAAGATCATCGGATGATCTCGATTTTGTATGTAATGGTCTCTTTTCCAGACAATCTCCTTCTTGTTCAGGGTCACTTACGTTACAATACCATGGTTTTTCACTACTTTCTTCATTTAGAACGTTGTTCAGAAACAATTGCCGGTTAGCTTTGATTTCGTCAGACGCTTGTCGTTTAATA
Organism: Meganola albula; assembly: GCA_936450015.1. Classification (NCBI taxonomy): domain Eukaryota; kingdom Metazoa; phylum Arthropoda; class Insecta; order Lepidoptera; family Nolidae; genus Meganola; species Meganola albula. Next base: position 13,515,014 of record OW388145.1, on the reverse strand, counting down.
CCGTGCAGTCTTTCCATCTGCGTCGAGTAGGCTTTTTCAGTATCACTAGTGGTGTTTCCTGAATCCTTTTTAGCTGCTTCTCCAATAAGCTGATCGATTTTTATGGACGCTCTTCGAATATCAAATGCTATTTGACTTGCAGTGATATCGTTGTCGTCATGGTTTACTTGATAGCTCATGCCAATGCATTCTTCAGTACTGCTGCTATTATTAGCTTGGTTATTGTAATTCTTTTGAACGTTTTCAGCAAATTTGTTATTTTTTCTTCCCGAATATTTCCTTGATCTCCTAAAAACATCGCGTCGTACGAATGCTTGTTTGTTTTTAATAAATGTACCTTTGCTGCTCACGCTAGCATTGTTCCCCTCTTCACTTGAGCTTGTATTTCCATACACAATTTCACTTTTGGGCAATTGAAAACTTTTACTTAATCTAGTATTTTTTTGGAATACCGGTGGTGAGTTTCTTTCACGATAACTATTACTTCTAACAAAGTTGTTTTGAAACCTAGAATCTGTACTTTCTAAGCTCTGGAACTCTGGATCTGTTTCTATGTTAGTCTGTTCGCTCGTGAACCCAAGTAGCTGTTGGCAATTACTGCAGTACGACTTTCTAGCCTTGAGCTTAGTTATTTCTTCTTGCTGCCATTTGATAATCTTCTCTTTTTGCTGAAGCCGGACATGTATTTGTTTTTGTTCCCTAGTGAGGCGTGATTCTAGGAGGACTAGGGAGCGTAGCACTAGAGCAAGCTGGTCCTGCCTGAGCCTCCTTTCTTGAGCGGCTTTCTTGTCTCTGGTGGCGAGCGCTTTTCCCGCTTCGACGAGCTGATGCCTCTGTTTGAGGACGGATTCCGACTGCTGTTGTAGTGCATTCCTCACGGCGTCCAACTCCCGCCTCAACTCCATCGCTTCTGAGCTGCTATCCATCTGAAAACAGAGAAAAATAAATCAATAAAATATCATAGTGACATTAAAGAAATATTGGAGGGTCGTATTCGTAGATCGGATATCGTGCAGTCTATTTAAAAGATCATAATGTTATTAGTGAAATGTCAAGTACGATTGGTACACGATTTCTTTATACAATTTAGTTAGAAATTAATATGTACAGACATGACGTTGCGTCTTTGATCTCGGTACGATGATGACTATCTGAGGTTCTTGTAATACTGAACCAAAGTCCACGCAATCGCATCCAGGTCAGTGGTCAAGATGTGTATAAAATTTATCAAAAGCGCAATAAGTAGTATTAACTAGAATATTTTATATAATTTGATTGTTAATTTTATGTTAAGTTGTTTCATTCTTTGTAATATTGTAATAGAGTTTCAAGTATTTAGTACCTACAAAATGTTAATGCGGACTGAGTTTTTCAGCGAAAATCTGAGCTTATCTTCATTAGATACAGTGATTAGGCGCAACAACATTTGTACTGAGTACACACAGCAGTAGATTAGCCACTTCCTTGTTGTAATTAATGTAATAATATCAAATTAGTGAATTGCTAATGTTTTGATGACCTTAATTTATCGCGTTATTTTTAGTAAATTGGGTACCAACTAGTGTTAGGCAAATATAGAGTGTGAGTCATCAATTATCATTAATTATCTTGGGGCAAGGCGGGCAGACTCGCCGTCTTTTTTTTAAGCGAATCCCGGAGCCCGGCAGAAAGGGTGTCCGATGGAACACCGGGTAGTTTTAATCGGTTTGCTTATGTGCTGACCCACTAAAGGTTCTATCAAGGCTCGTTATTGTTCATATAAACTCTATTTAAACTTTTAGTAGTAGATTTAAGATGTTAGAAATATATCAAAGAAAAATCTGACTGACATATCAACGCACTACCCTAACCGCTGGGTCTACTAGAGACTTGAGCATTTAACATGGGGGTGTTATACGCAACTTCTAGTACTAAAATTGTTTCTACCAGTTTTTAGCAGAGGCGATTTAACCACGTAGAGAACAGTACAAGTTCATACGTTAAAAAAACTACACATAAACACGAAACATGAACAGTTTATGCATACAAACTGTACGTGTATCTCGGCAGAGGGGAACGCGCGCAATACTAGTTCCGTGTTAATTTTTTTAAGACTAGAGACTCCAAATTTGGCATAAGTATAAGTGCCGTAAAAGGTCTAGGGGTGTACTGAGAAAGGAGTTTTAAAAACTTACCTCCTAGTAGAACTATAAAATTTCTCTAATAAAATAAAGTAGGTAATTTAAGTACTAACTAACTACTAATATTGGACTTTGATCTGCACGTTATTTCATCGACTTTGACCGTTGTACTGTTTGTGATGCAAATAATTGTCAGTTCGACTGCAAAAGTGCGGGATCAGTAGATTTGATAATAACACCTTGTTTACTATAATATCTATTTGTTATTGACGAGCCGGTGGCGTGGTCGGTAAGCTACTTGCTTTTCACGCCGCGGGTCGTGGGTTCGATTCCCAGCCGAGACAAACATTTGTTCAAATATGTCTGTTTGTCTTGTGTCTGGGTGTAATTATCTATATTTAAGTATGTATTTACAAAAGAAAAGTATTATATGTAGTATATTACCAGTTATCTGGTTTCCATAGTACAAGCTCTGCTTAGTTTGGGATCAGATGACCGTGTGCGTTAATGTCCCACTATATTATTATTATTATTGAAATTCTACGCGGTTGTTTGTGAGGATGTTTGTAGAGTTAGGTATACTGTTACTGATCAAGCAAAAACCATTGTCAAAATAAGGGTCCCATTTCTTAATTTTGTGCTTGTTTCCCCATTGTAATAAGGGAGGCTTATGGAAAAATACAAACAATAACACACTTTCACTGTATATTAATAAGAGTCATAATGCAATAATCTCCAAAACAAAATGTAACAGCATGAATGTAGGTCATAATTGTGAAACAGTAAATTTTAACCGACCTCTGTAATATTTACTAATTACTAGACCGAGACAGCAAACTAGGTGCCAGTGGCGAAGAGTCCATATACAACAGTCCCACCGGCTTACCTTTAGGAATTGGTCAATACAACGTACTGAATTAAATATTAATATCTGGATGACCGGAAGCTTTGCTCGGTATTTTTTTTAAATGACATTTTCTAAAAATGATTCCTAGCTAGATCGATTTATCGCCCCCGAAACCCCCTATATACTAAATTTTATGAAAATCGTTGGAGCCGATTCCGAGATTCCAATTATATATAATTCTTGCAATTCTTGTATATACATATACAAGAATTGCTCATTTAAAGATATAAGATGTAACGCCTAAAAAATTTAAATAGCATAAAAAAATGCAGTACATACTTCTTAGTAAGTTTGAAAGTCGGCGTAGGTAACCAAGAGATACCTACTTGTCATATAATTTGCTCCCTCTTCCCTTTTTCAAATTTCCACCTACCGCTAGGTTAGTGTCTTATTTTCTTGAACATAGTGTTGTATTTAGTAAAAAAAAACGACGTTTCGGATGATTTACAGCTTCCATGGTCACGGTGGAAATCTGATATAAAGTAGCTGATGTTTAATTGCCTTCTTATTTCTATTTCGTAATTAAAATTAAACAATAAGTACTTAGGTACTTAAGAGGAATGCTTTTTGAAAATAAACCACCCTGTTAAATGCAGCTTGGCGGTGAGGCTTAGTCTGGTGGGTGGTCACTAACCACGGCCGAAGCTTATCACCAGTTTTTTATCACCTGATTTGTACCACCAGGGGACCATGTGTGATTCAGATAAAAGGTGCACTCCTACGGACGAAGGTGACTCAGCTCTCAATGATAGGACTTTATATTCGTTGCAATAAAATACAAAAACCCATGCAATAATATTAGAGCTATCTAAGTAAAAATCAGGGACAATAATAACAATTTAAAAATATATTCTGGGACCTTAACACACACGGTCATCTAGTCCCAAGCTAAGCAGAGCTTGTGTTAGGGAAACCAGATAACTGATTAAGTCCTTAACTACTTTTCTTTTGTAAATTAAATATATATTTAAGGTCTTAATCATAAAAATCTTAAAACCTCTTTATTTAAAATGGACTTTCTCTTTCTTTTTTAATATAAATGACAAGATGACAGACAGAGACAAACAAATTAAAAACCTACTAGCGGACCCGGCAGACGTCGTTCTGCCCGGTAAAGCAGTGCCATCTACCGGGTCTCAGACCTACCGAATATAACCAATAATAAATAATAGGTATCTAACCAGGTTTTCGGCACTACTTCGCTTTCTAAATTTTCTTTTATTTTTATTTTTCTCTGCGTAAGAACTATCCTCGTACTTAAAGGAAAATTTTAAAAAAAGAATTAGCGAAATCGGTCCAGCCGTTCACGCGTGATGTCGTGACAACGGAAAACGGGTTTCATTTTTATATTTAAAGAAGATTATTTTAGCTATAACTAGCTGCCCCAGCGAATTTCGTACCGCGTATTTATTAATCACAAAAAAAATTTAGGGTGAATCTTAAATACCTTTATCACTTAGGGGTATGAAAAATAGATAGTAGCCCATTCTCAGACCTACTGAATATGCATAAATAATTTCATAAGAATCGGTCAAGCCGTTTCGGAGGAGTATGGCAACTAAAAAAATAATAATAAAATAATAATAATAAATAATAGATGAGATTATAAGACGTTTATGAATACGGGTGTTAGAATAGATAATTACACGCAGAGACGAGACAAACAGTCGTGTTCATCACACAAATGTTTGTGTCGGGTGGGAATGGAACCCACGACCTGCGGCGTGAGAAGCAAATATCTTACCGACCACGCTACCGGCTGTCAAACAACAGAAGCAATAACCGACTAACAATAATAATTTCTAAGTTCCTACTGTTGTTCACGTGTAAACATAGTAGCAACTACTAACAACCTAACAACTTTACGAATAACACACGACCTTATCAACACGTGAATTAACAATTGTTCAATACACATTAATATAATTGATTTTGACGGGCCGGTAGCGTGGTCGGTAAGATACTTGCTTTTCACGCCGCAGGTCGTGGGTTCGATTCCCACCCGAGACAAACATTAGTGATGAACATTTGTGTTTGTGTCGAGTCTGGGTGTAAATATCTATTATAAGTATATATTTACAAAAGAAAAGTATTATATGTTTAATATATACCAGTTATCTGGTTTCCATAACACAAGCTCTGCTTAGCTTGGGACCAGATGACCATGTGTGTTAATGTCCCAGAATATTTATTTATTAACACTTAATTAAGAATCATTTATTTAATTACCTATTATTAAAAATTCGCATAAAGTCATTAATTATTCATTAATAAGTAAGTACTTAGCTAATGCTTATTCTATTACACTATCACAATTTTTCTTTGTTCCCACTGAGTCATCAATGAACCATAATTATGGTAATTAACAACAGTTATAAGACACTGAAATATCTATTTACAAGTGCATCAATGATTGAATGTTTACTGTACTTATTGTACTGGCTTCAAACGGAAATGTCCTGGTATTTCTACCTTCAAATCCTGGATTTCAAAGTTTGGAGATGACAACCCTAATATAGGGGAAGATAGCTAATTTTGAATGTTTCGTTAAAGTTCTTGTCCGTGAACGAACCCATCAATGGGATTATATCTGTTCTGGATGTGACTTCAACCCTTTTTAGTGTCCCACTGTTGGGCACGGGTCTTCTATCAGCCATATTATGACTTGAGAGAAAAGGTATTCTATACTTGAAACCAGACATTCTATAGGTTATTAAATGTCGTGTGAAGTCAGAAATTAATTTAGGTAAGTACATTATATTTTATTACAATTTTTAATGAGCTAAGTTATCGGAGAAATTTCGCGGCGCGCAATTCTAATCAGCTGTTTTTTGCTTGAATACTCTTTGACCATAGATGAATAACATAGATGTGACAAATGTATGACAAATGGCGGTGTCTATAAATGTTAGGGCTGTCAAAAAAAAAACATTGAAAAAAAAAAATTTCTTTGATGTTATTTTCTTTATTTTCTCTAATTAATTTATTAAACGTCACAATAATGCATATGGCTCAAATAATGTAGAATTTAATGCCTAAACCCTTCCGGTTCACCCTGCATGATATAACTAGCATTGTTAGCGCTTGCGCATAGTTTTTGATAACTAAAGCAGGTGCTTCTAATATGGACCACGTCTTCCGTTAATTAAGTAAGTTTTAAATAGATAGATGATTATAGCAACCAAAATGATCAGTAAAGTGGGTCGCCTTGGACAAAGTCACAGATTACATAATATTACTGCAGATAGAGACGGAAGTCACGGTCGTTGACTTACGATAGGTACTTACTCGCAACGTTAGTACTTAAACCCATATTTAAAAAAAATACAGATAATTTAGGTAATTAGGTGCGTATGTTTATACCATTGTCCTACATGTATCTATTTTAAATAAAAATCAATTGCTGTTCGTTAGTCTCAGTACAACTCGAGAACGGCTTAACCGATTTGGCTGATTTTGGGTTTCAAATATTCGTACAGGTCCAAGGAAGGTTTAAAAGGTGGGAAATATGCGGTACGTAGTTCGCTGGGATAGCTAGTGAGTAATAAAATCGTTGTAAAAAGGAAAAAAAACAAATACCTAAAAGGTACCAAGGACCAAAACCTGCCTGTATGTATCTACTTGAAAGTCAAAATACAAATAAAACTTACTACTAGGATGTGAGTATGCGTGGCTTAACCATCCAAACGCATAAATCAAATGTTTGGTATTTTCTAACCTCAGACGAAAAATAGGGGTGTTATAAGTCTAACGTATGTACTTGTGTAGTGATTATAAAATAAGCTCGTTCATTATGTGCTTGCTGGGGCCACAACAAATTTCTTTTACGCTCAATAGATATAGTCTGATACTGAGACATGACGGAGACATGTTACAGAATAATTTTGTCTTACGGCTTGTGGTCAATACATCTAGATAATATGATTTTATCAATAAGAAACTATCATGGAAACTACGCAATGTCGTGTTTACAAAAAATTAAGAATCATATAACAAAAAAGCTAAACAAATCATAGGTAGGTAGGTACTTCAATTACGCCTACGAATTAAAATCGTGAAACTACGAAAAATCGAAAGTGTTGGGACATTGTTTGCTTAGAAATAGAAACTTTAGGGTCAAGAACGAGTTACTTCCACATTTTTAGGGTTCCATATTAAACTAGGAACATGTATATTCGTCATGTTATTACATTAATTACAAACAATATTATAATTCACTAGCGGACCCCGCAGACGTCGTCCTGCCCGGTAAAGCAGTGCCACCTACCGGGTCCCAACATAAATTACGACCGATTCTCAGACCTATCGAATATAGATACTTATAAGATTCCATAAAAATCGGTCAAGCCGTCTGGGAGATTTTTTTTAAATTTTTCTCTGCGTAAGAACCATCCTCGTGACCAAGGGAAATAGGGATTCATTTTTATATAGATTATAGTTTCGTCATGTTATGTCGGTCTGTTCGCCCGCCACGCCGCGCCAGATTAGGTAGAGACGCTGGGCAGAGCTGTAATTTTTCATTGTACCTATTATATCAATAGTCCCGACAATTTTTTTTCGTATAGGTACAGTACACACATAAAACTGGAACAAATATTTTCTTCGGCAGTACTTTTTTATATGTAATAGGCTTGCGCTTGCTGAGCAATGACATAGACGGTGTAGTCTACGATGGAACGCGCCTGCTGAATATACCGAATCACTCGTAATTACGAATGATTTTCGGTGAGAATGAGGCTCAATATGGTTAGTAACCATACGAGTATGGAGAAGCAACAATTCCGACTCACCCTCTTATAGTGTCACCTGACATCGCACCCGAACACGGCAAGTTCCGTTTAGCAAAAAATAAGCTATAGGTATCTGTAATTTTAGTTATAGTCAAGTGTTTCCGCCCTCTACCAGCTACCAGCTTTCAGGTCCGGGCAATTTCGTATGCTTAGTCCGAGTCTAACAATAGCATTCCGGTCCTTATGGTAAGGCCACGCAATCTGTACCCTTAGTACGAGTTGTCAATACGAAAAAAGTTTTCGAATACTATCAGTACCTAACATGCCAAGATATTAAGTTAAAATGCACTTATCTACAAACTATTTTACCTATTATGTTGCCATTACATTTTATTCGATTTGTAGTAATTCTATTTTCTTTTTAACTAATGTTTTGAACAAAAGGAATGAATTTGAAAACGCATTTTGACAAGTTCAAAATAGCATTCGAATTTTTTTTTCGTAATATTGAACTCGTACTAAGGGTACTGTAGGTGGAGCACGAACTTTTCCACTCTCTTCTTTCGATATCGTTGTAACGTTTACGCGTATTTTTGTAAAATCAACAGATGGCGTTGTTCTTTTCCATAGAAAAATACGCTTTGACATTATGACGATATCGAAAAGACTATAGTAAATAAGACAAGTGCTAGTGCTCACCCTACTGGTGTAAAAACCCGCATACATGTTACCACCTTATCTAAGGTCAAACTGACTATCTATGTAGGCATGTGCTACTATGGGTTGACTGTAGAAGGCCATACTAACAACCTTTTGAACACTTGTACAAAGATGACCTAATTTTAATCGATAACAGTAATGTCGCAAAAATAAACATTATATTATTAGTAATATGAGTATTTCAAGAAAATTCCATATATTGTTTTGCTACAAAATGCGTTTATAGTGGACCAAGCATTATTTGACGGGCCGGTGGCGTGGTCGGTAAGATACTTGCTTTTCACGCCGCAGGTCGTGGGTTCGATTCCCACCCGAGACAAACATTAATGATGAACATTTGTGTTTGTATCGAGTCTGGGTGTAAATATCTATTACTAGTTTTCCGCCCGCGGCTTCGCCCGCGGATGTCGGTTATCGCGCTAAACCATTAATCTCTTTTTTCGCAGTCGGATAAAACTATCCTTTCCCGGGTCTCGAACTATCTCCATACAAAATTAGTTCAGTAGTGTAGGCGTGTAAGCAACATTTTGAAATCGGCAAGCACCCATAGGTATATCCATAAATCTATAGGGGTTTCTTAAAAAATACTACGGCTCTTAGACCATGATTATTGTAAGTTTTTCATTCAATACTTAAGAAGAAATAAAATTTAAATTTCGAATTCTAATAATCGGACTGAGTCATCAAACGTCATTGTCAAAATAAAAAGTAATTTAGCTAAAAAGCACGAAGGAGTATTGATATCAACTTCAAAGAAAATCTCCCTCAGAATAATTTCTCAGGCTTCACCCGCGTAGTATTAGGATAAAGATAAAAAAATTTGAAAAAATAAGAAACACGTGTTTCATTATTTGTTTTAAGCTATATTTATACCGAATTTGAAGTGAATCGGACAAAGGACTAAACAGTTCTGGAATATTAAATTATTCCAAAAAAGTTCATTTTACACTCTCCCTGGGGGTAGTTTTGAAAAAATAAAAAACACGTGTTTTATGATTTTTTTCAAGGTATATGTGTGCCGAATTTGGAGTGAATCGGACTTGAGACTATACAGATCCAGAGAAACTTTAATTTTTACAAATAAAACTCATTTTCCACACCTCATGGGGGTAATTATGGAAAAATAAAAAACCCGTATCTCATTATTTGTCTTAAGGTTTATGTGTACCGAATTTTAAATGAATAGGACCAAGGAATAAAAAGTTGCATACAAACTTCACCCCTCTATTTAACCCTTTTAAGGGATGATTTTTGAAAATATTATTAGCCTATGTCCGATTCTAGAGTATACACTACCTACATTTCAAATTTCAATAAAATCGGTTGAGCGGTTATGGAGATAAGCGGTAACAAACCTTCACACACACACACACACACACTTACTTTCGCATTTATAATATTAGTAGGATAGGATAGGATAGGATAGGATAAGTATACATTTACGAAAGAAAAATATTATATGTATAGTATATACCAGTTAACTGGTTTCGATAACACAAGCTCTGCTTAGCTTGGGACCAGATGACCGTGTGTGTTAATGTCCCAAAAATATTATTATATAGATATGTATTATATTATATAGCGGTTTTGAATCCGGTTTATTTGGATCCAACTGCGGTCACTCCCTCCAGTCAATAGTCAAGGTAAAGGCTATTGTACGAATTTCCATAAGGACATGTCGCCTGTCAAACCGACTGTTGCGATCACGATTGTCATATAAGCGGTAGGTAATTGTCACGATTTTCATGTTATAAAGCCGTGCTTGGTTCGTAAAATAATGGTGTAAAGTGGATGGCCGCTAACCAGACAGTTAGAACCTTTTGAGTGGTAGTTCTCATGAATAAAAGTCAAATAATATAATATAACTAGAAGGATATTAACACACACGGTCATCTGATCCCAAAAAGCAGAACTTGTACTATGGAAACCAGATAATTGGTAATATACTACATATAATACTTTACTTTTGTAAATACATACTTAAATATAGATAATTACACCCTGACTAAAGATAAACAGACATGTTCATCACACAAATGTCTGACTTGGGTGGGAATCGAACCCACGACTTGCGGCGTGAAAAGCCAGTATCTTACTGACCACGCTACAGGCCCGTCTACAAAGTCAATGTTTATTCAGATAGTGAATAGTAAGTTTAACAACTTATATTTTCTACAGAAAAATGCGTTTGAAATGTGTTGTTGGAGAAGGATAGAGAAGATCCATCAAGCAAGACGCATCGACTTTTACATGTGTGCTGTACGTGGTTACCCCTCCTCCCTCAAAACTGAAACAATTAGGTACTACATTCCATCAAATCTATGAAGTACCGTTTGACGTTTTACTGTTTTCTATTAAATTAGCTTTATACAGGCGTAATTCACACTATTTTTATTAGCTTTCCTGTAAAATAATTGAATTATGAAGCAATTTTTATTTTAACATAACATTAACAATTTTCATACAAAAATAAAATTTTAAATGTACTACGTTTAGAACTGTCAAACGGTACTTCTTAGATTTGATGGACTGTATATCACTCCCGTGTTAGGTAACAAGTAATACTATTGTAATAGTCCCCAAGGTTAGTAAGTAACAATGGGTGAACATACCTCTAGGAGCAAGGCGAGTAAACAGAACTTTATGAACTAAGCCAAAGTTAAAGGTCCAAATCCTTAAAGGGCAATTTCAAGGCAAACTGGTGAAAACAATGACAGCACCACAACCGACCATAATGTATCTCTTACGTCATTGTGGTGTAAAAGCAAGAAGTAAATTATGAACACTCTCCTTAATGGAAAAGAAAAATGGCGACTAAAATCAACGGCGATTTTTAGTTTTTTTTTACTACTAATAAATATAGTTTTTAATGGAATTTTTATAAGACCGCTGAAGTTTCAATACCAACCGACTTCAAAAATTGAGATTATCAATTCGACGACGGTATGTTCTTTTTAGTCCAATCATCTTAGGCCAAATTAGGTGAATGTTTGGAAAATCGACATACCCAGTATTTTGACATCCTAAAACTATTCTCAAAATTCATGTGTAAAACGATGGTCGCCAGTTTTGAATTCAGGGTTCAAAGGTCACAAACATCGATTTGTTTTTCATTATTCGGGTTTTACGCTATATAAATTTAGTATCAGTATTGTAGAGAAAGTCTAGCTTGTTTAGTTTGTACCTTCTTCTTGTTTGTCTTCTTCTTCTTTTAATTATGGCCTCTGCAGAAATTATTCCGCAATTTTGCCAGTGTCAAGTTTAAATAAGTATATAAGTTTTTAAAGATTAGTAGTAAAAAACTAAAAAACTGCGACGTTCTAAGACGCCATTTTTTTTTCATGTCTTCTTGTTTGTCATTCCGCTCTTGTCAGAGTAGTCATGGTCGCATTGAGTCAACCACATCGGTTATAGAGGCCTTAGTAGTCTGTGATAGAGGCGGACCGTCCGTCATCTGTGTCTATTGGTAGACTCTCTGGCACTATCATGTACCCTGTTTTTATGGCGGATTTTATCTGGTCAATCCAGCGCATAGGTGATCTGGTTCCCTCCAAATTTCTCTGCACAACTAGCCGCTCAATGGAGTCGTTATCTCGCCTAGAGACTTGTCCGAAATACTTAGTATTCTCTTACGCGACTGTACTGTTCTCTTTGTAGTCTGTGACTATACTACAGTCGACAGACACTGTGTGATTCGGAGCTCTTGGAGTAGGTATACATTAGATACCTAGATACTGTGAAGTTCTATACAATAACAATGTCTAGATGTTTGCTAAATTATGTCCATTTTGCAATGGAAATTAAACCAGAAATGCGGATCGCGAATTATTGATGTGAGATGTGAGTCATTCGGTATTAAAGGTCATCGAGATTATTAATCTTAGGAAGGTTACGACGATAGGTAGGTAAGTAAATCACAACATACATAATCTGTTAACCAAAAATTATAACTGATTGTCGAAATGTAGTATGCACTTAACTTCTGAACGAGTGAACATATCTAATTAGATAAATTTTTTGCTGTGTTTGTTATTATTAGGAAATGGTTTATGTAAATAAAGGGTATTTACACCACCCGGGCGAAGCTGGGCCAAGTAGTTAGTAATATAATATAATTCTTCGCGACGTTCGCGGAGAATATAGATATCCTTGTTTTTATTTACAAGTTTTTAAGATATATACTTATTAATTTGTGGATTCTACATCTTAATTTGAGCAATAATTTAAAAGCCCGGCTAGCTCAGTCGGTAGAGCATGAGACTCTTAATCTCAGGGTCGTGGGTTCGAGCCCCACGTTGGGCGAAAACTTTTTGTTTATTATTTTGTCATTTCTTAAGAATGCTGTGAAATCTAGATTCATAAACAAGCACTTTACTATTACCATTTTATTTTAATTCTTAAATATAATGTTTTCAAGGTTTATTTTCGTTCGTATCTAATATTTTCTGAATCGTTTTCATACATCACAACATTGACCTAGATATTAGCAACTTTCTTCGCCTACAACTGCTAATATAAGTGTAGCAATTTTTTTAATAAAATATCTCTCTCGATTCCGATCGAAAGTAATCGATAATCGAGTAATGATATCGACCCGATTGTGACATTAATGATCGTAACCTACTCGATACTCGAATGACAGATGAAGTTTATAAAGACTTGATGTTGACTTTTATTAACAAATTGTTAACTTTCTTTTTGTTATCTGATTTACCTTTCTCTGTTGATGTTTGAGCGAATTTTAAGCAACAGGAAAACTATGATTAAAATTGTATAAACTAGTTAGTAATGTAGGTGTAGAAAATTTGAACGAAATTATTTATAAATGTACTTAATCATGTAAAACAAAATTCTGTCTGTTTAGTGTTATTTTGCCTTCAGTCAATTCCATTGTTCTTGCACGGATAAAATACCTCTGCATGTTATATTGGTTATCCTCAAACTGAAACGAGACTGGCTTTCAGGTTGGCAAACATAACTTAGCAGAAACTAAAGCATATTACCGGAACTGCAAATAATGAACAAATATTATGACATCTTCTGTAACAAGATGTCATAATATTTGTTCATTATTTCAAATATTCAAAAAGGGAACAAAAACAAATGCCCGTTGGCGGCAGTTTAATTAATAAGAGAATTGTAACAGATTTGAAACATTTTTTTTTTATAAAGTTTTGGTATTGGCTGATTTTAAAACATTTAATGCAATGTTGCCATTTCAAAGAAACCTTATTCAATATCGAAACAATTTCATAATCCACTTGACATTTTCTAACAAAATTGTCTCAGCAGGGAACAATATTAGAGTAATAGAATTTCGTGATCTACTTATGTACTTATTATGACCACAGATAATATAATACTATTACATAACAAAAAATATAATTTGTCCAGTCACCAGTGGCATCGTATTTGTCAAAAGTCATAGCATCCCAGGTTCGTTCTTAGGATTAGAAAGAACCGGTCTAGCACGAGTCGGATTACCATCATTCCTACAGCGGCAATTTAAAAATTCTGTGAAAATTGTAACGTTATTTTTACTGTATATTATCCAAATGGAGGCTCATTCCACTGCCACCTTCTCACCGAAAATCATTTGTAATCACGAGTGAATCGGTATACTCGGCTGACGCGTCCCATCGTAGACTGTAACATTGTTTAACATTAGGCAAGATGTGGTTAAACGCTAGCCTATCTCAGTGTAAATAAAAGCATGTTGCTCTCAAAATGGTTGCATTGATATGACTCACAGAAATCGATTGTTGCTAAGTAACTTACACCGTAACATTAGCAGAATTAATTAATTTGGTAAGCATTACAATTTTAATACGAACCTACCGACGCACGCACGCGACGCCCTTACGTTTTGAAGTTCAAGGTCTTTTCACCTGCCAAATTATGGTAATACAAACTAAATAGTATTTTCTTAGATTTACGCGAATATCACACATTGAAATAAAACTATTTTATAGCGGATTTTATCGCGGTTTATTTTAGATTTTAGATCCCGGGTGGACTGGTGATGACTAACGGGTGGTGGGTCCACCCGTGACCATGAAGTCTGAAAAGACTGAAAACGTCGGTATTTAAATTCTGAAATAAACCGTGTTAAAATCCGTTATAAAATAGTTTTATTACAAACTAAGTACCTTGGGCCATTTTATTTAATATTTATTTTATTCTGACATACGCTTGCGCTTATCTACAGTCTGCCTGATGTTAAGCAATGATGCAGTCTACGATGGAACTCACTAGCCCAGTATGCCGGTTCACTTGTGATTACGAATGATTTTCGGTTAGAAGGTGAAAGTGAATTGAGCTTCCGAATAGTTAGAAACCTTAAAGGATTCCGAAGGACAATTCCGATCCAACCTCTCTGCATGGTGTCACCAGACATCGCACTGAAACACGGCAAGGCCGTTTAGCGATGCGGCTTTGTCTGATGGGTGGTCACTGACCACGGCCGAAGTCTGTTTAGTTATCACTGTAACCATTTTTAGTGTCTCACTGCTAGGCACGGGTCTCCTCTCAATTACGCTTACCAAGTGTGAGTTGATGGATTTCACATGTCCGCGTTTTCTCTGTGATGTTTTCTTTCACCGATATTGTAATATGGCACGCCCGAGGATCGAATCTGCGGCCTTATATTTCAACGGCGAGGCCGGTACCGCTACGCCCATCAACTTATATGGTAATAAAAACTAAGAGCCTTCACCCTTTTTAATTAGTTTCAACCTAAATATTTGCAAGCGTCTAGCTGTAGAAGCGGTAGCGCAGCGGTACGGGCCTCGCCGTAGTGGTTTCGAATCCTGGTCGTACCCACACATCTTGGTGTGAATTGTTTCATCTCCGCTGCTCAATATCGGTGAAGGAAAACATCGTGAGATATCCGGTATGTCTAAGAACTAATCATGCAAGGACATGTGACATCCACCAACCCGCACTTGGCCAGCGTGTGTGGATTAAGGCCTAAACTCTCTCAACTCATAAATAGCTGAGAGAAGACCCAGCAGTGCGACACTAAAAAGGGTTGAAGTGAAACATTCGTAAGAAAATAATAATATGTTCAAGCACTCTCCATCTCTCTCGATATGACTATATTTGTATCATGCTTTGTTGTGCACTGCGAACGCCCAGTTAAATTATAACTTTAACGTTTGTCTGTATGTCTGTGTTCCTGTGTACAGGTTTGTGGATTCATAGCACTCAAACGAATGAACCGATTTTAATTGTTTCCTTTGTTTAAAAGATGAGGTAGGATTTTAATCGAAGTGATTCTTAGTTAGCTTTTTTTTATGTCTCTAATATCTAATTATTACTTTATTATTAAGTAATTTACGAATTCAAAATCGAACGACCGACCTCTTGTTACCTTCACGAAGAAAGAACCACTCTACGTGTTACATAACCTAGAGAAAATACTCCAAAATTAATGAACCGTTTGACAGTGACATTTAACAAGCTGAGACTTAGCTGTCACGTCTCAGACCTACAGATAATAAGTTTGTCAGATATTAGTCTCACGACAACACTTCATTAACTTGAAGCCTTTTGTTAATCTTATTAGACGGGTTTAACTGACAGTTATACTTAACAGCAGATTAAAAATAAGCTCTATTGTGACTTAGAGAAGACTTGTAGAAATACATATTTAAAAAATAAAAATATGTAACAGTCTTCCGACACGCTTAATTGGTCAGATTTCTTAATTGAGCATTGAGTTTGAAACTCAACAAAGATTTATTTCAATAATTTCAGCTTTTTAATAAAGAAAATCGGTCTATTCGTTTATGTGCTTTATACAAGGAAGTAGGTAGGTACAGGTTACCAATTACCAGGTTAAAAAATAAATAAAATACAAAAGTCTGGAGAAAGATTCCCATTGAAACATCTATTGATTTTGTTGCATTTTGAGATATTTTTAATGTCTTTTTTTAATTTTTTTATTCCGCAATAGCAACTAAACTAACTTAACTTAACTTACTTAACTTGACTACAAATTGCCTGATGTTTTTAAGTTGAATAATTATCCCCGACTTTGTAATAAGAAAATGGTATAAAAAATACCCTTTCATTCGTTGGTTATCGTGTTACTGAATTAGAAGATGCGGTAATTACTAATAAGAATATAATTTGCAATCATTAGTAACGAATTAATATCATCATTAGCGTGTATTATGCAGTTCCAATGAAATATAGCGTTACATTAGAAACAGATATAACAGATAATTCGATCATTAATGATACATTGATTAATATAACATACTTATCTAAAATGAATATTCATTCATAGCCAACACTTATTACGAAATTTTGAATTTATAGTGACTCGCTTCCGCTCTCGGCTTTCCGTGTGAAATACTGCAAGTACAATTTTACTAATAATATATATAATAATTATAATTTCATGAAAACATCAGAATTTTTTACCTTTTTACCGTCTTCAATAAAAGTTAAAAACCTAAATTAATATTGAATCTGTTAGTCAACTTTTGTTGGTGACTGTACTTTAAAAAAAAAAATAAGATTGTTGAAAGATTGTCGGTTTTTGTCACACTTATTAATTTTTTAACCAAAAAATGCACTTTGGGAGTCCATCAACTTCGAGTGCAATAATTTTGCAGATGTTAGCTTAAAAGTGGGTCTGTTAAACACTTGAGCATCTTAAACGTTTTTAATAGAAACAGCTGTGCGAATAGATAGACAGCTTGCTAAAATTAAAAATATCAAAATTGAAGATACCTTTTTTAGGTATGAAAAAATATTTTATTACCTATTTTATTCTACCATTTTGTCAGAATAAATCAAATATTTATTCCTATAAAATCATTATATTATCTGTGTTAGTACCTATCTAGGTACCGCTAGTCTGCGCTAACGCAGGCCTGATATAAGGTGTATATTTTCTATAATAGATTTAATAGAAAACACGCCTATCTGCCTACTTATGTTAATATTCTAGGTTAATATCCGATCAAAATATTGTTAACACGACCCTAAAATGTTAATAAATTTTCTATCACCGTAATATATCATAGTAACACATTACATTAACCTAATTAACGGCTAGACAAGATTTACAAAACTCTACGCGTTAACAATAAGCTACACACTTTCAGAGAAAGTTGGTTAAAAATTTATCTCCGCTTTTCGTCTGCATGATCAACATTTTATATCATGCCTAGCAGTGGTATGAAAAGCCTAAAGCCTCCTTAAATAAATAGCTTACGTAACAGTGTAAGAAGTTTTCAAATTAGATTAGCAGTTCCTGAGATTAGTACATTCAAACAATAGATGATGACAGATAGTAGATGTATGTACCCCATAACATGGTATATGTTAACGACGGAAAAAAAAATTGTTATTAAAAAAAATTTCGTCGTTATAAGGTTTCAGAGTTCGAACGAAACCGCAATTATTGTCGCTCGTGGGCTAATTCAGTTAATGAAATAAGTTTAGTTGCAGTGCAGTTGCAGTAAAGTTTCGATCAAAACCGCCCATTTCGTACTGTTGTAATTTTGACACCCGCTGTCAGATACGCACGCGTCAAGTTCGCGTCATACGATCGCTTTAGCGTGTATGTTATTTGTATGACAATCACAAGAATACCATTTTGCACTAAGACTTAATTGGAACGTGATTGCAACTGCACTGCAAAATAAACGGCGCTTCAAAAAATTACATGAATTAGTCTACAGAACAATAGCTGCCTCTTTTTATTGGATAGATATTCCAAGCGGATGATGTGAATTAATTTTTTTATGTACAGAAAGAGGCCACTTTAACCGACTTCAAAAATCAGAAGGGTTAAAAAAATACTACAAAAGTGTCTCGATTCAGTCGTAGGTATTTTTCTAGTTTTAGTTGGAAAGATTGTCATGTAAAAAAAATATGACCATCCTTGGATTTACAGCCAGCTACAAAATGATTACTAACAGTTTGAATATTACTATATATATACATCTAAAGATTATAAATAAGATCCTATATAATACGCGTCGTGTCGAAAGGAGAAAATAACCTTGTCACACGAAACTTTTTTATGGAATCTTTTTGTGTTAGGATGTTTTTTGATATTGAGTCTGTTAATCAACTTTTGTAGCTGACTGTACTATATGACAACAAAGATGCAGGCATAATCTATATAGATAGGTATTAATTACAATAATTTAAATACCACTAATATTATAAACGCGATAGTTTGTAAGAATGTATGGATGTTTGTAACTCTTTCACGCCAAAACGACTGGACGGAATTGAATGAAATTTAGCCCAGAGACAGACTATGGTCTGGATTAATACATGGCTACTTTTTATCCCAACAAGTACCACGCGGGTGAAGCCGTGGGCGGAATCTGTTTTTATAATAATAACCACAAACGTTGATTTTAAACCCTCTCCGACGCGCTACGCAAAAATGATGACGGGGTGTTAAAAAGAGTCACTTGTCTATGTCTGTATGTGTTTCAGTCTTTGGCATCTTAGCTCCCGAACGAATGAACCAATTATGTTTTTTTGTTTGAAAGGTAATTTAGTCGGGAGTGTTCTTAGCTGAAAAATGTTTGAAGTCTGTTATGTTATTAAGTTTTAAATGTACAGTTATTACGGAATGGATTAAATCCTATTATTATATAATAACTCATAAAAAACGGATTAAAATGACGTGTTTCGAAATTACTAGAGTAAATCAAGTGTAGGATTTAATTATGCTTTCACAACCAAATAATATTGAATCCTTTCCATATTTGTACTTTTAATTAACATTGACTACATCATTAACGCTTCATTTATTAATTAGAAATTCGCTGAATTTATTGACCGGTTGGTAGCTATCTACATTCTTTCTTTAGAAAAAAACTTGTGTGGTCATAATAATATTATGTAGTTAGGAGTGTTTACAGACTAGCGTTTTTAAAACATCTATGGTTTATCGCGGTATGCGTTTAAACACGCGTTTTATTACTCGTGTCAAAAATCTGAAAGCATGACTACATTGTCTACATGGCTTCCAAAGATGTGTGTTTTTGGACAGGTGACAAGCCTGGCGTGGCGTATGTCAAAACTATCATAGTGGATACTTTGAAAGAATAACTAAGAATGTAAGGTTTCTAAGAGGAACAAAAATGGCTTCTTAGGATATCAGCGTTTTTTTACTACATTTTTTAAAACTTTTATACTCTTGATATCGGTAATAATTACGGAATCATTTTGCAGAGGCTATAATTTAACTTTAATAATAATAACATTTTTAAAAACTAATTTCAGATGAGTTCGAGTTTGCGCACCAATGCTCGCGCGGGCTAGTCACAACATCTAATTTGCCTAAACATAGGTAAATAATTTTTCCGATGGGAGTAAGCAGCGATTAGAGTGTCCCATGCTTCGATCTAAACATACTTCCTTAGCCTCACTAATGTTCATACATCTAATCGTGTTTCAAAAACGAGTGTAAACATTGAACTAATATTATTACAGCTCACTGACTGGAAAAAAACTCAAGTCTGAAACGTTTGTAAGAATGCGTAGTATTTAGTATGTATGTAATTTGTATGGCTTCAAGTGAGTGGATCCGTTTAGTATCGATTGAAGTGCAGCAGGTTACGTAATTGTAACATTTGTACTCAGGTAATTTATTTTTGCTACATCCTTTATAATAATCCGTTCACCGCATAACACAGAGACCCTGATGCACACAGGTGCAATAAAAGCATAGGGCACGAACTTCATTGAGA
The DNA here is from genome assembly GCA_936450015.1 of Meganola albula. Taxonomy (NCBI): domain Eukaryota; kingdom Metazoa; phylum Arthropoda; class Insecta; order Lepidoptera; family Nolidae; genus Meganola; species Meganola albula. The sequence goes on along the minus strand of OW388145.1, from coordinate 13,494,805 downwards.
AAAAAACGGAGAAGAGCGAGTGGAACCCGCGCTTATAGGGTGCCGCACCATTTTTAAGAGGCATTTTTACATTGAAATAAAACTATTATAAAACAGATTTTATCGCGGTTTATTTTAGATTTTATATCCCGACGTTTTAAAGTCTTTTCAGACTTCATAGTCACAGGTGGATTGAGGTACTTGACGTCCAAAATTATTAATCACAATTATTACTGACTACTTACAAACAAAAAAATATAAAATAAACTGCGATAAAATCCGTGATAAAATAGTTTAATTTTAATGTTTGGTATACGCGTGAAAAGAAAATACCGATCTGGTCCGATTTGGAAAATTCTTGCACTGTTAGATAGCCCATTTATTGGGCTATAGGCTATTTAGCTATTCCAATGGCGGGGCATGTTATACAATTTAGGTTATGCGGGTGAAGCCGCCAGCGAAAAGCTAATAAAGCCAGTCAAATCACAATAAGTTCTAAGAGACTTCAAAAGTAAAAAATATAACGACCACTACTTAATTTCTCAAAAACAGTATTCTTTGAAACCCTATACAACAAATGATGAACATCTGCACTCTACCGGAAAAACTCCTCACAATGCGGCATAGGTTCTAAAACTTATCATTTATATAAATATTTTCTATTCTAAGCGCCAGTTTTAGATACCTGTTGCTGATGTTTCGAATAGCTTTTTTTATTTTATTAAGACTACAACTTGCCTGATGTTAAGCAATGATGTAGACTACAATGGGATGGGCCCAATATACCAATTCACTCGTGGTTACGAATCATTTTCGGTGGGAAGGTGGCAGTGAAATGAGGCTTCATATGGTTAGAAACCATAAAGGAGCAAATAATCCGACCCACCTTCATAAATGGTGTCACCAGAAAAAAAAGTTAATTCACAAGTTTTGTCCCTTTCATACTTTATGTCAAGTGACAAAGACAAAACTTGAAACTTTTTTTAAGTCCGACACTTATCAGGAAATGCTGATACTTGCGCTAAGGTTTTAAAATTGACTAGCTACCTATAGGTATTGTATGTTATATTTGGTTGAGATTTTAAAAAATAGGTGCCTACGCTTAGGCGTCGTCAATATTTTCTGTGTGGTGTTTTTGTGTTTAAATATTTTTTGGAACGAAGTTCCTTATCGCGCGTTGTAAAAGGGGGCTACACGGAAAAAATTCTTACGAAAAGTTGTCACGACACTTTTTGCTATAGTAAGCTATTGTAAGCTTCTCTATCTCTCTCTCTCTCTAGAGATAGAAAAAAATAATAAAAAAAATATTATTATAACTTAAAAAAAAAAATTACAATTCCTTCACTAATTAATCGAAAGGAACTTCGTTCCATCCGGGTCTCCCTTAACACCTCTCAAGTTCTTTTTTTATTCTGCGATAGGCTGGCGCTTGACTACAACTTGCCTGATGTTAAGCAATAATGTACGATAGAACGCGCCAGCTTAGTGTACGAATGCATTAGTGATTACGAATAATTATCGGTGAGAAGGTGGCAGTGGAATGAGCCTCCATATGGTTAGAAGCCTTAAAGGAGCAACAATTCGGACCCACCCTATGTGCATGGTGCCACCAGACATAGCACCGGAACATGGCAAAGCCGACTTTGTCTGGTGGCTGGTCACTAAAAAGTTAGTTTTAAAACTTTGAGTAACGATGCAATTGGCAACATTGTAATTTACCTGTTCCTTGTGATGTACCGATGTGTAACAATGTAAGAGAATGAATGAATTTGTTAAGTTTCTAAAATTAAGATGTGCAGTTACGAGTTATAGGTACAAGTAGTAAATTTACTTCACTTCAACCCTTTTTAGTTTCCCACTGCTGGGCATGGGTCATAGGTGACATCCACCAACCCGCACTTGGTCAGCGTGTGTGGATTAAAGCCCAACTCTCTCAACACATAGTATAGTTGTGAGAAGACCCGTGCCCAGGAGTGGGATACTTAAAAGGGGTTGAATTGACGATGATCTTGCATACTTCCAAATGAACACCCTCAAGGAAAGACTTCATGGGTTGGACATGCAATTTCTTCAAAAAATAGTTAAAGGAACATCTCAGTGCGGTGGGCTTTTAGGTCACATTGAAATTAGAGAACCGAGCTCGAGAGCAACAGTTCAGAGACATCGCGACAGAAGCGCCACAGTTTAGCGGTTGCATCGCGTCTGAATTGTGGTGTGGTGGGTGAGGGCAAAGAGCTATTATAGTGACCGCATCGCGACATTTGCGACCGTATCGATGCAAACGCATGACAGCATCACTACGAAATGTCGCCGAGTAGCTTAAGTTTATTGCATAGTGACGTGACTAACAGTACTATTGATATTGCCAACAGCAATTTTAATACGAATACTGTACCAGTATGATTTATTAGCACGTTCGAAATTATTGGCGTGAGGACTATAATTATGATGAGTAATGATAATAACATTATCACGAAAGATATAGGAGTAAGTAATACTCGTGAAGAGCAGCGGTGGCGCAGCGGTACCTATCGGCCTCACCTTTCAAATATAAGGTTGCGGGTTCGATCCCCAGTCATGCCCTGTATCTTTGTTTGTCTTAAAGTTTTATTGCCGCTACTCAATATCGGAAACCAGCATTTTAAGAACTAATCATTCGGGGACATGTGACATCTACCAAGCCGCATTTGGTCAGCTTGTTTGGATTAAGGCCCAAACTCTCTAAACTCGTAAAATAGTTGAGACAAGTCTTAGTTAGTGGTGTTAGTTGGTACAATTATCTGAATATTAAGGATGTTTTCAGAAAAAAAAATGTAGTGTAGGTAGGTAGTACATCAGTTATCTAGTTTCCATAGTAGGTACAAGCTCTGCTTAGTTTGGAATCAGATGGCCGTCTGTGTAAGTGTAATGTCCCAGACTATTACTACATTGATACTTAGTCGGCTTTATAGATTAAGTGGAAGTAAAAAAAGGGTTACATCATGTGCACCTCTTCAGCGGTGGTAAAAGGTTTTCCAGTTTTTTTTTAAGATTTTGTTAATTCCAAAGCGAGAAAAAAATGTCAGTGTATGCTTCTCCGGGATCTCTAAGTAATTTTCACGAAAAAAAAAAGAATTAACTAAACCAAAGTGGATCCAGGTGACTTGAAAGCATCCTGAATTTGTAGCTCTCCCTTTTCCTTGCTCTTGGTTCAAATCGCCTGATTGTTGATATTCACACTTATTAACATCTAATGTACTTATCATACATTATTCTGACGAATTCGACTATTTTCACCAAACAAATATGTCTTAGAAATATTTTGATTGGGTACTGTAAACTCCCGGCTCTATACACGAAACTAAGATTTGGTGTAGGTATTCATTCAACAGAGCGCAAGGTGTCCTCTATCTCTTAATCTGACGCGCTGGAGTAAATCCAAAAATCCCCTCTTCGGCTCCCCTACTATTATCTCTACACGTGGCAGTATGCACAATGTTCTAGCGGAAAGCAATCTTGAGATAATATTCATTGGCGCACACATTTGGTTACAAGTTTCGTTTCAAAGAAAGCATGCATAAACGTTGTCGACTCAAACAAAGATAAACTCCATATGAACGAACAAGACATAATGAGAGGTCACATAGATGAAAGTATTGATAACTATACAACGTATGAAGATAGTTAACATTTTAACACAATGGCGTGTTCTATAGTGGTTATGCTTTCTTAATGAAGATACGAATTTATGAGAATCTGAATGAAGAATGCCAGAACAATAAAAAAAGGCTTGAGAATGATCGGGTGCAGGTTTTGATGGACCAACGCAACGATGGTACTATGACGTGATCTACAAAGCACACCACACCATGGTGTCACCCCATCAATTTTGTGACTAACGAATAGTGCAAAAAAATTAGGAAAGCCTACGCACTGTTTTTGGCAAGGGATTCTAACCCTTGACTTAGATGTAGACTGCTAAATGTGAACAATGTGTTAGGAGGTGTAAAGTAACCTAGGTCAAAGAGGCAGTAGTGAACTAAAATTGACTACTGATGAGGGTGATGACACTATTTCTGTGAAACTCGAATACCAAGCTAAGATCTCACGAGTTGATGTAACTAAGAAAAATCGTGCAATTGCCCACGCTTCATTCAAGGACAATCACGCGATGTTTCTAGTCTATTATTATATGAAAAGCTTATTAAAATAATGGTGTATAACAGAATTAGAGATTACGATAAAGAATGTGAACAATCCTGTTTTTGTTGCCAGGTGCGATGTGATTGGAAGTCGTTCAAGAAATTATGTTCCTGTGGGAGAATATTTTCTGCGTATCTTGCATGATTAGTTTGAATTGCAAGCTGAGGAATGCTTCTATAGCATTCTACTAATAAGTATTGTGGAGGGAAAAGATGTGATGATAGCGTTATATTTCTACCGAGCGATCTACTTATATGGTAGAACTGATTTATCTGATTGAAACATTAAATGAAGATAGCTTAATCTTATTTGGGCTTTGGGGCACTTTTTGTCAAAGTCATTATAAACTCAAGGGGTAGCCAATACTAAAGAGTATTTGTTTCCCTTTTTCTAGAAATCAGATTTTAATAATAGTTGCCATACAGAAAAATTTATAGCGTGTTTGGATGTGTCTGAAGAATAACACAAAATCGAAACACAATCCCTAATACGTTAGTTGAATAAAACAGTGTAATAGAATTTCCGATAAAATCGTCTCTCATTTCTATTATCTAACCAAAATAATCACAATGGCAGATAAGATGATAACAGTAGCGATCGATATTGTTGAAGCGACTACAAACAATACAATGACTCATAATAAATGAGGTAAACCGAAAACCGTAGCGGTTAAATTGTATTAAGTTACTATAAAATAAAAGGAGCGTAAAATACACACTCCGATAAACAAGCGGAATAAATCTAAGGTCAGATGAAAGCTAGAACACGATTGCGAATGTGTGTGTTATATGTAACAGAATTTAAAACACTCGATAGCTAGGCCTCGTTTTATTACTAATGGAAAAGGTTGCGGCCTTACAGCCGATCATTTTTGGATGGATTCTTCTGTGAACTGAATGGAATTCCAAAGCTGAAGTTTCAAATAAAAAAAGCCTACTTAAAATACACATTTCTAACATATCACACATTATTGACTTCGGCTACTATTTAGATTCTTAAATATGTTTTAGATTAGATTTAATCGTAAATATTGATTGAAGTAATCCAAATATTATTACCCGGTAATGTCGTATCAGATACTTATTTAATAATAACATTTATTTTTCTGCAAGAAATGCCCGTGAGTGTTCCCAATAGTAGCACAATAGTGGCTCAGCTTTCAAATACCTCTCCTTTTACCCACCAATTTGCATCAACTATAACACAATATAAAACATCTAAACAATAAATCTACACCATAATCGAAAACATTATGCTTGCATAAGCAAGTAAATAATAATGTAGCAAGGGAACCATCAATAATCATCAAGAACCGATGACAACGATAGCATTCATTACATTGATTGTTCTAAACTTAGTCATTAAACATTACTTTCTTATTTTAGACTAGTTTATTACACACACATTCGCTCGTTGGCATTTTAAATTATCAAACTACATGTAGCTTAGGCGAACTCAGTTTTAAACTAATCTGAGTAGTGCTGTCAATTTAGATAAATACATGTATAAAAAATTAATCCTTATTTCTATTAAACGAAAACCAATGCACCGAAATGGATATTTCTGTTTTTGTTATTGTTAAAAAAAGATTTCTGTAAAGAACATTTAGCGATGACGAAGTCAGGGGCTAATATTTGCGTGACAGGTTGATTGACTATGTAATATACAAATCAGCCGGTAAGCCACGTGTAAGTATGAAGTTACATTTAGACAGACAGACATACAAGCATAGTTACTTTCACATTTAATATTAGATGGTAAAAGTTCATTACCCGTAACCTAGAGAACAATAGATGATGCAGAAACGATAACTGATGGTGATCGAACACCTACACATAGTGACGGCGAAAGTAGTCTCGAGGTAATTGATATTTCGACCACTGTATTACGTAGCACAACAGAAGATAATCTATTTGGTAAAATGTAGCGTAATACTAGCATTAAATGTGATACTATCAATGAAATAGCAAATGACATCAGATTTGTAATACAATTTGATTTATTACTTTTAGTTGTGAAGAATGTCTAAATTGCAATCTCATTGTTGTAGTTGTTGCAATGAATGAGTGTCTTATTGCTTGGTTTCACTTAGATATCCTAAGAGTTAGTACAGTAAATCTCTTATATTAATCAGAAGACCTTATAAATTATTCTTACTGAAATAAATAAAACGAGTTTCCATTACTTTAGCAGGTATCTTGGAATTAGGAAACAACTGTACATATGTTGCTCTTAGGTATTCTTTACTATAGTGCCTTAGGGGTTCATATAGGACATAATCAGATTTTATAGTCTTTTTAAATCTCCTAAACTAATGCACCAAAAATTCACATTGTGGTTTCTTGGCAGCACAGTCCCTCATGATGCTAATTCTTTGCTCGGGATATAGCACAATAATAACGTTGTCAACTCTTAGAAACGAGTTTAGATTACATACATAAAAAATACTAATCGAATTGAGAACCTCTTCCTGAAGTCGGTTAAAAATACAAGAGAAGTTATTTGGAAAGTTGATTGAACTGAGAACGAAATAACTTTGTAGAGTGTGAAATCGGATAATTGTGAGCGTGGAAACGAAGTTAATAACATTCGGTATGTTACACTTAGACAATAGCGACCTTGTAACGATGGCATCAATGTTACTTGTACGAAATAACCAAACAATAACACAATGTTAGCCAATACGCTATTTTTGGATACGAACATCATTAATCAAAGGGTTATTGTAAATCCTCTTAACGTCAAACTTCAAGAGCATTGAGTTATTGATGAAGGTTCAGTTCTATAGAGATTCAATATTTAAAGGTTCTCTATTACTTTAAAACAAACTAAACGAATAACTCCATAAGATTATTTCAGAGAATTTAGTAAACAAAGTAACATATAGCTAGGTGAGATCATGAATCAATTATTATATTTGTATGGATTCCGGAAATGTGAACCTAACTTATATGATTAAGGGTTTAATATCGAATCATTTTAATTTTTTGTTTTTATGTTGGTAGTGTTGGTCTCGTATCTTTTTTTTAAAACCACTCGACGAATTATACTGTTTTCACTGTTAAAAAGTGTGGTGAAAAAAGGCGATGAAAATTTGGTTTGATCATACAACACAAAAAATTGTTAATTATACCAAACATTGTAAAATTAACTTTCCAATAAGAGGTTGTTTTAAAATGTAAATAAGAATTTATCGGTGTTCCATAAAAGTGCTGAAGCTGAGAGACAATGAGAGAAAGATGTATGTACAAGGTGTAAACATTCCAGCCAGGTGGCTGCCAAAGATGTAACCACTTTCTCTTACAGACCCGGACGCGCTTTTGCATTGTTTTTTCCGATATTGATCTTTGGGAATGAAAATTGTATTTCCTTAACTATCACCCTAACTTTGCACGTTACAGATTCACAGGTACACATATTTTTTCTCATCCATTACTGTTTCTAATAGAGAAAATGGTATCAGTAAGTACTGGTTTTGCAAACACGGGTGGAGAAACAGATGGTATTCGTTAGCATTATGTAGAGAAGAGTTTATAGATAATAGTTCGTAGCTTAGTTGAGAATGTTAAACATAAATTGGATGTTTAATTGGGACTATCAGTGCATGAAAAAGGAAAGGGTTTATGTACTTATTAGGGCGAGATTACGTACTGTCTGTAAACGATTTCATTTTTATGATGATGTTGTGTAAACAGTAGGTACCTACCCTAATTAAGCATTTCACAACCGGTCAAAGGTCTGTACCATCGCACGAGATAGTTTTAAATAGACTGCACATCTTCCTCACATGATTGGAATTGATAGCGGTGGTTTAAGTCCCATGGACACTCTTTCACTAGAGAACGAAGAAAAAAGAATACGGCCTTTCGTTTCAATGGAGTACCTAATAATATTATTGGAAAATGAACTCACCCTTTCGCAAGGCGGAGGCATAGCGGGTGCATCGACTTCTGTATAGATGCATAGAGTTGATTTTCTTGACAGCGAGTCACTGGCGAGACTGCTCGAACTTGACCCGGTTGAGAACTTCATGGTTCAGCAAAGAACAGTCAGGTGATGTCAACCTGCACGGCTATGTGATGTTGCCGGCACATCACACAGAGGCTTCCACCTTCTCCACTGTCTTCACTCTAACAATCAGATCTCCCAGGTATGCGCTAACGCAAGTGACAATAACTTCAAAGTCGACTGGATCCCAAGGTCGTTTCTATGTTTTATGAATGCTTGATAGCCTGGAAATAAAGAAAACATCACGTTATTAAATAAATTGGTTGATTTTGATCGTGAAATTATCAGTGATTTGATTTTATAGTAATGATCAAAATGTTACGAAATAAAACCATTTAGATTTTCATATAATATTAGCTCGGATGAGAGTTAAATCGATCACGATATATCGATTCGTAATCGATACGCAAATTGTTGTTTTATTGCGATATTTAGAAACCGCGTTGTTACGTAACGTTTTATTTTTTGTATCAAAGAATCTCGTTGCCTTTTTCTTTGCTCCAGTTGTGTTGAAACCCGACGAGGACTCAGCAATTTAGATAAGTTGTATCGATCAATCGATAGAAGCATCGAATCAATTAAGTGGAGCTCATTTGATCGATATCAGCGTAATGCAATTGTGGCAGCACGTACCTAATGACGAAATATCTTAACTATTTCATTGTGTTGGATATTTTAATGCAGTTCGATAAGTGTGGAGATAATGTTTAAGAAAGGTCTCTGTATCCTAAGTAATATTTCACATTAGAATAATCAGAATGATGGTGATGACGAAGAAACATAAGGAAAGAAACAATCAAAACCCAAAGTTTGCTTAAAATAAAGATTATCTCACTATCTGATTTTGTATTAATTTTCTTCTACAGAAAATTATACTATGGTTCCAGTTTAGGTCAGATACAAGATCAATAGCAAGAAGAGAGAAAACTTCGACGTCCTATGACACCATTTTTACTTTATTCCGATAAAGCTGTAACAATTTTATAACTAGAGAGACTTCAGTCATAATTTTGTGACATTATATTTATCTACCTTATTTTCTAGACTTTTGTTACCATGTTAAGTAACAAACAAACAAACAATCTCGTGTCAACGTAGTTGAAATTCTCTATTCTAAAAAAAAGTAGAGCAATGCATTCATTTTTATTATCCCATTGTAATTCTGAACTATAGTACTGTTAAACTGACATATGAGTACAATTTCTCATGGGTCTTACAATTTTCCGGCTACCATAATAACTGCCTTTAGGTCAAATGGGAAATGGGCAACAATCGCAAGAATGATTTAAGTGGGCCACACATTGCTAAAGATTTTTTAGTCAAAGCTATAAAACATGTTTTTAGTATTTACAAGCTTAAAGATGTTGTTACTGATACCTAAAATAAGTAAATATTCTGTGCTGATATTACTTCCTTGTTATATGAATTTTCAGTTCAGTACAAGATAAAGAGGAGTGAGAAAATGTAGAAGAGATTACGCCATAGGCCAACTATGATTTGATTTCAAGGTTCGCGAGAGTTTCCAGGTGCATGAGCCTGAAAGAAGTTGTGTAAAAAGTTGTTATATCGAGGTAAGTAACGCTATACTCGTACCCCCTTACTTATTAAAACTTATAATAACACATATTAACATAGTGTTTCGAAAATCATACTTGAGCTGGGCTTTAGATGCGGTATACCTAAGTTTTATGAATAAAGATCTGTCTCTGCCTACACCACTAAATAGAGACATGTAACAACATAGTAACTAGCTCATAGCAGCGGTGATGAACAAGCTGTGAGGAGGGTGAATACTTGAGGCTTCATAGTGTCCAGAGGAAACACAAAAGATCCCACTGAATCCAAGTGCCTGGTCTACTAGCCCCATTGAGTATCTCATATTACGCCCAATCTGAGTCAATTTCAAATGCTTCTGTAATAAATACGTACTAAAGTGACAGAGAACTCGTGGCACCTGAATCTGTGGAACTATTAACAAATATTATCTGTGCATTTACGAAAGTCTGCTACCTACACGATAGATTTGTTATTGCTATCATTTATTTTAAAACTTTTCAATTAAAATTCACTATGGAGTTTAAGTTTATTGCCCTAAGAAAGCTTTCTAATAGATTTTTGTACACAAAACATTGCGCAATAGGCTAAGTCGAGTTTGATGAATTAAAGCTACCGGGCAATGACCATGGTTACCTAACTGTGGAACAAAACGTTGAAGTGACGTTGATTTATAATCAAGGCTAACTGTAAACAACTGTGAAATATGAAGCAAATAATAGAAACTCTTTCATTTGGTAACACTCAATATTAAAATACACTATTAAGAAGTTTAATTAATCTTAAGGTGGCATTGTGCTTAAGAGAGATGATACTGAAAAGAGCGGTAATTTTGTAAAGTATTAGATGTCAAGTTGTCATGTCAGGTCATATAAAGAGAATGATCTGGGGTAGGTCAAATAAGGTGATGAATTTAGGCGATCAATCGAATCGATGTAACATGAATGTAATCACCGACAGTACGATTATCCTCTACAGTGACACAAGCAAGAAGATGTAACACGTGCAGGTAATAAGTTTTATCATGACATGGAACAGCAGTTGCATTGATTTTAATTACTAGAAAGAAAACGAGTTCGTTATTCTTCGACACCTTTCTAATTCAAATTGTCTGATAACAGTAGACAGCATATCTTTGCATAGTTTATCTTACTGTGTATAAATAGTACTTGTTTAATAGGGAAACACCGTAGCTACGTGTTTCGCATTCTTTATCAAGAGAAATTGAAACTGTTGCAATAAATTAGCAGTTTTGTCTTATTTAGAAGCTTAGTTAAAGAACTAGTGGTGCTCTTTGCACTACGAGTTCATTATTAAAGAGTTTAAATTGTGTTTAATCAGTGTGTTTTAATTAACTTCTTACTAACGACATTTCAGCATAGAATTGGTAATGTTTGTCGTGGCGTTGAAATAGAAATTCCGACGCTTAAGTTGTATGTTGTTGAATAAGCCAAATAGCTTGTTATGACTTTGTAAGGAATAGAATTTAACATTTCCTAGGAATATTGAATTTTCTTATACTATCTTCTAGATATTGTTGAATTAGAAACGGTAGCGTTGCAATATTTATGTTCAAATTCAAAATTTTATAAAGACCCCGAAGGATAAATTAAGTAGATTTTGTTGGAACCTAATGAACCATCTCGACAAAGACAAACCACAAACAAAACTTAAAAAAAAATACACAAACCACACAAAAATTTTAAGGTCCTACTTTTTCATAGAAATAAAAAGAATAGTAAAGTCAATCAAATTCGTCCTTGAGTCTTGGAAAACAAGTCTTGGCAAGTAACGTCTGAGAAAATTGCAACATTAATTAATTCAAGCCATATAGTAGAGGTATTGTTGCCGTGGGAGTTCACAAACGGGTTAATAACTCAGCAATAGCGAATACTTTAGTCGTAGTAAAAATTACTTAGAAATATTCATAAGTTATTCGTTGAGAAATACGCGAAAAGAAAGGTTATGTAGAATATTCATTATTGGTGATACAAGAAAAGTGCAAAAACTGGTGAACTAGCTCGATTTCGCGGTTTATGTGGCATTGCTAGGTATGTAGTGGTACCTACTACCTATATAGCAATGCCACATTAAAGATATAACGTTCCCTTGGATTGCGGTTTTCCGGCATAAGTCTCGGGCGGAGGTTTATCAGTTCCATGACGACCTCTTTGATTATACATTGATACATCTTGTAGATTATAGTTACCATTTTACCATTGAGACGGGTGGATTTCATATTTTAAGATTACATAATAATATAATAATAGTGGGACATTAACAGAGACGACCATCTGAGCCCAAACTAAGCGCAGCTTGTGTTATAGAAACCAGATAACTGGTAATATACTACATATACTTAATTAAAGATAATTACACCCAGAGTCAAGACAAACAGACGTGACCACGCCACCGGCCCTTCAAATACATAAAAAAATAATAACTACCAATGTAAAGTTACCTATCGTTGATATAGCTACTGTGTCTTTAATCAATGCACAGGTTACTGATAAAGCAATTATAACTATTTTAGATTTAATGGCTGTGTTGTATGAACTAAGCTCAATGCTATTACAGAACGATAACGATACGTTATCAGTATGCTTTAATAGCTAGTTACACATACCTCAATATGCTGTTAAGAAAACTGATTGTTACACAAAGGAAAATATTGAAGATGGTTGTGAACGGTAATAAGCAATATTTTAAGTAAAATCTAAAAAATTACAACAAACACAGAACATAAAATATTAAAAAGATGATTAATGTGAAGTAAAGGATGAAAATAGTTACCTAGCAAGAGAGCTGGTAGAAGCAATATTCTTAAAGGATAAATGGAAATTCTACTAAGGAAGTGTAATATTACTCTACTGAGCCAAAAATTAATGACTTAATATGCCAAGAACTGGGCCTATTGTCACGTGTAGGGGAACAGAAGGCAGAACGGACCACTTAAGGAAAAACGCATTTAGAAAAAAAAAAATATATTTATGTAAACTTTTTTTCAGTACAACTAATCAACACTTTAATCTTTATCTTACTTATTAATTAGACTTTAATCAAATCACAATTTGTGAAGATATTAGATGATTTCTAATAACTAACTTTGGTCCGTTTTACCTTCATGCAGAAGGTAAAATGGATCACCCTTAAGGGCAAAACGGACTATCACTAATCAGAGCATCTTTCGCACACAAATATGACTTCATCATCGTTGTCGTCTACTCCAGCGCAACAGCAATGTGCCCATGATTGGCAATCTTGACATTGCACCCACCCATCTGTTGATTCCGAATACATGTGGCCACAGTAAAGGTATCATCGTCTTCGGAGGAACTGTCACTTCTGTTCTTTTTAGTTGCCTTTATATCACTTTTTTACTAGCTTTGCCTTTCGATGATATTTGTATGGTGTCGTTCTTATAATTTGTCATTTTCTTCTTCGATCCCTTTACTAAAGTCTCGTTCCATGTTCCATGTTCTCGTTTACTAGTCTCGTTCCATGAATTCTGATTAGACGTTCTTCTATAATTATTAACCATCTAAAACAAGAAATACTATCATATGTAACAAAACAAAACCACAAAACAAAAAAAAAATATATATATATATACCAAGAACACATTTATATTGAAGGTAAAACGGCACCCCGGTCCGTTTTGCCTGGGGCCGTTTTGCCTTTTAGGTGTTATTAACACAACAAAACAATTTTGAGGTTGTGTCGCATGTAATGGCCCTCATAATTAAATATTAGGTCAATAATAAAACATTCTAACCATGGAATCCAATGGGACACGTTATCATAAACCAAACGAAACTGGAGGCCAGTCAAAAAACCAAAATTTTACATCAAAATCTCAAAAAACAAACTTACCTCGCTGTAATTGTGTGCATGCGGGCGATGTCATTGGGCACACTGACCGAGAGAAATGACATGACTGCCTATTAAATGGCACAACTCATTCATAGATGGAGCTACTGGTTCCGAAATTATTAATGTGTTCCGTTTTGCCCACTGGGTCCGTTTTGCCTTCTGTTCCCCTACCAATGTCAATGCAAGTGGTATTGTGGTGACGGGTATAGTTCAATTGTAAAAGGATAAGGTACCTAAAATTTAATTTCGACAATAAGTTGTAATAATAGTTATAGTAGGTAGCTTTTTGACTTCTGTGTTTATAAGAGGAGTTAATAGAAGAAGATGGGATAGTATAAGAGAGTAAGATTGTGATATAACAAGATTTCTATACATAAACCACTAGGAAAAAGACTGTAGAAATTTATAGCTAAAAACAAACCTATCAAGTAACGGGATACTCGCTTCAAAATACGGAAACACCAAGCTCACTGGCACAAACAAAACTGTGTTTAAACCGCCGCATACACACAGTTTATATAAATATGATAATCTACCACCTTTCAGGAACTAGTACTGCAACACCACACGCGAACTTCGATACTTAACTATTCAAAGCAATTCAAACAAATTCAACAACTGCAACAGCAAAGGAAACTGAGCACCTACCTACTGATTAATTTTACTTGTTTTGTGTAATTACGATGATGGACTTAACCCACCATCACAATTCCGCCATAACTAAATCCTGTAAGCCATGATTGAGAACAACACACGTGAAGAGGCTCGGGTTTTAGTTAAAAATTCGGTAAAACTTAGACGAGGTGTCAACTGTTTGGAAACTAGTACACCTTTGATCAAATAACAAAAAGAGTTAGAAAGTTGGATTGACCATTTCCCTCCAAGAAAAACGGGAATCAGCACTGGAGATAAAATAATGTAGAGAATAATAATAATATTATAGTGGAACATTAACACACACGGTCATCTGATCCCAAACTAAGCAGAGCTTGTACTGTGGAAACCAGATAACTGGTAATATACTTACTAGTACAATACTTTTATTTTGTAATTACATAGGTACATATATATGTACTACACATATATAGATAATTACACCCAGACTCAAGACAGACATGTTCATCACACAAATGTCAAGCTTATTCTTTTTTTATTCTGTAATAGGCTTGCACTTGACCACAACTTGCCTGCTGTTAAGCAATGATGCAGTCTACAGTGAAACGCGCTTACCCTGTAAATACCGATTCACTCGTGACTTGAAGACAGGCAGTTTATAGCTATCGATAAGTAATTTAACCTACCTTTTCAAGCTGATTTCAATTAGGTGTAAATATGGTAAAATCTTCACTTCACTCCACTTCAACTCTTTTTAGTGTCCCACTGCTGGGCACGGGTCTTCTCTCAGCTATCTTACTAGTTGAGAGAGTTTAGTGTGGGTTGGTGGATGTCACATGTCCTCGAATGATTAGTTCTTAGACATGCCGGTTTCCTCTCGATGTTTCCCTTCACCGATATTGAGCAGCGGTGATGAAACAATTCACACAAAGTTTGGGCACGACTGGGATTCGAACCCGCGACCTTATATTTCTAAGGCGAGGCCCGTACCACTGCGCCACCGCTGCTCTCATGGTAAAATCACGGGAGTTTAAATACTCACGGAAATATAACCTAAAAGAATGTACGTAACTAAATAACAATCTCAAAATTAAAGGAGAGGATGTTAATTTCTACGTTATTCAAGTATCTATGTAAGTACTTTAACTTCCAACTTCCTATCGTTTACCTAATTAAATATCAGTTAAAAAGTAGGCTGTTTCCGGTATTAATATGTAGCACAATTGAGAGTCACTATAATATAAAAAGCGTAAAGGCATTTATTCTACTTTCTTAGTTGATTAATTATTGTGATCGGAAACAAATCGTGTAAGCTACCGAAAAAGAATACGACTCTAATTCGGAAGTTAACTCGATTTAATAAATACTCAAGACTGCTTACTACTATAAAAATTTGGTCAATATGAATATAACATCAACAATAATAAGACTAGCTGACCCGGCAGACTTCGTACTGCCTTAATCGATAAATAAAAGACATTCTGTATAAAATATTTTTTTTCTCACCTTTTAAACCTTCCCTAGACCTCCACGAACATTTCAAGACCAAGATAAGATAAATCCGCTCAGTCGTTCTCGAGTTTTAGTGAGACTAACAAACAGCAATTAATTTTTATATACATACTAGCTGACCCGGCAGACTTCGTACTGCCTCAATCGATAAATAAAAGACCTAAACTTTTGTATAATTTTTTTTTCTTACCTTTTAAACCTTCCCTAGACCTCCACGAACTTTCAAGACCTAGGTAAGATATATAGATATATGGATATAGATTATCGCAAAGGTAGGTAGAGATGACTATATTGTACAAGATTATCTTATCTGTGGTTGTATTATGCAGTCTTTTTGGTCTTTTTGGGTGCTGACCAAGGGAGAGTAATAGTAGCAAGAAATGCAAAAAGTCAAGTTATACATTTCAAATCAGAGACCGGATTTGAGAAACTAGTGCATACAACCTAGTATGTTCTAAGTCCTAGAATATTCTGGGTTGTTTACGGCACAAATGGGATTTCACTAGATTTAATGAACAAAAGAAAGTCCAAACGTGCCAAATACCAGTCCACCTACCGTAAACTTGGGTACCCAGTATGCAGATGAGGCCAGTACATCCCTCAGTATCTACTAGGACCTCGAGCGCAGCCAATCGGTTGAAACGGCACGCGATAAACATAAATAGCCAGTTAACACGCAAACTTCGTCAGAATAAAAAATTGTTACTTAACGGGACATTCTAAACTGACAAGGGTGCATTAGTATCTTCGTAAAGATTTACTGACGCGAGAATCAACTCACCGATGATTACCTTAATGGCAAAGATCTGAAGTATAATATCTGCGTCTGTTAAAAGATTTTTTTAACCTTACCTAACCATCACCTAAAATTGTCCGGCAACGTCCTGAACCGAGGTTCGTCCGCACATGGGGAGCCCTCATGGCAGTTGCCACATTACTTGATCGGTTCGACCGTGCTTAGACGGTGAACCAATAGAGGCCCGTCCGGCTAATTGGGTTAGGTCATCCGCAAAAATCCTTAACCTTACAATAACAGACAGAGATAGAGCCGAGACGGCTCGGTTCTGTAGATAATAACAAAACCGAGACGGAAGGAATCCCAAAATAATATAATATATTACAAGGGTAAAAAGTCTTAAATAAACAGGTAACTATGTATGAGTGCGAAATTCCATTTCAATTCTTTCATCTGATTACCAAGAATAACAAAAAACTTCCATTGAATAGTAAAGTAGATTAAGTGTCTTTAAAAAAATCACTAAATCTATTTTATTTCAAAGTGGAGAGTATAAAAACTTAGCAAGCAGCTACTAAAAATAAAAACACGTCATTTGTGATAAGATTGCAATGTTATACACCACTTTTAAGGCGCTATAAAATGTTGGTTACATAAGTGAAACGAAATCATGCTCAATACTTGCATCCGTTAAGATCTCGGCCAATAACGTCCCAAGTAGTAATAATAATAATAATATTTTTGGGACATTAACACACACGGTCATCTGGTCCCAAGCTAAGCAGAGCTTGTGTTATGGAAACCAGATAACTGGTATGGTATACTATACATATAATACTTTTCTTTTGTAAATATATACTTATAATAGATATTTACACCCAGACTCGATACAAACACAAATGTTCATCATTAATGTTTGTCTCGGGTGGGAATCGAGCCCACGACCTGCGGCGTGAAAAGCAAGTATCTTACCGACCACGCCACCGGCCCGTCAGTAATATTTAATATAATATGATGGGCCGGTGGCGTAGTCGGTAAGATATGTACTTGCTTTTCACGCCGTAGGTCGTGGGTCCGATTCCCACCCAAGACAGACATTTGTGTGATGAACATGTCCGTTTGTCTTAAGTCTGGGTATAATTATCTATATTTAAATATCTAATTACAAAAGAAAAGTATTATCTAGTAGTATTTTTTTTTAATATTTTTTTATAAATCTCAGGTAATGGTTGGGGCCTTTTTGAGTATGTTCACATACTGCAGATTTCGTCGAGCGTTGATGTTTTACGTCAGCTATGTGTTCTTTTACGCGGGTTCCTATACTTCTTTTTGTTTATCCTATATATGAGAGTCCACACTCACAGTCAATTTTATAAACACCTGCATCTTGTAGAGGGACTTGACACTTGACAGATGGTAAAAATTGACTTATCTTGGTTTTTGGCTTGAAGTAAGTATTTATAGAAGCTCGCTTAAGGATATAGCCAAAAAAAGGATAAAGATTAGATTTTAAAAATAAACCGCGATAAAATCCGTTAAAATGTAGTTTTATTTCAATGTGTGTGATATTCGCGTAAATCTAAGACAATACTATACTTACTAATTAGTAAACAAACTGGTTATTATGAAGGTAAGCATAAAAACACGAAAATCTATTAGATATAGATACCTACTGTACTTTTTCGGGTAAAATCAACACATCGGATTGATAAAAAGTGGGATATAGATAGAATATAAAAATGTTCCCTGATTTAGCCTGACTTGCGTGAGGAAGATTAAATTTATTTTTAAGTATGAATTAAATATGTTTAATCCCGGAAATCTTCTTCGTCATAATGTTATCTGTATTTGGTGATGAAAAAACCGCGGTCAAAACATTCTAAATATCGCATGACATTTTCGGAACCAATTCTAACAAGTTTTTGCCAAGATTCCCAAAATTCTGGTTAAAATGTGATTTAATGGTAAAGTTACATTAGATTCGGCCACGCGTGACGGCAAGCCGTTCAATCTACGTGATATTCCTCCAGCCACAAGTTCAATGACCATGGAGGTCAGGTGCGAGATAAAAAAGTATCTCTACCGTTTCCGCAATCTCTAATTTTCGGTCGTAAACGTTAATTGCACGGCCAGCACCCAGATCGATTTTTCGACCGAAACCAGCATTTTTAAACCTGAATGTTAAGTGATTTTAGAGTTATTTGCGTAATACCATTAAAGATTTAATGTAAAATGAATCCACAAACGAAGTATTAAAATTTTTTGGAATTTAACACAACATCTCATTTTGCCGGCTTCAAATATTGTAATAAAATCCTTATCACCTTAGAAAATTAAAACACGGAATTGGTATTGCGCGCGTTCCCCTCTGACGTACATGCACTTTTGAATCTATATACCTACTGTTCATGTTTTGCATTTGAAAACACGCTTCAACTTTTACATGACTGTGCTGTACACGGCTACATGTTAAGCTATACAATTCCAGTATAAGCTGATCTCGCATTGTATCAGATTTCCGTGTAACGAGAGGTCAGATTATACTGGATTTATACAGCTTAATGTGTCGCCGTGTACGTGGTTATCTCGCGCTCCCAAAAATTGGCAGAAACAATTTACTACTAGAAGTTGCGAATACTGCTCTAAACTTATCACACATAACTTCAGACAAAAAACGTAGTAACTATATCCGCATTACGCCCTTATTAATAGGATCTAAGTTCCAAGGCTTTTATAATTTTAATATAACACTTACAACACTACAAGGTCTATTGTCCACACCTGCAACGTTATCAAGAGCCGTTAACATGCCCGTATTACTTTAGACCTTTTTGCTTGTACCTTGTTTTCATTCGTTCCTACAATAGGGGTGAAGCTAAATATGGAATACGCCAGCGCGTCGTGTGTGGTCGACCATGTTAAGATAAGATTTAGCAAAAACGTGACATTACAGATAGACACCATCTTGTGATTCATGTAAACGCAGTCGTTCGAGACAGTTGAAAGACACATTTTTAAGTCCTTTTTACTATTGAAATAGGAGTTCTTTTAAAGATACTATTAAAGAAACATGAAACGGTAAAATGACCCTTTCTAAGTCTGTGATTGGAGCAGCGGTGGCGTAGCGGTACGTGGTTATTAGAAATATAAGTTCGCGGGATCGATTCCCCGTCGTGCCCACACATCTTTGTGTAAATTGTTTCATCGCCGCTGTTATATATCGGTGAAGGAAAACATTCGAGGACATGTGACATCCACCAACCCGCACTAGGCCAGCGTGTGTGGATTAACCTAAACTCTCTCAACTCGTAAGATAGTTGAGGAAAGGCCTGTGGTATAAAAGGATACTAAAAAGGGTAAAAGTGAAGTGTGATTCAGTCAATCGGCTTCAATTGCTGATTTCGCCTCAAAAAGACCGTAATTAATAGGGGAATGAACCACTTTGGGCAAGTTTTCTAAAAATAAGCTCTGAAGGAATACTTTACACGCTGTTGTAGTTAGCAAATATTTTTCATTAGATTGGTTATTATAACACGAATGGAGAAGTTATAAAAGCTACTCGTTGCTAATACTTTGAACATCAAAGCAAAGCCTTTCCAAAGCAGTCAATCTAATCCTAACAATGACTATATAGGTATCCATTTGGATTTTATTAGTTCGATACATAAACAAAGGATATCAAGAGTTCACTATTCTTAACATTTTGATATACGAATGCCTAGGTCAAGTCGATCACGTTACGTTAGAAGAAACTCCGTGTGTTGTGTTACCCTTGATATTGTCCAGGACGTCAGAATAGCTGTCCATTCGAGTGTACACCTTGAACGCAAATAGGCGAGTCACGATTTCGCCTTATTAAGATTAACGGGCACTTTGGCAGCTCTATTTCTCGTTTTATTGTGTGCAGCTAATTATGAACTATCTTGCTAAGTATAACTTGATAAGTAGCTCTAATCTTATCAAGTAATTATTACTATTCTAAAATTAATTACTTCATGCAAAGCACTCTATTCGTGTCGAGATACGCCCAGATAATTGGTGCAGGAAGGTCAATAACTTTGCCAAGCACAAAAAAAGTATTTATGTTGACAAATAGACGATAATTATACGAAAACAAGTAATAAAATTGACGTAGTTTTTATTAGTGAGACTAATAAATTAGAAGCTAATAAGCAAGCGATCACAAAATCAACAATAGGGCATGAAAAGGATCGAAAGTTTGCCGAAAGAGAGGAAGTTATACTGAATGTAGAGCGTCGTCCTTTTCTCTCGATAACATCAAGATTGTTGTAACGCCTCGTTGTAAAAGCCCCCGATTTTTTCATCCTCCATCTACCTGCACTCGGAAATTCTTCAAATATCTGGAGTTCCTTTGTTAATAATTTCGGTGCACTTGGTAGAAAAAAAAAACAAAAATAGCATTCTGTGGTCTTTTTGTAAGGAGTGGGTAAAATGCTACCTGTTGCGATTTATTGACAAATTGCAGACTTTTATTGTAATTTTTTTTTGGTTAAATGGCGCAATTTTGATGGTAAGGTTTGACAGATTTGCATTGTAATTTCTCAGATTTTAGTGAATTTTTGTTTTAGGTATTCGGTCGTCATTTAGTTAAGTTGGTTTGTTGTAAGTATTGCAATATGCAGTTCTATTTTATGGTAAATATGTGTACATACACTTAAAAATGTGTGCGCCCCGGTGGTGCCTTAAAGCTGGGGTGCAACGGTGGGCTGACTAGAGCTCGTGGTCCACTCGATCGAGCACTTATTCCTGATCGGCGGGCAGTCTCAAAGAATAGGGTCGCGAGTTCTAGTGTGTGGCCTACCTAAATATTTGTAGCTGGTCGATTTTGACAAGGAACACGTTTCATTTGATGCACTGTATTTATTGCATATGAACAGCGGCGTCGCAGCGGCACGGGCCTCGCCTTAGAAATATAAGGTCGCGGTTTCGAATCCTGGTCGTGCCCACACATTTTTGTGGGAAATGTTTCATTGCCGCTGCTCAATATCGGTGAAGGAAAACATCGTGAGGAAACCGGCTTGTTTAAGAACTAATCACCAACCCAAACTCTCTCAACTTTTAAGATAGCTGAGAAGAGGCCCGTGCCCAACAGTGGGATAAAAAAAGGATTGACGTGACGTGTATTTATATATAATATCCGGATGACCGAGCTTTGCTCGGTATTTTTTTTTTATTACATTTTCTAAATATGATTCCTAGCTAGATCGATTTATAGCCCCCGAAACCCCTTATATACTAAACTTTATGAAAATCGTTGGAGCCGATTCCGAGATTCCAATTATATATACAAGAATTGCTCATTTAAAGATATAAGATTTACAGAAACTAGTGGATTTAATATATATTCATGTAAGAAAACTGACATGAGTTATTGTTAATATATTATTATTGTTTTCCTAGCTAATAAATACTCGGTTTAATTACCTGTAATTATAATAAGGTGTACCTAATATATCTTAAAGGCGTTAAAATTAATAATTTTATCGTAAAATGACATCTAATTAACAAATTCTTTGCGTGAAACTTTTACTATTTTTAATCTCTAACGAATAAGAAGTGGTTTAAGTTGGACGTGTGTATTAGTGTACAAGTTTGTTGCATTGTAGCGCCTTAACAAATGGAGCGATTTTGATGCTAATACTTTATTTGAAATATGAAGTGATAAAAAAGTTTTGAGGACGTTTCTCGAGGGTGACATTAAATTTTTAATGAGTTTGTTTAAAACTTAAACTCGCCTCTCATTCTCCGCAAGGCCATTTTTTATTTATTTAAGTGTAAACTGTTGTAATAAAACAATAAAATAACACTGAAAACAATTATAAACAACTATGTTTAATTTCTTTAGTATTATCGACAAGGTTCGGTCGTAAAATAAAGTATTTTTCTCACAATTATAATTGTTATTGTCATTTTTGTGAGGTGTCACGATGCTCTGCCGTCGTAACTGCTCACCTCTGAGATTTAAGATTCAAATAATTAGGAACAACGAATTTATTATCTCAAAAAGACATTTACATTTAACTTTATATGAGATACAAACTATATATAAAATATCATCCGTGACACATAAACAGTGCTTGAGGGTATACAAAAAAAAAACATTTTACTAACACTACACTATTTTACCGTCCAATGAAACAAAATTAAGTGGTCAATCAATAAATCAATAATTTAATGTCTTAGCTCTACCTGCCTATAGTTTAATTTATATATTAATAAAAAAAGAAAAAATATTTATTTGACACATAGCAAGACACACACAATCAAATAATAATATAATATAGTGGGACATGAACACACACGGTCATCTGATCCCAAACTAAGCAGAGCTTGTTGAAACCAGATAACTGGTAATATACTACATGTAATACTTTTCTTTTGTAAAAACATACTTAAATGTAGATAATTACACCCAGACACAAGACAAACAGACATATTTAAACAAATGTTTGTCTCGGGAGGAAATCGACCCTACGATTTGCAGCGTGAATTTTACTGACCACGCCACCAGCCAGTCAAAAAAAAACACCTGTAAAAAGAAAATAAAAAAATAAAACAGATAAAAAAGAAATAAAAAACAAAAGAGTCCTATCAGTGTGACCCGTCAGTGTCAAACGTGGACATTGCTCAGTAACTGATGAAAGAAAAAAAATGTACGGTAGTACCTAAGTTGGAATCTGGGCAAGCTCGATTTGGGGAAACAAGGAATAAAAACGAAACCTAGATTAATTTACTGACGCAACACTACCAACATCTACCAAATTTTATGAAAACCGTTAGATCAGTGACGAGGTTTTCATTCTATCAATATTAATTTATTACGTATTCTATTACGTTACAATATTACATGTAGTTACAAGAATTGGTCGTAATTTCGTAATGTAAGAAACATTTGCGTTAAAAATACAACATAATATCACATAGTATTGTCTTATGGTTGGAATATACCACCAGCTTGGGACCCAGTGCTTAATTTACCTACTTGTACCAAAACCCAAGCAAAATCAACTCAGAATTCAAGACACTGTGAGCTCAGTTTGCTTAAATCGGAACGCAACTTAAATATTAATGTTTGAAGGTAGTCAGTAATAATTGTGATTAATATTTTTGGACGTCAAATATCTCAGTCCACCCATGAACATGAAGTCTGAAAAGACTTTGAAACGTCGGGATCTAAAATCTAAAATAAACCGCGATAAAATCCGTTAAAAAGTAGTTTTATTCCAATAATATCACATATTAAGGCCATCGTGTAGTTAACTTTTATTCGTGTCCCGCATATTCTTATGCGGGATAACGAACATTCTACATAGAGGCTTGTATATAACAAGAATTGGTCGTAATTTCGTAATGTAAGATAAATTTGCGTTTAAATACACACCTTGAGGGCTATTTTCACTTGTAGCGATCGGCAGCTTTACTATTGTCATCCTAAAATCGCCAACCAATAGCTGCAAGACTTTTATTATGTTATTATAGTCATGATAACTTAAACATTTAAAAAGACAGCTAGGGTAATTGCTATCAGCCCGAAAATCGGGTTCTGTTGTGTTTATTTCATCACTGATTGCTACAAAACTTTGGGGATGTTTATAATAAAGAAAAGTAATATTGACTCTTTGTTTTTTACTAGGTACTCACTTTCTATAACTGCCTCTATAATCATCTTTTGCCATGAATTTTGTCCTAGAAGTGTATAGTTTTGGACTTTGCTCATTAGTAAAAACATCTTAGTATCTCACTGCTGCGTACGGTCTTCTATCAACTAACGTGTTCTTCATACGCTGGCTCATCAACTGAATATTTAGTTATTTAGTTCTAATAGTTGCACCAAAGTTTGTTCACGGAATACTGTTACGTTGATTTAAAATGTCAATTTATCATTAACCTTTTTTTACAGTTAAGTCTTTGTTGCAACGACAAAACTCATAACACGAAGATTATTGTCTGTATATCACAAAGGAATGCGTTCAGTCGTTCACTGCTATTTTTCATTAAAATTCCACCATTATACTGCGCTCACCGGTAAGCACACCGGATATCCATATGTGAAGAAATAAGGTCGTGTTGCGTTTATGGTAGGCAAAGCATTACGGATTCTCTAAGCATAAATTTCGCCTAGTTTCTTAACTAGGTGCCAGATTACAACATAAATATATCACTGCAACAACTATGCTTAGAAATAAATTTTCTAACCATAGTTATCAATACTAATATTATAAAGCTGAAGAGTTTGCTTGTTGATCGCGCTAATCTCAGAAACTACTGGTCCGATTTGAAAAATTCTTGCACTGTTAGATAGTCCATTTATTTAGAAAGGCTACCGTTTACGGAACTGGGTCCCGAATGGAGGCCCATGGATTAAAAGTCTATCCTACACGTTTTGTTCTTTTCGATCTATCGCTTAATCCTAGGTATATCTCTGGACAGATACATGTCAAAACGACTTTTAAGGTTAAAATCTATGTCTAAACGTCTAAACTACGACTGAAAACTGGTAACAACTAGTTTTCCAACTGAACAAAGGTAAAGTAAATCTTTCATGGTTCGTGCATGGTTCTGCGCAGAAGCACAGTTTGCACAGCTGTTGTGACGTCACACAACGGACCAGCCTTTTAATACAATTTCAACGTGTACTACTAGGGCGGGTGACGCAGTTTAATCAGACGATTAACCAAATATTTTATAAATGTTACAATAATGTTATTTAAATATTTAGTAATTATATTACGTTATTTACGTCCGTCCTATTAGTAATTTAATATATTCAGATATTTATTTTGGGTGACACACTCGTTATTTGGGTAGGTACTTATATGGAAAACGACTGAAGAATTTTAATACAATTAATAGTACTAATTTTAGATAGATAGGTTCATTTTTTATTTCTCTTGATAAAATTGCTTATTTATTTTCGGAAGAGGAAGACATGATATCCAAGTATCTAAAAGAGGCATTATCTATTGGTTACCCAGACTTTTTCTAAACGCCTCACAAACTTCTATGTGTGGGTATGTACGAGCTTCGGCTCAATACGTTGCCAAACAACTCAACATTTTGGAATGTACAATTAGCATCCTTATTTTTCTGAAACAAGATCTCATCATCATTATCATCATCGGCCTATTCTAATCCACTGCTGGACATAGGCCTTTCCTAAATTACGCCTCTGAGCACGAATCGCGGCTACTCTCTATCTAGTTCTTTCCGGCCGCCCTGCTGACATCATCACTCCCAACCTAGTCTGAGGGCGTACTACACTACGTTTGCCAATTTGTGGTCTCCACTCAAGAACTTTTTTACCCCAACGGTGGTCAGTTCTACGTCAGATGTGAGCGGCCCACTGCCACTTCAGCTTACTTATCATCGGATCACTTTATCGCTTCGGATATAGGTCTTATCGTATGTTTTTAATTAAAAATCCTAAGTCTAAGGCCCGTTTTAGAATAAATCCGTGTGATTTGTATCCTAACCTGAGTTGTCGTATTACTGTAAATGTCACTCAAGCAAGCGTTTGTTGGCTTCAGTCACCCTTCAGCTTACGAATAAATGTAAATAGAATCGTTTGTTTGTTAGTCCTTGAGTAAAAGTAGAACACAAATCTAATTTGTGTTTGTGAAGCTTTGTAACTGCATTATATGGGATTTATGAGATTTATTTTAGTTACAAAGTAAAAATACATGAAACCAGGTAATTACTATAGCAACAAGTTGAGCATCTATGCATGCCGCAGTAGATGTAGTCATATACTCCTGTACCTAAGGCATGAAATAGTGTATATGTCGTAGTAAGGGGATTAGTTCATTATATCACTACATCGATGGTCGCTCTATCGAAAACGTTCCATCGACGGGCTAATGTATCGACAGTACCCCAAATCGATGTTACGCTACATCGACGGTACACCATATCGAAGGTCACTACATCGATGGTCGCGGTATCGAAACATGGAACGTTTAGAATACACCGACCATCGATGTAGTGACTTTCGCAATGGAGTACTGTCGATGAAGCGTACCATCGATTTGGGGTACTGTCGATACATTAGCCCGTCGATGGAACGTTTTCGATACACCGACCATCGATGTAGTGACTTTCGAAATTATGAACTAGACCCCGTAGTAAGATAGATCAAGCCGTAATATAGTTATATCCCTAGGGATATAATTATATACCGTAACATAGTTATACGAAAGCGAGCATGCTTTAAGATTCGTTCTTTATGCTGTGGTTCTAGTCGTCAATTTTACCTGCCTACCTTCCTATTATCTATAGCGTTTGCAGTTTGTAGCAAAATAGTTTTAATAGGTATCTATCTTTTTCAAGGAAATCAACTCAGATTTCTGTATTATTAGTACCGTGACTCATATTTGGTTCCTATTTTGTGGTCAGGCGCATTTGACGTCAACAAAGACGACCTCATTCCGAAACTATGTTCCAACTTACTCCGGTCCCTTAATTAATTGTTTAAGTAAGTAGTACCTAACAAATTCGAAATATGCTTAGGTAATTCTGGTTTTGAGAAGGTTGGAAAAATATTATCAAGAAGTTAATTAAACCCCCTTAATTTTATATCGAAAATTTATAAAAATATGGAAAAATTTAATACTACGCGGTAATAAGTAAGTAGTTATCCTGTAAGTCAATTTAAAGAAACACACTTAACTATGTATTACCCAGATAGAAAATTCCCCAATGTTTATCACAAATAATACTTGACAACCTGAACCAAAAAGGCTATACTATACTTACTTGAAACTAGACATTCTTCAGGTCTTCCCTAATGACTATGTGAAATCAGAAATTAATTTGGAATATATTTTGCTACGATTTTTGATTTGCAAAATTTTCAAATATTTTTGCGTCGTGGTCGTGCAACCCTAATACCTGGTTTTTCTAACTTTCTTTGACATAGATAAAAGATGTGACAAATGAATGACAGTTGGCGGTCTCTCCAAAAGTTAGGGTTTTATATGTTTCTTTTGTTTTGTAGAAGTTTTCTATAAATGATTTATTAAAATTTTAACGTCACAAAACTATTGCGCGTAGTGCGATAGTGAACAGCCCACGATCTTTTTAAATTGATGTCTTAATAGTAGATAAAACTTGATCAAAGATTAGAAGAAACAATTAAATCGATTGAACGAACAAAAGATTGAGAAATCAATAAGTGTTTCTAAAGGCTTGACCTTATTCGATGTTGATAATCATTAATCAATTAATTTAATTATGGTAAATTTAACAGTAATTTCTCTTAATTAATGAAAAAGTTGAATGAAAATGAATGATATCACCGAATTAGCTAGGAATCACATTTTACACTTGAGATCAATTTAAATATATATAAAAGAAAATTGTGTTAGTTACACCATTTATAACTCAAGAACGGCTACACCGATTCATTAATTAATGAATTAATTAAAAAAAATATTTAATTCAATATTTTTTATTTAATTTTATTAATAATTGATTTAAAAAAAATAGTTAATTTGTTTTAAAACTAATAAATAAATAATTAATTAATTTTGGACGTGAAATACTTAAGTTTCCTAAGGTGACTAACACTTGCACAGGTAGGCCATAATCAACGAGTGCACATAATTCTCTATTCTCTGGATTTATTTTAATTAAACAATACTAGTAGACTTTATGCACTTGTATCAATAAATAACAATGAAATATTATGTAGCTATACTATTCATCTTTATTTATAGATACTTTACCTAAATAAACAATCATTGTTCGTCAAACAGTGTAATGAAATTGAATTTATTTTTTCTAAAATAGGTTCATGCTTGATCACAACTTGTCTGATGATAAGTAGTGATGTAGTCCACCATGGAACACGCATATTCAGTACCTATAGTCTCTCGTGATTGTGAGAGGTATTCGGTGGAAGGTGGAAGTGGAATGAGGCTTCATATGGTGGACCATGATAAAACCCATTAACGGGAAAAAACCTTGGAAAACGGTTGTTTAAGTGCTGTAGGTATCTACTCAGAAACGTCAATTAATTTCAATATGAAGGCCCGGTGGCGTGGTCGGTAAGATACTTGCCTTTCACGCCGCAGGTCGTGGGTTCGATTCCCACCTGAGACAAACATTTGTTTAAATATGTCTGTTTGTCTTGTGTCTGGGTGTAGTTATCTATATCTTAATATATATATATTTCTTGTGTGCGTGTGTATGTGACTGAACTCCTCCTAAACGACTGGACCGATTTTGATGAAATTTTTTGTGTGTGTTCAAGGGGATCTGGGAATGGTTTAGATTCACAATTTTGCGCGGTACGAAGTTCGCTGGGGCAGCTAGTTTAGGTATATATTTACAAAAGAAAAGTATTATATGTAGTATATTATTAGTTATCTGGTTTCCATTGTACAAGCTCTGCTTAGTTTGGGATCAGATGACCGTGTGTGTTAATGTCCCACTATATTATTATTATTATTAATTGGCATAGGCACAAACCCTTGTACTTGCCAATGATTTTATTGTAATGTTGGTGCTTTATACTGTTGACACGCCTTATAAATAAATAAAATAAAAATAAATAAATTTCTCTCGCGCGCTCATTCATCTAAGCCTACCTATTTAATATTTCTAAGAAAGGTATATTATTTAGCATAATTGTCACGATAGAAAACAATTAACACGAAGCATGTGAGATTAGAGACAATGGCTGCGATGCTGCAAAGATAACAGTTGATAAGATCTGTCTACGGCACAGTTATGGAAAATATTTTGCAATAATTACACTAAGCCACCTACTTTAAAAATAAAATTCTTGTAAGTGACTATCAGTGAAGAAACCGGCGAAGAACCAATTATTCGAGAACTAATTATTAAGGCCTAAACTCTCTCAACTCGTAAGATAGTTGGGAGAAGACCCGTGCCCATCAGTGGGACATTAAAAAGGGTTGAAGTGAAAGTGTGAGTGACTACTTATTTTTTAGGGTTCTGTTCCTCAATTGGTAAATACGGAACCCAATATGGATCACTTTTTTTGCTCTGGGGCTACTGGACCGATTGAGTTTAAACTTGATACACATAAGTAAATTGCATGGTAACCCAAAGAGGGACGTGGTATACATATAAATTAATTTTAAACAAAGCTATTTTTTAAGATTTAAATGTTGTATGGACTTAGTCAGTAATAAAGTGATTAATATTGTAATTATTAATGGAGAGGCAAAATTTTAATAGAAAATTAAAAAATTAAGTTTTATTTTTTACTACAGTGTGTGACTTTCATTTCCTTTCTCTGAAAATATTGGGTTAACAATTATAAAAAAAAAATTGTTTGTATTAATGGCGGGAAACCTAAGCAGTACAAATCGAGGTTCACCTATGAGATTTATCTCTGCCTATACCATTCGCATCAAACATGAGTATCTACAAACAAGCACAATTTCTTAACAAGATTGTCAAAAATATCGAACAGACACGATAACGCGCATTGATCGAGCTGCGTTTGCGCAAGATCGTGATCGATTAGACCGTGAGCCACGTGCTGTGGTATTTACTAGAAGAATGCTTCACATAACACGAGGTAGGAATGTTATTTCAGTTACAATAGATGTTGATTTAGAGACATATTCATATTTGTTTGTGCGAACGCTACAGTCCAAAGTCTAAATATTTAAATTAAATGACTAATTAGTAGGTATAATGAGGAGCGCTGGCGCAGCGGGATTGGCCTCGCCTCGTATAAGGTCGCAGGTTCGATTCCCGGTCGAGCCCAATCTTTGCCCACACAAACACAAAACATGCACAGTTTATGCACACAAACTGTTCACGTATTTCAGCAGAGGGGAACGAATTTGTACGTGTATGTATTAACAAAAGAAAAGTATGATTTTTTTTATTCTTCGATAGGCTGGCGCTTGACTACAACTTGCCTGATGTTAAACAATGATGTAGTCTACGATGTAACGCGCCAGCCCAGTATACCAATTCACTCGTGTTTACGAATGATTATAGGTGAGAAGGTGGCATTGGAATGAACCTCTTTAAGGTTAGAAACCTTAAAGGAGCAACAATTCCGACCCACCTTTACTGCCAGACATCGCCCCGGAACACGGAAAAGCGGTGCAGCTTTGTCTGGTGGGTGGTCACTAACCACGGCTGAAGCCAGTTGATTGTCACCTAATTTGCACCACCCGGGGACCACGTGTGGTATTCAATTAAAGGTCTACACCCACGGACGAAGGCGACTTAGCCCCAAATGATGATATCTAGTTTAATACCAGTTATCTGGTTTCCATAACACAAGCTGTTACATAACACATAGGAGAGAGGAGGGAGAGCATTACTAACTTATAATAAAATATAGTAAAAATTATATTATTATTATTATATTGTAGTTAAAATTTGTCATTTAGGTATTCTTCAATCCTGTTTTTTTTTATTTAATTTTCTTTTTTTTTATTGATTTTATACTTGATTGGTTCAAGTTCTTGTCCTTGAACATGCCAATTAATATAAGATTGTGGTCGGATGTTATGTAGAGGTACGACAAAAGTAATCGAGAGCGGGTCCCATTGCAGCTATGGGGTGTCTATGAGTTGGTAAACGCGCCCCAAGCAAGTAAGCATGATATTAAAAAATATTGTAAAAAAATTGTAAAAATGCAAATAAAAAAAAAATAAAAATTGTAAGCATGCGCTTCGCATTGCAGTTGCGTTTTGAGTTGCGGTATTCAAAAATGACACAACACAAACGCGACAGCGCAAGCGCACCTTAACCTTGATATTGTCATTATTGAAACTTGATTACACAATATCAGAAATATACGTTATCGATAATTTCTAAGAATTTTTAAATGATATCGATTCCTTATGTAAAACGGAACGCGATTGCGTAGGAATGCGATTTATCTTACTTTTCGTGCATGAAATGAAATATAAATCTGCTTTATCTCGTAAACCTTTAGGTAAATAGAACTGAGGTTATTTCTAAGAAGTTTTTATTCCCTTCGTATTTATAAACGTATTTTAAGGTTCGATACATTTTCAGTATAAGTTGTACAGATATCCTTACTAATCCTTACTAATATTATAAATGCGAAAGTAACTCTGTCTGTCTGTGTTGCTTTCACGCCTAAACTACTGAACCGATTTGGATGAAATTAGGTATGGAGATAGTTTGAGACCCGAGAAAGGACATAGGATAGTTTTTATCCGACTGCGCAAAAATAAGGTAATGTTTTGGCGCGATAACCGAGATACACGCGGGCGAAGCCGCTGTCGGAAAGCTATATAATGCAAGACCAGCTTATACTGGAAATGTATCTAATAGCTTGATGTGTAGCCGTGTGCACTTATATTTTTCCTTTACATAGTTACAAAATGTCTGATAACAAAAGCGCAAAATGTAAGAACGTAAGTAATTACCATAACGTTTGGAGTGTTTTCAACATTCGTCCCTAATTGCAACACTGTAATTATGCAGTCTAACCAAACCGTGAAATAAGACAAAATACACGCAACTTTAAACGCGGAGACCTTCGTTCGACAAAAGTATAAGAACCAGGTCGTGGGTTCGATTCCCAAGTCAGACATTTGTGTGATGAACATGTCTGTTTGTCTTGAGTCTAGGTGTTGATCTTTAATTAAGTATGTACTATTTACAAAAGAAAAGTGTTATTTGTAGTATATTACCAGTTATCTGGTTTCCATAGTACAAGCTCTGCTTAGTTTGGAATCAGATGACCGTGTGTGTTAATGTTCCACTATATTTTATTATTATTATTAAACACGAATTTTTATATTTTGTGTGATTAAACATGACAGCGACGTCACGCTTAGTTAAGTTTTATACCTCTGTATGACGTAGCGCATTCCCATTCCAAGCAAAAAATAAGTGTCTAACATTTTTTTTTTTTATAGATTTTTCATACGTTGTTGTCGCCATCCTTACTATCAACGACTCCGCCTGGACCACACCTCTGGAGAGGCGATTTGGTACTATCAACAAACATTACTTGCTACTTTGGACTGACGCCAAAACCTAGGATTTCAGGTTGTACACGTAAAACATATACTTTTATATCCCCTTAGATTACATTATCCGTGGTGCTTAGTCCAATTTATGATGCAATTTTTAACCTTTCTTTTTTCTCTATGCTGTCTCCCGTTTTACCTGGGGGAAGTGGACAATCTAACTTTCCAACTCCTCCTATTATCTTTCTGATTAAATTCGTGCGAGATCCAAGACAGTTTAAGTGTCTTGGGACTTGGCCGGGTTCAAATCCCGAGTCTCTTCACTCTCTTCTTATAATATTACTCATTTTAGTAGTGACTAGTGACCTGCCCCAGCTTCGCACGGGTGCAATGTGTTATACTTATAAATCCTTTCTCTGGAATCACTCTATCTATTAAAAAAACCGCATCAAAATCCGTTGCGTAATTTTAAAGATCTAAGCATACATAGGGACAGAAAAGGCGACTTTGTTTTATACTATGTAGTGATAGTGATAACACGTTCAGACCGGCATCTCATGAGTAAGTAGGTATTTGGGATCCTTGAGGAACTTCATATACAACAAATCAAATACATTACCGAGCGGGGTGCACCATTGGTGGTCATGGTTATGGACATGAATTAGGTACTTATTTACCTGTATGTAAAATTCAAGTATTTGCCGTCAGTACGAAGTAGCTAATGATGTTTGTTGATACGACAAAATCGACATCGAGCACGAACTTTTTCTACTCTCGTCTTACGATGTCTTCTTCTTCTTCTTTTAATTATGGCCTCTGCAGAAATTATTCCGCAATTTTGCCAGTGTCAAGTTTAAATAAGTATATAAGTATAGTAAAAAACTAAAAAACTGCGACGTTCTAAGACGCCATTTTTGCAAATCCCACGAAATTTTATTTTTTTTATTTATTTTTCGATGTCGTTGTAATGTTTACGCGTATTTTTGAATAGAAAATCAACAGATGGCGTTGCTTTTTTCCACACAAAAATACGCTTTGACTTTGACATTACAACCATATCGAAAGAAGACAGTAAAAAAATTTTCGCACTCCCATTACAGTGGTCTCTTTGATAATATAGGAACTCCATCAGAAAATAAGAGGGGTAAGTAGCTTTTAAGGCTTATACAATAATATAATGCGTATACTTATAAGGTGTAGGCTAAAACTAAAAATAATAAGTACCAAGGTCCACATTCTATTTGTAACTGAACAGACAGAACCTGAGGTGATAATAAAAAAGATACCTGCAACTATAGTACCTGTCCGCCTGCTTGTAACTTATCATTTCACAAGAAAGGTCGAATCGATTTCGACAGAACTTTCACTATTGTATAGTTAATAGCCAATAAAACATTGGGTGTGTTGATCAATTCAAAATCTTTATGGGTATCAGGTACAGAACATGGTCTACTATGATTTTACTTTTTGCATAAATCTGCTTTTACTTTCGTTCTTAATAAGAGTCTGATTGTGATAATAATCATTAATAGCTTTAGAACTGAGCTACATGTTTTAGTTTGTTTGTCAATTATGAGCAGAAAGCCTTCGTTCGTTGGCGTGATCTCAACGTAGAAATTAGACACAATATGCTTACAAAAAACTAATGACATTTAGAAAATAAAGTAAATACCTACCTAAGCCTATACTTACATGCCTGAGTAATGGGTGAATTCAACGAGCAATTATATAATACACATACTAAAAAAAAAATACATCAAAAACCACAAGTGACAGTTAAGTAGAACGAAAAAACACAAACAGTAGCTTCCCACACTTGACATCGAAAGTCTAAAGATATTCGGCAGTTTCAGATAATATATCGGAGCTTTCGAAATTACTGGGTTTGAGTTTCTCGCGCCGATAAATATATGTAGTGATAGTATCTGGGTTCCGTCGTTAAGTTCCCACAGTTTCGGTCGTGTTCATGTACAGCCGGAAATATAAAGTAGGACCTATACGCAATGAAACCTATGCTGTATTGAAATTCGCGTAGCACTTAAGATGTGTTGTTTGCTATTCATCAGCAGAACTAAAAAAAAGTGTTTTGTTCTGATACTCAATCAAAACTTAACACGTTTTTTTAATTAATCCTTGCAGACAGGATGACGTCTCTCGAAAAGTTTGAATTCTCTGACACCTGGACAAAACCTCCTGTATCTGATTTGAAGACGATCGATCTTACTAGGTAGGCTACTATAAATTTTGGTGGTTTCAATATTTACAAAAAGATGACGGATGCTGTGTCTTCAAAAAGTTTATACCTACGCATTTCATCTAGTTCAGTCTAACTAGGATAATAAAATTTTACGGTAACTAAAACTCATTAAAATTTAATCGTATCAGCAGATCGTCAAGGCCTTAGACTAAGTGATAAATGATTTTATTTGATTTGTGGATGATGACAAACAAGAAATTTTAATGAGAATAGCTACAGATCGTGCTTTAGAAGAAATCTGTGATCAAATGAAAACACGATATTGATAAAAAAACATTGGTGTTAAACATAATAATTACTTATCTATGCAAATGGATTTTCGAATTATCACTAAAAGATAACAGGTCAAGAAATATCACACGCTCACTTTCTTTAAGTCCTTTAGTAAAATTCCACGAACGCAAGATAAGGTAAACCATTGTTAAGACCCAAACATTGTACAAAGTACAATACAATTGACTTCCCGTCAATTTTGGAGCATTTACACCGTTTGCACTAGATTTACCTCTCATAGCTTTATCTACTACTTTTTTTTTAATATCTGGTGCTATAAAAGGTTCAACTTAACACCATACGGGAATTTAGCTTTAAGAATTTCTGTAAGAACAGCGAAAGCTATTTAGGAAAAATCTCTTTAGGTTATATATGTGTTATGTTAATAGTTGCATACGGTTTCTTAGGTATCGAGGCTAAGAGTTACTATGGTGATTTCTTCTACACACTATCTTAAAATAGAAAGACAGAAAGAAAGAAATACATTTATTGACAGGACACACAAAATAAAATGATAAAAAAACACATGGAAAGAGAAAAAAACAAATGGAAACAATTATAAGAAGAAAGAAAAAACAAAGAGTAAGTGTGACCCAGACAAACAAAACAAACATGGACATTGCTCAGTAAACGTTGTGAGTGCCTACTAGAGGCGACCCACACTGATTTTCAGCAATGTCTAAATGTCTGTTCAATATAGTTTCAATCACGTAGAAATGATTGCGTAGATCTTATGATAGTTGGGAGAGAAGAGTAGAACGCTTTAAGGGTTGATAATTGAATTAGTCCCTTGTAGAAATTGAATCATTTGTTTCTATAAACACATCGAGAGGAAGAGCGAGTGATTGGGAACGTGGTAATTAGAAAAACAAACAAACAAAATACACACATCAAAAGTGTAAAGGGTCATGTAGGTACATTTTATAGTATTGCTGTAATTGCAGTAACTTTTTTGGAAACCATAATAGCAGCGATACTTTCAATAGTTTCTTGATCCTTGTGTGTACTTAATTTTCTTTACGCTTCATTCCCTGACACCCGTTCAAGAGACGAAAGCAGGTAACCCTCTTTGTTATTAACAATCTATTCATTTTATTCGCTTTATTTACTTATCAATGTGATTGATACTTCAGCACATACAATGTTAATGTTTTTTCCATACAAATATAGCACAGCTGAAGTATAACATGTGTGAATACTAATTTGCATTATAATTACACATGAATCATCTTGAAAAAAAAAATGCTCAGCTAACCAAACATAGTTGAATTGACTAAAACGTGATTGATAGTTGAGGTAACTATTTTGTTTAGGTTTTTCGTCGCATTCCTTGCTAAGTTAACTATTATGTTTGAGTAGGTATCTTCTTATTTCCTAAAGTGATGTCAGAAATTCGTCACCTTAGTTATTATTTAACTGGTCGTGCCTTTTTGTGGCGATCTTAGTTTTAAATGCTGTTTGACGTGGATGAATGGTTTCGACAAGTTTCTGTATTTTACCTCTGCACTAGGGAATACCATAAATTTCTATCTTAGCGGACTACTTCTTCCCATAATTACCAAATTTCATATTCACAGGTAAAGTGGTTTCTAATATTTTGTAATAACCGCGTCAGTGAGTAAGTTTTTGCTTTTTAATTTTATAGATGTTGTTTTATTGATATACGTACCTACATTGATATGAATATAACAAAATTTTGAGTCATTCATAGAATGTTTGACCTTATATTGAGCGAAATTTATCGTGTGCTGATATTGCAATAGCCTTTTTTCACTGTTCTGTAGCATATTGGTTTTCAATACAATTTTCAACTGCAATAATCATGCATTAAATCCGTTGAATAAGTAGACCTATCTGCCTACTTATAATTTGTCTGTTCCGGTCTTCAGACTGATTGGTCTTTTAAAGAATGTCTGCTAAAACTTTGAGAAGGAAAGTATAAAGTTAATGACAGCGTTACGTATGTAGTCAATTGTTTTAACTCCAAACTAGTTTCATGTGGTTCGTCATTAACGTGTTTAATTACAAGATTATTATCTAAAACGTACGCACGATTATTACACAGCTCACTTCCTTTGCAATAGGAAAAAATATTGACTAGTTACTACATTCTTCTATCAAAATAGTTTAAATCAGAGTGGCTATCTTTCGCCTTTTTCTTTTTCTAATTCCTGTTTCATTAGAATTTGTTCTTTCTGTTACTTTGGTCGTATAGAAAAGATGGATAGACGATTGACAATATACAAGGCGGAGGTGAGTAGAAACGCTGGGAGTGGACGTCTTAGAATGAATTCTCTAATATCAAAGGTGCCTTGCAAAAAGCACAGGTTGCTTATAACCACATCAATTAAGTGTGCTAAGCAGGTGACGTTTTATAGTCTGTGCCTATTC
The DNA here is from genome assembly GCA_936450015.1 of Meganola albula. Taxonomy (NCBI): domain Eukaryota; kingdom Metazoa; phylum Arthropoda; class Insecta; order Lepidoptera; family Nolidae; genus Meganola; species Meganola albula. Next base: position 13,457,463 of record OW388145.1, on the reverse strand, counting down.
ATAGGATAAGGCAAGATAGGATGTATATCAGTACATAAATTCTAAGATAGCTAACATCTTCTAAACGATCTTTAGGTTTTTGTTTAAAGAAAAGAAATTTCTTTGACATAAATTTAGGAAGTGTATAATTTTTTTTCATTTCACGAAGCTGATAATTTCTAACTGGTAAAGGTGGGTAAAACCGCGGGCAACAACTAGTTATAAGCTTTGGGGTTAATGTTATTTGAAATTCGTCGTCGCTAATGGGTTTAGACACCGTCGTTTTGTTTAGATTGTTGTGCCCAAAACCTACTTATTAGCAATACTATCTCTTTCATCTTAAGACACTTGACGTCTTTATTTTTAAATACATGCATAGCACTTATATCTATATTATTACTAAAGGTGTAGGCAGAAGTAACCACGCGCCGCCGGCTATTAAAAAACGTAGCGGGCGACCCGAAATGGAAAAAATTTCATTTAAACATAATTTTATTAATTATGTCAGTGCATCGTGTTAAAAACAAATGAAAAACGTTCTGTTTTTGGTTGCGTCTGAGAGAATATTTAGAGCAGTGTCAAAAATATTCCCGCCAATTTTCTTGAAGTTACTGGATGTAGTTCTATTAAAATTTGTCATAACTTGTGAATACATTTTTAATTTCTCCTTCAAACCTAACACTTTCGCGTTAATTGTTGCCGTCTGCCCTGGTTTTATAGAAAGTTATCATATTAAGTCAAACAGAAGATTAAGAGTCGCAATAAATTCGCATGTTTACATGAGATTGCACCTGCCGCGGTGAAATGTCTGGGATCGTCACGCATGGGAGAAAGTGTACTACTAAGGTACCGGCTGGTCTCCAATTAGGTTGTGACCTCGAATTTCAAGCATATGTCTTTGAGTTCCGTCATATGTTCGTAATTACTTGATTTATGGTAAAGAAAACCAGCAAACCAACACAATTCTGAGTCAAATGTCAGTTGTAACTCAGAAAATTTGAATGATTTTTTCTTACCTTGCCAGCACCGTTTCGTTTTACATAATTAGTAGGTACTTATTTAAGAAAACGGATAATGGAAGAAAGAATTATTTTGAAATTTTGAATGGGTAAATTATAATTTATAACCAATAATAACATTACACGTTAGAACAACTAAAACGAAAACCTGCCCAAGTTTTTTACATTGCAAACGGTCACAGAGCCTCTTCTTCTAAACCGGTCTTTCAAACTTTGTGAGACCGAAAACTATTTCTAAACGAATTATTTTGTATCGACATACAATACATAATTGAGTTCAAGTCCAGACTATTTATTTTAAAAAAAATCCGTTATTTGGGAATATATTGTGTTAGTGGAATGTAGAAATATAAAAAAAACTTTTGCACTCCAGGAGTGCCGGCAGAAGTGAAAACTTGATTATTAACGTTGAGCATAGCTGTCTACTCTCCATCCGTCTTACGCTTTTTCGATCAGGCCACGTGTCCTGACGCGAGTTTAAGATTTTATACCCATTACAGAAAAAGTGCTCAACGCCGCTAAAGAAGTTTTCACTTCAAAAATACATAAAGTACATGCCTGTCATTTTAGCTTACAAATTATCATTGAAGGGCTAAGGTGATGGCGTTATGAAATTGATGTCTATTACTTAATTAAGTAAGTACTGTCTGCAAAACAAAAAATATTTCTCAATCAATTATATAAAAAAAAAACATTTTTGCATTTGGTATTAACATGTCCCGTTAAAATAATTTAAAAACCTTTCGTTTCGTTTTCAACTTTGTCTTGATTGAACAACAACCAAATAAAAATTAACCAAATCTATTGATCCGTTCTCGACTATTCAGCATAGCAACAAGCTTATTAGGAAAATTGTGGATATAGGTGCACCTCTATGTTTATGAAAAAGCAGTACGTCCTAACTTTCTTTACTCTTTCTTATTTATTTATAACTTTATAGAAGCATTGTAACAAAAACATAGTCTAGTCTTAAGACTTTGAACTCAAAGGGTTCTGTACTTAATATAGTCAAAGACAAGGTTTAATTTTGATTTGTTCAGTCTGTAAACATCAGTGAGCGTTGTCGCCACGATGTCCCAGGTTTTGTTTCTCTCAAACCAAACTGGATTCCTTTGAAAGGGTCTGTGTTTTGAATGGGTGCTTGTCTCATTGTTTAGTGAAGTTGTTGTCTTTTATTGGATGGTAAAACATCGTTTTAGAAACGCCAGTAATACGCGCAAGTAGTGACAATAATGTTTAGTACTATATTTTCTCTAGTTATGTAAATGATTTTAATCCCTTCACCACTCCCGTCACAGTACCAAAAGGTATGTATGAAGGTTCTAAAGGTTTTAAGATTCTGTCAAGTCTCGGGACACCTAAACTGTCTTGTATGCTGCACAATTTGAATCAGAAAGATAATTGGGAGGTTTTGAAATTTTAATTGAGTACTGTAGCTCTAGTAGGTCCCCTTAGACTATTTGAACTGTAGTGAGCTGTTGAAAAGGCATTATTACTTATCTTGTTCGTGCAGTCTCCCGCTTTATTTGGATGGAAAAATGGTCAATTGAACTTCTATCTCCTTCTGATTTCCTTCTCCATTTATTTTATCCAAGACTGTTTATGTGTCCATTGTGTCCAATGACCTGACTGAGTTTCAACCCAGAACTTCTACACGTGTGCTGCCGTCATATGGAAGCAATGAAAAAATGACAGATGTACCCTACATTTGACATTTAATTTTTTTTCGTAACTGAGTTATTGATATCATCGGAATCACTAACATTAATAACATCATTACGATAAAAAATGTCGGATGTGCCCTTTATCCTTATGGCGGTAGTGTGGCTTTCAATTAGTAGCAGTAGCAGGATTTTAGTAGTATTTAGTCCCATAAAAACGACGTATACTTATTTGATAAAGACAGAAGATTGTCGTCTTTAGATAGATTTGTAGACTTAGCTATCATATCTTTATGACGTAAAATAACTATGCGTCACACAATTCATCTGATAAAAATAAAAGTAAACATTCTAGGTAAAGCAAAATCAAACAAATCAACTAACACTGTTTATTATTATTCGAGTCGAAAAGATGGCCGAATGTTTTAAAGCAGGTAATTTCAAAAATAAGGTACAAAATGCTATTAACTAAACTGGCATATCTAATTTTGCGTATTTAGTTGCATACAAACACTGTATGCATTCTACAAGGATTTTTTATATACTGCACAATGAAAAAGTTTGAATAGGCGACCTTCAAGAAACAGCGTGCAGGTAGATACCGTTAGTAAGTGATAGTTATGAGAACAAATGATAATCGATTGAAATCTGATACTCGTATCGCACAGAAAAAAGATGAAACGATTTCTCGTATAAAAAAGTATGATAAAATTATTGAAGTTTTGTCTACATGGAATTGCAGAACTAACTCAGTAGATTTACACCTAATTAAATTCAGATGCAAGGAAACTATGACTCATTTTATGATGTAAATAAATTTAAAGAATATGTAAGTGACCATAGTAACAATAAAACGTTCTAATTTTAAATTTGACAGAGTAATAAAATAATGCCTAAAGGTATGTCAATGGTATTTTGCAGGCATAGATAATTATGACCTGATAAAAACAAAAGAATAATTTATTTTTTATTTTTATGTCTTTTTTAATGCAATGTGCAACAAGAATTTTGTTGTGTTTATCAAATAGACTTTTAATCTAATCTTTTGATAGTTGCTACATATTGTTACATTTCAAGATAGATGTAGCATTGAGTTTTATCTTTTCATTCCTTTTAGTTTTGCAATACTACCTATAACAGATTTTTCCAGTTTGTATGTTCGTGTCACTTAGAAATTGCTAAATTTCTGTGTAGAGTAAGGTACCTTGATACATATTATGTTAGTAAAAAGAAATATTTGAGATTTCGAGGGTTGACTGAAAGTAAGTTGTTAAAATTAATACTTGCAAATAAAGTCAATATAAATATATTGAGATTTCTATTGAACTAAATAAACAGACAGTTATGGAGATTAATCTAGCGAAAGACGAAAATAGGATTATTTAAACAATTTCAATTTTGGACAAGTATTTGACGAACTAGATTTTTAAACTACAGACGTATTAACTAGGTTTAAAATCGCAGAATTAATTAAGTAAATTTGTCAAGGTTTCTAAGGCAATAAAAATAAAGTAGAACGAAGCGAAGACGCCACTAAACATGCGAAAGCTTCTATTTAGTAGCTAATAAATACATTTAATGAATAAATTATAATTTATAATTCAGAACAAAAGAACAACACTAACAGGGGCTGAGATTATGAGCGGTTTGTGCTAATTCCGAATTTAAAATATTTGATATAAGGCACGAAATATTAAATTAACTTTTTTTGGTGACCTTACCTTGAATGTTTCGGCAATATCTAAACTGATGTTACTGCAAATTAACACGGTCCAATCAACACTAACACTGATATAATGGAATGTTCAATAAATAACCATGTTCATAAACATAGTTCACGATGAAAAAAAAACATGATAAGAATCAAAATGTACACCGAACGAAAAAAAAATAAAAGTTCAACAGTCTGAGTGGAATGCATGCATTTTGAGCTGCTGCTTCAGTTGTGGTAAACAACTAAATTGTATTGAGTATATTCTTAAAAACACTTCACAGTCCATTGTAACTATTTGAAAACAACAAGAACACGAATGCACAAAGTTTTGGAAAGTTATGATTTCATCGTTATCTGTCACTGCGCGGAGCGCCACCGAACGCACGCCTGACCGCTGCGGCGGTTAAATTCAATATGGCGGCCACGCGATCGTGAAGTTGTGAACCGAAGAACGACGTTCAACTTCCAAGCAAGGCGTACAGTGTTGCGAAAGATTTCGAACGATGACTGAACTAACTGCTCAAATACTCGCTCATGCGATGCAGACACGACCGTTCTGTGATTAAACCGGTCTTAAATGCTGACTTGATCACCAGGCGAAGTCCAGAATCTAGAAGAGTTGCTATAAGACAGACAACAAAGGCCAGGAAGAAATTTCATATGCTTTGCAAACAATAAATGGTAGTTGTTTGCCAAATAGATTTTAATTTCGGAAGTATTTGGAAATAAAAAATATCACATCTTCTAGTAGCGACTTTTAATCAGTACAATCTAGAATCAAAGACGACAATAAACTTAAACAACAAAGAAAGTAGGTCTAAGTTGAGATAGTACCTACAAATTATTCTTAAAATCTGCTATGGTTTACAAAACAAAACAAAGGGATGTAGCACAAGATATGTATTTTTAATTAGTTAAGGAATTCTTATGGAGCCAGTCTGATGACGGATGCAACAATTTGCATTGTCACCAAAACTAGGTATTCATGAATCTGAATGAAAACGAAAACATTGTGGTTCCATCTCAGCTTAGAAAATAAAACCCAGACGGAAACACACCGTGAGTTCATATTTAATTTTCAAGGAGACGGGAAAACTTAATTTGTTAGAATGCAGGTTTTATGCAAAATATGTTTCATCTACTCCATAAACTGGCCATCAAACTTTGTCAACTTCATCATTTTTGACGTCTCATTTTAAGTCCCGTTTATTTATTTACATTTTGATTTCGACTAAATAAAATTCCCACAAATGTGTAGTAAACATTGAATTCAAAATTAAATAACACCAATAGCTTATTATTTACATTCACTTCTAAATTATGAGTTAAAGTTTAACTGATTCTGGTAACAATGGCTTTAGACTTGGTCAGTATCGCACAGCCCCATTATATTCCCGGGTAAGTCTAAATAAGTTTGTATTTATTATTTCTAGAACTACTTAGGTACTACTAAATGCAACTGGCCGTAAAAATACATTAGACCCCTTACATTATTCGAGTTACCGACATTTTAGTACCTACACTCTTACAACACATACCTACAATCCAATGCAACAAACAATTTGTAAATACAGCATTAACAAAATATAAAACAGCTAAAACAATGCAAAAACTTCAAAGAACCATGGCTACCAGTGGCGAAGAGTCCACACAAGCCGATTCCCATCGGCTTGCCTTTAGGGAATGATTAATATCACACGTACTTAATAATATATTATGTAACGCCTAAAAGTTTTAAATAGCAACAAAAATAAGCATAGCATCAAGTGTAAGAACTATCGGTGACGGTAGTGATGAGAAATTATTTTCTTATGTAAGAATTTTTTAGCTCCAGCTTCCCTTTTCCAGACTTCCAACCTCCGCTACTAATGGCTACAAATTATTGGAATAAAAAGCAAGGTTTCTAAAGACAATCTTATTACAGCGACCCCCAGATTTTTTATTAATAATGCCGTAGCTAAATTTATAATTGAATTTAACTTTAATGTTACTACATTATTACGAATAATGTGAGTTATTATTCTTAATAATGTTAGTTAGTCATTAATCAAGTCATATTCGTCGACTCTCTTAACTTGTAGTTCAACAATATTTAAATTTTATAATTACAAAGTATTTCTTACTTTTGCGTTATGCAGTCTGGTAATGGGTCACAAATGGGAATTTCGAGTCCTAATCACATGGGAATTTCGAATCATTCACCAATTTCGAAGTTTTGAATTTTTATTAAATATCATCCTTTTTGTGGGGTTCCTTTCCGTATAATGGGTAACCTTTTCTTTTTAGTTTTCGGTTTCCTAAAAGATTTCCATAGGAATTCCCCGTTGTTTTGTTGTTTGAGACAACATTGAGTCATGTTGTCCTAGGTACATTTGTAAAAACCTATTGTGAAGTTCCGTAAACTGCTTTTTGGAGACGTATTTATATTACTATATTCGTCATCGATTCTTTGCCTTGACCCTATTTTTAACCGATGCAAAAACGACGCAATATTGCACGTTTGACGTGTCTAAGGCCTCTGCCTCGAATCTTGCGGGCAGCGGGGCGGCGGCGGCGGCGGCGCGGGAGCGGCTGGATCAAATGCGTAAAATCAAATGGACCGACCCTCGAAAACAGCGGCGCGGCAGCGGCGCGGGAGCGGGCAACGAGCGGTGCACTCCAGTCAAGCGGTGACCGCCCGCGCGTCTGCATTGTAGTGTTGTGTGTGCAATTTATTTTTGTGACGTGTCGAAATATCCTCGGACATGCTAGAGGAAATTAGTTCAGACATTTCGTTCGCGAATAAAAACAAATATCTCGACGACACAAACACGAACACAACACTACGCCGCTATAATGCCGCGCGACCTGCCCGCTGCTTTCGAGAACGGGTCTGCGTTGCCCGCCCCGCTCCCGCGCCGCCGTCGCTTCCGCCCCGCTGCCCGCAAGATTCGAGGCAGAGGCCTAAGGGTGTGCCTGTCTGTAGCATCGGAGCTCTCAACGGATCACCCGATTTTGACTTTGTTCTTTTATGTTATAATATCTGGATGACCGAGCGTTGCTCGGTATTATTTTTTAATGACATTTTCTAAAAATGATTCCTAGCTAGATCGATTTATCGCCCCTATAAACTAAATTTTATGAAAATCATTGGAGCCGATTCCGAGATTCCAATTATATACAAGAATTGCTCATTTAAAGATATAAGATAGGTGTCGAGCGTTCTTAGCTAAGTAGAATTAAAGATCGGGGTAATAAATTATTTTATTAATTCTGTTAAATGAGTTTTACCCTATCTATGAAGTGCTAGGTAATTCAACTTATCCTTATTACATAACTAGCCATCCGCCGCGGCTACGCCCGCGTGTACTACATATCATGCCCAGCAGTGGGATAAAAAGTAGCCTATAGCCTTCCTCAACAAATGGGCTATCTAACAGTGCAAGAATTTTTCAAATCGGACGAGTAGTTTTTGAGATTAGCGCGTTCAAACAAACAAACTCTTCAGCTTTATAATATTAGTATAGATTAAGTTACCAATGAACAACATCTTTAAAATTATGCCAACCGTTGAGTTTTGGTGAGATTATTCGACCGGATAATAAATAAAACGAAAATTCGTCTTATCCACACAATACAAATTTAGATTTTATGCCCCTACTTATAATATCGCATTACATTCATACGCCTCTATCTCACTTTTACCATTTATAGCAGCTGTAAGAATTTTGTCATAGCGGTATTCCTTTAAACCCCTTTATTTGTCTTTACCCTTATTATGTTCATCTTATTATTAGTTAATATTACCATTATTCAAAGATTAAAAAGGCATGTAATCTATTACTTCTGTTGCACAAAATATTTGAAATTATTTAGGTTCATCATCATTAGCCTGAGGACGTCTCATCATCATTAGCTTGACATAGGCCTCCCCTTTAGAACGCAACCGCGAACGGCTGGCAACAGCCTTTAGCATCCCTCGGCTTCCCGAAGTTTTCTTAACAATGTCATCAGTCCACCTTGTGGCGCGGGCCGGCCGACGCTGCGGCGCCCATTGCGTGGTCTCCACTCGACAACCTTTAGTCCCCAGTGGTTATTGGTCCTACGAGCGATGTGGACTGCCCATTTCCACTTTACTTTAACTTGCTCACAGTTCTTCTGCGGATTTCCTCATTGCGGATCATATCGAATTATTTAGGTTGACGATAGTCAAATAAATAATTTTCAAAAGTTGCTATTTGTTCTATCCTATTATTGCCTGTATTTGTCCTCTATGAAGCCCATTCTCTAAACAACAAGTTCTCAGAACGTACAGTAATAGGGTAGAAAGAACAGATGTCATCTTTAGTTACTTTACTTTCAATGACGAAACTGCATTCCTTACAATCTCTTCAGTTTTCAACGGCAAAAATGCTTGCTGCAATGCTGGCGCCGGTTACGTATAACGTTTAAATTTCAGACTTAACTTGGGTCAAGTTATCCAATTTATTATAACTACGTACGTACGTAATTTTTATGAGTTTCAATGCGAATTGATTTAGTTAATAGGCAATCGTATCGGTATTTTGAGCAGCGGTCGCGCAGCGGTACGGGCCTCGCCTTAGAAAAATAAGGTCGCGGGTTCGAATCCTGGTCGTGCCCACACATCTTTGTGTGAATTTTTTCATCTCCGCTGCTCAATATCGGTGAAGGAAAACCATCGTGAGGAAACCGGCATGTCTAAGAACTAATCATTCGAGGACATGTGTCATCCACCAACCCGCACTTGGCCAGCGTGTGTGGATTAAGGCCTAAACTCTCTCAACTCATAAGATAGTCGAGAGAAGACCCGTGCCCAGCAGTGGGACACTATAAAGGGTTGAAGTGAACGGTTTTCGTCTTCCTGCGGGTAGTTATAGAGGTATTTTATAGGCCATCATTATTTTCTGGTGTAAAACTTTTCTCTCGCTATAATTTCCTCCTTAATTTTGCATATTTTGGTTTATTTTAACAGATAAACCGCGTGCCTACAAAAATTTCATTAACATCTATATGTATGTTAGCGAAAGAGTAACAAATCTATCTAGTCATTCTTCATTATTAATAATGAGGATCTCATTCAGATTGAATTTGGTTAAAGGCTGAACTTTCTTGGCTAATAAGACAGATGAGAGAAGATCCTTGACCTGCAAGGATATACTAAGTTGGTTGGTAAGAGCCAGCCGGTAAATATAATAATATAGCGCTTCACAAAGGCTTCACATGTTTAATTGTTCATTGGCGGAATTCGTGAGGGTGACTCTTTATTAAGTAGATGATAATCACCTCATCGCATTGGGTGTAAATATTGTATAAATAAACTAGCTGCCCCAGCGAACTTCGTACCGCGTATTTATTAAAAAAAAAAGTTCACTTAGGGGGATGAAAAATAGATGTTGACCGAATATCAGACCTACTGAATATGCATTATAAAATTTCATAAGAATCGGTCAAGCCATTTCGGAGGAGTATGGCAACGAAAACTGTGACACGAGAATTTTATATATTAGATTAAAAGGTATTTGATTTAACTTTATTTAGGAGAAGAAAACTGACATGATTTACATGGATTTCGGATTAAGTTCATGTTTGCAAGAATAACTTGTTGCATAACATTGTAAGTTACTGGAGTCTTGCATGATGATGACTGTATAATGTTATTTAGGGCGTTCGGTCATGTTGCGTGCCGAAAATGATAAATTGTGTAGTAAAATGAAGCTTATTCGTGTTGGCACTTGTAAATGTTGTGTCGCTAATGAAGAGAATCATTTATCTCCTATGCCCTTAGAAAATTTAACAAGTACTGGTAGGTATTGCGCGCGTTCCCTTCTGCCGAGGTACATGAACAGTTTGTATGCATAAAAGCTGTTATTGTCTTGAGTTTGTGAGTAGCTTTTGTTTACTTGTGAGTATATTAAAATTACTTCCTTAAATACTTTTTATGTCAGTGATAGGTTTCCTTAGGCTTTTGATATTATTACAAGACAAGTTTTGGGCGGAAGTTTATTTCGTTTATTAGTATTTCGTAAAATCTGAAGCTGAAATATTCGAGAACAATGTGGTACTCACATCCTTAAAATGGTAGTCCTTATGAAAAAACATTACAATGAACTCTATGTACGAACTTTTTCTCGGGTACTGTATGTAGTCCAGTCCAGTCACCTCCCGGGATGTAAGCGAAATTAGGGGGAAGATAGACAAATATTAGGTCATCTCGCCGCCTTATACTACAGCAGCATGTCCTGAAACATAATAATATAAGTACCTGGCTGAACGAGCATTACTCGTTTTTTTTTTGGAAGTTATATTAAAGGGCTTCCAGTATAATAGTACTTACCTACTTCTTACAAAAAGTCATGCTTTTAAAAAAAACTTAAAAAAAAGAAAGAAAAATAGTTATCTGTGGTTCGTACCGGGATCTTCTGGTTTTATGACCACCTTATTTGCCATAGAGTAAGCTATTTGCCTTCGTGCTCTAATGATAGTATAGCAGTTTTTCATTGCCTCAAAACAAGAATAAAACGACGATTTCTAAAAATGAACCCAAGCTATATCGATTAATCGCCTCTGAAACTCCTCGCATGCTAAATTTCATGAAAATCGTTGGAGCCGTTTTCGAGTTTCAGATTATATTTACTAGAATTGCTCGTTTAAAGGTTTCATTAGATTTGTTCCTTGTCAATCGCTGTCTCCACGTCTCCGATCAAATGAAGTGTATCCCTATAATGTGATCCATTACTCTCTCTCACACAGTTACACGGGACACTGCCCTGAATATAAATACCGGATAGGAGACACCTATGGCTCTACCACACACAAGATTCTATTGGACCCCAGCGTCCAGCACTCTGAACGGCTCGTGTTGTCCGACAGAACCGCTGATGACTTCCAGGTTTGATATTTTGTTGATAACTAAATAACTACTGGTACCTACTATTCTGCCGTCACAAGGGAAAAGGGCACATCACATCTGAATTTTTGTTGTAACTGAGGTATTAATATTATTCGAATCAGCTTCTTTTACTGATTTTGACTTAGTTAACTTAATAACAGCATTTCCCCTTACGTTTTTTTCCATTTTCATTGGGGTCAGCTCCCAGTCTAATTCTTTCTAATACTAGAATTATACGAGCGACTACCATCAGACCTGGAAACACATAAGTACCTAACCGAGATAGTAAGACCAGATTATATGAGGCTTCTGACCGTGCTTCTGACTACCAAGATGTTTGAAACGACAACCTAGAACGATGGCTTAACGTGCTCTCAAATGCCAACTGCCAAGTTATTGCCGATTATTTTATCCGGAGACAGCTCAATTTTATTCCAATTACTCACGGAAGGATCACAGTCTGGTCCCAAAGCATAATATCAAGCATTTTGAGCCCTGAGTAGAAATACCTATGCAAAAAACCAAATCATACTCTGTACAGTAGGTACTTACCTACAATTTAGCTAGAGGCGTGCTGGACAGGAATATCCATATAAGTAGGTAAGTAGTAGATCATAAATCTAAAAATAACAAGTTAAAATTGTGTTAAACTAATATGTCCATTAGGATTTATGGGCTCAGAATTGCGGGTGGGCAAAAAGGATGACATTAATAAATATATTCAATGCTTTACAGCGCTACCTGTGAATCAACAATGAATATTCGTTAAGTTACGACATGTTACGTTACGATAATAAATATGAGATGATACTTAGTTTTTTTTTAAAACGTAGGGCGGTAGGCTTAACTGTATTCTTTTTACACCAAATCCGCAGTGATATCTTCTGCATAAAAACCATAAACATTATAAGTAGGAGGTGTATAATTATAGACTGTTAATTTATTAGAAAGCTAGATTATAAAGCCAGCCCTGTGTGCCAAACTGCCAAATTTAACCCAAATACATTTTTTTTCTTGCGTGATTTAGCAACAGACGTTGGTAATTAACTAATAGTTAGTTTTAAAAAGATGGATACGAGATTTATTTGAAAACTCAGTATCTACCTACAGAAATTAGTTTTCATTTGTTCAATAGATCTTTCGACCAGCTCAAACTGATATCGACACAGTCAACGCCAGGTTCCGAAATGGAGATCCAGTGTACAAGCATCCTATGATACCTGGATACGAAGGTGAGATAAATCTCTATACTTATATACTAACAAATACAGGCAGGATATAGTACAACTTCCTGGGGAAATATGGTGTTATATGCTGGAGAAGATGGAATCCAAGATGTTCTTAAAATAACATCTAACAACACGGCCAACGTAACCTCTGACGAGACTGAACATAGGATTTATGAATTTTAGCCCTAGTACCTACCTACGTTGCCCTTTGTGACTATTGGTTCCTAGCACAGATAATATAATACTATACTGTTCCTAGTAACTGCACGCCTTTCCGCGCCTGCTGAGATTGTTCTGTTAGAACTACTTGAATAGTGAATACTTACCAATTTTCCCTTGAGCCGGGATTCGAATATCTACTGACCAATAAGGCAGTGTCAAAGCAGTACATAAAAAACAGCATGAGAGAAATAATACGGTACTTTAAGAATCCTTTGCAAATAACTAGTAAACTTTAGTATCGATGAATCAGATTTGTGAGTCAGACGACTAGACCGGTCCAAGGCATGTTACGGTTTCCTGAGAACCGTAGTAAGTACCTACTTGCGTTTACATACAATATTTAAAGGTTAGCGAGAGAAAAATAGTAGCAGTCCTATTTACATTGGTTTTAAATTCTGTTGAAAGTTAAATCCTTGTTGAAATTAGCCGTAAACCGTAAAAGGAGGGAAGCGACACGCCAGCGACATTCTTCCGCCAGTCGTACCACACATTTTTTCACGGTGTGGACGATCGTGCCGTTCTCGGATTGGTCTATTCAATCCTCAGAAAAGGCGCCCCTTAAAGAACACTGCTTAAATCTTCTGTTAAGGCCTAGTATTCGTATGTCGTCAAGGAACTGTTAATTTTAGTAGGTAACTTAAAACTGTGTGACTTTTGAAAATCTAAATGCTGGATACCTAATGGTACGTGAAAATTAGGATTAATGGACTCAAGAAACGTCTACGTTTTTCGTCGCGCGTTTTTATGCACCCGTGCAATGAAGTCTGAAAAGACTTTGAAACGTCGGGATCTAAAATCTAAAATATACCGCGATAAAATCCGATAAAGTTTTATTTCAATCTTAAATATAAAAATGAATCGCTAAATGTGTTGGTAAGCGCATAACTCGAGAACGGCTGAACCGATTCCGCTAATTCTTTTTTTAGAATATTCCTTGAAGTACGAGGATGGTTTATTAAATAAACTCCTCCGAAACAGGTTGACCGATTTTTATGAAATCATATAGGCCGTATTCTGTGTCCGGACCAGACAGGTGGCACTGCCTTACCGGGCAGGACGACGTCTGCGGTATCTGCTAGTAGAATATAAAATTTAAATAACGAATTGTATCTGTTCACTGTTCTTATAGTGCAGAAATACCAAAACAATTTGAAAGGTTTCCTGTATTTTGGAAACAACACAGTCTAATTTTTAACATGTACTTAGTGTACTTTCATGGGTCTTGTCGGTATTTTGCAACATTGTGGTTCTCTGACCGTTGCGCGTTGCAGTCTTACGTAGGCGTGAATAATTGTTCGGAACAGTACCTACACACTGTACACACGCATATTTACGAACAGAATTAAATTGCACTGCATTTGCATATTCCTGCAATTCAATGTGAGTTATGGCTTCGTTATCTGCTTCTATCAGAAAAAATACAACCAAGTAACAAATCCCTTAGAATTCTCGTTCTAAAATCTATCCTACGCACCTTCTTTTACAATCTCAGTAAAGAGTTGCAGAGAATTTTACTGACCACTTTAAAAATCAGTAGGAACAATGGAAGCTAATAATAAATCATTGCTCTACTTACCTACGAGTTCGCTAAAATAACGGAATTCGTTTCATTTAGTGTTTTGCTGTTTACCTGGAACCGGTCACGGTGATCTGATTGTGTAGGTAGGTATATTTATAAAGGCACCTGCAAAACTCAGGGAATCAACCATGTTTGTTAGGCCCTAATCACGAGAGAAAATGGGGCTGGCAAAAGGATTGCACAGTGTTGGTTGTTTTACTCCTGAGAAAGTCACCAGACTCTCAAAGGGATCCTCTTCGTAATAGAAAAATTACTTGGATGGATTTTAAAGAAGACAATTGTCCATTTCTAATTAGAAAATATTGTCACAAAGATTATGTACCTTTCGATGTAAAATTCAGGCTACCTGCCAAGACTGAACGCTCACTTTGGCCAGCGGTATACAGTCTCAGCAACAGAAGCGCTATCAGAGTTCCAAAAAGTTCAGCTTAACCAGCGAGCTGCAAGGAACCAGCTGGAGAGAGTGGTCGATCTGCAAGCTGGAAAGGGGCAACCGTGGGATCTTGTGGATAGATTTGTGAGTGGAATTGTTTTGGAATCACTTGAAGGCTTAGTTAGAAGAGTAAAATCTGAGAGAATAGATGGATGAAGAAAGAAGAGTGAGAGAAGATGGTTGGAAGAAGTGCTGCTTTAAGAAGTGTACACAAATAGAGCGAAATTACAAGTGGAATTTCCGGGCAAATTAATGTTTATTGAGTCTAATCGATTTAGACAGTCCATTTCTACCTATGAAGGTTTTGAATTTTACAGTCAGCTACAGCAGAGTTCAAATTACCATTGGTAACAGTTCGGCCGGAATGTGCCGGAATTTTGAGAGACGTGCCAATGGATGAGCCGAAGTTGTCTCCAGCTTCACATTCCGTCAGCCCGTATTTCATGGAAAATGGACACCCTGACAAATTTATCAAGAAAGGTGAGAAGTTGAATATATTTCCAATTGAATCAAACCTTTTTGGAATTGTTTTTAAGTTTTTTTTTTTAATTCGGCACTTAATTAGCTGGCAGTTCAAATTTCGTTAATAAAAAAAAAATGATTTGGCACCAGACGTCAAAAATTATGTCATAATAAAATTGTATTTTTTTGGATTGTGAAGGCGTTCGGTCGACTTTTGTCCGATGTCCTACGCAAGAATACATTCATCTTTTGTACGTAGCCAAATATGGGGGTTTAACCCCTCACAATCAGTTCGTAAGTGTCTATCAATCAAGCTACCGATTTACCTACTTTTTATATAAAATAGGTACTTTAAAACTTCAGTAGTTATGTGGGTTTACCTACATTCTACAATTACGACAATCGATCTGTTTCCAGGCCAAAAAGAAAAATTGAATTGAAATTAATTGAGAATCTGTTTTGTTTTATTTATTTTATCAGTCAAAGTAAGGATCCGTGCCATGGCCATCATAATAATAAAGGAAAATACAAGACTTAACCACTAGAAATGTAACTAATAATCTAGTAATCGATAAGTATTAACAAATTAAACGATAATTTATTGTTTGTCTACAGGCTTCGCAGGACACGTTCCATACGGTTTCCAACGATTTGGGGAATCATCGAAGAAGGTTACCAACTCTGCACTTTGTGACTTTTCGTCTAACTACAGACGAAGGCAGAGCACTGAGTGGGCTCCAGTGAACGTTGTCAAGTAAGCTTCATTACATTATAATTTTGTTTTGTAGGGATGGATTTTGACAAAATTTAACGACACTTAGCGATTGTACTGTACCTACAATGCGACATGAAAGAGTAGAAAATCAATGAAGGCGCGCCATGGCGGGAACTAAAATTTTTCATTGTGTGGCGCGCCCCATGGAATGAAAAATTTCAGTTCCCAAAGTTCCCAGAATCTTCTCTTTTTTTCGCAACGTACAATTTTGAACGATTATGACAACTGACGTTTACGGTTTACAAACTGTCGTTGTCAAAAGTGTCAATTACGGCCGATTGTCAACAATGTCAATTCAATAGTTAAATTGTAACACGAGAACAAAATACGCAATTTATTTAATGTTTTAAACTAAACTATTCGCAAAAATGGCGAAAAAGAAACTTTTACCCAACTTATCGAAGGAAGAGAAGATGGTAATAGTGATATCTGAGATAATACAAGAGTTATTGGTGGCACACCGTCAGGGAAAAGATGTTAACCTCAATAAGATGAAAACACGTATATCTTCTAAATACGGACTAGGGACATCGCCACGGCTGGTAGATATTATAGCTGCGGTACCTGCAGATGCTAAAAAAGTACTTTTACCGAAGCTGAAAGCGAAACCAATACGTACAGCATCTGGTATTGCTGTTGTAGCCGTAATGTGCAAGCCACACAGATGTCCTCATATAAACTTTACTGGCAATATCTGCGTCTACTGCCCTGGAGGTCCTGACTCAGACTTTGAGTACTCGACTCAGAGTTACACTGGCTATGAACCAACCTCCATGCGTGCTATCAGAGCTAGATACAACCCATATCTTCAAACTCGCCATAGAGTTGAACAGCTCAAGCAGTTAGGTCACAGTGTTGATAAAGTAGAGTTTATTGTGATGGGCGGGACTTTTATGAGTCTACCTGAGGATTATAGAGACTATTTTATAAGGTAAGTCTTAAATTAAACCTATTTGATTTGATTGACTGCTAAGAACAATGTTTTTTAACACAATTATTTTTTACTAGCTCATATATCTTCCAAATAGCTAGATGTTTTACAACAGTTAAGGTGCCTTTAAATTTTTCCTAACCATTTATTTGGTGGATTTTGCCACTAAAATATTTGTTTGCAGTGTTTGTGAATCAAGAATTCACAAAAAAAGATAAAACTTTTTTGTAGATTTAAAAATGTTTGCTAAGTTTGTGGCTAAGATATGTAATAAGAGCTTTTGCAGGAATCTCCATGATGCCCTTTCTGGACATACCTCAAGTTGTGTAGCAGAAGCAGTGAAGTATTCTGAGAAAGCTAAAACTAAATGTATCGGTATCACTATAGAGACGAGGCCCGATTACTGTTTACAGAGGCACATGAGTGACATGCTGAACTATGGTTGTACTAGGTGAGATTATTACTAAAGTAATGATAATTATATAGTCAGGCATTAACACACAATGCTATTTAATCGCAAACTAAGCACAGCTTGTACTATGGAAACCAGATATAACTAGTAATATACTACATACAATACGTTTCTTTTGTAAATAAATACATAAATATAGATAATCACACCAGACTCCAACACAAACGGACATGTTCATCACACAAATGTCTGACTTGGGTAGGAATCGAATCCAGGAGAGGAGAATCCAGAGACAGGTTGACCAACTCAAAGTGATTAGATAAAACGCCAGAACACGCTGTGATATGTGATTAATCCAGGAAAGAGTTTTTTCAAACCGACATAAAAAAAAAATAGACGTCTGAATTGAACATCCTCCTTTTTGTAGTTGTTTATAAATGTGATATATTTTAGGTTAGAGATTGGAGTGCAGTCAGTGTATGAAGATATAGCCCGTGATACAAATAGAGGACACACTGTGAAAGCTGTCTGTGA
Source organism: Meganola albula (assembly GCA_936450015.1). Lineage (NCBI taxonomy): Eukaryota > Metazoa > Arthropoda > Insecta > Lepidoptera > Nolidae > Meganola > Meganola albula. The sequence continues at coordinate 13,439,624 of OW388145.1, read as the reverse complement.
GAACTTTAACTTAGCTAAGGATGCTGGATATAAGGTAATTTCACTGTTTCATAAATCTACCATAAAATACTTAAGTATGTTTTCACATAGTAGTCAATAACATACAGGATTATATACGAATTAATAAGGATTCGCCTCCGAAACAATTTATGTGATTCCTGGGTAGAGCTAAACCATCTACCTATTCACTGGCGGTAGGCTTTGGCTGTGGACAGTCACCAAAATGAGTCAGTTGTGTTCCTGCGAGATTGCTGGTGAAGTCATAATTAGAAACAGTGACCATTATGGTTGACGTACTGTGCCTAGACAAACTGTCGTTTCCACTCCACGATCCAAAATACCAGAACAAGAAGTACTTACTGAATGTATTCTATCTTTCATCTTTAATATAACTTATTACAATGACTTATTACCTTGCTCCAGTCAGCAAGAAGTACAAGGGGATGATGACCAGAATTCTGTATACTTTACTGTTATCTCTAACTTTGCAAATTCACAGCTGTGTCGGCACACTCATTTTTTGTTTAGTGAAGCAAATTTTAAATCTTGACTGATTACAGTCTCTTGAAAGTGCGTTTATTACAAAATAACATTGTAGTTCCTACAAAATACATTTTGTTACATTTAACTTCCAGATTGTAGCTCACATGATGCCTGATCTCCCAAACGTAGACTTTGAAAGGGATGTCGAACAATTCATTGAGTTCTTTGAGAACCCAGCATTCAGAGCTGATGGTCTTAAAATCTACCCGACCCTGGTGATTAGAGGCACTGGTTTGTATGAACTCTGGAAGACTGGGAGGTATAGGAGCTATCCGCCATCTACATTGGTGGATCTTATAGCCAAAATACTGGCTTTAATACCTCCGTGGACAAGGGTTTACAGGTAAAAATTGTACTAGATTTCGCCTGCTACGTCATACATTTCATATCATAGAAAACATTCTAGCATAAAATAATAACTAAGAATATAAATAACAGCAACTGCATAGTTTCAACAATAACTTAAAATTTGCTACAATTTAATTGAGACAGTAGCAGGATTGTTATTGGTCATACATACCTAGCAAAAATTCAAGTGATTGTGATCTTAAAAGTAGCCTTGATGACAATTTGATTGAGTAGTTTTAAAAAGAATGATTAACCAAATTTTACAGACCCAGTCTCTTCTCCACGTGAGATTTGTTAGCCTCCCCACCGGTGCGGTGGTGAGAGAGTGCATACAAGCCGATTCCAATCGGCTTCCCTTTAGGAATTGATTAATATCATTTACTTCAATAAAATGATATAACACCTAAGAGTTTAGGATGGCATCAAAAATAAGTACCTATGATATGAAGGTGGTGGTCGCCATAGAAACATCGGTGACGGCATTGAAGAGATATTATTTTCTTAAGTATGAACTATTTCTCTCAGGCTTCCGTTTTTCATATTTACACCCTTTCTTTCACCACTGCCCCCCTAAAATCTCAAATAATTAATGAACACCTTATATGTCACATGTATGATGTTTCTACGAACTTCGCTACATAGTATGTATTTAAACATTTCTAGAGTCCAGAGAGACATACCAATGCCGCTGGTATCTTCAGGAGTAGAGCACGGCAACTTGAGGGAGTTGGCCCTGGCTCGAATGGCAGACCTGGGTACAGACTGTCGTGATGTGAGGACTAGGGAAGTCGGCATACAGGAGATACATAACAGAGTCAGACCATATGAGGTAAATACTAATATGTACTACAATTTCTTTTATATGTTTATTCTTTTTTAAGATTTCACTTCAACCCTTTTTAGTGTTCCACTACTGGGCACGGGTTTTCTGTCAACTATCTTACGGGTTGAGAGAGTTTAGACCTTAATTCACACATGCTGGCCAAGTGCGGTATGATGGATGGCATAAGTCCTCGAATGATTAGTTTTTAGACAGGCCGGTTTCTTCAAGATGTTTTCCTTCACCGATATAAAGCAGCGGCGATGTAACAATTCACACAAAGATGTGTCGGTGCGACCAGGTTCGAAACCGCGGTCTTATGTTTCTTAGGCGATGTCCGTACCGCTGCGCCACCGCTGCCTTTTTCATTTTTGAGGGTTGATAATTGGTCCAAAATTCTTCTTAAGTACTTAGTAGTTTACTTCGACTACTGGCTTAGCAGAAGCTGGTTTGTCTAGAGTTAATAAGATTGCAGACTCAAATCCCGGAATTAGACCATTAAAGTGTTTGCACTATTCTAATTTTTTTAACACTAGTCTGCGGTCTGTAAGTTGGTGGTGTATCAACCCATTGCCTCAGAGAGCATGTTAAGCCATTGGTAAGTCATTAATCGTGGACCTGGGCTCACCAGGAGTGTGTAACAAGAATAATGAATCCACACAAGGTTTGGTTGAGGGTTGCCTCTGTCATGCACTCTAATTGTACATTATATGATTTAATCATACTATCTCTAATAATCCTAATCTATGTGGGGCTTGGTAGAGTACACATTTCTTCAGAATATATATTAATATTATCAAGCTGAAGAGTTGATTTGGTTGAAAATGCAAATCTCAGGGATACTGGTCTGATTTGAAATATTCTTGCACTGTTAGATAACCCATTTATTGAGGTAATCTACAGGCTTTGTCCCAATGCTGGGCACGATGCAAAATGTAGTTCTTGCAAGCGCAAAGCTGATTAAATGATAAAACAAATTTCATTTGAAAATATTTCAGGTAGAACTAATAAGACGCGACTACACAGCCAACGGTGGTTGGGAAACATTCCTAGCATACGAAGATCCAGACCAGGATATATTAGTTGGTCTCCTGAGGCTTAGGAAGTGTGCTTCGGACACGTACAGGCCTGAACTGAAACCAGGACCAAATGCTAACTTCAAGCAGTGCAGCATTGTAAGGGAGTTGCATGTTTATGGATCAGTTGTGCCAGTAAGTAATCATCAATAAATTCTTTATTGCGAACTAACACCCTTATTTGTCGAGGTCGCTCCGGAAGGCCATCGGCAACGTGAAGGGTCTGCTAGGATTCCTCCTGGAGTTGGGCTGGCAATAGCGACGCCAGCCCAATCACGCAAAATAGGTGCACTTATGAGTCGAGTATGCGCACGTCGAGTTGCGCGAAAATTGGCTCGCTCCAAACACCCATATTCATAAACGCTTTATAAGCATAGATAGCTAAACTAGGTTTATAATTCGTTTGTCTCTGTCTGTCATCTTGATATTTATACTAGTAAAAAAGAGACGAAATCCGTTTTAACTAAAGAGGTTTATAACATTTTTATGAATAAGGCCGTAAGTATAAAGAATTTTGTAGTCTCTACTATATAAAAATAAGTCGGGTTTTCCTTCCTGACGCTATAACTCCAGAAGGCACGAACCGATTTCCACGGTTTTGCATTCATCGGAAAGGTCTCGGGCTCCGTGAGGTTGATCGCAAAGAAAATTCAGGAAAAATTTCAACAGAAAAGCGGGAAAATGTTACATAAAACTACCGCCCGTTTTGGTTGCGCGCGGACGCATTTGCCTCTGGGTATAGTGCGACTCGTTATCGGAAAATATGGCTACTACCGTAAAGTGCGCAAATTGTAATGTGGTCATAAATGAATTATTGGCGTTTTTGGCCAATGTGCTGGATTATATGGACGAGGATAGTATCCATCAACTGGTGTTGTCATCCTTTGATGTTGAGAAGATTGCAAACGCAAAATCTTTGTTGTTGGAATCTCTTCCAAGTGCAAGGAAGGTGCCTCTGCGTCGTAAAGACGGTAAAAAAAGGATGGCGAGGGATTTGGACGACATTATCAGCATCATGAAGAACACGAGTGCTGAAATGTTCCCGATATTTGTGGCTAAAGATCTGCATTTGGTACCTAGTGTTGGTTTCGATCATATAGATTGTACACGGCTACTGAAAGATATCACAAAACTTCAAAATCAAGTAAGCTTTTTACAAGAAAATACCGTTACAATCGAGATGTTTAACAAGTTTAAACGGGAAATGGAAAGCATAAAACCTGCATCTATCATTGATCATTTTACACCTCATAGTTGTGTGAATAATAGAAGAGGAGCTTGTTTACAGGACAGTTTGTTTGACCAAAACAGTGGTCCGATAGGTCTTCAATACGTTGATATCAAAACAACAGCTGATTCTGACGCGCACGGCCTTGGGCATTCAACCCCGACGCGGTCACCGACCGGTTATCATACCAAGACTAAGTGTGTCTCTTTCCAACGCGACCAAGTGCGTGAAATAGAAAGACGTGAGCATGTGGAGGCCGTCACTGTGGTTTCGAAACGTGCGAGCGAGACTCTCAGTGATACGAGCTCAAGCGGTGGGGACGAAAGTGCGAGCAGGACAATGCAACACAAACGTCACGTGGAGGCCATAAAAAGTACTGAGGTTTCTAATGCAACAAACAAACCTGTTACCTGCGCACGCTCACCTATAAACACATCAAGCTCTAATTCTAAAGTGAATGAATGCACAGTTGTCCCTATTGTCTCTGATGAGTTATGTAATGTTGCCATGAATTGTAGTAGTAAAAACCTTATAACTAAGGATTGCACACAGATACCGGAAGATACTGAATGGCAGATTGTACAATCTAAATCATCTAAGAAGTACAAACTTATTGGACAAAAAGGCCGAGCTTCTACTCCACCTGACGGGCGATTTAAAGCGGCGGAAGTTAAGGTTCCTTTGTTTATCTCAAATGTTAGTAAAGATACCGATGAGCAGGATATTATTAAATATATTAAAGAAAGGACTAACGAGGATGTATCTTTAAAAATGATAAAAATGAAAACGTCTAGGAAATATAACGCCTATAAGTTATTTGTTTCTAGAAATAACTTAGAGTTATTCCTAAAGAATGATTTTTGGCCAAATGGTATTACTTTTAGACGGTTCGTACATTTTATGTATGGGCCGAAAGAGAAAGATTTGAATGTTATAGTAAGTTAATAATTTTATATATATGGATACTGGTTACAATAAAAAGTTAAGAATATTAAGTTATAACTGTAAATCGTTTAAACGTTCAATTGATGATGTTAGACAATTATGTACTCTGTCCGATGTGGTGTGCCTACAGGAGACCTGGCTCCTGGACCATGATATTGCTCTTCTAGGAACGGTCAGCAACGACTTTGAATACACAGGCAAGTCTGCTGTGGACACATCTGCAGGCATATTGAGAGGTAGGCCTTATGGTGGGGTAGGTATCCTATGGAGAAAGGGCATATTTGACTCCGTATCCATTATCAATTGCAAAAGCACTAGATTAGCCGCTCTTAAAGCAACTGTGGGCGATCGTACTATTTTAGTTTTTTCAGTATATATGCCAATTAAGCTGTATGAAAACTTACCCATCTTCACTGAAGTTCTAAGTGAAGTTAGCGCAATTGAAGCTAGCTGTGACGTACAAAGCTTATTTTTACTTGGTGATTTTAATGCAAAACCCAATGAATTATTTTATAATGAACTTAGTAATTTCTGTTCGGATCAATCTTGGATCTGTGCAGATGTAGAACTACTTGGGATTGATTCACGCGCATATACATATACCGATTTACATCATGGTAGTAAAAGCTGGCTGGATCATTGTGTGGTGTCTATATCTGCTTGGCATACTATTTTAAATGTAGGTATACTAGAAGATGTATTTCTGTCGGATCATCTGCCACTATATATTGATTGCGACATACTTGCTGTTAGGTCCAGGCTGGTGACTCATGATGCACCGCGTAGTTCTGTTGTCTGGGGGGAACGAAGTGAGTGTCAGATTAAAATGTACCATGAGGACTGCCACAATGGTTTAAGAAATATTGACTTTCCCCAGGACTTCGTTAATTGCAGTCATGGGTCATGCAGCTTGGATGATCACAAGCTGTGTCTTGATAAGCTATACGGTGATATTGTGCGGGTCTTGCAAAGTGCGGCTGTGCGTGCTAGGCAGCCACTTAGACATAGGTCTCAGGGTAGAAAAAGGGTCCTGTGTGGCTGGAATGATAATGTTAGGGACGCTCATCGGGAGGCCAGGCTGAGGTATGAGATGTGGATATTACACAATAGACCGACACAGGGGAGAATATAACCTTATGCGTGAGTCCCGCAAAATCTATAAAGGCCGTCTAAAGTGGTGTCAAAATAATCAGGAGCAGATCAAAATGGATAAAATAGCTAGTCTTAGAGAGAAGAAAAATTTTGGTCTCTTCTGGAAATCTACACGTAAGCTAGACGTCAGACCTGGACTCCCAGTGAGTGTTGATGGTTTAAGTGACCGGGAGGAGATAGCAAATATGTTTAGACAACATTTTAAAGTGCAGTCTCCACTCGGTCCATCTAATTGTAAAGTGCCTGCATCTGGGTGTAACGTGGTGGGGGAGGAGCCTTTGGTAAGGTTTACAGCTGGTCAAGTGAAAGCAGTAATTAAACAAATGACTAGGGGCAAATCTCCCGGACACGATGGACTCAGTATCGAGCATTTAAAGTATGCGGGTGTGCACCTTCCGAGGGTCTTGTCCATGTTCTTTTCTATGTGCATTAGTCACTCTTATTTACCACCTGACATGTTAAAAACTATTGTGGTGCCCATAGTCAAGAACAGGACAGGAGACATATCGGATAAGGGCAACTATCGCCCGATATCTCTCGCTACTACGATAGCCAAAGTTTTGGACAGTTTGCTTGATACTTACTTGCAAAAATATGTAAAACTGCATGACGCACAATTTGGTTTTCAGCCCGGTTTGTCAACGGAGACTGCAATATTGAGTGTCAAGCATACTATCCAATACTACACGGAACGCAGGACCCCGGTGTACGCCTGTTTTCTAGATCTCTCCAAGGTATTTGATCTCGTGGTTTATGATGTGCTATGGAGAAAGATGGAGGACAGGCGTATACCTGCAGAGATCACCGGTATCTTCAGATACTGGTATATAAACCAGACCAACCATGTCAGATGGTCCAACAGTCTCTCTGAGGCATATCCTCTCCTCGACTGTTCAGCCTGTATGTGGACGATCTCATAGTGGGACTCAGCAGCAGGCGTATTGGATGCAGTGTAGGAGGTGTTAATGTTAATAACATTAGCTACGCAGATGATATGGTCCTGCTGGCTCCGACTGTGAGAGCCATCAGATGTATGTGAGGCCTATGCTGTTACACATGGTCTCATTTATAATGTGAAGAAGAGCGAGTACATGGTCTTTAAGGCCGCCGGTAAATGTCCTGATTCAGTCCTACCGATTACCTTAAATGGAGTGAGTCTCAATCGGGTATATCGATTTAAATACCTTGGACACTTTCTTACCGATGACCTTAAAGACGATGTTGACATAGAAAGGGAGCGTAGGGCGCTGGCAGTGCGTGGTAATATGCTGGCCCGCAGGTTCGCCCGTTGTTCAGACCAGGTCAAAATTACGCTCTTTAAGGCGTATTGTCAGGGTCTGTACACGGGTGGACTGTGGTTTAAGTGCACTAAGACCTCGCTCAGTGCACTACGCGTCCAATATAACAACGTATTCAGGATGATGTTGAATCTTCCCCGTTTCTGTAGCGCCTCCAGTATGTTCGCACAGAACCGAACTGACTGTTTTCATGCAGTCATTCGGAAAAAAGTTGCATCACTGTCGAGAAGAGCGCGGGGGAGCAACAACATCATCTTGAGTACGTTAGCAGATGATCCGCATGGACCCCTGCGTAGACACGTCATGCGGACGATGGTAGGAGTAAATAATGATAGTTATTTCTCCGGCTCTCGTCCGCGTGGGGTGCTTCGCAGGTACATGGTTTATTAAATGTTAATTTTATTTTATTTTATATTATTTTATTACTAACCATAGTCTATAAGTAAGTACAATATTACTAACAAATGGATTGTGTTATCCGATAATAAATAAATTTGAATTTGAATTTGAAAACGAAGCCGTGGCGAACGGTGGCGAAACGGAGTTCGCCGGGTTTGCTAGTTACGTATAAAGAAGGTTCTTAGTCCTTAATTACTGGTTATGGCATTTCAATTTAAAATGTCAGCTGAATTATTATAAATTAATATAGCTTCTTAATTTGACCGTCATAATTTTTATTGTGCGCTTATATCGATTCTCAATAATGATACATTATATTATACTATCGTTATAAAAAAAAAATATTAATATATATATATATATATATATATATATATATATATATATATATATATATATATATATATATATATATATATATATATATATATATATATATATATATTATTAATTATGTAGGTATCACAGTGAATTCAAATCATATCAAATTTAAATGCCTTGTAGCTCTTTAGTCATTAAATAAATGTTTTTGTATAATTATATACGCACATAGCGCTTTGCTCCCAGTTTTATTGTGCGAACTGCCGAGTCGTGGAATTCGCTGCCGGCTTCTCTGCTTTCGGATAACTATAATCTGCCTGTCTTCACGTCACGAGTGAATCGGTATTTGCTAGGTAAGCGCGTTGCATCGTAGACTGCATCATTGCTTAATAACAAGCAAGTTGTGGTCCAGCGTAAGCCTATTATAGGATAAAAAACCTAGTACCTCTCAAGTTTAAGTGTGATTAAGGGAAGTAGGTATATTCTGTCATTCCTCTACAATTTGTCAAAAATATTTATTTCTGAATTATTTTCAGGTGAATGCTCGAGACCCAACAAAGTTCCAACACCAAGGTTTTGGCATGCTTCTAATGGAGGAAGCTGAGAGGATAGCTAAGGAAGAACATGGGTCAGACAAAATGGCGGTCATATCTGGCGTAGGCACGAGAAATTACTACGCTAAAATTGGTTACCATTTGGAGGGACCGTATATGGTCAAAATGCTGGTTTAATAAAGCTGTTCTCGTTGTTTTCTATGTTTTATTTTTATTACTATTTTTATGTTTAACCTATTTTTTGGCGCCAATATTATATACAAATTTCTATAACTAAAGTGCATTTTTTGGATGAAGTTCAGCAGAGTTTTTCGATAAGGCATTAGAACAGGTCAAGTAATTGAAAACTACTAAGGGATTCGTCCTCATATTGAGGACGAATCCTGGCGTAAGACGATGACGGGTAATTTAATATTTTGGTGATCAGGCTGTTGGGTAAAGTCAACTTTTACATAGCGTTCTCTGGTACCTACTGACCGCGACCGATGTCGTCAAGGACCTGACGTGGTGTGAAGTGTCTTTTTTTCAAGTGCCTCTCCACTACTGAAGGTTGGCCATTAGCTCTTGAAATCTCTTCCTATCCTGTGCACAGTGGAATAGTTATACATTGTGAAGTGTCTAAAAGGGTTCAATACGATCAGAAATATTGTGTAAAATGCTGGTTCCTATGTAACATACTGTTTTGAAATCTGGCATTGGTCAAATTCTCTTATTCCATACCTAAACCTTTGTCTGATCTCCCAAAACCTACCAGTTTCCCACCTATCCTTTTGTATTCCAGGCCAGACCCGCCGCTATCCATTAACCCTACCGAGATCTACCACAAGCACGTTGGGATGCTGCCAAACTACGCTGGCCATGTACCTGGTTGCATGTTTAGGTAAGCACTCAATAATTCTCATTGTAATACTTTTAAAATATCTATTTAGCCGGAGTGTGCGGGTAGTGTGTATATTGAATTTCATACATGGCGTCATTTTCATCGGTTGCTGATAACTGTCGGATAGGTTATTCACAAGTCTTGCATGACTTTTGAAAAAGCTATCCGACACTTATCAGCAACTGGATAGAAAATTTCTTAGAATTTATAACTGTTAGGTACGATTAGCAAACTAACTGTTGCCTAGCGAGGTTAATAGCAAATTCATATCGAATGATTTAATATTTTTGCACCCCGAAACCCCGATATCGCAGCAATGTAATTCTAGTTATTGAATTTCTGTAGCCTATTAGGAAAGTGTTTTTTATTCGTACACTATGGAGTTTAGTATCTAGTACCTAATGTTTTTTTGTAGGGCAAATCTGTATCAGGTTAAACACGCGATCACATTCGTACCGCTAGTAAAGGTACGAGCTTTTTTTGTTATAACTAGATTATGAAAGAGATGATGATGATTTTTCAACAAATTGTTATTTACAAGTTTTGTTTTATTCTAAAACTACATTTCTACTGCAGCACTACATTTTACAGCGTGAACAACATTTTCTATCATGCCTAGCAGAGGGATAAAAAGTAGCCTACAGCCTTCCTCAATAAATGGGTTCTCTAACAATGTACCTACCTAAATTATTTTCAAATTGGTTTAGTAGTTCCTAAAATTAGCGTGTTGAACCAAACAAAAATCTCTTCAGCTTTATAATACTAGCATAGGTAGGCGCTAGCCCTTAAGTGCCTTTAATTTGCCTGATGTGACTAATGATACGAAAATACCGATTCACTTCTGGTTACGAGCGATGTTAGATGAAAATACTGAAGGAAACCATAAACGAGCAACAATTCCAACCCACTCTCAAATGGCGTCACTAAATATCACTAAGACCGCTTTGCAGTGCGATTTTTTTGTCTTTTGGTTGGTCACTAACCACGGCAGAAGGCTACCACCAGTTTATTCACCTGATTTGTACCACCCAAATTCATATTGAAGGTGAACTCTCACGGGGGAAGGTCATTTAGCCCCCAATGCTATATGTTGATTGCATCGCAGACCGTGAACGCTGCCTTAAATGTGTCCCCTCGAAAGTAAGGGTCACAGGCAAAATAATGAAAACGCGGCCGCAAGATGCGGTTCAAGTGATGCGTGATTCGTTTACACACTCCACAATGTAAAGTTTTTAAATAAAACAACCTTTTCAATCATCTCATTCTTTATACTGAGAAAATATCTCTATTGAGCCTCCAACATAGTTGGAGACCGTGACAGGACTAATAATAATTATTAATAAATTCAATGTAATTTCGAATGACTGTTTAGTAATAATATTTTTTATATCCTCAGATTTGGGAAGACGTACGGCAATGATACAAGAGACGCCAAGCGTTGGCTTCGTGGAGATTTCACCTCGTAATATCATCAGAGCTATTATGAACAACAGTCGAAGTTAGAAGTGATCATGTAATTCGGAAGTCATAAATTTATTGAGTTTTATATTCCCAGAAGCATTAAAGTTTATTAAAACCTTATATTTTTTAATTATCAAGGTTGTAGGATTATGTGATTCCAAGTTGATTAGGTTGAAAATCAAAGTAACGATCCTTTTTAGTGTTTTAGCTAGGCACTCGTTTTCTCTCAACTATCTTTAGAGCAAGTCTTAAGCAATTAGTGGATTCTAAGACATCCGGTTTCTTTACCAATATAAAGCAGCGGCAAATTAAACCGTTCACACAAATGTGTTACACATGATCACATATTGAACCTGTAACCTATATTTTAATGTAAAAACAATTACAACACTAAGGCGCAGTTTCACTAGTAGATAAGTGAATGATGTGTCGTATAGCTTATTTACAAGTTTTGTCAGGTGAGAAAGAATGTGAATGAGAATGAATGAATGAATCCATCATTTATATCTACAACTGGTGAAACTAGCGCTAAATTACAAATAGACATGCGTAGTAAAGTATCAAACGTTTATTCAATAACAGTTGACAATAAATTTCAAAAAAAAGGCAAAAGCAATAAGGCCAGCCTTAAATTAACAAAATCAATTCTCTTATTTATAAAAGTAAATAAAAAATGCAGTAAGAGTAAGTATAACATATGTAAATATTCACAATTTTTCTAGTATCATAACTAATATTATCACGCGCTGTTAGCCTGTTTTTTGGCGTTCCATTCCTTCATCAGGTTTGCAGCGAGGCTCAAGTTTTCGTCTTTCTGCAAACAAAAGTAAAAAGACTTAGTGCAAACATTTTAAGGTCAGCGCTCACAAACCGACGACGTGGTCAATAGAAGCTGGTCATTCGTGCTATTTAGGATGATATGCATCAACCGACTAGATAACTACTAGACATCACTTTATTCAAATATTGTATGAAAGTAATCTTCAAAATTAAAGGTAGTCTGTCATAACATGATAATTACATGGTTACTAAAGTTTATTATATTATATAAACAGTTATTTATTTGGGTAAGAATAAGGAAGACATTGAAGACCCCCCCCTAAATAAATAAATAAATAAAGAATTTTAAAAAAGATGGAGGGGGAATACCGCTAATTTTGATTGGTTCGATCTAGATCTTGTCCTTGATCGAACTAATCAAAAGTAGTATGTGGTTGGATAATATGTAGTTGTACGATATAAGTAAGGCAAGCGCAGGGGTCCAGCTATGCGGTGTCTATAGGTATGTAGTCGGTGCCACTAAAGGACTGAGAGTAAACCTTAACACTTTCAAGGTTACACGCTAAGCCCCGTATTCACAAACGTCTTTTAAGCTTATTATAGCTAAAATAGGTTATAATTCGTTTCTTTGTCTATCATCTTGAAATTTTATACTAGTAAGAAAGAGACGAAAGTCTATTTTAACTAGTCATGATCCCCAGGTGAATAAAGCAGATTCAATTCCCACGCCTGCCAGACGCAGACTCGATTGTACGTACATTTCTTTAACATAAAAACTAAATTGCGAGTGGCAGCTACACGATATGTATCTGACAGTGTTTAAGAACGCAGTCACTTACCTTGATAAAACAGAATCTAGCGAAATTCTCGCCCAAGTATTTGTGTTCTTCGGAGTAGAAGGCGGTAGGTGGGATTGTGAGAATACCGGATTCTTTGGCGAACTTCTTTGTGAACTGGTAGTCTTTGTACTTGTCTGTTTCTGATGATAGGTTGATTTTGTTGGCTGGAAAAAAAATTGAAACTTATTTCATGTTGCGAGTTGCGAGTTTAGGCCTCGTTTTGTGTGCATCAGAATGGCGGGTGTATACATACAAATGGTCATGTAATATACGTGAGAGCAATGTACGAGCAATGTATCGAATGTACGTTAAATTTTAAGAAATTTTCTAATTTATAACAATAATAATAATTTTAATAATTTAAAATTATTAATAATAAAATAAAATGATATTAAAAAATAATAATAATAAAAAAATATATTAATTTTAATTAGGCTGACGCGTTCTATCGTATACTACATCATTGCTTAAAATCAGGCAAGTTGTAGTCAAGCGCCTGCCTATCGCAGAATAAAAAAAGCAGTAACCGAATATCGCACGTATACCACATGGCCCTTTGACGCACACTTCATTTTGGATAGATTCCAGTCTCGTCAAGATATTTTTCTTCGACAAAATTGGGCAGCGGCGATTAGAATTCACGCAAAGATTTTTCGGCACAACCTAAAAGCTAATATCTAAGGCCCGGTGCACGTTTACGGCAGCTTAGGGGATCCTTCGGTATCGCTACATGTAAATGAACGCTGCCGGTAATAAAGATAAGAAAGATAAAGATAAATTTATTATTACAAAACAAAATACAATAATCATGCCTTGGTATCCTTTACACACCGAAGTGTCGCTGACTGCCAAACTAAATATATGACTGCTTTTGAATAATAAAATGTTCATGTAGCTTAAAATTGTGTACGCCGTGATTATAACTGAGGAAACACATTTTGAGGTCTTGTATTCGATGTAAATTGTGCATTTGTGTTTTTTCCTTTTTTGGGAATCCATTATTAATTTTTTCAATAAATAAAGCTTACAAAAAAGGGTTAGTGAGATTCAGATTTAAGTGTAATTTTCAGGAATGGATTTCCGCAAAGTAAGAGCAGCGGTGGCGCAGTGGTACGGGCCTCGCCTTAGAAAAATAATTCCGCGGATTTGAATCCTGGTCGTGCCCACACATCTTTGTGTGAATTGTGTCATCTCCGCTGCTCAATATCGGTGAAGAAAAACATCGTGAGGAAACCGGCATGTCTAAGAACTAATCATTCGAGGACATGTGACATCCACTAACCGGCACCGGTGGATTGAGACCTAAACTCGCTCAACTCATAAGCTAGTTGAGAGAAGACCCATGCCCAGCAGTGGGACACTAAAAAGGCTTGAAGTGTAACTGTAAGTATTAAAGTTCAAATTATTACCCAACTGAGTCCAGTCAGCTACAATAAAGTATCCGGCTTCCGGCACGGTAGGATTGAACCCGTTCTCCCTCAACGCCTTGACTAAGAAGTCACGTTTAGGCAACAGTTCTCGAGCCAGCGCTTGGAAATAACAGTCGGGTGAGTCTCGCCGAGCTAGCTCGTATTCAAACGAACAAGCTATCGCCTCCTGTTGATTATTTCAGAAATAATAAGAATGAAGACATTTTTTCTTATTTTGTCCGTCAGATAGTTATGCGATAGCGAAAGTTCGCAAAGAACAAAATGTTTTGAATTGGCATAAGATTTTCACGTGACATTTTGAAGGTGAATAATAATAGTATGGTGGGACATTAACACACACGGTCATCTGATCCCAAACTAAGCAGAGCTTGTACTATGGAAACCAGATAACTGGTAATACTTTACTTTAATTTAATTTTACATACAATACTTTTCTTTTGTAAATATATATTTCGGTGCAGGGGGCCGATCAGAGGGATAGTCATCGCCAGAAAACTTATTGAGTGGGTGTGGTAACGAGCAGCTAACCAAATGAACTTAATCACATTATTAATTTGTTACGAAATGTAGAACTAATACAACGAGTGGTAAGACAGTTCCTAGACCGATGTTGGTCGCACGGACGTCTGTAGAGAACTGGGGCACACAGTTCGTGTAGCGACAATCCCCACTCGTCGCCCGTGCGGACCTCAGGCTAGACTCTGTCGAGCGTGTCGACCCGACGCGCTGCCGCCTCGCTGTCAAGTATACTACCGTACTAATGACTTCTCCGACATATACATAAATTAGCTGCCCCAGCGAACTTCGTACCGCCAGCGGACAAAATTGTGAATCTAAACCATTCCCAGATCCCCTTGAACACACACAAAAAATTTCATCAAAATCGGTCCAGTCGTTTAGGAGGAGTTCAGTCACATACACACGCACACAAGAAATATATATATTAAGATATAAAAATGAATCGCAAAATTTGTTGGTAAGCGCATAACTCGAGAACAGCTGAACCGATTTCGCTAATTCTTTTTTTAGAATATTATTTGAAGTACGAGGATGGTTTTTACCCAGAGAAAAAATAATAAACTCTTCCGGAACAGCTTGACCGATTTTTATGAAATCTTAAAGGTCGTATTCTATTTTCGGACCAAGCATGTGGCACTGCTTTACCAGGCAGGATGACGTCTGCGGGATCCGCTAGTACTTAAATATAGATAATTACACCCAGACACAATACAAACAGACATATTTAAACAATTGTTTGTCTTGGGTGGGAATCGAACCCACGACAAAAGGTGAATGCCAATCCCATACATTTTTCGTTATCGATTCGGTATGTAATGGATCCCAAACTAACCATAGTTTGTACTATGGAAACTAGATAACTGATAATATAATGCATAGTACCACTTTTCTATAAATAGGTATCTGGGCTAAGACAGAGATAGCTTCACGATCGCGCAACCAACCGCTTACGTGTGACTAAGACAAATTACCGCATACCGGAAGGAGCCGAGCAATTCACGAACACAGTCGAAGTTTACAACGTAAAACAAAAAGGGATGTCAAATATGGCTTAGTATAATCGATAATTATTCAAATCGATTTATATTAAGAAATAGAAAATATGTATAATATTTCATAATGACGTTGTAGATTATTTATTACAGCAATATTCAATAGATTACCGATAATTAGAGTAAATCATGTCTTTTAATTGATTAAATCGCAAAAGCATTTTTTAAAACTAATACGAAAACTAAATTACTAACCACTAAATTTAGCATATTAGTGAATCTTTATCGTTTAATATTGGATACAATCAAAAGTCAATTTTAAACTCATAAATCGATGGCGAAAATAAATCGAAAAAAAAAAAGATTTTGGTTAACTTAACACGTTCAACGTCCAGTGCCCCATGTATGGGTCACTATGAACTAGCTCCACACGTCCGTGCCCCATATATGGGTCACTACGCAACTACCAGGTACCTACGCACTAAGGGAAATTTAGCTAAGCTAGTGAGTCAGTAGTGAGAGTTTATCTCAGTGCAAGAGTCTCTGTTAAAGCACCTACTGAAATGAAATATTTAAGTGTTTAAGAATCCACCTCCTTTTAAATAGAAGATTCGACCTCTTTTTTACACACAACCTTTTTAAACAAAAAAAGTACAATTTTTTTAAAACAATAGCTTGTAATTTTTTTTCATTATTATACTCTTTTTTACCAAGATAACGTGTGCATTATTTCTCACATCTCTCCTCATCTTGTTCCTGAACTATACACAATCTTAACACTAAGTATTTCCAGTACTTAACTGTTTTTATTTGTTTTTGGCGAATATAATTCATTTATTATAATTTATTAAAAAAATCGTCTTCTTGACGTTAGATTCAAAGCCCATTTATTATTATTTACGTTTTTAACAGCACATATAAAGATTGAAGTAATATGTGGAACATATTGTATGGGGGCGTTTAACGTGTTAAGATGCTTCCAACTTCACAAACTCCGCGTCATTCCCCATTTGGTTCCTGAAATGAGTTACTGTGCAGCCGTTAGTGAACGAATGCAATAATACATACCTGTACAGGAGTACAAGCGGTGTACACACAATTCTGGTGTACAACCTGCAAGTTACGCATGAGTTTAGCGGGCGCGTACGCCCACCCTGTCTTCCATCCAGTGACTGAGAACGTCTTGCCCGCTGAGCCTATGGTAATCGTACGCTCCCACATACCAGGCAAGGTTGCTGGAATATTATTAGCCATTGTTAATTACTTATTCCTAGATACTGTTTGCACCAACCGCACTTGACTAGCGTATGTGAGTTAAGGACTAAACTCTCTCAACGAACAAGGTAGTTGAAACAACCCGTTCCAGCAGTTGGGGTTGAATTGGCCGCCGCCGCCGCATTCTTATACATAAGATTCACTAAAATTATTATAAATTTATTTACGGGACCAATGTTTTTTTTAATTCTTCCCTATTTTAGAAATTATAATCATTTTAAATATATTACATATTAAATACTACTTACTTTTATAAAATCTAATAAGAGAAAATAGAATATTCCCGAAATCCCGGGGGCGTATCCATACTAATATAATGTTTGAGGTCGTTAACCCTAGATTGCACTACCAACTCCGATCACTGCTAATCAAGTATCAAAACTCACCTATCCGTATATGTTTAGTAGGTTCATACACCATCCACTCGTAGACCTCATCAGACAAGCACAGCACATTGTGTTTCTTGCACAGATCTGCAATCATCTCCAACTCTTGCTGTGTGAACGCTTTACCCAGAGGATTGTGGGGTGTGTTCAGGATTATCATCTTGGTTTTATCATTGAAGAGTGAGGCAAGCTCTTTTTCATCTAACACCCAGTCCGCTGATGTGATGTTTCCAGATGTTTTTTTCTGTATTAAATAAAGCTAGGTTCAATTTTAACGTTTACATAAGACAAGAAGGCTGGAACCCGTGTAAACGTTCGCTTAACTGCCTCGGTGGTACAGTAGTAAGTGTTTTCACTTAACCGTGAGGTCTTGGGTTCGATTCCCGGGTCGAGCAAAAACACTTTTCTAATATGCAGCTCGAAGTTAAGAATTATGCCCACTTCAACAGTTTTTAGTACCGAAAATGTCACCTGTCATCGAATGATAGTTCTTAGATGTGCCGTTTCCATCCTGGAACAATTTCACACATCTTTGTGTGAGTTGTTTCATCGCCGCTGCTCAACATCGGCAAAGGAAAATACCGTGAGAAAACCGGCATGTCTTAGTTACTGTAAGCTTATAAAATTTTACCCCCGTATTCATAAACATCATAAGCTCATTATAGCTAAAATAGGTTGATAATTCGTTTGTCTTTGTCTGTTAACTTGACGTTTATACTAGTAAGAAAGAGACAAAGTTAATTCTATCTAAAGAGTGTTATAAGATTCTTGTGAAATAGTTTAATAATTGAGTTGCTTACCGGATTGAGTGCTATGAACTTAGGTATACCACCAGCAGATTTGATCATAAAGTCGTAGCAGTCGAAGAACGGTTCTATTACTATAACTTCATCTCCATTGTCCACGTGACCTGGGTAATGGCAACAATAATAATAATAATATATAGTGGGACATTAACACACACGGTCATATGATCCCAAACTAAGCAGAGCTTGTACTATGGAAACCAGATAACTGGTATTATATTACATACTTAAAATATAGATAACTAGCGGATTCTGCCGACGTCGTCTTGCCCGGTAAAGCAGTGCCACCTGCCGGGTCCGAAAACAGAATACGACCTATAAGATTTCATAATAATCAGTCAATCTGTTTTGGAGGATTTTTTTCTAATTTTTCTCTACGTAAAAACCATCCTCGTACTTCAAGGAATATTCTAAAAACAGATTTTGCGAAATCGGTTCAGCCGTTCTCGAGTTATGCGCTTATCAACACATTTTGCGATTAATTTTTATATTACAGAAGATTACACCCAGATTCAAGACAAACAGACGTGTTCATCACACAAATGTCTGACTTGGGTGGAAAACGAACCCACGACCTGCGGCGTGAAACATCTTACCGACCACGCCACCGGCCCATCAGAATTAGTGTTACTTTTAACTGAATCCCTACACGTGCTCCACTGGTGTTACAAATCAGGTGACAAGTAACTGGTAATTTACTAAATATTAGTTTGGTATTCTCTTAAATTCACGCGAATATAACACATTGAAATAAAACTATTTTAGAATGGATTTTATCGTGGTTAATTTTACATTTTAAATACCAACGTTTCAAAGTATTTTCATTAAGTCTGAAAAGACTGAAAAGTCGGGATTTAACATGTAAAATAAACTGCGACAAAATCCGTTATAGTTTTACTTATTTAAATATTAGTTTACTGGTAATTATCTGGTGGTAGGTTTCGGTCGTGGTTGGTGATCACCCACCAGACAGAGCCGCATCGCCAAGCGGCCTTGCCGTGTTCCGGTGGGATGTCTGGTGACACCATTTAAGAGGGTGGGTCGAAATTTTTTCTTCTTTTTGGTTTCTAACCATATAGATAGACCCTCATTTCACTGCCTCCTTCTCACCAAAAATTATTAATTTGAATCGGTATATTGGGCAGGCGCATCCCATCGTAGACTACATCATTGCTTAACATCAGGCAAGTTGTAGTCAAGCACAAGCTTATTTATATAAAAAAGAATAACCACTACCACATAAAAGTTAAATTAATAAATTAAACCTTATCCCTTCAACCCTTTTTTAGTGTCCCACTGCTGGGCACGGGTCTTCTCTCAACTATCTTACGAGTTGCGACCAAGTTTAATCCACACACACTGGCACAGTTAGTGAAACACATGTCTTTGAATGATAAAATCATGGACATACTAGTTTTCTCACGATGTTTTTCTTCGCCGATATTGAGCAGCGACGATGAAACAATTCACACAATAATGTGTGGGCACGACTGGGAATCGAAACCGCGACCTTATATTTCAAGGTGAGAAAAAATAAAACAGGAATTTACCTAAAATAGCTGAATACAGGGCTTCATAAGCCCCGAAAGTGACTAGAATTTCATTTTGAGCGTCTATTTCCCTGCCGATAAGTGGAGAGTATACTTTTGATAGGTTCTGCACTAACCGGGGGTGGCCCTGCAAGCAATAATTGTAAATTTAACACATAAAATAAAATAATATTACTTTAAAACGGATTTTATTGTCGGACTTATCGCTTGCACTGCATAACAAAACATAATATTCTGGGACATTAACACAAACGGTCATCTGGTTCCAAGCTAACACAAACACGATATAAGCATAGTCTTATCTCTTTCTACTCATCTCTAAACGATAGAGATAGATAGCACTTGCAACATGTTTTCTTGTGAATGTTTCGCCAGTAGAAACTAGGGGATATCTTTCCTGGAATAACGACAATGTGCTAACGTACACTACTGTCAAGGAAGTGTTATGGGCCATTTACACAAGGACAATAGTCGGGCCAGGTCAGTAAAACAGGATATCAAGCCACTAGAAAATATACTGCATTGGATTGTCCTCAAGACAGTTGTTCCCATTTACATGATGCTTTTTCAGCGACTTGCTGTCCTGTCCCAGCTATTGTTCTCGTGTAAATGGCCCATTATGTTCTTTGCATATCTTAAGTGTATGTATGTTTGTAAATTTCTTTATTACCATTTCTCAAAATATTTATTACCACCTCTCAAACAGTGGGATGAATTGTGACAAGGTATCAGTGGGGAAGGGTGGAAGTCTGAAAAAGGGAAGCCGGAGCAAAAAAGTTCTTACTTAGGAAATTAATATCTCTTCACTACCGTCACCGGTAGTTCTTATACTTAATGCTATACTTATTTTTGTTGCTATTTAAATTAGGCATTACATAATATATTATTAAGTACGTGTGAGATTGACCATTTCCTAAAGGGAAGCTGCAAGGTATTTAGATTTGTCTCAATTACCTAAATGTTCATATAGGATATTTTTACTTGTTTTAAAAAAAAAAACAAAATGGCAGTCCTACATTTTTACGCTAAATTGCAGCTTGTTGTTATTTTTTAGCCGAACTTATCGAGTTGCGTATTAAACTATAGGGTTTTGAAAGGAGATTACAATATATATATTTCAAATGTCATTAGGAATAATACTTAGAGCAGTTTTTAAATGCTTGCTGTAATGTTTTTGATTTTTAAATTGTTGCTGCTTTTTCATCAAACATATTTCCCAACTAAACATTATGTAGAAATTAGAACTTCAAATACTACTAGGCAGTCTTAATTCAAATAATCACGACATTGTAGATAGTTAAATAAATGCTTTCATTATTATTAGATAAGCATCACGCGTTTAATATAACGTAACTAAGATCAGTAGGTCAAATATTGTGTTTCATAATTATCTTGCATTAAATCCAAAGAACAATAACAATCCATTTAAGCAACTTCACTGTGCTTTTTAGAAGTTTAACAGAAGTAAAAACTATGTACACACCAGTGGTGAAGAGTGGAAATTTGAAAAAAGGGAAGCCGGAGCAGAAAAGTTCTTACTTAGGAAAATAATATCTCTTCACTACTATCATCAAATCAATCATTCTTACACTTCATGTTATACTTATTTTTGTTACTATTTAAAACTTATTAAGTACATCAGATACTCAATAAGTTTTCTAGAGACCATTTTCTAAAGGGAAGTTGATGGGAATTGGGATTTTTTGACAAGAAAAATTTAAATGACTTAAGTGATTGAATTGTTTAAAAAACAATTAGTATAAAAAGCGTAACAAAAGCGAGAGGAGCCAGACACAATCAAATTTGGCCAGACAAGAGGTCAAAAGGCCTAACACTGACTGGCTTTACCTGGACAGATGGAATGCTAGACACAGGTAACCAAGTATTATCAATGGTTGAATATAATAATATCTGCTTCAGAATTGAGTTAATTAAATTCTTGTAAAACACTTACAAATCCTCTTGTATATTGATTTAATAAAGGGTTGTCACTCGTAGCAATATCACTGAGTGCTTTTGTCACATGGCTGGGAGCATGGTAGTCAGGGAAGCCCTGACCGAGGTTCACTGCTGGTTTGTATTCCAGAGCCAGCTGGATGTACTCCACCCTGTAAATTTAATATACTTATTAATAAAAACATATTACATTGTGTAATAAACATTTCAGGACATGTGTCATACTGTAAAACACACTTGGCCAGTGTGAACTCTCAACATAAAATGAAATATCTGTGATAATTCAGAAGTAATTTATAAGATTTTATTAGTATTAGGATAAAAACAACTTTACCAATGAAAAAAAATTATGTAACACAATAACACCTCTAAAAAATACAAACAATTATCAACCTTGTTACAACCGCGCTAAACACGTTATTATCTACTTACCAAACACTTTTTTCACCAGCTCCATACCGCGTAGGCAATTTAAACTTATCCGCACTAGAACTCATGACGCGGCACTGTTTCTTCAACAAATTACTGACAAATTGAAGTGTCGCGGCCTCCCTGTAGCCTCTCACAGCCACGCACACTGTTTGCTTACACCTAAACATAGTAAAGTTCAACAAATACACGATAACACTAATCTTCCAACTGATAAAAACAAAGTGATAACCTAACTGCGTAGTAATAAATGTAGGTAAAATACAATTTGCATATTTGTCTATATTGTTGAGGAATATTGTAGATTATTAAAAATTTATTACGCTATTGTACATTTTCGTTCACATTCCCACTGAATTAGTAATTGTTTTTATATCTATCTCGGTTATATTCATGTTCATAACAAATCAATTATCTTAATTATCAGTAATTATGTAGGTACCTTTTCAATAACTTTATCGACATCTAATTTGTATAATTAATTGAACGTTTAATTACAAATTACGGTATTAAAACCTTGAATTAAAGTCTAACAAACTTATAAAAAACAACAAGTACCTAGGTACTTAGCCACTGCTGCATCTGTCATGTCATTTCATTTTGTCATTGACAGTTTTATTTGTCAGTAAGAGTTTTTCAACTGTCAACTTTACAGTCAAACAATTGACAAGATAAAATTCCAAAAAAAGAAGTGCTTTAAAAATTAAATCCCGATTCCCGCCTCTCCAAGGAGACATTGACATGACGTGTTTGGCAAGTTGGGACCAAAGTCGGGACGATTGCTTGTTCCACTGAAGCATTTAATCACTATGTTTTTCCTGTTCGGTGAATGTGGTAACTACGCGCGTAGCGAACCCCGCAACCCGGGCACTGGATACAATTCCCACAAGAACGTGTGGGCTCGACCGGGGTTGAACCCGCCCTTACCTATATTTCAAAGTCGAGGTCGATACCACTGCGTCACCGCTGCTTCTGTATCAATAAGATTCTTAAAGTTTAGTAGTCAGTCGATATTTGAATAAATCTATGTAAGTTAAATTCGATTTTCAAATATGTACAGTCCATCAAATCTAAGAGGTACCGTTTGACGTTTCACTGTTTTCTATTAAATTAGCATAATAGAGGCGTAATTCACACTATTTTTATTAGCTTTTCTGTAAAATATTTGCATTATGAAGCTATTTTTATTTTAACATAACATAAACAATTTTCATACAAAAAATAAAATTCCAAATGTACTACGTTTAGAACTGTCAAACGGTACTTCTTAGATTTGATGGATTGTAAGTAGTTCTTAAGTATTTAAAAAACCTATTATCTACTTATAAAAATAAAAAGTGAATCTGTACGAAAATCTCAATCATCTACTTAATGTAACTTGTAAGTATTAAAAATAACATCACTTAGGTACCTACCTTTTGGTAGGAAGGTAATTCTCAGAATTTAATCGTCAGCAGAGTTCAATTCGACGACTCACATTTAAAGTACTCCGCGCTAAATTAAATTCCGTTCCTTCCTCTTTCAAATTGAGCGCAATTGCGTGGTTTACGGAGGTAGATAGCTAATTTTCTAGTTATTATAATATGCTGTTATAGCTATTATAAGCTGTGGATTTGGTGTCTACACTACGAACGTGGCCTTTTCAGGTTCGGTATTAATAATTAACGTAAACGTCACTTAAGAATTCATTAAAGTTTTATACAATGAAAGGGTGTAAACGTAGCGCACCTTACGTCATGAATAAAATTAATCAAGAAACTATGGATAGAGTAGGGTTGCCTATTCCAAATTTAAAAAACTGGGATTTGAATTTGGAATAACTAAGACAATTTTATTAGTCAGCTTCAATATAGTTATAAAAATGCAAAAGTCAAGAAATCGATTTCTTTCTTTTGAAAGACTCTCTCAACATTGGCATTGTGGCCCGGTAAATATACTAAATACATATTAGTACACATTCAACCATATCAGGGCGTTTTAAAAACCTAGGAAGCTACTGAAAAACTATCTAGGACCTCCCACATCACTACAAAAACTAGGACTTGTCCTGGGAAAACAGTACGGTTGGCAACCCTAGAGCCGATTGAAGCCAAAAATAAAGGCCAAAAGGTTTTTTACCTCTAAGAGGCTTAACATTAAGATATAGCTAAATAATTGTTGAAATGTTTAAGAATTTTAAGCTGATGGTGAATCAAATAAATAAAATAAAAAATAAACTTCTTAAATATTCGAACTTTAGGTTTGAATTAATAAATGTCGTAATCATTCAAAATAAACTTTCGAAAATTATTTAAATTAATACGATATTAACATAATAGCCTTGTTCAGGCTCCATTGTTTTTAATTTCACTAATTTGATTTCCCAATCACAAAACGTCTTCCCTGGGGCAAGGTAATTGGAGCTACGCAATTCGTTAATAAACCACAACGTTGCGACATCGTTGTTGTCACACTAGCTATATTGTTATAGTATAACCGATCAAAAAAAGTTTTGAGTTCGGAGGTAAAGGGTAGTAAAGGCTGGAAAGTTATAATGGGTCCGTATTATGGGCCCAAAAATGCCGGCTAAAAGGCAAGCGTATTTCCAAAAATCTATAAATACGGAATGTGATTAGTATCATTCCACTTAACTTGTATTAATGTACCTACATTCTATGCAAATAAATTCTTAAACTTTTCTTTTCTGTTCTGAATTGTTCTGTTCTGTTCTGTTCTATTCTATTCTAATCGGCTGTGTTTTTTTGGTAAAGGAATGTTTTCATTAAAAAATATATATATATTTCATGGATTTAAACTGGTTTCAAGGATGGAAGGATGAAATCTAAGGATGGTCATTTATGTTAAAAATGTTTGGATAGGTATAGTTAATTTAATGTCGTGTCTACAGTTGATTATCTGCGAACGTGCAAATCATTCTTGTAAAACAGGAAGATAATTAAAATCCTAGACATTTCCAGCCGAGCTTTGTTTGTCAACGATGTATCAAGGTTGGCCGGTTTCAGTTAATTGGACCTGAAAATGTCCCTTAAGTGAAAAGAAAATTTGGGGAGGTTTGTGCCCCCATGGGTTAGAGTTGATTTAATGGGCTCTATTGGTGTAAGTACCTATAAGTGTATAGGCCCCTTGAGTGACAGCACATTGCATGTTGGTACTACTTAATTTGATTTATTAAGCGTAGCTTGTGAATTGATATGTAGGAATAACAGGTTTATTTTACACTAGCTTTCCGCCGCGGCTTCGCTTGTGTGAACTACATTTATATCGTGCCAAGCTCTCGGATAAAAAGGCTTCTATGACCCTTATGACGTACGCCTCACCCGTTTTCGCGCACACTAAGCGCTCCTACTTGCACCCTTGCAAGTTCTTCAAAACTGATTTATACGTAGAACCACGGGAGCTCCATGGTTCTTGCGCAATGAAAACCTACACATCGATTTAAACCTTTCGACCATCAGGCAGTGGATGAAGAACGCAACCAAAAGCTTCTTCGACACCGGTGTCAAACACCCGAATAGGTTAGTCGTATGCGCGTGCGACTACAATCAGTTCAGAGGCACGAAACGGCGACGTCCGCGAACCGTACCTACTCACCGATTCCGTTGATGAGATCGATCGGAACTCCGATCCGCTACTAGAGTAGGTAGGGACAACCAAAATAGTAGCACACAACACATGCCGAGGTATCGCTCAAGCCGTCGTGGGCCGCGCCGCGCCCTTCCGAGTCGAATACGGTTCCGGTCAGGACCGGACCGGGCGAACGCGAAATGCCCCTCGATCCCCCAAAAAACTAGTGTCCGGCAACGTCCTGAGCCGAGGTTCGTCCCCACATGGGGAGCCCTCATGTCAGCTGCCACAGTACTTGATCGGTTCGACCGTCTTCGGACGGCTCACCCGAAAAGTCCGGTGAACCAATAGAGGCCCTTCCGGCCGATTGGGTTAGGTCATCAGCAAAAACAAACAAAAGTTCAAGAATCTTTCAAAGTAGGTACTTTATTTATATAGGTAGGAATGGAAACGATTCTATTTTGGATTACATATTTTGTTTCTTTATTCTATTTGATTCTTTATTAACTAACCAAATCATAAATCGAGATCGTCGTTACATTGTAGTAGTGTTATTTATTTGCATCGTGCCGAGAAGCAGCGGTGGCGCTGGTGGCGCATCGGTAGGTCGCCTTTGAAATATAAGTTCTCCGGTCCGATCCACGGTCGTGCCTACACAACTTTGTGTGAATCGTTTCAATAAGGGTAAAGGAAAATATCGCGAGGAAACTGGCATGTCTGAGAACTAATTATTTGAGGTCATGTGACATCTATCAACCAGTACTCTCTCTACTCAGACAGCAGTACGACACTAAAATTTGTGCACATAATACACTCGCTTCGGTAGGACCTAGATAAGTGAGAAACCTCCGTAACTGAAACTCATGCTGAGGTCCCAACACTTTGGCACTGAATTACACCAGTACTCGCACCAGTACTCGCATCAGTACTCGCATCAGTACTCGCACGAGTACTCGCACCAGTACTCGCCCCAGTACTCACCCCAGTACTCGCCCCAGTACTCGCCCCAGTACTCGCCCCAGTACTCGCCCCAGTACCCGCATCAGTACTCGCACCAGTACTCGCTCTAGTACTCGCACTGTCGGGCGGCGGGGTGGTCGTGCATTCGTGCTTGCGTGCGTGCGTAGAATTTCAACCTTCACCGGTGTGACAACCAAGTTAGACATATTTTTTATGAAGCTCCTAGACTATACATAGATTTAAGGACATGCCGAGCTTGCCGATTTCAAAATATAAGCAACATTACATTTTAAGCAGTAACTAATTTTGTATGGAGATAGTTCGAGACCCGGGAAAGGATAGTTTTATCCGACTGCGAAAAAAGAGGTTAAAGGTTTAACGCGATATCCGACATACGCGCGGGCGGAGCCGCGGGCGGAAAACTAGTGGTTTAATAAAAATATGGTTTTAGATATGTGAGGAGCTGGTGTTCGAATTAGGTATTTACAAAATGCCTGTATTTCAAATCACCGGGTCCCCACCCCATGGAAACAGGGACTTTTTCTAAAAATAATAAATAAGCGCCTGGTAAAATTGATTAGCAATATTGTTACGGAGAAAGTGGCTGTGTGGAGCTGCCTACGGGGGACTACATACCTGTTTTAGCACTAGAAAAGATAGTTGCATGTCTCGTAAATGGAATGGAAAATGGGGGAACAAAGAACTCGATCAGTTCTTGTCCCTGAAACTGGGACTAAACCCAAGTTCGTTCAGTCAGCCAAATACCAACTCGAGGCGTTGGAGTCTATTGAAAGGCGAGCCAAGAGGCTTCTTGACAACGTATCCCTCGTCAAGGCTTAATTGCAAAGACCCGAGCGTCTCCAAGACTCGAATACCTATTACAGAAGAATAAGCCTGCCTCATTAAATGGGCTATCTAACAATGCAAGAATTTTGCAAATCGGGCCAGAAGTCTATGGGATTAGCCCGTTCAACGAAAAAAATCTTCAGTTAAGTAATATTAGGAATAAATTTGCGGATATTATGGCTTATTATGTAATACCACATAATAAGCCTTAATATTAATATTATTATTAATATCGACGGGCCGCGCCGGTGGCGTGGTCGGTAAGATACTTGCTTTTCACGCCGCAGGTCGTGGATTCGATTCCCACCCGAGACAAACATTTGTTTAAATATGTCTATTTGTCTTGCATCTGGGTGTAATTATCTATATTTAAGTATATATTTACAAAAGAAAAGTATTATATGTAGTATATTACCAGTTATCTGGTTTCCATAGTAAGTACTTACAAGCTCTGCTTAGTTTGGGATCAGATGACCGTGTGTGTAAATGTCCCACTATATTATTATTATTATTATTCCGCAAATTTCCAGTCTTAATTATAACAATCATTAATTAATTTGCTCGTTCTGATACAAACCAATGGGTAATTTTCGGGCATGGAGTCCAAACAACACAATACTACAATAGCTTGCAATTACGTAGAATCAAAGTATCGGCTCTCACCCAACCGAAACTACTAATTAGAGATTGTCAAAGATGAATTCAGCAGATATGACAGGTATAAAAACTTAAAAACTGCCTTGGTGGATCAGCGGCAAGCGTGTTCGCTTATTAGCTGGTACCAGGTTCGATTCCCGGGAGCAAAGATTTTTCTAATATAATATTCATAAAGAATCAACCCGAACTTTGGAATTGTGCCCGATGATCGGCAATATGCTCCCCCTATTACGTATGAGACGTAAATATAGCCGGCGAAAAGTGGATGACGTAAGCGCATTACAGGGTTCAAGATTCACCCTGGGTTTTACTTCCGCGTGCCCGGACTATAAGCAAGATACACTGCCATCTTGCCAGAGCCTCAAACCCACTTAAATCCACTACCTACCGTTGAGCTACCGGATTCACCGGACATGTAATTTTTATACATTATTACTAGCTGACTCGGTAGACTTCGTACTGCCTCAATCGATTGCTGTTTCTAGGGTTTTCTCGGCAATTATTCGAATTTTCCTTATCTTCCCTAGACTTCCACGAACATTTCAAGACCAAGATAAGATAAATCCGCTGAGCCGTTCTCGAGTTTTAGCGAGACTAACGAACAGCAATTGATTTTTATTTATATGATATTTTTGTCCCAAATTAATCAGTTTAATTTTACACTACACGATTCTTAGTCTTCGTACATATTGTGTAACATATATATGTATATATGTCGTATCCGGTCATAATTACGGACTCTCAAGCAAAACAGAAAGCGCGCTATTGCAACGTTCGGATTTCGATGAGTTGTGTGCGACTTCACTTCGGCGCGCTTCCGACAGTCTTGATGCCGTCGTCGTCATCGCTTGTTTGGTTTAGCAGTCATTACCCGACCTGCATAGAGTGAAGACGTCTCGGAACTGTCTTATCGTTTCGCGTTGCGATAAAAGTTGATTTATTTAATTATTGTAATTTAAATAGACTACCGTGTGAAATAAATTCAGTGTGTTAGCACTATAAACGTTTTCCTCATTTTGCACGATTACCCACAGTAAACCCACAAGATGTCTGAGAGTAGTGGCCAAATACCTGACACTGCGACACATATTTATTAATGTAGTATTATTATTTGGTTTCCCCGGTAAAAGGCAATATTTAATTTCTATAAAATAAGTTATCAATGTAAACTTTGGTCATCTTAACAAAAAATTGAGACAAAGTATTGTCAGTTCTTTCAGCTGATCTTTGAGCTCAACTCCAAGTACCGAAGTATCAGTTTTAACAAGGATTTTCCTTTGGAACCCAACACTCAGTAGGCGATGTATAATTAAGAACCAAATTGTTTGTAATCAGAGATCTTGAGTTTATTGTATTGGTAGGTATATTTAAGACGATTTATCAATAAAACAGAACGCTTAGTGGCGTACTATTATCCAGCTGTTCGATGCTTTGAATGACGTTGACATCGAATTAAATCACATAAGCGTTTGGTTTTGTAAATATTTAAAAGGCTTCAATGAGAAATTCTGTATATTTGTGAATCTAGAAGAAAAGTTACCTATCAAGTACCAATAAGGGTTCAAAGTGTTATATAGTAAAGCGTGAAGTTCAATAATATACCAGTCATTTAAGTTCCAGTGCCAGCATTTTACAATTAGGCTGACGACAGAGCATTTAATTTTTTTAAATTTTTATTAGATTGTTTTTGGGGGAGGCGAGGTAACCACGTACAGCACACATGTAAAAGTTGAAGCGTTTTTACAAATGCACACGTAAATTAAAGCTACACACAAACACGAATCATGAACAGTTTATACATACCTACAACTGTTCAAGGAAACGCGCGCAACACTAGTTCCGTGTTCCGTTTTCTAAGGCTGATAATGGAGTGAAATAAGTAAGTTATGTAATTAAAAATATTTTTATTGACTAATATTAAGTATAATAGAACTTAGAGACATAAATATTGTTGAAATAAAGAACAAATATTGTTACAAGTATCTTGGCAAACTATAACACTAATGATAATCACATTAAAATAAGTATTTCACAAAGTCTAAAGACGAAAGTCTTCAATCAGCGCGTCCTACTTGTTATGACATACGGAGCCGAAACGTGGACACTCACGATAGGACTGGTCCATAAATATAAAATCGCTCAGCAAGCTATGGAAAAAAACTGTGCTCGGAGTTTCTCTGAACGGTCGAATACGCAATGCAGTGATCCGACAGAACCAGAGTAATCGACATAGCTCACTAGATTAGTAAGCTGAAGTGGCAGTGGGCCAGTCATATCTGCAGCAGAACCGACAACCGTTGGGGTAAACGAGTTCGGGTGAAGATCACCGATTGGCAAACGTAGCGTAGGACATCCTCATCGACGTCTGGAGTGACGATCTCTGCAAGGTGGCTGTTAGCTGGATGAAAGTAGCCGCGGATCGTGCTCAGTGGCGTGCTTTGGAAGAGGCCTATGTCCAGCAATGAACTGAATAGGCTGCTGACGATGATAAATAGCATTAATGAGGATATAATGCTTTTTCTACCTTAACACACTCATACGGCAGCAGACCCAGCGAGAAGACCCGAGGATATGGCGGGAAGGGGAGACCTGAATATCTTCTTAATCGGTTGGATGGAAGTGGCTCAAGATCGTGATATCTGGAAGATGTTAGGGGTGGCTTTTGCCCAGCAGTGGAATGTACAGGGCAAATAGTGACAAAGCCAGCGTCAATTCTTACGTCCCGAATTACGTTGATATTAATTAAGTAACAAATAGTTATACTTGCCCTATTCATTTGGGCTCGAGAAAAAGGAAAAAGTAGAAGTCTCTCACACAAGTACTATTTGCATGTTCCTAGATACATTTTTTGCAATAGCTAGTTAACGTTTAAATACGGAACGATTTTGACATTTCGACTGTCAATAAATGAAAAATCTATGCATCAAAAATATTTCTGAGATACATTTGAGGTTCATTGTTTTAATGAACATACATAAAAACATATACTAGGAAGATAAATCCTTATAAATTACCACGAAACGCATA
This sequence comes from Meganola albula, assembly GCA_936450015.1. Taxonomy (NCBI): domain Eukaryota; kingdom Metazoa; phylum Arthropoda; class Insecta; order Lepidoptera; family Nolidae; genus Meganola; species Meganola albula. Next base: position 13,408,583 of record OW388145.1, on the reverse strand, counting down.
TTGAAATTTCACCTAACTCACTGAGTATTACAACTTTATTTAAGGTAACAGGTTAAAATACAAAATAATCTTATAAAAAATATTAATAACTACACTACTACAGCTAATTACATGACTAAAATAAAACAATGAAGTATAAATTACTTCTAAGGGGTGAAAGGTGGTGGGAGAGTCTTTCGAAACGAAAGGGGGGAGATTTGGAAAGAAAGTTTAGAAGGTTCTAGATCTTAATTTCTAGGTCTGGGGCGTTGTTCTTGGTAGTCGCCATTTGGCCGCTTTTGCTGTTGACCCTGGAAATAGACGATAATTTTAATAATAATAATAATATTATTTTCACACTTACACACAGCGCCACCTAGTCCCAAATTAGGTAATTAATTTTTGTGTGTGTTATGGATACTAGGAACGGATATACTACTTAAATATTTTTTTTGTAAATAAACACATGAAAAAACAAAAACTAAAATTTATTAAATTAGTAAAAATAATAAATTTGAATTATTTTATTTCTTTTAAATTTAAATTTAGTATTTCCGGTGGAAACACTTATTACTGGACCAGTAAATTTGGTTAACAGAGAAGATTACTCAGAATCTATCTATGTAAAAAGTAAATTAAACAAAGTAATGAGTAAACTAACAAAACAATTTATCAAAGTACCCATTTAAAGTTCTACCTACAAATCGATACAAGAATCGAGAGAACCGAATTGGGGAATCGATAACAATTCGATTTCTCTCTCGATTTAATTATTATCCGACCTGTCCTGAATCTTTGTAAAGGGCAGGGAAAATGGGTAAGTATCTACCTTTACGTTTACAAGGATAATGGTTTAATCCGATTTGTGTGGAGTTTTCAATTAGGAGAGTGTTTGTTTGGCTCGTCTCCTTATTTTAATGTACCCGAGTCTGCTAGTGTAATATTAGAATAATAGTTGATCACTGTTCTCATAATTAATGGTTATCATAATTAAATCCTGCTAAAGTCTTTCCATAACTCTTTTAGTACCGGTCAGGGTTTTTTAAACGGTACTAGCAGTACCAAACACATACGTTAAACACTAGCGAGGTAGCACTGTAGCCATAGCTACCCGCTTTTTATAAATCTAGGTACTATGTATATGTCGGTAAAGAGAACTTCCAAACAGGCACGTTGCAGATAGTCTGTATATTAAAATTCATAAATAATCTGCCCTAGGTACCTATTCTTGCTGTTCCTCCTCTTTCGAACTCGATTCAAACTACGAGTAACATATTAGGACTTATAGGCCGACCGTTTAACTCGCGTATCGCCTATCGCATTCTTCTGACTCCTCAAGCTGCACAGACAGTGATGATGATTCAAGCGATATGGATATTAGTGACGAATAGTCTTACATTACTTTTATCTGTGGTTAAATAGTTCTTTAAGAGATTTAATTATTAATGTTTTATGACTTTGTACCTCAGATGGCGATACGCGAGGCCTATAGTAACTTAGCTTTAGCCGCGGGTACCCACTATGGTACATAAAGTATCAGTTATACTATAGTGTTCTCAGTACCTAAACGTTTAAGGTATCAGCTAGTGGCATTGCAGGACTCACCAAAGTTGGATGTTTAGAATATTTTAAAGTTTTGACTAAATTGTCTTATTGCCACTTGTGTCTCCTCTACTAGGTATCATGGAGTGATATCATAGCTACTACTAGACAGGGGACTGTGATGGTACATTACATAGCTTCACAAACCTCAGCGAGCGACAACGTCGCTTGTTGTCCACCAACATATAGCCAAGGCTCAGACTATCCAGAGGCTTTTAAAAAACTTACCTTATCACTCTCTGCAGCGTTTACACGACTTGCAAAGGAGCGCATTACATAGCTCTTAGTAGGTACTGATATTAGTGTTAATACTATGTATATTAACTTACTTGTCTTACTTCCTGCTGTGTTTCTTCTTCTGGAGGTGGTGGGGTAGTGGTAGGTACATCACAGTCCTCAGTAGGAGGTACCACACATCTTAGTGACCGCCTGTCGAACACCAGCATAGCAGGGCACCTTTGTAGCCGAGGGTACCCGCCTTGGCACTGCCAGTAACGATTGCAAGACTTGCCGAGGGGAACGTTGCCGTTAGGATCGTCGTTGCAGAGAGCTGGAAGAAATATTAGCTATTTCAGTTCATTCATAATTTCATTATATATAGACTAAAGATCCTTTCCTAAAATACGCTATAAACAAGATCCACACTAATCCAACTATTCTGAGAGAGATTTTGCCAGGCATATTGCAGAGACCAGCACTTTAACGAGTATGATATACCTACCATAACAGAGAGTTTACCATACAGCATGGTAAAAAGGTTAATCAAGGTAAATGTAGGTCACGTGTTAAGTCCATAAGAAGAAAAAAAACATAGGTATAATTAATAACGGCGATGGATGGCTGGATGCAGATCTACAAGTTCACAAGGCCGTCATTTAAACACTTGAGGAAGGCTACCGTGGTGTTTTTAGTGGCTAACTAGCGCCTACCTCTCATTAGGCTGGCAGAGACTCCTCGTACCCCCGCTACTGGGAAGGCAGCGGGGACCCATAAGGGGTTTTCACCGCATTAAATTTAAAAAAGTGGTTATTAACGGATTTTTTTTTTGTAAAACCTCCTTGTACCAAAGATAAAACTTCAAGGGTTGGAAGTTAGAAAGACCATTCTTTTTCATAAGGTATCTAAACGTGTTATGCCAAATAACTTATTCCACTCGGTTTATCTACAAAAAAGATGAGTCAGACAAACAAGGGCATTATCGAAATTATCTCAGAGTGCTATACGATGTTCACGAAGGTAGCGGTACGGGGAATTAAGTAATAAGTTTCCAACTCAAACAGTTCGCAACTTGATAAGTACCTACTTATTATAGCTGTAGACGTGTAGACCCTTCAAACTTCAGGATCTACTTAGGTATTTAAGTAATTAATAAAAATTTTAAATTTAACTTAACTTTGCGCTATTTATTTTTAAATCTTGTTAAGTAAAATTGGAATACTTCGCGGTTGTGTCACAAACAGTTCCCGTGGCAGTTTAGTTTTGTAAGGGAGTGAGAGATGAACCAGTCGCTTCTTAAATGAAGTTTATGCCTTGATTCTTCAGTAAAGGTTATTGCGGTATCAATGAAAGAAATAATTGAGCCGGAACTTAGTTTAATAGTATTTTCTTAGATTTACGCGAATATCACACATTGAAATGAATCTACTTTTTAACGGATTTTATCATGACTATGGCCATGAAGTCTGAAAAGATTTTGAAACGTCGGGATCTAAAATCTAAAATATTCCGCGATAAAATCCGTTATAAAGTAGTTTTATTTCAATTAGTTTAATATTACAAAGATCATTGATGAATACCAGGAACAAAGGTCTGTACAACTGTAGACCTTTCTTAGGAGATAGGCTTCAGCCATTATGTTGGTCAAGTCAAATGAAATCAATGATGACGTCACAAGCTTCCATTTCATAACTGATGCAAAATTAATATAATTACAACAAAATTAAAACAAAATTGACATTTTAATACTGACTTAAATATGATTTCATCTGAGAATCGAGAATTTATCCCAGAAAAATCGAGAGGAACCATCGAAAATCGCAGGAGCAATATTTGAAAGCATTACTATATAAATAAGGTCTGGAGTCGATCTGATAAGGCATTCAAAGCAGTCGAGGAAACTCCTCAATGATTTACAGCAAATACCTGATGTTTGGGTTTGATTGGGACTTCAAATTATATCAAACTAGCGACCCGCCCCAGCTTCGCACAGGTGCAAAGTGTTATACTTATAAAACTTTCTCTGGAATCACTCTATCTATTAATAAAAACCGCATCAAAATCCGTTGCGTAGTTTTAAAGATCTAAGCATAAATAGTAGGGTGGATCGAAAAAAAAATTTTTTTTTTCTTAGCATGGGGGTAGAATTTGTAGCTTATAAAAAAACAAAATTTTTCAAAAGAAAACAAAATTTTTTTCGCAACATTTAGAGATAGCCCACTCGTTTTTTAATAAAATAATGGATTAAATGGACTTATTCTAGCAAAAAAATTTTTTTTCTGTCAAAAATCGTGGAAAACATGAAAAAATAATTGAATATGATTTTTTTTTAACTTACCTTTTATTTCAATACAGAAAAAAGGGCTGCTTAATTCTTTATTTTTCGCTAAAGTTACAAAAATAATAGGAAAAAATTTTTTTTGACTTCTGATTTCCATTTGGCTTTCAAAAAGACAATCCATTTGATTGAATTTGATCCATTATTTTATTAAAACACGAGTGGGCTACCTCTAAATGTTGCGAAAATTTTTTTTTTTTATCTTGAAAAATTTTATTTTTTTATAAGCTACAAATTCTACCCCCATGCTAAGAAAAAAAAAATTTTTTTTTCGATCCACCCAAATATATAGGGACAGAAAAAGCGACTTTGTTTTATACTATGTAGTGATAAGTACTTATCAAATATTACTGATTATCTAAATTACAATACGAATGACTTTATGCTAAAGTAAATTTACTTTTGACGTTTTTGACGTGATAACGTCTTTAAAATCGTTTTAGTCGGGTGACATGTTCAGAAACTTGTGTCACACCAAAACCTCACGAGCGCAATCGCAGGTATAACGAGAGAGAGACGGACCGATCTCCCGTCTCATCTCGAGCGCTGCCAGTCATTCCGTGAAACTTGTCACGCGGAATCCTCACGAGCGGAGGCTGGCATAGCGTTCGAGTGAGTGGACCGATCTTCCGTCTCTCTCACTCTAGCGGCAACAATATTAATTCCTTACTTCCCAAAAACTTATATCACCAATAAGACGTTATCACGTAAACATCTCGATCGTCAACCTACTTTACAAACAACCAATTTTTTTAGTTTCCTTTTTGAATCCGGTTTTATTTTTTTGTTAAAAAATATTTTACTCAATACTTTTTTACTCGACAATAAACATTTTACTGACTTTGTCGTGTCATGAATAGAAAATAAGCATAATTTTGTACTCATATCGCGTGTTTACAATATCAATCGATGCGTCAACGATCAAAGCAAGGAAAAAACATACTTGATACTACTTACTTATTCAATAGCGTTACTATTTTCTCTATTCTCAGAAAAGAAGGAAGTAGACGGCGAATCGATATTGAATTGAATAAGTAATCAGATTGTGTTTTACACCACTGCTGACGTAATAAAGTGTTTTTTTATTATTCTATATTAGGTTTGCGCTTGACCACAACTGATGTGAAGCAATGTTGCAGTCTACGATGGTAAGCGTTTACCTAATAAATACCGATTCACTCGTGACTTGAAGACAGGTAGATTATAGCTATCGGGAAACAGAGATGCCGGCAACGAATTCCAAAACTTGGCAGTTCGCACAATAAAAGTGGATTATTATTCCGTTGAAAGAAAGGAATGCGACTATAGGTACATTGCGTATATCTGCATCCCTTTATTTCAACGGAATCACAATCATTTTAAGCACTCATAATACGGTACCTGTTCTGTGTAACCAAAGAGCCTGTGAACGCCAGACCTTCGTCAAAAAGTTAAAAATATGATAAAATAAAATCATACTTAACAATGTTGGGTTATAAAATCTAAAATATACCGCAATGAAATCCAATAAAATGTAGTTTTATTTCAATGTGTAATATTCGCGTAAAAAGAAAATACCAGCTGCAAGTTAGTCAGCCCAAGTTAGTAAGAACGATGGACCCATTATGAAGTTTGGTCATAGTGACAGTGACTATGGCCGGTGAACGGTTTCAATGGTGAGTAAACAACATAAATTCATCCATATTGACTTTATGTTGTTTACTTCACGCCGCAGGTAGTGGTTTCGATTCCCACCCGAGACAAACATTAATGATGAACATTTGTGTTTGTGTCGAGTCTGGGTGTAAATATCAGATTATAAGTATTTAATTACAAAAGAAAAGTATTATATGTGTAGTATATATCTACCAGTTATCTGGTTTCCATAACACAAGCTCTGCTTAGCTTGGGACCAGATGACCGTGTGTGTTAATGTCCCAGAATATTTATTTATTTATTTATTACGAATGAATTCTACGGGTTCCTGGCAAGGGGCACTAAACCTCTGGTACCGTTTACCGGCCAAAGCCACGATGACCTAAACTCATAATGAATCCATCATTATGACCTGTGTTGGGAGCATGCGCTTGTAACAAGGTTATTACAAGCTCTCATCATCCTTTGCACCTTTCCTCGTTCCTGGCCACTACATCGTTTATTTTTTTAATCTAAATCTTTTTGATTTCAAAATTATTTATGATCTTTTCAGATATTTAGAGAGAAGTACTCTTGAATCAACTTTCAACATAACCAGACAAGGGATCTCGTGTCTAGGAGCCTCATAAAATTAATATATTAATTCTATTTTTGTGAATCTGTATCAATGTGTAATTTTATTTTCGGATAAAAAATCTTATTGATCCAAAAAGTGATTAAGTAATTATTTATTCAACTTCAATACTACTTTTGTTTGCTGGTCTCAGTAGCGTCTGAAGGTACAGGGTAGTAAACCCTGTGCCTTCAGACACTGACAAACTTTAAGCTTTTATAAAATAATAATAATATGCTTTATTTCTCCTCATAATCTTATAGTTAAGCTACATGGTTTAACAACAATATATTTTTATACATATGTAAAGAGCTGGTGTTCGAATTAGCCATTTATAAAATGTCTGTATTTCAAATCACCAGGTCCTTACCCCATGGAAACACAGGGACTTTGTTGATTAAAACTTAAAATACTTAGACGAAAGTAACGGAGGTCTGGCGTCACAGGCTCTGGCTCTAGAAGCTGTTGAAAAATTTACACCAAGATGTATTACTGTGCCAGTGCAGTGATTAAAATTTTTGAATATACCTCAGAAAATCTTAAAATGGACTTTAAAGTTAACATAAAAGAAAAATGTAAGTAAGAAATTTTGTGGTTTATTCGACACTTTTCTTACGATTAATTATTCAATAGTCAGATTATCCAGGGAATAATATCAGAAGACAATCTATAACTAGTATTTTCTTAGATTTACGCGAATATCACATATTAAAATAAAACTACTTTTTATCGGTATTAAAAAAAAAATAATTAATAAACCTAAAATAGACCGCGATAAAATCCGTTAAAAAGTAGTTTTATTTCAACGGTTCACATGATTATAACGGATTATATCGTTCGTTTATCGTTTTATCGGAATGAAATTAATGAAATTTGAAAACTGACTTTCAAACGTCCGGGATCTAAAATCTAAAATATATCGCGATAAAATCCGTTATAAAGTAGTTTTATTTCAAGAAGACAATCTGTCTAAAAATCTGTCACATATAAATTAAATTACGCGTAATAAGTTTCTCCTACCAACTTTTCCGGCTAAAGCGGCCAGTCAAGCTGAATAGCCAGGCACGCAGGTGATATTAGTATACAAGTGTGCGCAACTCAAGTGCAGTACCTATTCCCTTTACTTTTGTAGTTCGATAGGATGGAATATTCTGGAACACACACGGTCATCTGATGTCATACTAAGAAGAGCTTGTGTCATGGAAGCCAGATATAGCAGGGGAGCCGAAGAGGGGATTTTGGGATTTACTCTAGCGCGTCAGATTAAGAAATAGGGGACACCTTGAGCTCTGTTGAATACCTACACCAAATCTTAGCTTCGTGTATAGAGCCGGGAGCTTACAGTAGCCAATCAAAAATTTCTAAGACATATTTGTTAGGAGAAAATACTCAAATTCGTCAGAATAATGTATGATTAGATGTTAATAAGTGTGACTATCAACAATCAGGCAATTTGAGCCAGAAGCAAGGAAAAGGAAGAGCTACAAATTCAGAATGCTTTCAAGTCACCTGGATCCACTTTAGTTAGGTTAATTCTTTTTTTTTATGAAAATAATTTGAAGATGCCAGGAGAAGCACACACTGTAAATTTTATTACGCTTTGGAATTCACGAAATCTTAAAAAAAAACCTGAAACACCTTTTACCACCGCTGAAGAGATGGACATAATGTAACCTTTTTTTATTTCCACTTAATCTTTAAAGCCGATTAAGTTTCGACGACGCTCGAGTAACTACACATTTAGCATCTTCGGCTCCCCTACTAATATAACTGATATAGCTCTAACTACTTTTCTTTTGTAAATACATACAATATAATATATGATATCACCCAGACTAAAAACAAACAGGCATTTTCATCATACTAATATCTGTCTTGGGTGAAAATCGAACCCAGGACCTGCGGTGTAAAAAGCAAGCAATCTTACAGAGCGACCACGCCACCAGGGCACAGATTAATCCGCACCCGTCAATATATGGTATTGACATTAGATTGTAACGTGACATTTCGAAGGTGACTATCTCCTATCTTCCTAGATATTGTTTTGATATGTCACTATGTTTAAGGGCCCAAATATATTGTTTTACCACTGAGACCTCCTTTTTAACAAATCGTGATCAAACAAGGATCTTGAACATAGATTACTTTTAATTATCAGATAGTACATAAACATCTAGATCTGTATAGGTCAGCGTTGTCTCACGCCTTTGTTTTAATGTCGATTCATTATTCCATAACATTCCCACAGAATAGGTATGGTTCTCTTACATAACTGGCCATTAATGAATGTGCAATGTCATTTATCAATGCCAGAGGTGATGGCGGGAAAATTATGGCGTTTTTATTGTTTCGCTCAGCTTTCGAGGTTGACTTTTATGTACAAACAGCTTATATGACACAAGACTCTTTACTCTTTGGACAGGTTCTTCTTTGAGTCTGTTAAAAAAGTTTATACTCTTGTTGTCACTGTAAATTGACGTTTGACCATAGAGTTAGATTCGACCATAGATTTAGCATCCTATTTCTATGGGTTCGTATGGGTTCGACTCATTCTTTTGAATTTAAAATGTAAGTGTTGCCAGTGGTTACGCGTCAATCCAAGCGTAAGAGTTTAGAATAACATTTGAAACACTTAGGTACTCTTTCGATATTCAGGGAGTAACTATTCCGCGAGTAAGTAACCTAGTACTTTGTAGGTTCTTACGTAAATTCTATACTAGGCGAGATCAGCTTATACCTACTGGCAATGTATTATAGCTTGATATGTAGTATGTAGCCGTATGTACGAACAATAGCTCAAAATCCGTTCGGCTGTTTTCGGTAAAATTTTGATTTACCTACAGCATTTTTTTTATTTATTTCGGGCTTCCAACAGAGGATACACACTACTTTGCCTTTGTGGTACCTGCATACAGGTCTACATCCAGGTGTGCTCCTCCAATTAAAGGAAGCCACAGCATGCACTTCATCATACCTACTTTAACAAGTTTACAAATTTTGTTATTAATAGTATAGAAATATCAATTATAATTTTAAATTTTACTTTTCACGCATTATTTGCAACTTATTTAGCTACTTTAAGTTGTCACTCATCCTCCGACAAGTGTTTAAATGTCAATATTTATTAACCGACTTCAAAAAAGAGAGATTATCAATTCGACCTACACCTAAGTAATATTGTCGGGATTGCGCCAAATTCGCGGAGGAGAGTTTATGAAGGTTTCTATTCTAAACACAAGGTACCGAGTTTCCTTAGCACCAACGACTATCTATGGTTTTCACACAAGTACGGTTTTATTTGGATTTTCGATAAAAATATTAATAGTTGTTTCTTCCTAAATAGGTTCATACGCCAAGGATTAGCAAGCTGAAGTGACAGTGGGCTGGCCATATCTGTCGAAGAACTGATAATCGCTGGGGAATTCGAGTTCTCGAGTAGAGACCATGTCTTGGCAAGCGTAGTGTGGAACGCTCTCCAGCTAGGTGGAGTGTAGATTGACGATCTGCGAAAGAAAGCCGGCAGTAGCTGGATGTGACAAGCCGAGGACAGGGTGCAATGGCGTTTATTGGGAGAGGCCTATGTCCAGCAGTGGACTATATAGGCCGATGATGATGTATGAACTAAAGTACGATTCAGACACTTAAATTAGGCAACACACTAAAACCGTGATTTCGACAACGATGAGAAAACTCCGACACAGGAATACCCTTTTAGACAATAATAGACTTGCACTTAACCACACATAGCCTCTTTTTAAGAAATGATGTCTACGATGGAATGCGCAAACATTTTGAAACAAGAAGAATTTTATGAATCGATTTGGCCGACTTCAACTATCGAATATATAAACTTAATTAAAATAGATTCCGATGAATTGAGAGCTTTTGAAGTCGGTAAATGAATGAAAATGCGTGTAATCTTTTGTTCAGTAATGTCAAAGCTTATATATAATATTATACTATGCTAATGCTTACAAAATTACCTATCTTGAAGGTTAAACGTTTTTCGTATAAATTTAGCTTGACATTATTACGTTTTCTGTTGTAATATTAAACTTATTATGACTAAACATACTACACGTGCGCGATAAGTTGAGACTCACCTGGAATGCAACCCTCCTATGTTGTAGTGTAGGCAACGCCATTTTTTTACATCTTGGTCTCGTACTGGCTTACGTCACGCAACAACGGTGCGCTTCGATTTTATAATCTTATTTGATACTGATTCGTTAATAGTTATTAGGGTTACTGCTATATTTTATAGTTATTTTTTTGTGTAAAGTTTATAGTTATAAAGAAGGGTAAAACTTTAAATATTGGAAAGAGAAATCTCGTGTTAAAAGTGTTGGACTTTTTTGAAAACGAAAAACGGAACAAACAGTTGTGTTTCTCTGGTGATCAGGGAATAAAAAGAACCCTTAAAGAATAAAAAACTTGGAAACTTGTTGTGATATTTTTTTGCACACAGTACAACCATGCGTCTGTAACGTCACCGCCCCCAGGTCTCAACTTATTGCGCACGGGTAGTACTTAGCTACAATTTTAGTTCCGAAGATAAAAAGAGAAAGTATAATGATTCGATTTTTATGAAACCATTTTAGGATCACTCCGTTGTCTCTCTGTCTAATAATATAATTACAAGACTTCCACCTTCGCCTCCTTTGCCTTTAGCGTGTGTGTGAAGTAAGGCTAAACTCTCTCAACTTGTAAGATAGTTAAGAGAAGTCCCGTATACAGCAGTGGGACACTATAAAGGGTTGAAGTGACACAAGACACTGAACTTTCGATTACAGGTCAATGTCCAATAACCAACATGTTACATAAAGCCTATTATGCTATTATATACCTTATTACTTAGCAATTAGTGTGAAAGTTCTGATGATTAATTGGTAAAACGATTACGGTTCATTCATAACCATTTAGTAACATTACAAGAAGCGATGTACTTGTAAAGTTTCGAAACACAACTGAGGTTTCCGTTCATTCTTCAGTTCATTCATAACCATTCAGTAACATTACTTACTTGTAAAGTTTCGAAACGCTGAGGTCACCGTTCTTTAGTTCATTCACTAAAGAGTGTTGTGTCATCGACGGAGGTCACTGTACCAACTCGACTGGCTACAGATTCTAAGGTCTCTTAAGGATTAAGAAGGTCTCTAGGGCTTCTTAATCTTGAATCTCGATCGTATTTGAAATTAGGGATTAAACGCTCCATGCTTAACTCATCAAAGATGTGTCCAGTGAAGATTTAGCTAAGTACCTGTCCCTAACACTTCAGATTTTGAGTAAAAATCAATAATAATGCATTTGAAACAGTGTTGCGCTACGATGCCACAAACTTATACACAGATATTATCTTCGACCGCGTGGTACTTGTCAATCAAAAGTAGCCTTTGTGTTAATCCAGACCGTAATCTATCTCTGTGCGAAATTTCATCCAATGCCGGTAAGTAGTTTTTAGAGAGTAACAAACAATACATATTATGTACATCCATACATCCAGACATCCATACAAACTTTCGCGTATATATTAGGTATTCGTTGGATACATCCGGCAAACTGAGCAGCGGAGGCGCAGCGATACGGGCATCGCCTTAGATATATAAGGTCGCGGGTTCGATTCCCAGTCGCGCCTTTATGTGAATTGTTCCATCGCCACTACTCAATATAGATGAAGGAAAACATCGTGACGAAACCGGCACATCAAAGAAATACGAAGACATGTGACATCCACCAAGCCGCACTTGGCCAGCGTGTGGATTAAGGCCTAAACTCGTAAGGTAATTGAGAGAAGACCCGTGCCCAGCCGTGGGAACTTAAAAAGGGTTGAAGTGATACACCAAACTTTAAACACCTACTTTTTGTCGGGGGTTAAAACATTCACTTCACTTCAACCCTTTATAGTGTCTCAATGCTGGGCATGGGTCTTCTCTCAACTATCTTACGAGTTGAGAAAGTTTTAGGCCTTAATCCACACACGCTGGCTAAGTGCGGGTTGGTGAATGTCACATGTCCTCGAATGTTTGGTTCTTAGTTTTCCTTCACCGATATTGAGCAGCGGAGATGAAACAATACACACAAAGATGTGTGGACACGACCAGGATTTGAACCCACGACCTTATTTTTATAAGGCGAGGCCCGTACCGCTGCGCCACCGCTGCTCTATATATATATATACATAAAACAAGCAAATTAGTATCAGCATACCAATTCAGTACAAACTGTAGAGAAACAGTGCATAACACAACACAACATCAATACGTTCGTATTTTTTAATTTGCATAAATATATGGCAGGTTATAAAATACTAAGCTGTTGAATATTAATCGCAAATTCGAGTTATTACTCAAATTGTGTCGGCAACTGTACTTATTTGGTACAGCTACGTATGTAGCAGAACAGTTGCGTCATGAGAATAGTAATGATTCCGGTGAGCTGCGTATGCGCAGTGTCGTCACATGTCTGTGTAGTGTGAATAATAAATAAGCGAATCCGAATTCGCTAAAGCTAAATATAAAGCTTTCATCGAACTATTCGTGAAGGACTTTTCGCTCATTTTCCCTCTTAACACGTTCCTTGCGTAGTATTGTCTTATATTTACGCGAATATCACACATTGAAATAAAACTACTTTTTAACGGATTTTATCGCGGTTTATTTTAGATTTTAGATCCCGACGTTTCAAAGTTTTCAAGACACTGTGAGCTCAGTTTGCTTAAATCGGAACGCAACTTAAATATTAATGTTTGAAGGTAGTCAGTAATAATTGTGATTAATATTTTTGGACGTCAAATATCTCAGTCCACCCGTGAACATGAAGTCTGAAAAGACTTTGAAACGTCGGGATCTAAAATCTAAAATAAACCGCGATAAAATCCGTTAAAAAGTAGTTTTATTTCAATTCGTTCCTTGCGTTTCAGCTAGTGCTTTGGAGACCTAAAAGATCTCGAAACTACTCTTTGGTGCCTTAAAACATAATCAGACTCCTTAAAATACAGTTTCGAAAATAATTTAGGTATATCTTCCAAAAATCCAATCTATTTATATAAAAATGGTTCCCTATTTCCCTTGATCACGCCATCACGTGTGAACGGCTGGACCGATTTCGCTAATTCTTTTTTTAGAATTTTCCTTGAAGTACGAGGATGGTTCTTACGCTGAGAAATAAAAAAAAAAACAATCTCCTTCGAGACAGCTTGACCGAGTTTTATGAAATCTTATAAGTTAGGTATTCGGAGGTGGCACTGCTTTACCGGGCAGGACGACGTCTGCGGGGTCCGCTAGTCACATATATTTAAAAGTATTTGTGGGTCAAGAGAACCTATTGTTCTACATTTTGCTAGGTCCGCACACATTTATGACGTAAGAACAAACAACAAATATTAAAAAAATCGTTTACTCGCTTGATCGTACCGCAACATAAGATAGTTCAATAAAAAAATGTAAATAAGATAGTTGAATAAAATAAGTAAGAATAAGTAATAAAATATAATAATAATAAAAATCTACTATATAATATTATCTATATCTTTAAACTATATTATACTAATACTATACTATATACTATGATATTATAAATGCGAATGTAAGTTTGTTTGTTACGCTTTCACGCAAAAACTACAGAACCGATTTGGATGAAATTGGGTATGGAGGTAGTTTGAGACCCGAGAAAGGACATAGGATAGTTTTTATCCGACTGCGCAAAAAGAAGGTAATGTTTTGGCGCGATAACCGACATACACGCGGGCGAAGCCGCGGGCGGAAAGCTAGTATAATAATAAAATAAGAATAATCTCAGTTGTCGATTGAAAAGTTATAAAAGTTATTTATAAACTTCTAGCTTTCCGACAGCAGCTTCGCCCGCGTGTATGTCGGTTATCGCGCCAAAACATTACCTTCTTTTTGCGCAGTCGGATAAAAACTATTCTATGTCCTTTCTCGGGTCTCAAACTACCTCCATACCCAATTTCATCCAAATCGGTTCAGTAGTTTAAGCGGGAAAGCGTAACAGACAGACAGATAGAGTTACTTTCGCATTTATGATATTAGTAGGGATGTAAAGTGTTTTTCAATAAAACATGTTAAGCACTTTGATTGTTAGCATTGCGCGCAAATTGTAGCAATTCTTTTAGCTTTTTTAGGAGCGTCAGTGCTGTTTAACGTGCATCGTAATTTTAATTATTAATTTCATTTTTTAATTTGAAACTTTTCACAAATTGTTATTTTACTGGACGATGCAGTATAAAAATCCAGAGACGGAATGGAATAAAAATGCAGAGACGAAGTCGCAGGTAGAAACTTGTTGTGATATTTTCTTGTGCACTGTACAACTATGCGTCTGTGACGTCACCGCCCCCAGGTCTCAACTTATAGCGTCCGGGTAGTATTCACAAAAAAATATTTATGTAATTCATCAGTCCTAGTACCCATAACACAAGCAAGATGCTGTGTGTATGTGTAAAAATATTATTATTACTACTACATGCTTACAAACTTGCTTAGTAGTTAGTAGGACTTCATTTAATTGTAGTTAAAGGTTAACTAATTTAAGGACCTGCTGCGTTAAGTAACACAGGACCTTAACCCGCCCACACACGACTTATTAACATTACATGTACGTGTTTCGTCAGTAGTGTGTGACGATCATTATTAATATGGGCTTTTCATGTCGCCATTAGGTACTGTTATTTAACATAGTATTGTGTTAAGTTGACAAATTATATTATTTAAAGCTGTGTCCTCATTATGCGGATTGTAAGCGGTCGTCAAAATGTCAAAATGTTGATCTACTCTTAGCAAAGGTTAGTATAGCGGTCAAAGCCTTTTAAGTTAGCCCCAGAAATCTGATATTTTAATTTTTATTTTGGACTTCCAGCAGAGGATACACAGAATATAGTTTTGTTTATTATGGTACAGGTTAATGAGCGGTGTGCTTCTCCAATATTAATAAAAAACTACAACACACACCGCTTAATACCTGTGTAACAATTTGGAATACAGTTTATAATAATTAAATTGAATTACAATAATTAAATAATTCACACACTACTTGAAGGGATTGGCTCTGATGGCAGAAATAGGTATCTACTGGTATTACCTCAGATGTTAATTCATAAGTTTGTAAAAATGCCACATCTAGTAACAATGAACTAAGCTTTCTTTAGTGAATAAATTATAATTATTAATTAAATTACTAAATAAATATCAAAAATACAATAGGTATGAAAAAAACAACCCCCGTATTCATAAACGTATTTTAAGCTCATAGCTAAAATAGTTTTTAATTCGTTTGTCTTTGTCTATCAGCTTGACATTTCCACTAGTAAGAAAGAAACATAGTCCATTTTAACTAAAGAGTCTTATAACTTTTTTATGTATAAAACCGTATTTATTATAAAATCTAAAAGTTGTAATACTAAAAGTAAAATTGTAGAGGAGAGAATTATAATAAATGATTGATAGTGATGATAGCGAAGTTCCCTTTCAGAATGGTCTGTGGTCTGGTCGGTGTATATACAAGTTGCGTCAACAGCCTACACACTAATTTAATATTTAGAGAGATAAATTTATCGAAATGGACCTACATATGTTAAGATTATTATCATTGAATAAACCTGTTACTGAATATTAAACAAAAAAATTGCATGCTAATTTTAAGGTGGAATGTATATGGCTCACACACATTGATGATTAATACATCTTTATTTAATGTACATCTATATTCTAAGCAAATAAATTGTATTCTATTCTATACCGCGCTACGCGAAACTCCGCCTTAACTCCGGTTTATATCCGCCTAATGTGAAACTATTAACGTTGAAACGTAGGCATAATATAGAAACCGCTTTCTCCCTAGTTTATGTGAAGGCTAGTAACGGTTAGTATTCTGTATTCATACACATAGTTATCCTATTCTACGATGATATTCAAAACTTTAATTGAAATGTCAAACAGCTATAACAGTTTAGTATCTAGTTAAAGTTGAATATCGTATTATTCTTCACATTTCTTTAGTATCCCACTGCTGGTGACGGGTCTTCTCAACTATCTTAAGAGTAGAGAGTTTAGGCCTTAATACAAACATGGTGGCGAAGTGCCGGTCCGTGGATGTCGCATGTCCTCGAATGATTAGTTCTTAGACATGCCATGTTTTCTCACGATGTTTTCCTTTACCAATATTGAGCAGTGGCGATGAAACAATTCATACAAAGATGTGTGGGCACGACTGGGAATGGAAACAGTGACCTTCTATTTCTAAGGCGAGGCCCGCACCTAATATAATTAGTTTGGAATTTTTGTCCTTATATTGACACTAGCTTTTTGACCGCGACTCTGTCCACACTATGTCGGTTATCGCGCTAAACCATTAACCGCTTTTGCGCAGTCGGATAAAAACTATCCTATCAATTATCAGTAAAATCACTTTGACGGCGCTTGTGTCAACAAAAAAAAACAAAACATTTGCGTTGCAGTTATAAAAAAAAGAATTTTCTTTATGGTTAGACCATGCCATGCGTCAATGTAAAAAAAAAATATAC
The DNA here is from genome assembly GCA_936450015.1 of Meganola albula. Taxonomy (NCBI): domain Eukaryota; kingdom Metazoa; phylum Arthropoda; class Insecta; order Lepidoptera; family Nolidae; genus Meganola; species Meganola albula. The sequence continues at coordinate 13,391,663 of OW388145.1, read as the reverse complement.
ATAATCTACTCACGGTGCTTCTGACATCCGTCAACGTTCTCGGGCCAGTCGCAGGAGTGCGCGTTCTCGTTGTACAGCAGACCGCCAATACACAGCTGTTCTGTTGCAGTACCGTTCCAGCAGGTCCAATACCTGGTGCAGGAGGTCTCGTGCCCGAAGATACCGTACAGCCAGTCGCAGTGCTCCGTTCCGATAGGGGGATCTGTTGAAGACAATTTAGTGAGTGAATACATAAAGCACAAACTTCGGTAGACTTCGTAGAACGATCGGGTGTCGTCGGGTTCCTTCTAATTTTGACGGGCATTTTCGAACGGCTCTCCAAAAAGTTCGGTGAACCCACAGAACAGCCAACTGACACAATCAACCGCTAGGTTCTCTTAGTAGTCTGTGGACACAATGGAGGATTTTGATGATCTGGGTGAACCCATGATAAAAGTTAATTGGATTGGTAATCTACAAATCGACATACGCTAAAATTCAAATTAATGAAAATGTAATTACTGATGACTGGTGATTATTCTTGTGCGCTCGAATTTTAATAATTTCATTTATTTCTACAAACAGTAGGGAAAAGGTTGAAGTTAAGAAGGTAGGTAATAAAAGTTGGTTCATTTAATAGCTATGCCTGTAACACGTTCATCTGTAGGCCCTTGTATAAAGTAAGAAATATTTAACTTAAATCTTCCTAATCTCTTTTTGCTTAAAATATTATGTATAAAAAAGAAACTGCCTGAATGAGAATTTACCAACGCCCAAATTGGTCTAGAGACTTCAAATTTGGCTCGTAAGTAGGTCCTGAGTTCTAAGAGCGCAATAACAAAGAATTTCTCTAAAATCACCCCTTATGGAGGTGAAACGAGAGCGGAAGTTACTGAACTATAACATGCGACTTGTAACATTTTCTCTTTTCAGATTATAAGCCAAAGTACACGGACTCTGTTGGCTCGGTCATATTGTGAGAATGGGAGAGGGTTGCAGCGTAAAGAAAGCATACATTGGTCGACCTACGGGTGAGGCTCAGTAGGTCAACCGAGACATAACTTGAATGACGTGGTAGAGGCAACCCTAAGGGAGCTTCAAGCATAGGCGAGAAGATACCAAGTGGTGGAATTTCATTGGAGGCACACAGTTTGGGTCACTGAGTCAACGGAGTAAATAGTAACGTTCTTATTCATAAAAAATATAGAAGACTCTTTGGTTAAAATTGACTTTGTCTCTTTCTGACTAGTATAAATGTCAAGATGACAGACGAAGACAAACGAATTATAAACCTATTTTAGTTATAATGAGCTTATAAAGATTTGTATGAATACGGGGGTAATACTAAAAGCCAGATAGACGTACGCTTCTTTCCCTAAAAATCGTACGTGAAATGAGATATAAAAGTTTAGTGAAATAATTTAATAATTTCGCAATGATTTGATGGCAGTTGATCGTCAATTATTCCATAAAAGGATGAAGACGAAAAAGGTCAAACAAGATTACACTGAAATGGACGCAGTGCATAACTGGTTGGATAAATGGCATGGATTGAATGAACTTTAAAAAATTATTTAAGTACTGTACTGGCTGGCTGTAGGACAAAAATCGATAGAAGCCAAAAACTCGTTTGAATGGCTGTAATAATATATTGAAAAGTTCTCGAAGAAATCTCAGCGCAGGCATAGAAAAACTATGGTCGAAGGCAGCCTTAAGTTATCAGTGTGAGTTATTATGGAAAACAAGGGTAAGTAGGGAATGATAAATTATGTGGAGTCATTTAAAGGTTTTGTTAAGCTACAGGATGATTGATTGATTTCTGAGGATGCGAATTTTTATTAATATGCGAATATAATTCGTTCGTCTTTGTTTATCTTCTTGACATTTATACTAGAAAGAAAGAGACCAAGACCATTTTAACTACAGTCCATCAAATCTAAGAAGTACCGTTTGACGTTTCACTGTTTTCTATTAAATTAGCTTTAAAGAGGCGTAATTCACACTATTTTATTAGCTTTCCTGTAAAATAATTGAATTATGAAGCTATTTTTATTTTAACGTAAATTACAATTTCATACAAAAAAAATAAAATTCTAAATGTACTACGTTTAGAACTGTCAAACGGTACTTCTTAGATTTGATGGACTGTAAAAAAGACCGTAAATTTATGGGTTTCGATTGTGCGGTGATATTATGTCAGTAAATCAGTTTCTTCTTTTGTATATTTAGAATGCACGTGATGTTCAGAATACTATTAAAAAGTTATTTTAATACTCACTGATTTGCTGTTTAGGATATTCACAGTAGTTCGACCTCCATGGGTAATCACAGCCCTCAGTCACTCCCCTGTGCTTCCCCGCGAACACCAGCCCATTAGGACAGTCGTACTGCACAGAGTGACCATTATCACATTCCCAGTATTTGTCACAGTGCTTGTCATCAGGAACCACGCGGGACTTCGTCTTGCATGGGTCTTCGACTTGCACGCAGGAGGCGATGGTTAGAGTTATGAGAACTGGGGAAGAAAGGAAAATAAAATAAAAAAATGGGTTTTTTTAAAACGCGCTGAAAAATATTTGTAACTGGCTCCATGGTTCAGTCGTTAGATTCCGGGTCGAGCAAAAAGACTTTTTTAATTAGAAAATCTTACTTACAGTTCGAAGCTCGGAATTGTGCCCTATGAACGGCAATAGGCTCGCCCCCTATTACGTATGGGACCTACACATAGCCGGCGAAATGTGGGTGATATTCAGCTCTGCCTACAACTTCAGTTAATACAGTCGTGAGCGCTATGTATTACTACAGATCGATTGCTAAAATCAATAATATCTCTATCTATAACAAACTAGCTTCCGCCCGCGGATTCGCCCGCGAAATTGATCTCACTAATCTCGTTTCTCCATACAAACTTTTGAACCCCGTTTCATCCCCTTAAAGGGTGATTTTTGAAAAATCCTTTCTTAGTGCACCCCTGGACCCCATAAGGAACCTATGTGCCAAATTTGGAGCCTCCAGACCCAGCGGTTTGGGCTCTGCGTTGTCAGTCAGTCAGTTTCTTCTTTCAGTGAACATACGCGCGTGTGGTACCGCGGTCTATTATAAATGCAAAAGTAACTATGTCTGTCTATCTGTCGCGCTTTCACGCCGAAAGTACCCAACCGATTTGGATAAAATTTCATTTATAGGTAATTTGAGATTGGGGGAAATACATAGGATAGTTTATATCCGACTGCGCAATGGCTTAACGTGTTTTCAGCCGCGTTCGGAAAGCTAGTGTTATTTTAAACAAAGAAGATTCGTATACCTACACAATTGGCACCTGTAAAAAGCTAAGGTAGGTTCTGTTACATAAATTAAAAGAAGCCTTGACAATTTTTAGACGTTACTTACTGAGTAATAAAAGATATTAATAGACCGGGGTGCTTGTTTAAGGTTAATTTTTTAATTAAACATTAATTAAAGTGTGACTCTTATCATTATATATAATAAAACTAAGTTGATAAAATGTGCGTGCCGATAAAACTTAAAAAGGAGTCCCATCACGATAAAGGGACTTATATAGTGTGATAGCCCTTTATCCCCCCTCGAACAAGAAAGTTCCCGTTTTAACCTAAAGGGTGTGTTTTTAAAGATATAAGGGCTTTTCCAACCCTTCAACTTGGAAAGTAAGTGTAGTCGCGCCATCTGTTGTCAAATAGTTGAACTTCATTCATTGTACACAATATGGACTTAAAAGAACGATTATTTGGGGCGCGAAATTTAAAATTCTCATTTCAATAAAGTCTTAAATTACATTTGTTACCATAACCCTTTATCCCCCCTCGAACAAGAAAGTTCCCGTTTTAACCTAAAGGGTGTGTTTTTAAAGATATAAGGGCTTTTCCAACCCTTCAACTTGGAAAGTAAGTGTAGTCGCGCCATCTGTTGTCAAATAGTTGAACTTCATTCATTGTACACAATATGGACTTAAAAGAACGATTATTTGGGGCGCGAAATTTAAAATTCTCATTTCAATAAAGTCTTAAATTACATTTGTTACCATAATAAAGTTATTAAATTTTGTGTATTTATACAGCAGTAGCTAACTTATATGTTGGAGTTAAAGCGATATCATTTTAGTTATTCAAATTACTTCTGAAAACATTTTAAAATTTAAGTTTTTAAATTTCGCGCCTTTACTGCGTATGCTACAGCTGCAAAACCTATTGTTACGGCGAACGATAACGTCGAGAACATTCTATACCTAGAAGGTGTGAGAAAGTAAATATTCCCAAACTTTCTTGAATATCCTAGAGCCATCTTTCTCGAATATCTTAGAGCCAACTATACACTTCATGTGTATAGTCTCCATAAAGCCAACTTTCTGGAATACCCTAGAGCCTAGCTTTCTGAATATATAAGAGCCCGGTGTCGCCCGCCAGAATTAATTCGATTTGAACAGCGGAACAAGCCACTTCGAAACGAAAAAGAAAGAAGTTACCTGTGTGAGCCTTTATTTTGAAGTATCACGTGTGAGTATTTTTAATAGTGTGTTTAATTAATTCATGATCTTGAAGTGAAGAAAAAAAAAAGTTATCTGTGAGCCTTTATTGTGAAATATTAAATGTGAGTATTTTTAATAATGTATTTAATTAATTCTAATGGTTTTTTTTTCTTTTCTTTTAATTGTAATTTCCTTAACTTTCAAGTAGTCGCGCGGCGTTGAATCGATATACTTTGGCCGTAAACAAAATATCGCGCGACCGCTTGAAGATTAAATAATTTTGTTTTCTTTGTCTCAACGTGCCCCACGTTTACGTAATAATATATTTGTCTATAAAATGTTCATTTAATTTATATTTCACAGAATATAATGCCTAGACGTAAAAGAGGTGGAGATCTTGCCAGTTCTGCAGCGAAACGGCGGAAACAAAAAGAATATCGAAGAAATGAAACGGAAGAACAGCGCGAAGCACGTTTACAAAATCAACGAACCAGAATGAGCACCCTGAGAAGCGGAAAAAGCGAAGAAAGAAGCGAAAATAAAACTATTGAAGAATCGAGAATTTTAAAAGATAATCTAACAAAGGAAGCATTCCACTACGAATCGACGAAGAAATATTACAATCATAAATATGTTGTGATCGGAAAAATGAATAACATTTGCCAATTTTGCCACGCGAAAAAATTCAGTAAAGAAACACCAGGTCTCTGTTGCATGAATGGAAAAATTCGATTACCACCACTGGAAGCACCTCCGCAGGAATTTCTACATTACATGACCGGGGAAACACCAGAATCAAAACACTTTCTTCAAAATATAAGATCATACAACTCCTGCTTTCAAATGACTTCTTTCGGTGTTACTTCGACTAACACTAATAGAGATGAATTTGAATATGTATTTTCAATTCAAGGGCAAATTTATCACAAAATAGGATCGTTACTACCAATGCCTAACGATGACTATAAATTTCTGCAAGTATATTTCATTGGAAATGAAGAACAAGAAATTGATCAACGAAGTACACATTTTAATGGATTGAAACGCGAAATAATCCAAGATGTACAGAGGATCTTACACAAATACAATCAACTGATTTACATATTCAAAACAACACTAGATCGCATGATTTCTGATGACTATAAAATTGTGATTCGAGCCGATAAAAGACCACGTGGAGAACACGAACGTAGATTTAATGCACCTCAGATAGATGAAGTCGCCATCGTAATTGTGGACAATGAAAATACAAGCCGTGACATAATTTTACAACGAAGAAGAAAAGGACTACAACGCATTGCAGAGACACACCGTTCATATGATTCTCTTCAATATCCTTTAATATTTCTGCACGGAGAGGACGGTTATCATTTCAATATAAAACAAATTCATCCTGAAACAGGCATAGAAACAAACAAAAAAGTCACTTCCAAGGAGTTCTATGCTTACCGCTTAATGATCAGAGACAATGAAATATACAATCACATTCTCAACACTCGCCGTTTATTCCAACAATTTCTGGTAGATATGTACGCAAAAATAGAAGCAGAACGGATGCTTTACATAAGACTGAATCAGAAGAAACTACGCACAGAAGAATACATCCACCTTCGAGATGCGATCATAAATGACGGCAATATTGACGATATTGGAACAATGGTAATCTTACCCTCATCATACATAGGAAGTCCAAGACATATGCACGAATATACTCAAGATGCCATGACCTACGTAAGAAAATATGGACGACCTGATCTCTTCATAACATTTACATGCAACTCATCATGGCCAGAAATCAAAGAACAACTAAAATATGGACAAACCTCCATGGATCGACACGACATAATAGCCCGAGTTTTTCGACAAAAACAAATAAGATTTATTGAAGTCATCACAAAATACCACATCTTTGGAACCGTTAGATGCTGGATGTATACAATCGAGTGGCAAAAACGAGGATTACCTCACTCACACAATCTCATATGGCTACACGATAAAATTTATCTCACGGATATCGACAAAATCATCCAAGCTGAATTTCCCAATCCACAAAAAGATCCGGAACTATACAGCATAGTAGTGAAAAACATGATTCACGGACCATGTGGACCATTAAACTTTAATGCGCCATGCATGCGTGATGGAAAATGTACAAAAAAATATCCAAAACCATACGTAGACGATACAAAAACTGAAGATGACGGCTATCCCAAATATAGAAGACGATCACCGAAAAACGGTGGTTTCACAGCAAAAATACGAATACAAGGCAGAGATGAACTGGAAATAGATAATCAATGGGTAGTACCATATAACCCACTACTTTCTAAAATGTTCCAAGCACACATAAACGTTGAATATTGCAATTCAGTAAAATCTATTAAATATATATGTAAGTACGTAAACAAAGGTAGTGATATGGCAGTATTTCAAATAGTCCAAAATAGCGAACAAAATAACAGAAATGATGAGATACTCATGTACCAAATGGGAAGATACATCAACAGTAACGAAGCAGCGTGGAGGATTTTTAGTTTTCCCATACACGAACGCGAACCAGCTGTGCAACATCTAGCAGTACATTTGGAGAATGGACAGAGAGTTTACTTCACAAAAGACTCGGCTAGAAAAATTGCAAGCGAACCACCTCAGAACACAACATTAACAGCTTTTTTCCAACTTTGCCAAACGGATCCATTCGCAAAGACGTTACTGTATGTCGACGTCCCTATTTATTATACGTGGGACAAAACAAGAAAAATTTTTCAACGACGAAAACAAGGAATGCCAGAAGAGGGTCATCCAGAAATAATGAAAACTAACACAATAGGTCGAGTATACACTGTACATCCAAACAATGCCGAATGTTTCTATCTCCGGATGTTGTTACACGAAATACGAGGACCAACAAGTTTCACAGATCTCAGGACTATTGACGGCTACCTATGCCAGACGTACAGAGAAGCATGTCAACGCTTAGGATTATTGGAAAACGATAACCACTGGGAATTAACACTACAAGAAGCCACACTCACAGCTTCAGCTGAACAAATTCGAGAGTTATTCGCCATAATTCTAACAACATGTAACCCATCAAACCCAAAACAGCTATGGGACTCTTTCAAAAGGAGTATGAGTGATGATATATTGTACCAAATCCGACAAGCTAATCCAGAACTGACTATAGAATTCAGTGACAACATCTTCAATGAAACACTCATTCGCTTAGAAGATAAATGCTTAGCAATAAATAACCGGACCTTAGTAGAACTTGGAATGCCAGCACCACAAAGAAATGCTTTCAGTATGCTAAACTACGAAATTACAAAGGAAAAAAGCTACAACGTCAATGAACTACTTGAATACATTGCTCACAATAAACCACTCCTCAATGACAATCAAAAAACAATTTACAACGTTATAATGAACCGAATAAATAACAACACTGGTGGAATTATTTACTTGGACGCACCAGGAGGCACCGGTAAAACGTTTCTAATAAATCTAATACTGGCGGAAATACGTGCTAAAAAACACATCGCACTGGCACTAGCATCATCCGGCATTGCAGCCACACTTATGGAAGGAGGACGAACTGCTCATTCTGCCTTACAACTACCGTTGAATATAGCCGAACAACAATTCCCGGTATGTAAAGTCTCAGGAGCATCTGGACGGGGTCAACTTCTAAAACAAGCTAAAATTATCTGCTGGGATGAATGCACCATGGCCCATAAAAAATCACTAGAAGCCATGGACAGAACATTACAAGAATTGCGAAAAAACTCTGAAATAATGGGAGGAGCTCTACTCATACTCTCAGGAGATTTTCGACAAACACTTCCAGTTATTCCCAAGTCAACACCAGCAGACGAGATCAATGCATGCTTAAAAAAGTCACATCTCTGGCCAGAAGTACAAATACTGCAATTAACAAAAAACATGAGGGTTGAATTATCAAAAGATGAAACAACAGCACATTTTGCTAAAATGCTTTTACAAATAGGCGAAGGTACATATCCTACTGACCAAACGACCGGTCTCATTGAACTCAATAGTGATTTCTGTAACATAGCCACTACTGAAAACGAACTAATCGACAAAATTTATCCAAATATTATTCAGAACTATACCAACGTAGAGTGGTTATTTCAAAGAGCAATTTTGGCCACTAAAAATAATATTGTTGACGATATCAATTTTAATATTCTAAAGAAAATACCTGGTGAAGAGAAAGTATATAAATCGATCGACACGATGGTAACCATTGAAGAAAGTGTCAACTTCCCTACTGAATTTCTAAACTCTTTACAAGTACCAGGAATGCCATTACACTGCCTTCGTCTGAAAATTGGATCTCCAATCATACTACTTAGAAATCTCAACTCCCCAAAACTATGTAATGGAACGAGGATGATCGTAAAACAGCTATCGAATAATATCATTGAAGCTGAACTTATTTCTGGAAAGAACAAAGGACACACAGTATTTATACCTAGAATACCACTGATCTCTTCTGAATTGCCATTTCAATTTAAAAGATTGCAGTTTCCAATTAAATTAGCCTTTAGTTTTACAATTAACAAAGCGCAAGGGCAAACTTTAAAATATTGTGGCATCAACCTCAAAGAATCCTGCTTCTCTCACGGTCAGCTTTATGTAGCTTGCTCAAGAGTAGGAAATTCGAAAAATTTATATATATATACCCCGGACAATAAAATGAAAAATGTTGTTTATAAACAAGTAGTATAAATAATGAGAAAATGTAAATACATGTAAATATATATGTTTAAATATACATGTAAATATATATGTCCATGATAATGTAAATACATGTAAATATATATGTTTTCAATATATATATATTTTTTACTTTTTACGTCATAGTTTATTTTTTTATTTCAACTACCACGTAACCTCATATCAACTCCCGAGCGAAGCCGGGTATTACAGCTAGTTAGTTACATAATTTAATGGTTATTTTCATGGATTAACAACTTTAAATTATAATTAAACGCACGTGTAACTATTAATAGTTATTTAATGTTCAAAGACTACGTAATTATAGGTGATTAAAAAGGTCAAATGCTTTGAGAGCAAATTCTGATAATGTTGTTGGGTAATTAATTAGTTTTGTAACTTGGGACGGAATGTTGACTTGACAATTAAGGGTTACGACTTGCTATATAGATCCATGTTAATAGATCATTTTGGTTACGAAAAATATTCATATCAAGTCGTCATTTTACATAGTAGTAAACATAAACGCAGTTTATGTGCAGCGGTGGCGCAGCGGTACGGTCCTCGCCTTAGAAAAATAAGGTCACGGGTTCGAATCCTGGTCGTGCCGACATATCTTTGTGTAAATTGTTTCATCTCCGCTGCTCAATATCGGTGAAGGAAAACATCGTGAGGAAACCGGCATGTCTAAGAACTAATCATTCGAGGACATGTGACATTAACCAACCCGCACTTGGTCAGCGTGTGTGGATTAAAGCCTAAACTCTTTCAACTCATAAGATAGTTCAGAGAAGACCCGTGCCCAGCTGTGGGACACTATAAAGGGTCAATGATGATGAAACGCAGTTTGCTCGTTCTGGGAATTGCTCGCGGTTATTAAGCGAACGCTTTCGAAGCCGAACCTAGGCAGTTAACTAAACTTTAAACTCATTTACATATTATTGCAAAAGATACAATCCAGATCCATAAAAATAATTCACATGTTGCGTTACAATATAATTATACCCAATTTTATAGCAGCCACAGAGATATTTGGATGTTTCGAAAGATGCTGGGTGCTCTTATATAAGAGGTATTTGTTAATTGGACACAGAAGATGGTTTAAGGCCTTAAGGTTTCATCACACTAGCGAGCGAAATTCAAAGTCGTTCAGCAAGCTACGGAATAAATGCTTGGAGTTTCTCTAAAGGACCGAAACAGCGATGAGGTGATACGAAAGATACTAGTTTTAGTAATTTACATAGGCTATTATTAGCATGGTGAATTGGCAATGGATTTGCAATATTCAACACAGAAACGACAACTGTTAAAGTTAACGAGTGCTTGAGTGGAGAACACAGATTGGGAATCGTAGTGTAGGACGCTCTTAGACCAGCTGGAGCGATGATTTCAGCAAGGTGACTGGCAAGAGCTGAAGGAGTGTACCTTTCTCCATGCCGGCCGGTCGGCTTATTCTAAAACAATATGTTTCTTCTAGCCGTATTCTGGTTGCGGCGATCAGTGAGCTGACAAGCCTACGCAGATGATATTGCACAAGTATGTGCACAAATACGAGTGCAGTTTCTACTCCCTTCACATTCAGAGTCCGTTTGGACGGGCTGATTAGACCGGTAAAAGACCGGCGGCTTTACGTGCTTCCGAGGCACGGAACCTATAACTAAAAATTGTGTTCCTTTTATATTTTTCTACGATATATTGCTCAATAAAAACCTACAGGGAACAAATCGGGATGTCCTAAAACCGGTCGTTCTCAACGACGTGCTGCTCTCCTGGAATGTGCTTTAGGATAGATCTTTGTCCAGCAACAGACCAGAATACGCTAAAGGTGTTTAGTATCGAATTGCGATCGATTTCAAGCTCGTCGCGAGTTTGTTGCGATCGTGAACAACTGCGCGGCGCACTTTTTACTTTGAACTCGCTCGCTAATCAGTGTGTTAAGACCTTCATAAAAAGCGTAATGGTTTATGGTTTAGTGGCTGGTTGGTTATGGTGTGATAGGCTTGCGAAAAGCCATTAGTGTAAATCTAAAATCTGTGAAGTGATGATTAACCCCATAGTAAACGAAATGGGTGTGACTGTGGAAAATTTTATGATGTTAGGTGTTTTTAAACTAGAAATTGGAATAAAAAAGTACGATGAATTCACGATTTGTCTAAGATGGCAAGACGACGGCAAGTTCATACTTGGATGCAGATACATGAATAGATATTGTTAGCAAACTTTGGAGCAAGCTTACACTTGAAGAGGGGAACTTAGATTTGACCTACTTTGGATGTAGAATAAAAATGATTAGATAATAGTAAATGGGCAATAAAAAATTGGAAAATTCAGTAGTATAAAAGTTAGATAAGAAGTTAGTCATAAGAAACACACACGGTATCGGTACTTTCCCAAGTCTTTTAAAAACCCACTAGATATAGTTACACCATTCATATTTCAGAAATAAACAGAATACTTATAAACATTTAAGTATATTATTGATATTGCGTTTCGATTGAAGCAAATGAGCTCACTATGTCTTGAATTCTGAGTGAATTTTGCTTGGGTTTTAGTACAAGTAAATTTAGCACTGGATCTGAATACAGTTTATCGGTATATATTCAGTTTTAAAATAGTTTTATTTCAAACTATGCCAAGACCAGAAGGTTCTTATCAGATCGAAGGTTCAACTGGAAATTTGACCTTTCTTAGGTAAGCTGATCTCAACCTCAGACAGCCTTGCTTCAAGAAACTTAATAACTTAATCGATGCGCTATATCTAGATTAGATTTAGGCAGGTAATCTAGTACTACTATGATCAGAAAAATATGTCCCGGACTGGACTCGCCACTTTGCCGATTTAGGGCAAGCGGGCCGACACGCCAGGCTGTTGGGTGAAGAATACAGTCCGACGGAACACCGGGGGGTTTTAGTGGGTAGACCGGGCTCGGCCGCTTGTAGCTGGAGACCCTATGAGTCTCGCTCGCCATGGCCAAAAACGGGAGTTCCGCATAGGTCTGGTCCTGTGCCTATTTGGGGAAGGGGATGCGTTTTTTTTAAGAGTAAATGTACTCTTAAAAAAAAACGTGTACAAACTTATAACATCCCTCTCTCGACGGTAGTTGAAATATGTACATGACTATGTCCTTTGAAAATATAAACGTTAATGATCCGATCAATGAATTGCGATGTAATCCTCTCAAGATTATGAGTAGGATCAAGGTAAAATTAAAGATAAAGATTGTTAGTCCTCATCTCTGCTAAATATTAGCAATGTTTGGTAACATGAGTATAATCTGATTAATTCTGATTAGTTTTCATTTTTTAAGTTAAGTTAATTGTGAGCTGGTATGAAGGATAATTTTTATTTATCTGATGAAAATGTAATCTAATATATGAAATTCTCGTGTCGCGGTGTTTATAACCAAACTCCTCTGAAACGGCATGAACGTTTATTATGAAATTTTATATTTGGTAGGTCTGAGAATCGGTTGTGATATATTTATCATACTTCTAAGTGTTGTTATAGGTGATCCAATTTAATTTTTTTAAATAATTTTAATTTTGTGGTGTCGTATTTAAAAATACACAAGTACACCCCAAAATTTTCGCCTCTCTGCCACTCAACTCTATTTTTTAATAGCGATATTAATAATTTAACAGTACTGTTTACATTATCATGCTGTATATCTTAACATACATAACATTATAAACGCGAATGTTTAGAAGAATGTACGGATGCATGTTTATTAATCTTTCACACAAAAACTACTGAACATAATTGGATGAAATTTGGCACAGAGATAGATTATTGTCTTGATTAACACAAAGGCTAATTTTTATTGCAACAAGTACCACGCCGGCGAAGCCGTGGGCGGAGTATTTAGTAAATTGAATAGATACCATCGCAACCAAAAATGATTACTTAAAATATCTAAACAATCAATTAATAAATCAAATTCTTGACTTGAGCTTGAGTAAACACCTGTGTACTGATATAACGATAAATTTCACTGGCAGCCAATGATTAACGACCCTTTTGCAGTAATTAACAAACAGTTTGATAACAATTGTTTAGAAAATGTGTACAAAGAGAAATCAATATTTAGGTAAGGGTTGGTAAAAAGAGTAAAAAGCTTACAATTCAAAAATTTTCTGTTAATTGTATTTCTCTTTTGAAGCTCTTTCATTCGATACCCATTGTAGGGGTTGTTAGGAAAACGCTAAGTCGCCATTTTGTGCCGTCCGCCATACTAGATTCAAAATGGCGGCATTTATAGTCTTGTATTGTCATCAAAACTAAAAGTGTATGCAAAATTTCAGCTCGATAGCTTTAGTGGAAGTGGGTGAAATATTGATTGCAAGATTCCAAGATATACATACATGTGAAGTTTAATAAAAGCTTTTAATAATAACCCGCTAGAAGATACCTCCTACTCTCTTATGATTAAGGGATGAAGCGAAACCTCCGTCTCGACTTATAATCAATACAGCATCGGTCGTGAACTATCGATACTTACTCATATCGATTTTGAGTAAAATTTAGAATAAATAATAATATTCTGGGAGATTAACACACGGCCATCTGCTCCCAAACTAAGCAGAGCTTGTACTATGGAAGCTAGATAACTGATAATACCTACTACTTAAAATACTTTTCTTTTGTAAATACATACCTACATACTTAAATATAGATAATTACACCCAGACTCAAGTCAAACCGACGTTTTCAGCACACAAATGTCTGAAACGATCTGCGGAGTGAAAAGCGACCTTACCGACCACCGGTCCGTCAACATATATATGTATAAATATGTTGACGGACCGATATTTACTCGTATCGTTTTATCCATAATTACAATAATAAACAGCGTTTCAGTTTACCTGAATCTCTATATACATGAACCTAACAGAAATTTTCTCAGCAATTTGTAACAATCAACCACTCTACACCCCTAAAAACTCGTATCAATCTTGCCTCAAGAATGCGTTACTATTCCTACTGATCTTATTTCTTATCAGTATAATGGTGATATAACATTATGACCCAGGATATAACATTATCACTCATTGCTTTCGACTTTCTTCATCCGGATACATATCTATATTGTAAAGTCGTGAGATCACCCGTGAGAAAATGCACTTCACGCTCACTCAGAATAACTATTTGTTTAGAGCTTGTATGGCATTTTATGGAGTCTTCTTGAAATCAAAATCACGCTCGTATGGCGCCTTGGAGCCCGGAGGTGTAGACACACATGTCACTCACGTTTCACAAGCTTTAGGTCCAATATTCATAAGATATTACGAGATTTTTTAAATTTCCAAAACTCCAATATAAATCAATCCAGAACACTTTATTCTCTGGTTTTAACAAATGAATGTTAAAATTACATCTTAAATTTTGCTAATAATTTCGAAGTCACTCTTAAGTTAGCCTTCCGGACCTGCCCTCATGAAATTTTACTTCACTTTTTAAAATCTCTTTGGCGTTTACCGTCTTTAATAGTGATTCTGCCAGCGTCAAGTTGAAATAGACAGTGCAATAAAAATAATGTTTCTGTACTTAGCCCCAGCGTTGTTTCTATTTGTTGTAGTGTGGCTACTGATCATCAAAATCCTTCACCAGGGTCCATCGCGGTCGGCTGCTCTGTGGAGTAGACTTACTATTTTGGAATTTGAAGACCCACCCGGTATTCATAAAAGTCTGATAAGCTTATTAATAAATAAATGAATGAAATGAAAATGAAATGATTTAAAGTCTGTTTTTCCTTAGGATGCATATTATAACAACAAATATGGCCGCCTCGTGACCAAAGACTATATTTTTAGGGTAGGGCCACCATTATTGAATACATTGAATGATTTGTGAAAGAGTGACTGAATAGATTGCTAATCATTCATTATTCGGAACCAAGGAGCTTTACATTATTAAAATACTGGAATACAATAATACAGTCGATCTCAAATAAATTGTTGAAGACAGGAAATATTATAAATGTTTAAAAAATTTGAAAATATTAAAAGAATACAAGCCATACGTTTCAAAGACTTCTTTCATATTTCTCTTTTTCTGGCCAGTTACCAAAATTAAGATGAGGGGTCAAACAAGCTATTTTGTTAATTTTTGAAGTTATACTTCTTTAGGCGCGTTATGAAAAAATGATGAGAGTGAAATTTTAAGATGCGCGCGCATCTATGACACAAAATTAACAGTATGAACCTGTCTGCGTGAAATTTTAAGACACAAAATTGACACAAAATTAACAGTATGAAGCTGTCTGCTTATTTAATGATGCCAAAGAAGTATAACTTCTCACGCGCGTACATAAGTACACGCACATTTTTTTTTATAAATCAATAATTTGTTAGTGAATCTGAGTAGGCTAATGCGGATGCGGGATGAACTCTGTGTTAGTTAGAGAGGGAGGAGTCATGTGGTTCTAAAAAAATAAAAACGCAAGCGCAGCGAAGTTATTTGTTGGTAACAACGAAAATAAAAGCGAAAGTTGGAAATAGCGTACAAATGCATCGCGAGCGGAGCGAGCGCGAAAAGTTTGTTGGTAGTAATACTGTAAAACAAAGAATAGGTAAATGACAGTGCGATTTTCGACGCGAATCGAAGTGAGCCCGGAAATTTTGTTCATTTATGAAAACGCGAGCAAAGCAAGTGCGAAGCTAAATGTTTCTTGGGTACAACGAAAAATAAAAGCAAAAGTCGTAATAGTGTGAGAAAAGCGAGCCAAAAACTATCGTTAGCAAAAAAGAAAATGGAAAATAAAATAAATAAATGAAAAAGCAAGCGAAGCGAGCACTGAATATTTCGTTGGTGATAATTGAATACTGGTGAACCACCTGACAGTAAAATAATTTCAAAATAAAGAATTTGATTTGATTTGATTTGAATCATATAAAATAACAGACGACAAACTTATCATTAGCATTTTTTTTGTTGGACATCGAGGTTGTTATCTACTAAAATTATTTCGTTTGTCGCGGGCCGCAGAAATATCGTCTGCGGGCCGCACTTTGACGACCGCTGCTCTAGATGAATACCGATAAATTGACTACAGCCTTACCATGTATTAAACTGTTAAGGAAAAGATCTTTTAAAATAGGCAGAGCTGTTTTTTTTTTCAAACTTCTGAGTAAATTTTAAATCTAGGCACTAAAATACTTAAATTACCCATTTTGGTGTAAACGTTCTCAAGTCATGGCGTGACCAAGGGAAGCACAGATTGATTTTATTTAAATGATCGTTAAGAACATTTTAAAGAGCGACGATACGATACAACTAATTATATTTAATATGCACTCAATTTCATACATCAGTTACGTGGTTAAAAAACAAAATTTTCATATTTAAAGAAGACAGTATTTATCCACTAATAAAATAATTTAAGACGATACTTTACATTAAAGTACAATCTAAACATCACATGTTCATTTGACTGGATATCATTCACTCAGTTCTTCCTAAATCTATGGTTATCGAATCCATAAAAATCTATGTCCACACTCTAATTTAAAAAGTATAAAAATGTCAAACAGCCCGTGTCCTTGCATAACCTGTGGTCATGAATTTTGGAATGTGTTTAGAATTTTATCAATAATTCGTATTTAACTGGTTGATTTAAAACATTTTTCAGTTAACTTCATAGTTAAAGTGTTTACTCAATGGAATAAGACATTTTTAAGTCGATACATAGTGTGGTTGATTGATAAAATCGTGATATTCTAAAGTGATACGAAAACTGAAGCTTTGTTTATCTTTTTGGCACGGTAAGGAAAAACACAGTATACGTCGATTGAAATCACAATTCATCAAAATCCTCCTCTCTCCGAATGGTTGGCTTCTCCGCGATTGAAATAAAACTTCGACTTATGTTTCTGACGAAACATTGGTCCGCTTTCTGATTCAAATAACAATTTAATATACACTGGCTATCGGTATTAATAAAAAGCAGTTTCTCATTTCTGTACGGTATTCTAAAAACTCGGTCATTGTCTTCCAGACGAGAGTTCATCTTTTGTGCTCATTTTCACTCCCCTATCGCTACTTTTTAGTATTCTCTTCGCGCCGCGCTAATTCTGAGAATGCGAAATGAAACTTTTATTTGTAAGATAATGTCTGCAGTTTCCACTTCACAGAGTATTTTCATAATAAACTATTATTTAATTTTACATTTAGATTTTTTAAAACGTTTTAATCCCTACTAATATTATAAATGCGAAAGTAACTCTGTCTGTCTGTCTGTTACGCTTTCACGCCTTAACTACTGAACCGATTTGGATGAAATTGGGTATGGAGGTAGTTTGAGGTAGAGAAAGGACATAGGATAGTTTTTATCCGACTGCGCAAAAAGTAGGTAATGTTTTGGCTCGATAACCGATATACACGCGGGCGAAGCCGCTGTCGGAAAGCTAGTATATCTATAATTTTGTCGGTTTTTAGGTGTTTACAATTTACAACATTATGCAACTTCATGATCGTTATTAGCTTGGGGATGTCCACCGCTAAACATAAGCGTCCTCTTTAAATCGCCACAGTGCAGCGATCGGTTGCCAGCTGTTCCCTTTTACAATGTCATCGGCCACTATGGTGTATCCAGTGTGTTGTCTCCACTCCAGATTCTTTCATCCGTAGTTTAACTTAATAGTAGGGGAGGCAGAGATTAAATTCACGTGAATCTAATGGAAATTAATACGTAAAACATGTCACTAGCAAGTCACAAGTAGCCTACATTAACGACGACTTACAATTTGCAAACATTATAAATAGATGAATTAATTAAGCATTCACTTCTCTCAAGGTTGAGGGAAGTTTAATCTTAGTTTAACACCCACTCGTTGTACGAAGCGTCAGAAAGTATAATCACTTTATTGCAAGTGCTAGACATTTCATGTGAAGTGAGATGGAGAGGGAGCGGTTGAGAAGAAAATAAAATGTTTCAGGACAGTTATAATAATATATCATATCATGCCCAGCAGTGGGATAAAAAGTAGCCTATAGCCTTCTTCAATAAATAGGCTATTTAACAATGCAAAAAATTTTCAAATCGGGCCAGTTGGCCCTGAGATTAGCGCGTTCAAACACAACTTTTCAGCTTTATAATCTATATACATGTTGTTCGTTAGTCTCGCTAAAACTCGAGAACGGCTGAACGGATTTACCTTATCTTGGTCTTAAAATGTTCGTGGAGGTCAGGGGAAGGTTTAAAAGGTGAGAAAAATTCGAACAATTGCCGGGGAACCCATAAAAAGCAGCAATCGATTGAGGCAGTACGAAGTCTGCCGGGTCAGCTAGTATTAATATAGATATTGTAGATGAACTCGGTTGCTTAGGCAATAGCATGTTCGCCTCTAGTACCTATAGGCTCTAGAGTCGCGGGTTCAAATTACGCGCCGGACCAAAAAAAAGTGTTGATCATCAACATGGCATCATGCCTGTACTACCGGTGTAGGCAAAGGTGAATATCACCCACTTTTCGAACTTCGATCTGCAACTTAGATTCTCTAAGTATATTGGAGAAGTATTTTTGCTCGACCCGGGTCCGAACCTGGGACTTTGTAGCAACTGGATGATTGTCTTCTTCCGCAGTCCTGATGTTCAGAGGCTCTGTCGCGCATTAAGTATATCTATTTAATTATCGAGAAACGCAAAAGAGTTAAAAAAAAGGAAGTTGGACAAGTTTAATTTGGTGGAAGTCACATGTTCTTGAATGATTAGTTCTTTTAAAGAGATGCTGGTTTCCTAATTGAGCAGCGGCGATGAAAAAATTCACACAAAGATGTGTGATCAAGACCGGGGATTGAACCCGCGAGTCTATATTTCAAATATACCGATACCGCTGCGCCACCGCTGCCCATCATTCACCTGTCCCCCACAACGTATTGTTTAAACAACAATGGTCGGCTACTGCATCCAATAGTCATTAGCCAGTTACAAGTATTGCGACATGCGTATACGCATCTATTGTGTCTATTGTCGAAAGCTTACCTAAACAAATGATGATCAATTAGCATTGCATACTTATGCATAATATTGCATACTTCCATAATTATGAACAGCCTTGTAATACATAAATGATACGTCGTCGTGGGAGTATATTTGGCTGTAGAATTAATTTTGGCTTGCAGCAAAATTCATATTTTAATAGGCCTACAGGCCTACCCATACATTTAATAGATAAGGGCTAAGTAGAGAAGCTGTGGCGAAGCGAGAAGGGGTGACGCAGTTAGCAGCGGTGGCGCAGCGGTATAGGTCTCGTCTTAGAAAAATAAGGTCGCGGATTCACTCCCGGCCGTGCCCACACATCTTTGCGTGAACTGATTCATTGTCGCTGCTCATATCGGCGAAGGAAAAGATCGGGAAGAAACCGGCATGTCTAACAGCTAATCATTCGAGGACAAGTGACGGCCTAAACTCTCTCAACTTACAAGATAGTTGACAGAAGACCCGTGCCCAGCAGTAGGAAACTAAAAAGGGTTGAAGTTAAACAAACAAAATATGTACCTACTCTAGTTTTAAGGATATATTTGTGACAAGAAAAAAATATTCAGCGTATGAGGTCAGAATATTATCCTGTGATCCGGAGTGCTACTAAATTATTTAAGTCGGCACCATTAGTAAACTACGCACTGTTTGGTAAACCGCACAATGGCTGACCGCCTGACAAAGGTTGATTACGGAAACTAGGTCTTCGCGCCTATCTGTTTCTGACCTTTATGCCTTTACCACAGATAATATAATACTATACTAGCCTTTACTGATATTTGTGTGATGAGCACTTAGAGCGTTTAACAAGGAAGGTGATATACACAACTTCTAGTACTAAATTGTTTCTGCCAGTTTTTGAGGGAGGCGAGTAAACCACGTACAGCACACATGCAAAAGTTGAAGCGTTTTTACAAATTCACACGTAAATAAAAACTACACACAAACACAAAACTTCAAGAGTTTATATATAGTTTATATAGCATATAAATAGTTTATAGTCCTCGGGTGGTGCAAAACAGATGTCAACCAATCAACTGGTAATTATGTTTACTGGTAATTAACTGGTGGTAAGTTTCGGCCGTGATTAGTGACAACCCATCAGACAAAACCCCACCGCCAAGGGGCCTTGCTGTGTTCTGGTGCGATTTCTAGTAACAATTGGGTCGAAATTGTTGCTCCTGTATTGTTTCTAACCAGGAGCCTCATTCCACTGCCACCTTCTTTTTTTTTATTCTGCGATAGGCTGGCGCTTGACTACAACTTGCCTGATGTTAAGCAATGATGTAGTCTACGATGCGTATTCAGTAGGTCTGAGAATCGGCTACTATCTGTTTTTCATACCCCTAAGTGATAAGGGTTGTTCACCCTTATTTTTTTTTTAATTTTTGGACGAAATGTTTTGTTTTTATTTTTGTATAATGTGGCATTAAAAATACATACAACCCTAAATTTTCACCTTTCTAGCACCAATCCTTATTTTTTAATAGCAAAATTAGTAATACGCGGTCCGAAGTTCGCTGAGGCAGCTAGTACTATCTATGTATTTACAAAACGAAACGTATTTAGGTACTAAAATAATACTATATTATAATATAATAATTCATTGTCCAATAGGTACCCATAACACAAGCAAATATTATTGCTTAGTTTGCGACTAATTGCCGCTGTGTGTATGTGAGAAAATATTATATTAAGAGCGTTTACGCCGTCCGGCTCGAAAAGTGTACTTTTCAAACCTACTAAACACTGCAACCGCTTCTCGTAAAAATATGAAAATTACCAATAAACATGGGGAATTTCTTCATCATTTAATATAATTGAGAAAATATTTAGATTAATGTAGTATTAGTACACTATATTAAGATAACCTAACAGAGGTTTTCATAATTTTGCTGTAGACATCAGTTTCGAAGCTACTCATCTACAAAACCATTTACAGAACTAGTTGGAAAAAATTTTTGACCAATTGCAAAGATCCTTAAGCATTTAAATAATTGAGAACATTTATAGATTTTGGTATCCTACAACAAGAAATAAAATTACAAAAAATATGA
The DNA here is from genome assembly GCA_936450015.1 of Meganola albula. Lineage (NCBI taxonomy): Eukaryota > Metazoa > Arthropoda > Insecta > Lepidoptera > Nolidae > Meganola > Meganola albula. Next base: position 13,370,428 of record OW388145.1, on the reverse strand, counting down.
AAAATTAAGAAATTAAAATGACTTTTTTAACTACTTAACTTACTCAATTTGATGTAAAAGTAACATAACACATTAAAAAAACATCTGCTTCAAAACATACACTTTGAAATTTTAACAAATTTGTAATAGTTATTTTTTTATAAATATTTTAAAATGACTATAAAACCGCGTCGGCAAATCGTGTCAAATTAGTCCGCCGTCTGGCGTTTCAGCGAGAGGACGTATCGCTCGGCGCTCTGATTTGACCTGTGTTGACCTTTGTTGTGCATACAATAATATTGTACGTATAAAGTGCGCTCGAAAACTCTTGGTACTTTGGTAAGATAAATATTTTATTACTGTTTTTTAATGATTGACTATATTTTTGAATTGACAATAATTATAATTTCAGTTATAATGGGAAATAAACGAAGTCGTTTGTATCAAAGAAACGAAAATTCAAAAATTTGGAAAGTATGGTGAAAGCAAGAGCTAAAAGGATGGTAATCCAGATCTTAACCTCACTTTGGACTAACCCTCTGACTAATAAAATATGTATGATAATAATAATAACAAATTTATTTAAGTGAATAGTTATTTTATGTTTTGCCCTTTTCTCCTGTATGACAATTTTAAATTATGTGACAGAGACAAAACATACAAAAGATATTTACAACTTGTACATCGTTTATTAGTGAGTACACACATGAAAACACACATAATCCTAATCACTACATAGTATAAAACAAAGCCGCATTCCTGTCCCTTATATCCCTATGTGCGCTTAAATCTTTAAAACTACGCAACCGATTTTCATGCGATTTTTTTTATCTTAAAGAGTGATTCAAGAGGAAGGTTTATCTATAATACATGCATAATATAGCAGAAAAACACTGATAATTTTAGATGTTTCTGATGCGATGTCGTAAATTAACTCATTTTTTGTGCTTGGCACAAAAAATGCCATGCTTGCACGCTGGCTAAACTCTGCGAAATATATCAAAATAATGTATTACAGTATTGCACACCTTAAAAAGGTCAACAAGAAAGTCCGTGATGGTATGTCTATCTCTTAAGGATAACCCACAATAACCACAATATCTTTTACTTTCAACCAAAAGTAATGGCTTTTTTACGAAGCGATTTTAAGCAATTTTTCATTAATCCTTATCTAATTATGTACCTTAATACATTGTCTATTTAATATAGATGAATATGGCCCTTTACAGCCCATAATTTAAATGAATATTTCCGAAGATATTACAGATATGATATACGGTGCGGCGGTACCGGCCGGCCGCGCGCGAGTTGTGCGGTTTCTTTTGTCTATTGGCAAAAATAAAAGGACATTTTGTAAATATACCTCAATATATTTAGTATCAGCATTGCACCCGTGCGAAGCCGGGGCGTGTCGCTAGTATTATATAAATGCAAAAGTAACCCTTTCTGTCTGTTAATTTTTCACGGCTGCGCTATTGAACCAATTTACAATTAGTTCAAATATTTTCTAATACGTTCGGCAATTTTAAAACTACACGTTTAAAGCTTATTTTTGAATCTTTCTATATAAGTAATTTTAAGACCTCAAATAAATATGGGATACAGGTTTTTTATTATTACATATTCTAATGTTGAAGAAAATATATTTTGATAACAATGGTGGTTTTATATAAATATGCCCATCAGCGTTGCCAGACGTCCCGATTTTATGTGTCGGGCGGGATGTCCCGCGTAGATCAGGCGGGACACTGCCGCTGAGACTACTACTGAGACTGCACGAACGTGGGTTGTGGCGTTGTTGTGTATAAGGTGGCAAAACTGGCAACATTCCGCGGGCCCACGGCCTTAGGAGGCCCCAGGTCTGAGGAGCTTAAAATAACCAAACTGCTTTAATAATATAAAGTAAAAAATAAAAAAATTGCCCGTTCGTGCCCGTTATCTGTGTGCGAGTTGTTTCGTTGCCGCTGCTCAGTGTCGGTGGAGGAGAGCATCGTGAGGCAGCCGGCCTGTCCGGGAGCTGGTCATTCTAGAGCATGTGGCGTCCGCCTGCCGGTCCACGCTGGGCGACGTGTTTGGGTCGAGGGCCTGGATTCTCTCAGCTCTTGGGATGGATGGGACACTTGTGTCCAGCAGTGGGACGCCGGTGTCCAGCAGTGGGACACTTGTGTCTAGCGGTGGGACACATGTATCCAGCAGTAGTGACTGGGACACCTGTGTCCAGGAATGGGACACTTGTGTCTAGCAGTGGGACGCCTGTGTCCAGCAGTAGGACTCTGAAGGATGGTGGAATGATTGTTAAATCTGAACTTTAGCACAGGTTTGCCACAACGTGCGTACCTATAGATGGCTGTTAATCCTGACATATTACCTTCACGAGCCTTCTTAATGTTTAGTTTATTTATTTACAACAATATATAAAATATTGTTTACTTTATTTTAGTTTGTAAATAAATGTGGAAATAATTGGAACTATAACTATACGATTTTAATTTGTGACTTATTACGTAGGTATACCTGTTAGTACCGACTACCGACGAAGGTAAGGTATGAATGGACAAAAATATTCATATTAGTTACATTGTCTGAAAATTGGATATTGCAAACTAGCAATAAACAAATTTCCGGTAACAACAATATTGCAAAAAAAAACTTTTAAAAAGTCAAAATTATTATAACTTTAAATCATTTGTACTTTTCATCAGTACTTTTTTCGAACACTAGCCATTACACTCGAACGGATCAAAATGGGTTAGTTGACTATAACGCATCGTGCTAGCACCGTGCACACAGCTGCGTGCTTTAGTGTGCGTAATATTTTCCATTGAATTACCTACACTTGATGTCTCGCGCTACGCGTAAACGCTCTTAAATTTATTTAACTGAAAACACAGTCCGGTTGTAGTTCTATGAACCGCATTCTGGTTTTATCCACAGTGCGTACGTGTTCTTAGGCAGGGACTCGGGTAATTATGATGTATGGATTTTAATTTTTCAAGATTAGCTGCCTAATTTACTGTAGACAAGGTTTCAGGTGAATTCTACTAACGACAGTACAAAATAATTTGTGTAGGATTGTATGCAGGATAAAATTATACTTTTGTAACGAATGATGTTGTTTGTCAACCTACTTCAAAAGGAAGGAGGTTCTATTTTCATTTTTTTATCCTTTAATAGGCTTCCGCTGTTAAGAACTAATCACTGGAGGAAATGTGACATCACCCAACCCGCACTTGGCCTAGCGTGTCTCTCAACTCGTAAGATAGTTGAGCGAAGACCCGCGCCCAGTTGTGGGACAATAAAAAGGGTTGAAGTGGGCTTGTGCACGACCACAACATGCCTGTTGTTAAGCAATGATGTAATCTACGATGGAACGCGCTTACCCAGCAAATACCGTTTCACTCATGAATTGAAGACAGGCAAAATATAGCGATGGGGTAACATAGACGCCGGCAGTGAATTCTAAAACTTGGCAGTTCGTACAATGAAAGTGGACTGTAAATGTTTGTTTTTTTATCTTTGTTAGATACTTAAACCGATTTCAATGGATTTTTTTTTCATTTGAAAGATGGTGCTTCTCGTGGTCCCATTTAAATTTGATCAAGATCTGACCAGTAGTTTTTGAGCTATGTCGAAAGAAGGGTTATTGTTTACTCTAAGCGCCTGCGGCCTGCCAAGTTATAAGATCAATTGTCCGAGTATAATTCTAGGTACCTACGTTTGAAGTCGGTTTGGTTTCTGTTGCAAAAATAATTATTTTTACAATTTTAAACAAAAAAATATCAAAATCCATCTTTGATTGGGGGCTGAGTCACACGTGTTCCCCGGGTGGTGCAAATCAGGTGACAATCAACTGGTAGTAGGCTTCGGCCGTGGTTGGTGACCACCCACCAGACAAAGCCGCACCGCCAAGCGGCCTTGCCGTGTTCCGGTGCGATGTCTGGTGACACCATTTAAGAGGATGGGTCGAAATTGTTACTCCTTTATGTTTTCTAACCATAAGGAGCATCATTCCACTGCCACTTTCTCACCGAAATTCATTCGTAATCACGAATGAATCGGTATAGTGGGCAGGCGTAACCTACATCATTGCTTAACATCAGGCAAGTTGTAGTCAAGCGCAGACCTATTTCAGGATAAAAAAAAGAAAAGCAGTTTATCGTGTACACATACAAAAAAAGTTAGAATCGAATTGAACGTCGACGAATTTCTTTTGAAGTCGGTTGTCGGTAGATTATCATAATTATAGGCTACTTTTTATCACATTATGTACCATGCGGGCGAAGCCGTGAGCGGATGCTTGTTATTTGTATAAAATTGCATTATCTAAAACAAAGCGACCGGCGACCGCTGTGGAACCCCACAATAACCAAAGTTAATCAAATCAAAATTTGATGGCTTCGCTGCTGTTTGCGGAGTATCGAGCTAACAGAAATTAATTTTGTCAGCTAATCAAATATTTGTAACTGTTGTTTTAACGTTATAAGTTTAGTATACTAGCAACCCGGTCTGACTTCGTATAGGTGCAAAAAAATTTACCTAATTTATTGTAATATAAACATTCCCCCTTGCCTTTTTCCCATTTCTATTGGGGTCGGCTCCCAGTCTAACCTGATGCGGCTAGCTACCAGATTAATAATTATACGAGCGTCTGCCATCAGACCTCGAAACCTATAGGGAACCAGTAGCTGAGATGGTTAGACCAGGTGTCAGATTATATTGGCTTCTGACTACATGTAACGGTTGTCATAGATGTGTTAAATGGCAACCGGGACCGACGGTTTAACGTGCTCTCCGAGGCACGGAGGGTAGTACCTCAACCAACCAGACACCGAAACAATTTTTTGTTGTTACACAAATATTGTCCGGGGCGGGAATAGAACCCGCGACCTCCCGGGCACAGTTATAACCCAATCGGACGGCTTACACCGCTCGACTACCGAGGTCGAATTTATTGTAATATAAACGTTCTTTGAAAAATTGTATAACTCATCGTGATGACCGCGTGCAAATTAATTTATTAAAACGTTTTTGAAATCATCACAAACATACAGATAGCCGCGGCACCGGGCTTTTTTTATTCGGATATAGGCTTGCTAAAGAGGCTACAATTTGTCTGATGTTAAGCAATGATTTACTTAGTCTACGATGGAAAGCGCCTGCCCGACATTCACACTGATTTACTCGTCATTACGAATGATTATCGGTGAGAAGGCGGCAGTGGCATGAGGCTCCATATAGTTAGAAACCATAAAAGAGCAACAATTTCAACTGATCCTTTAAAAGGTGTCACCAGACATCGCACCAGAGCACGGCAAGGCCGCGTGGCGCTGCGGCTTTGTCTGGTGGGTGGTCATTAACCACGGCCTAAGCTTACCACAAGTTAATTACCAGTAAACTAATAATTGATTAATTAATTACCAGTTAATTGTCACCTGTTTGTACAACCCGACGACCACGTGTGGGGCTTCAGATATAAGGTGCACTCCCACGTACAATGGTGACTAATGGTGACTCCAAGACTAACTTTATAATACGTACGACGCCGCTACGGGCCAGTGGCGTGGTCGGTAAGATACTTGCTTTTCACGCCGCTGGTCGTGGGTTTGATTCCCACCCGAGACAAACATTAGTGATGAACATTTGTGTTTGTGTCAAATCTGGGCGTAAATATCTATTATAAGTATATATTTACAAAAGAAAAGTATTATATGTATAGTATATACCAGTTATCTGGTTTCCATAACACAAGCTCTGTTTAGCTTGGGACCAGATGACCGCGTGTGTTAATGTCCCAGAATATTTAGAATATTTATATATGTCACAAGCTGATCAATCTAACACTATCAAATGTAAAGGGCGTCCAGAGGCTAACCCCGTTTATACTAACAAGGTAATTCAGAGATAATTCCTCATAAGATAAAGAATGAAAATCATTTAGTTGACAGAGACAGGACACACAGAATCAAATGATCACATGAAAAAACCAAATGAAAACAGATAAAGAAATAGAGCAGCGGTGGCGCAGCGGTACGGGCCTCGCCTTAGAAAAATAATCCTGGTCGTACCCACACATCTTTGTGTGAATTGTTTCATCTCCGCTGCAAATATCGGTGAAGAAAAACGTCGTGAGGAAACCGGAACGTCCAAGAACTAATCATTCAAGGACATGTGACATCTCAACTCATAAGATAGTTGAGAGAAGACCCGTGCCCAGCAGCGGGACACTAAAAAGGGTTGAAGTGAAAAAAAGAAATAGAAAAAAAAAGTTCAGAGTCTCGTCTGATAAATTGTAATAAAATACATGTAGATAGGAAAACTATCGCCCACGCTTTACTTCATACGTAGTTTGTATAAATCGATTGCAATTCTACAGACTTACCAATAAAGGTCGTACAATGACACCGGGGTAACATTTTGCGGGTGATTTGAACTCCAATAACTGTAAACAAAGAAATAAATGGTTTAGTAGAAAATCTTTTGAAATAACATACATAATATAGATTTTATTTGATTCATGTGGATCGCCGGTGACGTGGTCGGTAAGATACTTGCTTTTCACGCCGCAGGTCGTGGGTTCGATTCCCTCTCACGTCAAACATTCGTGTGATGAACAGGATGTCTAGTGTCTGGGTGTAATTATCTATATTTAAGTATGTATTTACAAAAGAAAAGTATTATAAGTAGTATATTACCAGTTATCTGGTTTCCATAGTACAAGCTCTGCTTAGTTTGGGATCAGATGACCGTGTGTGTTAATGTCCCACTATATTATATTATCTTATATCTTTAATTGGAATCTCGGAATCGGCTCCAACGATTTTCATAAGATTTAGTATATAGGGGGTTTCGGGGGCGATAAATCGATCTAGCTAGGAATCATTTTTAGAAAATGTCATTAAAAAAAAATACCGAGCAAAGCTCGGTCATCCAGATATTTATTATTATTATTTGCGGCAAATCACTTCAACCCTTTTTACTGTTCCACTGTTGGGCACGGGTCTTATCTCAACTATCTATCTCGACCTCGCCTTTAAAATATAAGATCGCTGGTTCTGTCGTGCCCACACATCTTTGTTCGAAGACTTTCATCTCCGCTGCGCAATATCGGTGAAGGAAAACATCGTGAGAAAACCTGCATGTCTAAGAACTAATCATTCGAGGACATGTGACATCAATCACCCCGCACTTGGCCAGCGGGTGTGAGTTAAGGCCTAAGCTCACTCAACTCGTGAAAGATAGTTGAGAGAAGACCCGTGCCCAGTCGTGGGACAATAAAAAAAGGGGCAAGGTGTCTTGCTCCGGCGCTTCCGAGGTCGGATACCTGACACCACGCATAACACTCAGCGTGGAGAATATAAAATATTTTGTATTGTATATAGTACTTAGATTATTATTATTATTGTTAAAAAGGGTTGAAGCGAACATTTTGAACGACAGGTTTAGGATAATATTTGGAAACTTTTTCATATTGACAAAGTCGTACTACAGGTAGCTATTGTGGTAGTTGTCCTTATTAGTACAATGACTAACAAAAGAGAAAACATAGAACTTCAATTTCGTAACACACAAACAAAACTAAGTTAAGATAATAGAAAGTAATGTTACGTTTCAATATTAAATTATACACTTCACAAGTTTCTGTTTGAGCGTAGTTTATTATTTAACATTACTTCGCCTCGCGACTCCATTCGGTACTCTTAATAGCAGGAGTTATCAATATGGAAAAAAGTTATTAACTAAAACTAAAAAAAGCAAAAAAAACTACAAGTTTTATTGATGTATTTTATTATATTTGTTATAATGTTACCCCCGTATTCATAAACGTCTTACATGCTCATTATAGCTAAAATAGGTCAAAATTTCGTTTGTCTTTGTCCGACATTTTGACATTTAAATTTGTAAGAAAGAGACAAAGACCATTTAGTAAGATTTTTATGAATAAGACCGTTACATTAAACTATTTAGTGTGATGGTACATATTCAAAATCTCTTTGTATTGATGAACTTGTACTAGGGGTATAGGTCCCGTCGACGACGGTCCTGGTAAGTACGGGACCACTGAACAGTTTTTTGCATAGAAAAGTCCATCTAACCTATACAGACATTCGTGCATACGATAGATTTGCTTAATATAGTCAATGCACCTTTTACGTAATAACTGCATTAGTGAGAATATGTACACGTAAATAAAAGCTAGATACAAACACGAAATATCAGCAGTTTATTCATACAAACTGTAGGCTAATTCACGTTATTAAATACGTTCAGTTGCAGTTAAGTTTTGTCCAAAACATCCCTTTCAGTATTCTCGTAATTTTGACAACCGCTGTCAAATACGCTCGCGTCAAGTTCGCGTCACGCGAGCGCTTTACACTAGATATGACAGCTAAACAATTAATTGCAAGAACACCATTTTGCACTGAGACGTAAACTTTATTGCAAATGCACAGCAAGCAACTTGACCGGCGCGTCAAGAAATTGCGTGAATTAAATTACTGTTCATGTACCTCGGCAGAGGGGAACGCGCGCAATACTAGTTCCGTGTTAAATATTCTAAGAAGGAAGCCTTCAGGGTCTGAGGGCATCGTGCGTTACTCACCAATTGCGATGCGGTGTTCACACTATCAAAACACATTTACTCCAATATTTGTTGCGTTGTAAATATTGAAATAAAACCTCTTTTTAACGGATTTTATCAGATCCTAATTTTAACAGAGAAAATGCTTGGAATATACCACCAGCTTGGGACCCAGTGCTTAATTTACTTGTACCAAAACCCAAGCAAAATCAACTCAGAATTCAAGACACTGTGAGCTTTGTTTGCTTAAATCGGAACTTAAATATTAATGTTTGGAGGTAGTCAGTAATAATTGTGATTAATGTTTTTGGACGTCAAATACCTCAGTCCACCCGTGAACATGAAGTCTGAAAAGACTTTGAAACGTCGGGATCTAAAATCTAAAATCTAAAATAAACCGCGATAAAATCCGTTAAAAAGTAGTTTTATTTCAATGTGTGATATTCGCGTAAATCTAAGACAGCATTGTAAATAATTAAATTAAATACACAAAACAAAACAACAATAATATTACGCCATAAAATACGGTTCACACGATTAACAAAGTCGCGTGAATCGCGATTCGCACGCGATTACGACAGAGCGATTCCCCGACCTCGACAAAAAATGACGTGTCTGTTGTAAGATACAACGGTGAAAGTGCGCAATTAGTATGTATTGCGTAATTAAATAACAAATTTGGATAGTAGTTAGTATGCGCATGCGCATGAGTTTATTCTGAGACTGTTTGATGTCAGTCTGGTACTTTTCAGTATCCTATAGCTGGACACGGGTCTTCTCTCAATTACCGAACGAGTTGAGAGACTACTTTATAGACTGCCTTAATCCACCCACGCTAGCCCAATGCGGGTTAGTGGAATGTCACATATCCTCGAATGATTAGTTCATATACATGCTGGTTTCCTAATGATGTTTTTCTTCGCCAATATTGAGCAGTGGCGATGGTACAGTTCGCACAAAGATATGCATGACTGGGGATTGAATCCGCGACCTTATATTTCAAAAGTGAGGCCGATACCGCTGCTCAACCACTGCTCTATTGTTATTCTATTTACGTGAATATCATTATACCAGATAGGTTTTTTTATATAGCGTGATAAGTTTTATCCACAGAGCAGCCAGGCCGCTGTGGTGGATTTAGATAATTTTTGGTTTTATCTATTTTTTTTTTATCTAAGTCTAGCTGCCCCAGCGAATTTCGTACCGCATATTTCTCATGTTTAAATCTTCCTTGGACCTGTACGAACATATCAAAACCGAAATCGGCCAAATCTGTTCTATCTACCGTTCTCGAGTTTTGTACCTACAAACATTTGTCATTCATCCTCACTTGATATTATAAATGCGAAAGTAACTCTGCCGAGGTACATGAACAGTTTGTGTGCATAAAATGTTCATCTTTTGTAAAGACGCTTCAACTTTTACATGTGTGCAGTACGTGGTTACCTCGCTTCCCCCAAACACTGGCAAGAAACAATTTAGTACAAGAAGTTGAATAAATTCATATAACACCTCCCGTGTTAAATGGTCTAAGTTTTCTGTCTCAGCCAAAAGGACCCGTGAAACTACTAACATAAGGTTGATTTTTTAATGATGGGAACAATACATATACCGCAATACACGTCTAAAATAAAAACATAAATGGCTCAAAATCACCAAGGTTGCAAATTCCAAGATTGGTTTTATGCCAAAAAAAATTTTACGATATAATGATGACTCTTGGTTTATATTGTTGCAAAATTTGTATATTATTAAACTTTGACAGGGCAGCGCACAGAACTCTATACTTTTTTTGCAATATTGCTTTTTAGCAAATGTCTTGCAGAAAAACATCAATTCGGGAACGTTTTTCTAAGTTTCATAAAACGAACAAAAACAAAACAAAGTACATAACTTATGCATTGTTTAATAACATGGGTATATTTAGTATCTATATTATATAAGCAATAATGAACAAAATGCATACAAAATCTTCTACAAGTGAAGTACGCCAAAAAATGAAATAAGTTGCTATGACTGTGCCTATATTTTAGGAAATTTCAAAATATTCAAAACTCTTTTATTTGAATAACGTTACATGAAGAAAATAAAAGTTCTAGGGTTGTATAAACCATGATTTTTCTAAAAAATAGCTTAATTTATGCGCATTTTATTGAAATATTGTAGTGTTCCCGGCAATGATCAACCGTTCCCGGAATGAAAAAAATGTTACCAAAATGATGACGTTGATATTATAAGGTATAAGTAAAGAGATATTTAAATTGTAAACAACAATTTAAATAAAAAAATCGTTTATTTATATTGCCGTATTAATTGCACTTATGGAAAATTACTCTTACTATTAATATTTTTTTGTTAAAATGGTTTTAACATTTTCATATACAAACCTTATTATCCAAACTTTATTATTTTTCGAAAACACCAATATCATTGTCAAAACAATATCGAGTTTTTTCTGTTTTGAGCAATGGTGTTGGGATAATACGGGTTCCAGTTTGAATTTTCTCATATTGTTACGCACAGATCTCAAAAAGGTTACTAAAATTTTTCCAACACTGTCCGCAATATATCTGAAGCAAGTATTGGGCTTCTCAGTAGGAAAAATGTCCCAGAGGATACAAGATTTGGATGTATATTGTCTTTACCATAAGATGTACTTGCTTCAACATCAATCTGTTTATCTTTAAACTGCTGAGGAAGAGTTAATGCCATTAAATCTTCATCTTCTGAGGAAGATGAGCTATATACAGATTCATAAATGCTTACTCTATTCTTTAATTTTAAATAGTTATCTGTTATTATGTGCTCTTCGTCAACAGGAGATTAAATTTCAGGCATTAACACATCCCCAGGTTCAACTGCACAAACTTACGTTACAAAAAAGCTTGGATAGTTTTAACTCTTTATGGAATGTTCAATCACGTCGTCATCTGGGATTACCTTTACTTTTTTTAACTTTAGCATTTGCCTTTTCTCTTTGGCACAAATAAGTGGAACTATCCTTTTGAACTTAGATAAATTAAAAAAAGAAAAATATGGCACAAGAACACAGCGCGCAGTCTTTCTAAAATGAGTCCAACGGACTCACCGACACTCAGTCACACGCGGACTATCGAGTAGACGTGTCGACACATCTCATTAATTTTAGGTTTTGTGCTTATAAACAAATTAAAATGCCTTCTTGTGTGTTTAATAAATGTTATAATCACTTAAGAAACAAAAATAAGACAGACGGGATTACATATCACGCGAAAGTACACCCAAAAGTCTTAGTTTCATAAAAAATATTACTTAAATTGTTGTTTGCTACGCCGTTTGTGAGAGTGAGATAGATAATGCAAAACAGACATGAAAGATAGAGGCAACGCACACGCTTTGCCCGTGATAGTATTTCGCTGCTACAATGTTATACATTCAACAGCACGGCTATTGTGATTTCGCTTGCATGCTGTGTGGGGCCATATCTCTGTCCTTTTCTATTGTTCACTCTAAATATCTAATTGTGATTACATATATTATGTGTGTTTCTCGTTACATGTAGTTGTGCACAGAGACCCAGGTTTAGTGATTGCGTTATAAGAGCGTACCGTATCTTCCTTTTCTTGATTTATCAAAGCTTTTGAAACTATTTTTTTAATTTTTTTTCCTTATCAGTAGTCTCCATTACGCTGCAATTAAAAAGCTACGAATTTGTAAAGTAAATGAATAAAAAATCGTAAGCGAATCATCTTTGGAAACGATAATTATCATTCCGGGAACTCAACAGTCATTTCGGGAACGTGTCCTCATGTCTGGGAACGTTCCCGAAATGATCGTTCACGAAATGACGATTTCAAATAAGCGCGCGCTTTGATTATACAACGGTCATCTTCAATGCAACCAAACTTCGTCAATAGTAAAATATTTGAGGTTACTTCGTTATATCGAGTCGTAAAAATGAATTTTATCAATAATTCAATGTAATAGACACGTTCACGAATTGACGGACTATTGATGTACGCATAACGAATAAAGAATTGAAAAGTACTTACCACTTAAATATAATTTATTTAACGAAAAATACACTGACAGCCGGCTTTGTTATTGTTTACTTCTTTTATTGACGTTTAACAGCGTTGACTTAAAGTGATTTTTGTTCGATTATCGATGCGTTCACTGAAATGACTTATGCGCTGTTGGACAAACTATTTTTGCATTTATATAATTAAAAAAATATATATTTTAAAGTATTCTTTTCAAAACTAGATTTTGTATGAAGAATACGGTATATTAAGTAATGACAAGTGTTAAATATCTTAAATTATTCATTGGTATTTTTGTCTTGTCGTTGAAGATCATACATTTGGACGCGTTCCCGAAATGACTTTCTTTGCATTTATATCGATTTATTTTAAAAATTTACTTCTATAATAAATTGTATTGTTTTATGTACACACGAAATAGGTTGGTTGTAGTATTTTATTATTATTACTTTTTTAATAAACTCAAAATTTAAGACATTAATTTGCTAGCAAAGCAAATTCTACACCTTGGTGATTTTGAGCCAAATATTCAAAAATGACTTTCTGTGGGTTGAGTCTTTACTGCTAAACTACGGCCAGTTTTGGTATATAAAGCAGACGAAGTCGCGGGTGGAAGCTAGTAAAATATGTACTTAAATGTATGAATGTGTATGAATTTTAAAATACAGATTTACATCGTGTCAATAACTGCAAATCGCGTGGGCGGCGGTCTCAAGAGAAATTGCGAGGGATGTTCAATCGACTGAGCCAGCTATACTCCTGTTTCTCGATCATACTTGAAATTTAAGTTTGGATTCGAGAACTTGTTGATTGATAGTCTTTAACTCTATACACAAAAATACTGTTACAGTTTGTTTGTACGTTAGTAAATTTGTGGTTGGAGACATTTTAACGCCTGCTGAAAAGGTGCCGTATTATAAATTTGTCGTGTGTGCCCGTGTACATACACACGGCTACTCATCAAGCTATACATTTCCAGTATAAGCTGGTCACGCATTGTATAGGATTTCCGTACAACGAGAGGTCAGCTTATACTGGATTTGTGTAGCTTGGTGTGTAGCCGTGTGTACAAGTTTGTTGCCTGCACTCTTAGAACGAATTGTTAATACAAAGAAAGGTTTCGTATACTCTAATTAACCTGTCAGGATATTAAGTAAAATGGCGCAGTGGTACGGGCCTCGCCTTAGAAATATATAGTCGCTGGTTCTAACCATTTTTTTTTTGATAATTTTAATTTTTTTATTATGTGGCATTAAAATATACATAAAACCCTAAATTTTCACCTTTCTATCACTAACCTCTATAAGGTGAGAAATACGCGGTACAAAGTTCGCTGGGGCAGCTAGTAGTTAACTATAGAGGTATTTTTATTAATATTTTACTTTTAAACCAACACTTACGCATCGTTTCGGCCCGAAGTCTTTGAACTACTCTGCTACCCAAGCAATTAGCCTTAGATTCACCGAATTCTAATCGATGGTTAACCATTAAACGCTCGTTTCGATACCAGTGTTTTTCAACATGCAGAGATGATGAGATGAAAACAACTCAGTTATCACACCAGTTTCTATGTTTCCCGATAGCTACAATCTGCCGGTCTTCAAGTCAGAATTGGTAATTACTGGGTAAGCGCGTTCCATCATAGACTGCATCATTGCTTCACATCAGGCAATTTGTGGTCAAGCGCTAACCTATTTTAAGATAAAAAAAAAAGTTTTCCCGATGTTTTTACTACTAAAGGTTGACTATTAAAAAACACAAAACCGAAGAGGGGGTTAATAAGAGTGCATTTTTCCTAAAAAATTAAACACCATTTTAAAAACAGATGCCTACCATTTCTAAAATTATTACGACTATTCTAAAATCTGGTGCCAAATAAAAGTTGACGTAAACTGTTAAAAATTAATCTTTAGGTACCTACTGATGTAAAGCGTTAACCTCAGCAACTACAGGATCCGATTTGAAAAAATCTTACATTGGGTTAAAGGCCATTTATTGATTTAAAACATAGGTTACGCGGGGAAGTTAGTCTTAAATACAACATAACAGAAACAGGATTTCCATTTTGTGCGTCAAATCATGACCAGATGTCGGAGTAGGTAGATTGATTTTATATACTTGCGTCAAGATATTATAATATGGACATGTCATTTTATCCATAATGTGCGGAAAGTACCGGAAAAAGTTCCGGCATTGGAATTGTGGAATAAAATAAAATAAAAAGCATACTACAAAATCGCACGTTAATACAATTAAAATAAATAATCATAACTTTTTCAATATTTTCTAATTTATATTCCTTCGAATTGTGTCTAAATTGTGGTATTTTGGAGTAATATCCATATTATTCTCTACGTTTGACGTCAACGACGAGAAATCAATCTACCTACTCCGATCTCTGATTATGACACACAATATTGCATGTTTAACTTACTAACATGTGATCATCAAAATTGTCGAGCTGGTCTTACAGCTTACAGCTTTCAGAATATTTATATATAACTGGAGTTTTAACAAGTTTGAGAGCATTGAGAGCCTTTGTGCTGCGTCACGGCTGGGTACCTACTAAGTGGTCTTGTTTGTTTAAGATTAATAGAGCTTTTCTTTGTCAATAATTTTTAACCAATATAAAGCTCTTGTTGCAAATGTCTTGTAAGAACTGTTTTTGTGACGCACTTAATATTATAAACAGCTACAAACACGTCGTCAATACACACACAGCCACCCATACACACTCAGCAAACTTTAACTAGTTAATACATTTGAAGGCTTTTAAAGGTTGTAGACTAAAAAATATCAGGATTAGCAGACAACTTTAGGTAGGCGTGAATAATCGGGTAAGAAGACGGTATTTCAATAAAATAACTACGGCAAATATCACTTCACTCCGATCTCTCGATAGCATAATATTAATTCTACTAGATAATTACAGATCGCTAAGATTACATTGGATTAAAGCGTAACGTCCACCGAGCACGTGTTTGCGTGCGCACTTCCCGACGACGCAACCGTCCAACACAAAAATGTCAGCTCTTCTAAGATGGCTGCTTCACCCGTGCTCGGTGTTCATTCGTTCGTCTATATTGACATTTTCAAGTGACAGCTGACTTCAAAGACGGACGCGATGGCAGTATAAAACGGCAGCTGATGCATTGAGAAGTAGATGTGCCAACACAATTATCGGCTTTTCATACTACTGAGTGACAACACCAACATACTTAATAATAATATTGTTAAAAAAAGTAACTTGCTGAATCACAGTCTCAAACACAGGCATAGCCTAGTTTAAGGGTCTGGGACATAATATTGCGCAGTATTTGTTGTCGTCACCCCACTTCAACCCTTTTTTTGTGTCCCAATGCCCGGCACGGGTCTTCTCTCAACTATCTTAAGAGATTAGAGAGTTTAGGCCTTAATCAACACACGCTGGCCAAGTGTGGGTTGGTGGATGTCACATATCCTCGAATGATTAGTTCTTAGACATGCCGGTTTCCTCACGATGTTTTCCTTCACCGATATTGAGCAGCGGCGCTGAAACAATCCACACAAAGATGTGTGGGCACGATTTGGAGTCGAACCCGCGACCTTACCGTACTCGCCACTCCTATGTAGGTATTATTAAATTATTCACACAAAGATGTGTTGGTATCACCCAGAATTGAGCCCTTGACCTATATTTTACAGCCGAGTAGATGCGTTACCGCTGCTCCCACCGCGAGTAGTGAATATAATCACTAATAATTGTGAGTTTCTCTACTCATAAAATATTTATCAGATATCGTAATAGACCGTGAAGATGCAAACACGGTAACTGTTACACGACAACACATTTGTATGCGAAACTCGACTTTATTGGTTACTAATAGAGGTCAGATTTGCACAATGATTATGAAACTAACAACGGACGACTTCTATAATATAGTTGTGCTATGGTGTGGTCTACAATGGCACGCACTCACAGTAAATATTTCAAGACTTCAAGTCACTAGTAAGTCGTATTTGATACGCATTTTTTTAAATTTATTTATTTAATAAGACTGAACGCCCCTCCACTAAACGTGACTATAAAATCACATTTAGTGCAGGGGAAGTTCAGTTTTATATGTGTGTGAAACGAAATACCACATTTCTTCCCTTTAGGGGTTGAATTTTGAAAAATCCCGAAACACGTTTTTACCTATTTAATGGCATATAATTAATCTTATATCTCCATATAAACTTTGGAACCCCGTTTCACCCCCTTGAAGGGTGAGTTTTGAAAAATCCTTTCTTAATGCACCCCTAGACCCTATAAGGAACCTATGTGCCAAATCTGGATTCTCTAGACCCAGCGGTTTGGGCTCTGCGTTGATATGTCAGTCAGTCAGTCAGTCAGTTTCTTCTTTTATATATTTAGAAGAAGAAGAAGAAGATAGAAGATGTCAGTCCCGTAAGGATTGCATACATAAGTTCTAAAATTTATG
Organism: Meganola albula; assembly: GCA_936450015.1. Taxonomy (NCBI): domain Eukaryota; kingdom Metazoa; phylum Arthropoda; class Insecta; order Lepidoptera; family Nolidae; genus Meganola; species Meganola albula. The sequence continues at coordinate 13,353,386 of OW388145.1, read as the reverse complement.
TGATCTGTCGGTCTAAAACTAAATCATTGTACAATGAATATAACATTTTGGCTTCCTGAGATGCAGGAATAACCAAAATGCTAGTACACCAGACTATGTCAGAAACATTCATCTTTAAATTTGCTAATGTAGAATCTCTAGACGTTTTGTTTATCTGACATTCTATAAGTGCGTGGTACAGATCTTCGTCTATACCACACACTGTACATTTGGGAGAGTGAGTTTTTCTCATAAAAAATGCAAATTTATTCAAAGACACATGTCCTTATCTGATTTTTAAACATGTTACAATATCTGATCTTCCTATTGTGTTACTTTTGTCAAACCATAGCTTGCGAAGCAAACTAGACTGTACGATATTTGTACATATTTGACGGGCCGGTGGCGTGGTCGTTAAGATACTTGCTTTTCACGCCGCAGGTCGTGGGTTCGATTCCCACCCGAGACAAACATTTGTATAAATATGACTGTTTGTCTTGTGTCTGGGTGTAATTATCTATATATAAGTATATATTTACAAAAGAAAAGTATTATATGTAGTATATTACCAGTTATCTGGTTTCCATAGTACAAGCTTTGCTTAGTTTGGGATCAGATGACCGTGTGTGTTAATGTCCCACTATATTATTATTATTATTATATTAACTTACGAGTGACTTGAAGACAGCTATCGGAGAAAACTTGGCAATTCCCACAAAAGGAACCAAAACACCATAATTATAAGTGACGTATTGCCGTGCACCTACTCATCCGATGAAAGACCGGTGATGGAAGAACAAGACCATGTAATTCTAACGCACACTCACTGAAATGAATCCGATAGAAAACCGAAAGACTAGCACGGTGTGGCAATATTCAAGGCTTTAAATGTAAAGCGGCTTTGAACATGAAAACCATCAAGCATGAATGAATTAAGCATGTATGGAATGGACATTGTATCCCTATACTTAAGTACTGAAAAAAAATCTTAATAAAGAATAAAATAATCTTAGTCAATTTTAACCTACAATGTCAAATTGCACATTTTCTTACTAAATGTTATTAACAGATTGCTGTTATTTATTTGAAATAATTGTACTTAACATTAAAGTCAACACTAGGCATTCAAAATATAAAAAAATCCAACCCTAAGTAGAATGAATGAATTATTATATTCATAATAACTCAAGCAATGAATTATTATTTTATCATTAATAGTCTTCTAAAAGTTAATCTACTAAAAAATTATAAGTCTCTGAGAGCAATCAGATTAATTTAGACATAATCTGCCTATTGACATAAAAATGCAAGCCTGTATAGGTATTTGTTTTAACTTGAGATAAGTTAATCTAAAGTATATTTTGGTCTAGGATGCTTCTCTCCTTATTACTTCATAACAGTAAAAAATTCTGAGTTTCATTGCTTTTCATTGAATTATTGTTATTAATATTAAAGTAATTCCCAAAAAAATATATTTAATTCATTAATTATAAAGGGCAAATTTCACTGGACTGAAACCCTCAAAACAAGTTACATACATGATTATTTGAATGTTAACAAAAACAAATAAAACAAAATTGCAAATATATATATAACAGAAAGAAATAAAGCACCACAATGCGACGGTCAGCGATTTTGCGGCAGTAAGTTTATCAACGAAAATACCAATATTTTGGACAGATTTATCGCTTAAGTGGTTCATCGAGAACTTCTGATTTCCATATTACGAGATATCTCAGTTTGGGAGTCAGCGTCCGAGGACGGTCGAACCCATCAGCTACTCCCTTAAATGTAGGCAAGTTGTGGACAAGCGAAAACCTTTTTTTGAGATAAAAAAAAATCTAAAGGCCTTTTTATAGATAGACCGTTTAACTCGCGTATCGCCTATCGCCAAGATTCTGACTCCTCAAGCAGCACAGACAGTGATGATGATTCAAGCGATATGGATATTAGTGGCGAATAGTCTTACATTACATTTAACTGTGGTTAAATAGTTCTTTCAGAGATTTAATTAATGTTTTATGACTTTGTACCTCAGATGGCGATACGCGAATTAAACGGTCGGCCTATAGTTTTAGTTAACAACTTATAAGAATAGTTTACTTTCTTAAACTGATTCGTTCACGATCATAGTAACTCTCCATTCATCACGACCTCTTACACAACGAGTTCAAACGCTGACCGAGTTGAGACTATGACATAATTCACGCACTATCACCGATTTGTTTCTGTGGGAAAATGTTTATTCGTTAAACAAATACAGCAATGTACAGCGTTCTGATTAAGTGTTTTTATGTAATAGTTAAGGTTGAGTTTCGTGGAACAGACCGACGCGACGGCATTGCTTTTCCAGGGCATATTTACCATCAGTTTTAAAATTCTATCTATCTATGGATTTTTTTTACTGCAGTTAGAATTTAGATGTACTCGTATTTTGAATGTGTAATAATGGCTAAGACCAAATACTTGTAGCTCGCATAGATAATATAGGTAATTCGCTAGTAACTAAGTACCCAACTCCATAGATAAATAGAATATTCAAACCGACCATTAGCCTGACTAATAAGGTAACGATAAATTGTCATTTTTGAAAACTACAATTTCACAAGACAGTTGCCGTGTTTGGTACAGTATGCCTTTCACGCTGCAGTTCGTGATTCCCACCCTTTGTAATTTCTGTATATTATGTATGTATAAGGAAGGCTATAAGGAAGGAAACTAGGCTAACAAACATCAACATGATACCTATGTTGATGTTTGTTAGCCTAGTTTCCTACTCTCTCAAAACGTAAAATAAATCTGATTACAGTCGTCAGTCGTTGTCTAGGGAATCGCACCTTAAGTATTATTGTTTTGTTTCAAACATTTATTTGCATAGCAAACAGCCTTGGTGGGTTAATTATCGAATCATGCGCACGATTTGATTTCATTCTGTTTTTGTGATGTAATAGGCTGTCTAGTTTGATAAGTATTTAACACGAATCCTTACTAATAATAAAAATGCGAAAGTTATTCTGTCTGTCTTTCTGTTGCGCTTTCCCGCTAAAACTACTGAACCGATTTCAGATTGTTTGAAAGCCAAGGCAAGGACATAGGATACTTTTTATACGACTACCTATGCGCAGGTAGAGCCGCGGTTGAAACCTTTTTTTATTTTTTATTCTTCGATAGGCTGACACTTGACTACAACTTGCCTGATGTTAAGCAATGATAGTCTACGATGGAACGTGCCGGCCCAGTATACCGATTCAAACTAGTATGATCATATTCGATGCTTTCCTAATGATGGTCCATATCCAAATTTGCCAACATTTATATAATATAATTAATAAATTTTATTTTATTATTTTATTAAAAAATCTTGTATTGTATTTCTCTATCCAAGCTCTTTCCATTTGATACCCATATTATAGGGGTTGTTATAAAAACAATTTTATACCCTCCGCCATATTGGATTCAGAATGGCGGCATAATGAAATCTCGTATTGTCATCTAAAAGTGTACCTATGCAAAATTTCAGCTCGATAGCTTTATTGGAAGTGGGTGAAATATTGATTGCAAGATTCCAGGAACATGAAGAAGAAGTTAGTTAATAAGATTTTTTTATTTTAAAAATGAGACAGGAGACAATATAATAGGACAATAAAAATGACGATTCTTACTGTCATAATTTTGGTCCAATCGAGTGTCTCAGCGTAGCGTATGGCGAACGTAGCGTAGGATGCCCTCAGACTAGGCGAAGTGACGATATTTACAAGGTGGCTGGTAAGACCTAGATGAGAGTAGCCGCGGATCTTGCTCAGTGCCGTGCTATGTTAGAGACCTATTTCCAGCAGCAGACTAAAATCGACTGATGATGACGACACATCAAGGTTTTCAGAAAAAGTACATTCCAGACGGATAACGAAAAATCAAAAAGAACAAAGTGTATGAGATTGTCACGTGACATTTCCAAGGTTAAAAATAAAAATTAATTCCTTAAATTTTGTTTCGATCTTTCAACATCGCTTCCCTATATAATTTGTCTGGCCCTATTTCTTAACATACTGTTATTTTATTGTTTGTTATGTAACTGTTTTGATGTTAGGTCTGTTGCCAACATAATACAATTTGAGCTAAAACAGGATTACAAGTAACAGTGATTTATTATTATAACCGTTTACGTAACCGGTTTAATATACGATATTAGTTTTTATTGGTATAATTATCTGATAGTGTACTGTGCATTATTGGATATTAGTTATTCGTTTATATTTATACCGAATTTTTATCGTTGTTTTGTCGTTTCCGTTTTGGTTAGATGTTAAAATTTACTAATTTTGAAAGGATATGTATCTTTATTTACTCTTGAAACCGACAAACTGTTATGAAGTTTGTCAGATTAATTAGTAAATACGCGGATTTTAAATAAAAAAAAAACAAAATACCACATACCACAGATAATATAATACTATACCACATACTATGTGTTTCAAATAAGAATGGCACTGGACTCGCGTCTACCTTCATACCAAAAACCAAGCAAAAGTAGCGTCAGCACAAAATATCAAACCACAGACAGTAATATTATTTTGAAATGTATGGAAAAGTGACTTATGTTAAAACATATGTAAAAACTTTACATATGTATGTAGTAACAATGCAGATATCTATCTAAGTAAATTTACGCGCAAGGATTTGTGTACAAATTTGTGGCAAACTTGTACACAAATTCTTTTACATGAATAAAAATACACGTCTTATCTTATAACCCCGATTTCTGTCATCGGAAGTTAATGAAATATGGTCGTACCTAAATATTTGATTCCAAACGTTCAATCTTACTCGAACGGCAGTAAGGTATACGCATTTTTATTTTATTTTCGTCTAGATGTGATCACTGTACTAAAAAATGTGAAGTTGTTGCGTATTCCAGTTCAAAATGGCGGATTTCCAATCCTATTTTTATGTGAAACGCAAAGTTAATAGTTGTTTAATATTCCAATGAAATACTTACCTAACATGTACCTATTACATCTTAATATTAGTTTTTATAGGTGTAATAGTATCTGATTGTGTGTTGTGCATCATAATATTCGTTTTATTAGTGTAATTATAAATATGCAATATTTACAACGTTATTTTTATGTTTGTTTTTTATATTTACGGTTAGAACACATAATACAAATTCGAGTAGGATGTATTTTTGCAGTTTGTTTTAATAGGTAACATAACGATTTATAGCAATTATCAGTTATTTTTAAATGATCCGTATTTTAGGTTTCAACGTGTTAAATGATTTTTGTGCATAATTGGGTAATTATACCTAATTAAAATGAGTTAAATGTGTCACGAATATAATTTACAATGATTTGGTAGACGGTACTACAGTGAGAAAGCAAATTTAATAGGTATATCATATTTATAAAGAATCTCTTTAAAATAAAAGAAAGAATAATAAAATTTATAATACAAACTTTTAGATTTTCAATAAAAAGCAATAATCCGAGAGAACCGACCATTTTGAAATAAACCTTCTAAGAAAATTATAAACATCTAAATTTACGGCTTCCTTTTTTGAAAACTCGGTAATGCGTAATCTCAGAATTTTTTTCGTAAAATAAACTATTAAAAAAAATATCAAAACTACCTCAGAATATGGACAGAACTCTAATATTTCTAAAAGAGGTTGGTTTGTTTGCCTTTGGCAAAGTAATAGTGAATATAATATGCATACAATTTGTCTGATTGGTCTAGTGTGTTCGCAATTTAAATTGCTCAAATAATAAAGAATTCTTTTAAACTTACAAATTTTTGAACTAAGTACCATTATTTAAACACAACCTCAGACAGAATGTGTATTTATTTATTGAAACCTTTTTATTATCTATGTGAACGCAAATCTTAGGTTAAAAGCGTTGCCCTTTGTTTAACTAACACCAATTTAACGACTAGTTTAAAAGTTAAACATGGGTTTTAACAGATAAAAATGTAATATGAAAACCTACTGGATTTTACCACAATACACTATCTACTTTTTTTAAATATTCTAAGACATTAACACACACGGTTCTGATTCCAAACTAAGCAGAGTAATAATCTCTCAAAGCCGTTTTTCTGGATACGGCGGCTAGTCTAAGCTGACTACCTAGGTTTCGTAGGAGATATTATAATACACAAGCGCAAGTACACTCCATTCCCTTCACCTTTATAGTACGGTGGGATAGATTGACCAAGACCGGACCAACGGCGTTACGTGCTATTCGAAGCATATTTTTTTATAATAACACGAATTTAGTGACTTCTGAGAAATTAGATAAGGTTTAACACTTCATTTTAGTCAGGCGAGGGATTTGAACCCGCGACCCCAGAGGCTAGAGGCAATCACACAATATTATTTATATACTAGCTTCCGAGTGGTCTCCGCCCGCATGAACTATATTTTATATCATAAATATGTTTGTTTTATTGTATTTAAGTACTAAAAAAAATTTAAGTAGTATACCCGTTCCTAGTACCTACCCATGACACAAATAATTATAATTGCTTGCTTAGTTTGGGACTAGATGGCGCTGTGTGTATGTGTGAAAGTATTATTATTTATTTATTTATATCGTGCCCAGCTGTGGGATACAAACTATAACCTTCCTCTATAAATGGGCTATCTAACAGTTCCAGAATTTTTAAAATCGGTCCAGTAGTTCCTGAGATTAGCGCGTTCAACCAAACAAAGAACTCTTTAGCTTTGCAATAAACTAAGTGTTTTGTAACATATTTTATCGCGGTTTATTTTAGGTTTTATATCCCGACGTTTCAAAGTCTTTTCAAACTTCGTGGTCACTTTATGACTTGAAGAAAATACTATCTAATTCTTTAGCTTTTAGATTAATTTTGAAGTTGGTAAATCTCGGCCTTATGTAGTTTGAAATTTTTAAAGTGTCAAGTACCTCAGCGAGTTAACTTTAAAATGCGCTTTCGTATTTAGTATTTAGATTTTAGACAAAGTTATATAACTTCATTGCAACTTGAATTGAGTTTACAATTGAAATCACGGACTAAGTTGAAAAGTTTGAATTCCATTGGACAGCAGTGTGCCTACATCGTGTATTTTTTATATGTTATTAATTAGTATTGTGTGTAACATCTTTATTTAAATAATTCTTCTGTGAGTGTGTATGTCACTGAACTTGTCTCAAACGACTGGACCGATTTTGATGAAATTTTTTGTGTGTGTTCAAGGGGATCTAGGAATGGTTTAGATTCACAATTTTGTCCGCTGGCGGTACGAAGTTCGCTGGGGCAGCTAGTCTCATTATACGATCGTATCACCAGACCCGTATTTTATTAGCAATACACACTACCGCATACCCACCAATAGCGTACAGCAGTACGTACCTACCGCATAAGACTTCTTAAACAAGCAATAGATTCCCGGGGTATATAATGAGCTGCTGTTGGCGCCTACGGACAGTTTAATAAGTTCTGACGAAGAAGAAGTAAAAAGTGAAGTTAAAAGTATAGTAAAAAAGTGAAGTGGAACCCTTCAACCCTTCAACTATCCTATGAGTTGAGAGAGTTTAGGCCTTAATCCACACACGCTAGCTAAGTGCGGGTTGGTGGGTGTCACATGACCACAAATGATTAGTTCTTGGACATGCCGGTTTCCTCACGATGTTTTCCTACAAAAGTGAAGTAGAAAGTACACTGAAAATATAGTACATTGGTGAATAGTGCTTGTGCCATGATCCAGGACTCTGTGCGAAGTGGTGTACGTGCAGTGCTAGTGCCGCGATTAAGACTCTGTGTTGTGATCTTTAGACCCTGTGAGTGCTAAAGACTCCCGCTACGTTCATAATCGTTTCTCTAATATCCACCGTAACATTTCTTACTACGTAGTTTTTACTAGATTGTTAATTAAAATAGTTATGATATCTAGAACTACTTCTATTGTTACTGCTATTGTTATGTTTTTCTTCTTCTTCTTCATAACGGTGACTCTTTTCTACCTGATTGGTCTTCTACAGCCTTTTTGTACCACAATGTTGCAGACCTCCTTCAACACTCCACTCTTCTGGGCTCAATGCTCTCAGGATCTAGTTCGAGCCGGCGGATTTGTTCGCGTCATCTTTCCAGCGCATTTCTGGTCTTTTTTTGGGGCGTTCCCTCTCCGTTCCCCACCGTTTTTATTCGAGATGACTACTCGGCTCCCTACCATACTCTCTTGGGATAAGTGCCACGTGTAACCTATTAGTCACTTCAGCAGCCGTTTTTAGTATCCCATGGCTGGGCACGGGTCTCGTTTCAACTCATTTACGAGTTAAGAGAGTTTAGCCGAACTCATAAAATACCTCTTTTTGAGATGATTTATGACGCGGCTCGCAGTCTCAAACAGATGAGACAAATGCCATTGTAGTTACAATACAATTGTAATGCAATTGAATTTACGCAATGAAAAGCTGATCACAATTCTCGAATAGTAAATTCTAGAACATCGACACAGTAATGTGTAGAAGTATTACTTAACGCACTGGACGTGGCTAAATATTACCGGTTACAACCGGTTGACAGTTTCTACATACATTACAATGTGTGTTGGAAATATCCTCTTATGTAGAGAGCAAGATATATAAAATATTCAAGTACCAATTAATTTCCCACCAACTACATATCGTAATGAACTATATTATATAACTATAACTAAATAAAACTGTCGCTATATATCATAAAGAATCTCAGTTACAGCTCGAAGTTTCGAATTGCGCTTGATGAACGGCAATATGTTCGCCCCCTATTACGTATGAGGACTAAACATAGCCAGCAAAAAGTGGGTATTATTTACCTCTGCCTGTAATGCCTTCGGGTTATTCAGGCAAGACGCAATGGAATATATAATAATAATATATATTGTAAATGCAATATCAAATGAAAATAAATCAATTTAATTAACTCTCAATAAAAAAGAAGAGTTTTATGAAGTCTCTGTAAATGTGTACTTACGCTTACTTTGTAGCAACATAGCACTTACGTGAATACACTTATTTTGTTTCTTTTTTTTTGTTTTAAATATCTATTTTGAGAAGTTAACGCTGCAATATATAATTATATTACCTATCTACTAACTCAATACAAATTTAAACATAATTTAACCATTACTAATTAGGTACTTCTCATAAGAACTAGGTATGTGAATCTATTTCCTTCTTGTGAACAGCTTTCTTTTACTAAGATACTGTTTTTCCATAATCTTTACTAATAGAAAGTAAGAACAGGTAATCGTAATGTCGTAGAGTAAATCGAATAATACAGTTTTCCTGTATTAGAGCAACGTCCGAACAAATTACGATACTCATTTCCGTTGATTAGGAGCTAAATTTCCGCCAAATAGAAGTGTCAGGCTGAAATCTTAGGGGATTGTCAATAATATTACATATTGCACTGATTAACTGCTTAATTATCTTATTTCGGCTCAAATAAATATAAATAAGTTATCTCATAATATCGAGATAAAATATGTTAGCTAATTAAGAATAATGATGATTTTGGTTTACTTTGATGATTTCATACTTGTAGCTTATATCCTTCTCATACAACGCTTTTTTGTTTACCCTCTTATTTACTAAACTAGCTTCCGCCCGCGGCTTCGCCTGCGAAATAGATCTCACTAATCTTGTTTCTACATACAAACTTTGGAACCCTTTTTGGAAAATCCTTTCTTAGTGCACCCCTAGACCCTATAAGGAACCTATGTGCCAAATTTGAAGTCTCCAGACCCAGCGGTTTGGGCTCTGCGTTGATATGTCAGTCAGTCAGTAAGTCAGTTAGTTTCTTCTTTTATATATTTAGATAAGTCAAGTTATATACAAACTGGAGCATTCATGATAACTTATGACACATTTAAAGGATCTCTATAGTAGGATGGTATATAGAAAAATCATACATACCTAAGGCAACCTTAGATGTGTTATAAGGTTTATGAATATGATCGTAAAAGTTTAATAATGAAATAACGTTGAAACAGTTGACTGGATAACCAAATGCTCATCTTTACAACGAGACCCATTTACTCAAAATAACTTCATATAAACTTACAATAGTTTCTATTTTTAAGGGATTATAGGGAAATAATCTTAAAGGTTAAACATCTACACCAAACACGTGCCACGTTAGTTCTATAGAGTTACTTAAGTTAACACTTAACTTTAAGTACAGTCAGTACCTATGCTGGAAACTAGAAAGTTCAAGTTAATAGTCAAGTTTAATTAACTAAACCAATAACTTCAATTAGTTAAACGGCTTCGGTTTACATAAGCTACCGTTTCATTTGTGCTTATTGAAATATTTCTCGTTTAATTTCATTCTAGGTGATTCTATTACTGGGTAGTTTTAGCGGATTATTTTAAAAGTGTGGCTTCACTTTGGATGATAATAATCAAATAATAATTAAGCTAAATCTCAATTATTATTATCTTAATCTAAAACCTAAATACGGGCCGGTGGCGTGGTCGGTAAGATGCTTGCTTTTCACGCCGCAGGTCGTGGGTTCGATTCCCACCCGAGACAAACATTTGTATAAATATGTCTGTTTGTCTTGTGTCTGGGTGTAATTATCTATATATAAGTATATAAGTATATCTATATATAAGTATATATTTACAAAAGAAAAGTATTATATGTAGTATATTACCAGTTATCTGGTTTCCATAATACAAGCTCTGCTTAGTTTGGGATCAGATGACCGTGTGTGTTAATGTCCCACTATATTATTATTATTATTATTATTAATCTCATTGTACTTTCAAATTAGTCTAAGTTGAATTTGTTAAACAGGTATTAGGTAAAACCTAGCTATTAGGTAAATAGAGATAACAAGGTTATGAAAAATCGTATTTTAATTAGTTCTTAAGGATTATAAAAAATGTTAGTCACGTATTTGCTGCTTTATCATTGAAATGAAACAAAATTATGATGGAGATTTTGCTTGGACGTATCGCTGGAAGCTTAAAAAAAACCGGTCAAGTGCGAGTCGGACTCGCGCACCGAGGGTTCCGTACAAACCTGCAAGGTTTACAAAGTTCGTTCATTACGACAATCGAGTCATAACTATGGTATTTTTATTGCAAAATGAAATTCATAACATTACAATGGGGAAAGATGGAGGAGCATAAATTTAAAACAAAGATCTCTTTATCGTTTATGTTTCTGTTACCTGTGCTGTAAGCTATTGCTTCTTACCAAATTTCGAGATTCTATGTCAACGGGAAGTGGTCTTTAGGTTTTAATTCCCTTGCGTGTAGTTGCGAGTTTCAAAATATGCGGTATCAATGGTTGTACTTTTGCGTTTTGCGTTTTTGCGTTAACTAAGAATTTTTTTTTTCACGGGTTAAAGGCAATTAGATCTAAGTATTTGATATGAATTTCAACTTGATAGCTCTACGCGTTCATGAGGAAAAAAGTAATAAGTTTATATTTATTAAAAAATATATATTTTGTAATGTAACTAAAAATTTAAGGTTTTCGGAATTTTTCCTTTATGTGTGCTATAAAACGTTGCTTCATGCCAAATTTCAAGATTCTAGGTCGACTGGAAGTACCCTTTAGGTTTTGATTCCCTTGCGAGTACTTGCGAGTTTCAAAATATGCAGCTTAAATTGCTGTTTCTTTTGATTGCGTTGACATAGAAGTTTGATTTTGTTACAGCTTAAAGGTATTATAGACCTGAGTATTTGGTATGAATTTCAATTTAATACCTCTACGCGTTTATGAGGAAATGGGTAGTAAGTTTAAAGTTATTAAAAAAATATATATTATGTGATGTAAATAAAAATTTATGGTTTTCGTAATTTTTTCTTTATCTATGCTATAAGACGTTGCTTCGTACCAAATTTCAAGATTCTGAGTTCACGGGAAGCACCCTGTAGGTTTTGATTCCCTTGCAAGTGTCGAAAATTTGCGGCATAAACGGCTGTATCTTTTGATTGCGTTGGCTTAGAAGTTTGATTTTTTCACAGCTTCAAGGGACAGTAGACCTGAGTAATTGAGTACCTGAGTAATTTCAGCTTCATACCTCCACGCGTTCCTGAGAAAAAGGGTCTTGACAGACGGACGGACGGACGGACAGACGGACAACAAAGTGATTCTATAAGGGTTCCGTTTTTTCCTTTTGAGGTACGGAACCCTAAAAACACAAGAAAAAAGGAAAATTCGAGTCCAATATTTTTAATTTAACTCTCTGACGGATATAACACAAAACTAGATGACTGGTGACACCATTTAAAAGGGTGGGTCAAAATTGTTGCTCCTTTATGGATTCTAATCATATGGAGCCTCATCCCACTGCCACCTTCTCACCGAAAATCAATCGTTATCAGAATGAATCGGTATAGTGGGCAGGCGCGTCCCATCATCGTAGACTACATCATTGCTTAACATCAGGCAAGTTGTAGTCAAGCGCAGGCCTATACCAGAATAAAAATTAAATTTGAACTCATTTGAAAAATTTGGTACGCAAGTTTCAATTCAGCTAGACATCGTTTTAGCACTTCGTAACTGACTGCACAAATTTTTTTAAGCTGTTGCGCAAAAGAACCTTTAAAAAATCTAAGAAAAATCACAGTCCATCAAATCTAAGAAGTACCGTTTGACAGTTCTAAACGTAGTACATTTAGAATTTTATTTTTTGTATGAAAATTGTTTATGTTATGTTAAAATAAAAATAGCTTCACAATTCAATTATTTTACAGGAAAGCTAATAAAAATAGTGTGAAATACGCCTCTTTATAGCTAATTTAATAGAAAACAGTGAAACGTCAAACGGTACTTCTTAGATTTGATGGACTGTAAAGGTTAACGAAAGCCTTTCTAAAAATCCATGCGCGTGAATATCATATTCACAAAAATCGGTTCATCTCTTTAGATAATAGGTTTCAGGTTAATCATGATAGTGTTATATTTGCGAATTTTCTTTTATTTGAAATATGTGTTAGTTATGCGACGGGCCGGTAGCGTGGTCGGTAAGTTACTTGCTTTTCACGCCGCAGGTCGTTGGTTCGATTCCCACCCGACACATTAGTGATGAACATATGTATTTGTGTCAAGTCTGGGTGTAAATATCTATTAAAGTATTATATGTATAGTATATACCAGTTATCTGGTTTCCATAACACAAGCTCTGCATAGTATTGGACCAGATGACCGTGTGTGTTAATGTCCGAAAATATTTATTTATTTTATTTATTATTTATAGTTAATAAAAAATGCTGTAATAAAATTGTAAGTAAGTTTTTTTGATTTTTTTTTCACTTTGTCATAAAAGTTTTGTTGTGTGGAATTGTGTATTGCACAAATATTTTCATCAAGAAGATGCAAATCTTAATCGCCCTCGTAACATATTAGATAATAAGTAATATTATAGTAATAAGGAAACAAATTCTCAGACGAAGCCAGACTAGACTTCCTGTCATCAGTTTTAAGACCTCTATACAATCCATTATATAAAATTTCCATGTCATAATGTTTGTTACCGTACTCCTCCGAAACGGCTTTAACAATTTTTACCAAATTTTATATGCGTATTCAGTAGGTCTGAGAATCGGCTACTATCTATTTTTCATACCCCTAAGTGTTAAGGGTTGTGTAACCTTAATTTTTTTTTAATATATGGACGAATTTTTTTTTAATTTTTTTATGTGTATTACATTAGTAATACGCGGTATGAAGTTCGCTGGGGCAGCTAGTTTAGCTATATGTTTTCTGTGACACTATACGTCTACTCGTTTTTAATTATTATGTTATTTGCAAACAAGCATTCAACGCCAGAACATATCAATACAGCAATCAGTTGTCCTATATATAATCTACACTCTCTGAAGAGAAGTCTCTACAAGCGAGAGAATGAGGGACCGACGGCTTAACGTGCTCTCCGAGGCACGGATTTGCTGCGCCGCTGTTGCTCTACAAAATAGGTGATCATTTGTAAATGACTTAAAACAAATGGATATGATACTTAACGAAGCTTACTAAACCACTTTCACTGTCTGTGAGCTAACCTAACATGACATAACACATGCGGATTACCGTTTTGTACACCACTCTTAATGACCAACTATTTAGCTGATTGAGGAAAATTACTATATTATTACTGTTTTATATTGCTAAGATTATTATTAATAATCGAGTCTTTATTGTATATCGATGACACACTAACTTATTTACTTCAAGAAAGTTTAAAAGTTGTAATTGTTATTTTAAGTGGTACCAAACTTTTTAATCTTATCGGGATGTTTTAAAAAATGAATAAGTAAAAGATCATTTCAGTTATCACCTCTTTGCCTAAATAAAAAATATTAAAAAAAAGGACAAAAGAGGATAAATAACACCCGTGTTTTTAATTGAAGAAAATTTCAAATTAAGAATCATCAGGCCAAATAACGCAGAGTTTTACATGCGCAAAAAAACTATTACAGAAAATTAACTCTAAATTCGAAAAATTGAAGTAAATGTTGAAATAAGAATCCGAGGTTGACATAGCTACGCACAAATCATTTGCCTTTTTTTTTATTATATCGAAAGAGAATAACACAACCTACGTAATAAAACTGAAGTTTTTAAAATAAGAATCCTGTATCAGCACTGGCTGCAAATAAATATAAAATGTTGTCAAGCAAAAGGTTGACGAGTGTGTTATTTTTAATCGTTTTTGTCCTTTGACTGAATCGCAAGTCTTTTAATCTCAATCTGTGATACGATTCGATAGAAATCTTTTTTAATTAGGGACGAACAATCAACTGGGTTCGTTGAATCTTCTTTGGTGTTAGTTTGCTGTCGTTGAACGAATCAGAAAATTAATTGGATCTTCGCAAATGATCGATCGTTAATCTTAAAGCTATTTAGTTTTCTTTTGCGTGCATCTTAGATTTTTAATTACATCTATAATTTTTATTGCCTCTTCTTTAAATTTACACACAGGTGTAGCACGTACTTTTTAATATCTATGGTTGTACTGTAAAGAAACCATAGACTAAGGATTTATTTAAAAAAAAACTTACATTCAAAGAGAATCCTTCACCGGTCACACACACTAAAAAGAGTTCTGTTTTTAAATTTAAAATAACGTTCTAAAATGGCGTCTCAATGTGTCGCGTTCGCAAAACAACTGAGGATTCGTTGCAAGCGCAGGTGAATGTGCACGCTTCCACCACTCTTGTTACGCATAAACCACCGAAGAAAAACGCACAGTACCATCTTAAAGGTACAAGAACAAAAGGGCCTACTTTAATTAGCAGGACTATACTCGTTATGTACGTTGAACTTTGTGTGAATGAGGATTGTTGAAGAAACATGTCGCACATTTTAAGCAGTTTGGGTCGTGTTAGCTTTGTTTGAGTCCAATAAGGTTTGTCGCACCTTGCTCAATTCAACGAAGTTACATTTTCAACATAAATTTTAGTTAAAAAATAAGTTTATTAAACAAGAGTAGCTAGCAGTGCGAAGGGTACAAATCTGAAAAAGGGTAGCCGGAGCAAAAAAGTCTTACCTTTTTTTTAAATCTCATTTATTTAATGGGACTTTGAAAGTTCTTACTTAAGAATATAATAACTCTTCAATACCGATAGCGATGTTTATATAGCGACCACCAAAAAATAATAGGTTAATAATTTTAATAAAGTAAACGATATTAATCAGTCCCTAAAGGGAAGCCGATAGGAATCGGCTTGTGTAGCCCAGCGAACTTCGTAGCGCCTAACAGCCTATTATACTTCAAATTGACTATTAAGTATTATTACGAATCGTTTGTATCACTAATCTTGTTTCTCCATACAAACTTTGGAACCCCGTTTCACCCCCTTAAAGGGTGAGTTTTGAAAAATCCTTTTAGCACCTGTGAGGTTGGGCTCGGGTTCGGAATAGACCCCCTATGGAACCTTTGTGCCAAATTTGGAGTCTCCAGACCCAGCGGTTTGGGCTCTGCGTTGATATGTCAGTCAGTCAGTCAGTTTCTTCTTTTATATAAAAAGAAATGAACTAGTGTAGGTACTTCTACTCGAGCAAGCAATTTACTCGTACAATGCTACTGGCCGATTCATCGAAATTCGTTGACACTTTATTGAGGAGAAGAAAGCAGGTCTCGACAGCTATTAATGCGAGACTTCACGCTTATTAACCAAGAAAATTATTAGTTACAAAGAAAATCTAGATTGGTATGTCTGTGTGTAAAAATTACTATAAAAGGTAGGTACTTTATACAAAATAGGTACCATGAATTAAAGGAATATATTTTTTTATTCTGCTATAGGCTGGCGCTTGACTACAACTTGCTTAAACAATGATGTAGTCTACGATGGAATGCTCCAGCCTAGTATACCGATTCACTCGTGATTTCGTATGACGGGCCGGTGGCGTGGTCGGTAAGATACTTGCTTTTCACGCCGCAGGTCGCGGGTTCGATCGAGATATATTTACAAAAAGAAAATTATTTTATGTATAGTATATACCAGTTATCTGGTTTCCATAACACAAGCTCTACTTAGCTTGGAATCAGATGACCGTGTGTGTTAATGACCCAGAATATTTAATAATTTCATTTATTTTATTATCGGTGAGAAGGTGGAAGTGGAATGAGCCTCCATATGGATGACACCATAACGGAGCAACAATTTTAATTTCAATTAAAAAAACATTTTTCTTGCAAACATAATATAGCTTCAGTATGTAACATACACTGTTGAGCAGCGGTGGCGCAGCGGTACGGGCCTTGATTTAGATTTATAAGGTCGCGGGTTCGATTCCCAGTCGTGGCCATACATTAGTGGAAATTGTAACATCGCTGCTACTCAATATCGGCAAAATAAAAAACATCGTGAGGAAACCGGCATATATAAGAGCTAATCATTCGAGGACATGTGACATCCACCAACCCGCACTTGGCCAGCGTATGTGGATTAAGGCCTAAACTCTCTCAACTCGTAAGATAGTTGAGAGAAGACCCGTGCCCAGCGGTGGGACACTAAAAAGGGTTGAAGTGATAGACTCGTTTTTACATTCCAAGATTTTGCAATAAATTTATCTTATCCTTACATAGTTTAAAATGAAGTCACTTCCGGTGTCTGTTAGCGACTTTAAATACGACTGAACGGATTTTCATGCGATTTTCACGAATAGACAGAGTGATCCGTTAAATGTGTATGATTTATACTCGTTATAATATAGTGTTCCTTTAATTGTATATTCGTTCTTATTTTTTATATTATGTCTATTAATTGGTCATTTCCATTTCCATAAGGTCTACAATTTATCTAAAGTCTGTACATACATAGAGTTCCTTTAAGTAAAAATAAACTTACTTAAGGTTTAAAATGGTTTTTTCTTAAGGAGTCTTTCCACCCTGTATAGCCAATAATCGAATCAAATCATGAAACCAAGCTCTACTCGGTTATTCAAATTTCTCTTAGAAATACTTTGTTCTAATTTTAAAATAAGCCAATAGTGCAAATTTATACGTAAAATAACTTAAGTACTTTATTATTTCAAATTATGTAACTTAGACTCAGGTTCCAATTTCAAAATTAAGGTTAAACAAAATATTGGTTTGAAACTGGAACATGAAAACAATTGAGAAAAACAATTACGTAAGTAACAGTTTTGAATGAAAAATGTGTTCAAAATGTTACTAACATTTGAAATGGGGAATTTGTTTGGTTGTGTACTTAGATATTTAAAAATGTCGTGCTACACTCACGACCATCTGATCTCAAACTAAGTAGAGCTTGTACTATGGAAACCTGATAATTGGTAATATACTACAAACAATACTTATCATTTGTAAATTATGGATACTTAAATATAGATAACTAGCTTTCGGTTATCGTGCCAAAACATTACCTTCTTTTTGCGCAGTCGGATAAAAACTATCCTATGTCCCTTTCTCGGGTCTCAAACTACCTCCATACCCAATTTCATCCAAATCGGTTCAGTAGTTTAAGCGGGAAAGCGTAAAAGACAGACAGAGTTACTTTCGCATTTATTTAGAAATCAAACTAGCTTACCTATTAGCGACGTTCGATTGTAATTATTCTTCCCGATCGCCTCGCCCTCAATAATAGAAAAGTACCTATAAATTAATTCATTAATTTATAGGTACTTTTCTATTATTGAGGGCGAGGCGATCGGGAAGAATAATAATAATTATTAAGTAGGGATTAGCAGGGACATAGAAAAAATAATAATATCTATTCTTATGTATCTATGGTAGGGATTACACCCAGACAGGTTTATCACGTAAATATATAACTTGGGTGGGAATCGAATAGCAATTTTACCGACCACGCCACACAGGCCCGATGATGTTTATAGATACTATTTGACACAATAACTACTACACTGAATTCGATTAAATTTGGCACTGATATAGATTTGAGCCTGAAATAATACACAGGTAACTTTTCATTCTTCTTCCTATATGCCGACCATTTAACTCGCGTATAGCCATCTGAGGTAGAAAGTCATAAAACATAAATTAAATTTCAGAACTATTTCCCCACAGATAAAAAATTGGTTGCCTGTAAAGTCGGTATACGGGCGAAAGTTTTACGTGACAACGACTTTGAGTGGTAAAATAATTTTAATGTGAATATTCATTCGTATAGTAGGAAGAAGGATGAAATAATAGTAACAATTTAAAACATTTATTTATACAAAGAATTATATTTAAAACATTAATTTATACAAAGAATCTCGCTCTTAGGCGGGCTAACTGTGCTCGAGTGGAAGGGACGCGTGCCTTTCACTTTTTATGTCTGTCTCTCTCGCTCTTAGGCGGGCTAACCATGCCCGAGTGGAAGGGACGCGTGCCTCTCACTCGCTCTCATTGTGAGCGCATAACGTGAGCGGAGCGTAACGCAGTTTCTTGAAGTGTCACCCGGCAAACCAATTTATAAGACGTTGTCACGTCAAAAGTAATGTAAGACTATTCGTCACTAATATCCATATCGCTTGAATCATCATCACGGTCTGTGCAGCTTGAGGAGTCAGAATCTTGGCGATACGCGATACGCGAGTTAAACGTAAAAGTAAACGGTCGGCCTATAATAATTATAATATCACGCGGACGAAGCCGCGACCGAGAGCTGGTTTTAAATGTTTTAAAACAATTCGTAGAATTAAAAACAAGGCAATATGATTCCTTACAAAACACCAGATGGTATGTCTAGACTAGACTTCTGTTAAGTCTAAACGATTATTGTTATAGCTAAAGTGCTTAGAATCCAGACTTTATTAACACTTAACCTTCCTCAAATTCAATTCTTGGGTATTCTTGGCAATACCTATAGGGATTTTTTTTATTCTGATATAGGTTTGCGCTTGACCACAACTTGCCTGATGTGAAGCTATGATGCAGTCTACGATGAAAAGCGCTCACCCAGTAAATACCGATTCACTCGTGACTTGAAGACAGGCTGGTTATAGCTATCGGGAAACAGAGATGCCGGCTGCGAATTCCACAACTTGGCAGTTCGCACAATGAAAGTTTTCACCATATATCAGTGGCGCATAGTTGTACCTCTAGTATACTTAGAAAATATTAGTTGTAGCTCTAAGTTTGTAATTGTGTGTGATGAACGGCAATAGGCGAGCCACCCTATTACGTAATGGGGCTTAAAACAATGCGAAGTGTGTGACATTCAACTCTGCCTACACTTTTGACTAACACAGGCGTAAGTACCATGTATGTAATAAAGAATGCTTAAGGTTATTTAAAAAAAAGATATCGGAACACAAAAAAAGTATCAAGAAACCGCATTCTGAGAATTATATTCAGATAAAAGCATTTGAAGGTATATCTTAAAGTGTTAAGCCCTTAGTCAATAATACAAAGTTTTGTAAGTCTCTTTTTAGGTTACGAGATATTAAGACTCGTCCTTTGAGTTAGGGACAAGGCACAATATCAGTATCAGTGATCAAAGAGCCAGCGATTGGCGTCGCACATTTGTTGTCGGTCATAGTGAGTTTGGACCGGATCAACGTCAGCTGTCAAGAATGACAGGTGACATCGCAGAGCTGTTCGGCTGAATGAATGAAGTGTTGTCTATGTATAGCTTTATGAATATGTATATTGTTATTTGTCTGTATTAACTGTAAATATTTAAATTAATATATCGCTGGACCCCGTGCGAGTTAGACGTCCGCTGGCGAATCAGTAGACCAAATTACGAGAGCCAAGTATAGCGGTCGTGCGCTCGGCTAATCCACCTTTTATCTTAGTTTTACTTACTGAATCCCCTAGGAACCCATCATAGTTTAATATTGGGTAGGTAGGGTCATCTGGGCGTTACTCTCTAAACGATAGATATTAGTTAGGTACCTAACAGTATAACTACTCACCGATTTGGCATAACTAAGTAGGTAAGTTAATATAAAAGACCATCCTGACACTTTACATATTTCTCCATTCATCGTACCTACTTCTGGTTGAGGGTTGGTTGGGTTTACCCCTCCTCCTCTTACACATGGATATACAGTGGCAAAATATTCAATCGCCCGTGCATGTCTCAGTTGGCTTAGTGGCCTTCTAACTTCAAACCTCATTTAATTCTAACTAAAGGTTTTAAAAATCGTAGTAATTCCGATGATAATAAATAATAATTTTTTTTATTGATTTCCTATTTTCTGCACTTTAAAAATATTTGCCGATTCTTCATATTAATAGCTTTTAAGACGGTATATTTTCAAAAAGTACCATTTTCAAACAACAATTTTAACTACTTTTTCTTGTATATAAACTGTGGTTTTGTCTTAAATAGTTTAGTCATTTATTAAAGATCCCATTTCAGAAAAAATACGAATATTAAAAACTTTTTTGAGAGATTTATTTTTTTAAATTATGCTTTTTGAAATTTTTGAACATTTAATCTTTAAGGTATATCAACCACGCACGTTTGCATACTTGTATAGATAGGTACGACCTAGCGCTAAATTACCTAAAGTGTTCGAAATATAGGGCCTAAGAGAAATACATGCATTCGCTATGATTGGCTGCTCTGGTAGCGTTGGTTTTGCTGGCTGTTTGGCGGTTCATTTACATTGTGCAAGGTCCTTTACACTTGACAGGTTGTTTGGTAAAAGCTTGAGGAAAATTTACGTTGAGCACCTCGTGTATCGCTATATTTAGAAAGGAGTTTTAACACAAAGAGGATACATTAACTTGCGAAGGTATTATTAAAAAAGTTTTCATGGTTGCTAATGTTTTGGTTTCAAACTTTGTAACTGTTTGCAGTTTTAAAACATAACATTACTTGGTATGATACTCGCAGGTTTAAAAAGTTGTTAATTTATATCACCTACCTGCTGATATGACGGACGGCGCGTCGTCCTGTCTTGATCATGAATATTAAAATTACAAGACACCTCTTACGCTATAAGGTTACATTAAAAAGTGAATATGGTCGGAAAGTTTTCTTACATTTTCTAATTTTCCGAGTGACTTTCTTATTTTTTTATAAGAACTTTAACCTGACAATAAAAACACACATAACAGAAAAAGAATTAGCGAAATCGGTCCATCTGTTTGCGGGTGATGGCGTGACTAAGGGAAATAGGGATTTATTTTTCATCATTAAATAGATTTTTTATATTGCATTTATTATTGGTAAGATCACGTATAGTGGGCAATTTCTTTATGAAGATCTTATTTGCCTTTCGAAACACGCTGTTAATTAAAGTCTGTTTGTTTATAGCAGCATAGTGGTATCCAGGGGTCATTGTGTTGTATGACGGTGTGAGTTTATTGTTTTATTTTAAACTTTTATTGTTTTATAACTAAATAAAATTTTTAATAACCCCGACATTATTTTATTTTACCCTAAAAAAAATATAAAAAAAAAATCAAAAATATATATTTATTTATTTATTTATAATTTTTTTATTTCATGAAACTTAAGTAAGCTTTCATAAAACACAAAAGAATTTCATCCATTTGTAAAAAACATTAAAATCTCTCCTAATACAATATTTATATTAAAATTCTTCTATAGAAGAATACCTCCATGACAAATTTTAAGTAAAATAATATTATTTTTTATGTAAGTATGTAGCGCACTTCCTCCTCTCTCCTACTTTTTGTTGTGCCCTACAGAGTCCATAATTGAACAATGAAATTTTATTTGTTACACCTTTTATTGTACATTATGGTGTGCAATAAACCATTGAGCATTGAGTATTATAATATCTGTTAGTGCTCTTCTATAATTAGGTACATACCTAATGGGACAGTTCACATCAACCCTTTTAGTGTCCCACTTCTGGGCACGGGTCTTCTCTAAACTATCTTACGAGTTGAGAGAGTTTAGGCCTCCACCTTCGTGGCGTGCGATGTTAATGGACATCTCGCTATCATGAACGTGACCTACCATTTTGGGGTGGTCGTAACCCGCCGGTCGTTCGGGTAATGCGAAAGCGATACCGCGATCTGACATGTGGGTTGGTAGAGGAACAGCGGGGGGTTTTGTTGAGTAAACGGAGTCGGAGTCTCACATACCCACTGTGTCCCGCCCTGATGCAGTGGAAACTATAAAATGTTTCCCCTTAAAAAGAAGAAGGTACTTATTGCCTGACTGTACTTTTGACGAGCCAGTGGCGTGGTCGGTAAGATTCTTGCTTTTCACGCCGCAGGTCGTGAGATTCCCACCCGAGACAAACATTTGTGTGATGAACATGTCTGTTTGTATCGAGTCTGGGTGTAAATATCTATTAAATGTATATATTTACAAAAAAACGTATTATATGTATAATATATACCAGTTATCTGGTTTCCATAACACAAGCTCTGCTTAGCTTGGGACCAGATGACCGTGTGTGTTAATGTCCCATAATATTTATTTATTTATTTTATTATTTATTATTTATTGCCTGAAGAGTAACACACATTCACACATTGTCAAACTTTCGCATTTATGATATTAGCAAGTAGGTTATTTGTTGCTGGGGACAGTAAAAGAACCGGTCAGTATGTCTGAATGACCTTTACTGGTCTCAGAATCATCATCAAGGTTGAACTTACTTGAGACGTAAAACAGGCTTCTCTGAGAAATATTTCAAATAGCTTTCGCTTCTGACTTAATTCGTAATTATCCGGATTAAACATATTGAGCAGCGGTGCTGCAGCAGTGGCATCGCCTTTGAAGTATAAGGTCGTAGGTTCGATCCCGGTCGCTCAATATCGTCGGAAAGAAACCGGCATGTCCAGGAAGAAATCATTCGAGTGCATGTGACATCTATCAACCCGCACTTGACCAGCGTGTGTTGATTAAAGCCTAAACTCCCTCAACTCGTAAGATAGTTGAGAGAAGATCAACTTGTTACACGAGAACAAGTTCAAGTTCTTGTTTAGGTCCTTTTTATCAGAAATGAAATGAGGCTCCATAATAATATTATGGTTAGAAACCATAAAGGAGCAACAATTCCGACCCACCCTCTTAAATAGTGTCACCAGACAACGCATCGGAACACGGCAAGGCCGCTTGGCGGTGCGGTTTTGTCTGCTGGGTAGTCACTAACCATGTTAACCATTAGTTAATAACCAGTAAACTAATAATAAATTAATTACAAGTTAATTGTCAATTAACTGTTACTGGTAAAAAAAATCCTGTGACAAAGTACTTATCTAGGTACATACCTATAGTTACACGGCCCAATTTGCAAGAAGCAAAGTGAAATGGGCCGTAATAAAATACGTGGGCAATAGAATTTCCTTTGCTCACTTAATTGGATACCTACGTGTTTCATTAAGACAAGACTAATGTAGCACATTGCAAAGAATTATGTATAATTCTTGGGAGACACGAGGCTTGAATTAAACGATTATAAATTATGAGCGAGAATACTTTTGAAGTTGTTTTTCAAGCCAAAAAACGAAACGGAAGCCAACTTTAGCCAACTAGCCCTTATTAAGTTTATCTTTGACTACTCTTGATATATTCCTTCCTAACAGCACTGAACTCACTAATAAAAGACGGACGGACGCAGTTCGCACAGTAAAAGTGACAGCAAAGCACTTTGTGCGTGCCCGTGGAATTTCCACCATATAACATAGCCGTAGGTACCTCTACTTGTCCGATGGAAGAACGGGAATGGGGGAATAAGATTGTGTAATTCCAACGCACACTCTCCGAAGTGTATCCGATAGAAGACCGAAAGACTAGCAACTATGCGGCGATGCTCGAGGCTTTGCAACTTAGCCTTGACGAGGGTTTCGTTGCCAATAAGCCTGTTGGCTATTGGTATATTTAACATTTATGCAACTTTCAAAATGCCCTCAATTAGGCCACTGTAGCACTGGTCAGCCAAAACAAGGTGAATCCGTTCCTTCCTTTCTAAAGAGTCCCATAACAAGGTCACCGGTTTAATCCATTGGTTATGTTATACCTGGTTGGGTTAAGTTATAGGCGAAGAGCTTTTTTTTATTCTGAAATAGGCAGGTAGCATTACAGGTACCAGCTCTATTAGATTCCCTTAAATCACATTACCCGTGGTGCTTTGTCTATCTGATGATGCAATTTTTAATATCTTTCGATTTTCCTGGAGAGAAGAGGAAAATCAAACTTTCCAACATACTTTTCTGATTAAATTCGTAAAGGATCCAAGACAGTTTAGGTGCCGTGGACTTAAACGGGTTCAAATCCCGAGTCCGCAGTCCCGCTGTTGATCTAGGCTGACATGAGTAGCATTAACGGAATTAATTACTACCACAACTACGTTCTTTAGTAATAAGAATACGTCCAAGATGAAGAAAATACTAAGAATTGAAACCTTTCATTTTCGATGTAGTCTGATATCTTATCAATTGTACCATGAGACATCGATTACCACAGCAAGGTGTCTAATATAATGGTAGGATGGTAGCTAAATAGCTATCCGTATGAGAGGTTCCCACAATTGTGTGTGGGCTATTGTTAGCGCACCTTGGCCGAAATCTGCAATGATAGCCCACTGTCTATCAGACGCTTAGCTAGAACTGATAAAATAATAAAGTAAATCTTAATAGATTTCTTTTTTATCTAGTTACTTAATGATGTAGTCTACAATGCGCGCTTACACAGTACATACAAATTCACACGTGAGTTAAATACAGGTAGATTAAAGTTATCGGAAAACAGGGATGCTGCGTTTTCTACTACTTGGCAGTTTGCACAATAAATGTGAACGTTATTCCCGCCATAATAATTTAACGATGTCACTAAGAACTCACTGTGAGCTCAGTTTGCTTAAATCGAAACGCAACTTGAATATTAATGTTTGGAGGTAGTCAGTAATAATTGTGATTAATATTTTTGGACGTTAAATACCTCAGTCCACCCGTGAAAATCTAAAATCTAAAATAAACCTCAATAAAATCCGTTAAAAAGTAGTTTTATTTCAATAACTGAAACATCTGTTCCAAAGACTTGGTCAAAATAATTGAGGATCAAACACGAGAGAGACAGTAACAGTTTGCTAGAATCGTATTAATAATGGACTGTCAAAGTGACCAAAGAATTTTCTGTCAATTTAATAACTAGGCACGTACAATAGAATAGAATTTTGTGACGCATTAGTTTAGCTTAGAAACTGTTTGTTTAGATTTAAGTATTAATCCGTTCCGTTTGGGATTAGATGGCACTGTGTACAGTGTATGTGTGAAAATATTATGGCGCCAGTCAAATTACGTGAAATAAGCTCACATACGTGACGTCGTCCATTCCACAGAGTCTAAAGACGAAAGTCTTTAACCAGCGCGTCCTACTCTTTATAACATACGGAGCCGAAACACAGACACTCACGGTAGTGTGGGGTATCGTCTATTGTAATGTAGGGTAATCGTAAATAAATTAGTTATCGCCTGGACTCGGTGTTTCACTCATAGCTCCTTGCATAAATTCATAAAATATTACTGGCGACGAGGATAAAGTGCTTATTAGATTCTTATTTTATTTTTGAGGTGTATACAATAAAATTAAACAATGCCGATAGGTAAAATTGAACAATTTGACTTATCGAGTAAAAAGTGGTTGGCGTATATTAGACGCGTAGAACAATTCATAACTTTAAACGAAATAAAACCGGAGTTGCAAGTGGCTACGTTAGTTACGTTAGTCGGTGGAGCGACTTATGATTTAATGTGTGATTTGTGTGCACCCGATAACCCGGAAAACAAAAGTTTTAGTGAATTGGTGAAAATTGTGGGCGACCATCTTGAACCGAAGCGTTCCGAAATTGCAGAACGTCACGTGTTTCGACAAAGGCGACAAAGTATGGGTGAAACTCTCAGTGAATATTTACAAGCCCTTAAACATCTGGCTAGTACATGTAATTTCAATACAACCCTAGAAGAAAATCTTAGAGATCAGTTTGTGTCGGGTTTAGCAAGTGACGAAATGAGATCCCGTATTTTTGCGGAGCCGGCGATAACGTACAAAAAGGCGGTAGGACTGATCCACAAATTCAAAGTCGCTCACCGAGCTATGGAAAAGACTATGATCCGACAGAAAAATAAGGTAATCGACATAACTCACCGGATTAGTAAACTCAACGAGTTCTTGAGTGCAGACCTCGAATTGGTAAACGTAGTGACGCCCTCAGACTAGGTGGAGTCACGACTTCAGCAGGGCGGCCGGTAAGAACTAGATGAGAAAAGTCGCGGATCGCGATAAGTGGCGTACTTTAGGAGATGCCATGTCCAGCACTGGACTAGAATAGACTGTTAATGATGACGAGACGACGAGTTGCGGTAGACACATACCTAAATAATTATGAGCATAATATTATAATACAGAAATTCATATAGAAACATTGCACCATCTTTTAAACTACTTTTTTTTAAAAGAGCAGTATCACATAGTCTTAGATTTACGCGAATATCACACATTGAAATAAAACTACTTCATAACGGATTTTATGGCGGTATATTTTAGATTAAAATCCGTTATAAAGTCGTTTTGTTTCAATGAGCAGTATTCACATTTCCATGAACGCAGTTTTTAACCGGAGATTTTTGAACACAGTTTACATAGTACACATAATAAGTACTTAGATTCGCAGCGTTGTAAGCGCAGTCTTGCATAATTATGCTGAATAACGTCGAATAATTAATTTGTCAATTACACTGGTTCAAAATTTCAGCTTTCGAATTGTAAAAGAAACTGTTTATTTATTTATTCAAAATATAAGTATCACACAAAACATCATCCGTCGCCAAACTGTACATACAGTTTGTAGGCGTCGCGCTCATTCACAATTTATAATATGTACTTATACTATTGAATTATACCTACTATACCTAATTACAATTTTATGCATGCATTTTCCTATTTATTTATTTTTTACTTACTTCCAAATATATCTTTAAGTTTCCGTTTTAATTTCAATTTACATTTAATTTTGTTTTCCTCCCTTAATATTTCATATTGGTTACACAACTCTGGCACTATATACTGTCTAGTCCTTTTACCATAATAATTATTTACTTTTGATTGCGTTAGCTTTCCAATCTTTGACGTTCTAACACTATATTTATACTTTTTCTTAACTTTATATTCTTCTTTATAATATGATTCTAACGCTATTAAATATTTAACTTTTGTGTCAACAGCAGCATTGCACATTCTTTAAATAACTTAGAATAATCATCTTTATACTTCTTTACAACATTTTTGTCAACCATTATTTTTAAAAATCTTAACTGTATCTTTTTTATTTCTTCTAAGTAACTTTTAAAAGTTAACCCGTAGCAGCTTAGGCCATAGCTAATTAATGACTCAACTAATGCATAATAAACCATATATAAAGTACGTTTATCTAATATTCCTTTAAGTGTATAAAACTTGCTCTTAATTGATCTCAATCTATTGCATACTAAATCTATATGCGGTCTCCAGCTAAACCGGTTATCTATTAACATTCCTAAGTATTTTATCTTATTTACTAATTCTAACTCCTTACATTGGCACACTACCTGCTCATGTAAACAATCATATGAATGGCCAAGGATGCGCAAGCTAGGATTTTCTTTCAATACTTTATTGTAGGGTGAGCATATATGCATGATTTTAGTTTTACTTGCGTTGAGAATAATACCATTATCGTGAGACCACTTAGTTATTTTATCGAAGTCATTTTGCATTCGAGATATCATTTGTTCCAAATTTTTACCAGAAACTAACATACACGTATCGTCTGCATACATGAACACCCTACAATAATCCACAACATTTACCATGCTGTTTACATGCATTATGTATCCAATAGGTCCATACACCGATCCAGTCGGGACCCCTAGGGTTATGGCCGCCTCTGCCCCCACTGTACTGTTGACAGTGGTGCAGAGCGTCCTATTCCTCAAATAAGAAGCGAAAAAATTATTAGTCGGACCACTGATACCGCACTCATCCATGACTTGTAACAGCTGATTGTGATCCAGTGTATCAAATGCTTTTTTGAAGTCTATAAAAAGGGCTATTATTTGATTTTGGTTATTAAGTTCGTGATTAATGTATTCTGTAAATTGTACCAATACAGTATCAGTGCTCCTCCCTTTCCTAAATCCATGCTGACAATCAGATAAAATATTATTTGACTCTAGAAAGTCACTTATTTGTCCAACGACC
The DNA here is from genome assembly GCA_936450015.1 of Meganola albula. Classification (NCBI taxonomy): domain Eukaryota; kingdom Metazoa; phylum Arthropoda; class Insecta; order Lepidoptera; family Nolidae; genus Meganola; species Meganola albula. The sequence continues at coordinate 13,324,797 of OW388145.1, read as the reverse complement.
ACTTTTTCTACAATTTTATTTATTACGGATAATATAGCCACGGGCCTATAATTAGAGTAATCCAAGTGACTGCCTTGCTTATAAATTGGTCTTATTAATGCCTGTTTCAAACCATCCGGGTAAATACCCTTAGTTACACACATATTAATGAATATTGCCAGAATTTTACTTACGCTTTTACTTACATATTTTAAGTCTACTACCCTTATTTGGTCTCTCCCCGGTGCTTTATCACAGCTTAATTTTTTAATAATCTTTTCAACATTCTCAGGGTTAACTTTTTTAAATCGAAACGAGACTAAACTCCTTTTTACATAACTGCTTCTATTTAAAAATTGTTGCAGTTGTTACTGTTGACACAGTATTTTCCGCATTTCCGCAATGTGTATCACACATTGAAATAAAACTACTTCATAACGGATTTTATGGCGGTATATTTTAGATTAAAATCCGTTATAAAGTCGTTTTGTTTTAATGAGCAGTATTCACATTTCCATGAACGCAGTTTTTAACCGGAGATTTTTGAACACAGTTTACATAGTACACATAATAAGTACTTAGATTCGCAGCGTTGTAAGCGCAGTCTTGCATAATTATGCTGAATAACGTCGAATAATTAATTTGTCAATTACACTGGTTCAAAATTTCAGCTTTCGAATTGTAAAAGAAACTGTTGACACAGTATTTTCCTGAAAGTATTTTTCGCCAACAGATACTCAAACAAAATTAACATTTTTTGTTATAATTTCCCAGTGTTATGTACATAACTTGAGAGGAGACTTGTAGCCAGTTCTACCCTAATAGTTTTTTTTTTATTTCATTTAGGAGGGCGCTTTTTAAAGGATAAAATCCGCAATGAGGTTATCCGACAAAAAACTAAAGTGGTCGACATAGCGCAAAGGATCAGCAAGCTGAAGTGGCAGTGGGCCATATCTGTCGAAGAACTGACAATCGCTGGGGAAAGCGAGTTCTCGAATGGAGACCACGTCTTGGCAAGCGTAGTGTGAGACTCCCTCCAGCTAGGTCTGTTCCAAATTTCGGAACAGAGATAGATTATGGTCTGCATTAACATAGGCTACTTTTACGGCTTCGCCCGCGAAGCCGTGAGCGGAAGTTAGTATGATATTTGGATAGAACTACTAAATAGATAAATATATTATAGATATCTAAGTATAGTATGTATAGATATTGAATAGAAAGATTAATGGTAAAAAGTTACGCGCAGGTGTTTTGACATAACCCTTTTATAAACATGATTTATTTGTTTTTCTGTGAAAGGGGTCTAGAGGTTGTATAATAAAAAGTAGTTGAAGCGACCGTATAAATACTATATCTGTTCTATAAACTTAGATACCAATGCAAACTTAAATTCTGGAAAAGAAAAACTTCATGTGGCACATGTCCTCGAATGATTAGTTGTTATGCATGCCGGTCTTCTCACAATGTTTTCCTTCACCGATATTGAGCAGCGGAGATGAAACTATTCACACAGTGATGTGAGGACACGACCAGGATTCGAACCCTCGACCTAATTTAATAAGTCGAGGCTTGTTCCGCTGCGCCACCGCTGCTCTTAGTTACTGACTTACCTGTTTTATCATATCCTAATAGGCGTGTGGTGACTCGAGGATCGGGTGGTAGTGACCCTCTTGTGTAAAGGGAGGATCTTCCGGCCGGACGAGGTGTGATGCCCAGCGACCACGGTTCTCCGCCCGACTGTTCTTGTTGGGAAGTTGTTTATTAAGCTAATCGTCGGTGAAACTTTGCTTGTGCGATTCAGGATTGCTATGACGTCATGACTCTCGAGTAGCGTTAGTTAAGTGACGCCACAGGCGCTATGTAGATAAAATCTCTCTTGATGAAATAAAATCCAATTGAATGAATCTCCTCTGACGAAAAATGGAAAATGAATAATTTAATATAATGCCTTTACGTAGGTTACATAATCTTTTTGCTTATAATGTATAAATGTTGGATTATAACATGAAGTGCCTGCTCCGGGAGAGCACTCAAAGGGCACTCATTCACTGAACAACGTTATAAGTTAGATGCATTATTAACTTTTTAACAGGCGCTATGAATAGAAAATAATCTAAGCTGGGATTGTCTTAGCTTTATTTCTAATGCAATATAACCCCTTACTTCACTTATAGGTAGACCTTTTTATTATAAAATACTATGTTTCACTGTTTTATGTCCTTAGTTGCTAATAAATAAAATGTGAACATATCTTTCCAACACATTTCCATCACAACATTTAGCAAGTGCTACTAGACAGAAAGGATGAGACAAGTGACACAATGAAAGTCCTTTTTAGCCTTGATATTATTAACTTTAGTAAAATATTAAGTGAAATAGATTTTTAGAAGATGTCGTCTACCCGACAAGGTTGCATAAAAATAGATTGTTTTAATCATAGCAAATATGAAGTACACATTGTATCGAGCCTTGCTATTTACTTGTGTCAGGCGCGGACATTTTCTTTTAATTTTTTTATGCAGATACGTGCATTTTTAGAGTAAAGCAGACCGAGTAGGACTTTTGTTAATAATAAGATTGTCCCTCAGTCATCACAGCACAGAATAACGGAAAACTTCTAATAAATCTTCAAAACTGGGCAAGCACCTTGGATAATGTAATCTAAGGTGACCTAATCGAGCTGATTCCTGACAACAAAATCGTTGGAATAATCCCTTGGCTCCTGCTTGGCTTTTTTAATAACGAAACAAAAATCAGTCAAATCCTATTCTTATTCTTTATTATACACATAACACTTACATATACAATTACAAATAGGAAACAATAATGTACACATGTAATATTGTACATGTATGTCCTCTAATTATACCCTTGACTCTACCCCGTTCTCAACCTGAGGACATTTATGAAGAGAACGGGTGAATGGATAAGGACCTGCGATTTACTACCTCAGGCATGGGGTAAAAAATGTCCCAAAACCGACATCACCACGAGGGCTAGAGATATCTTCGTGTGATTTGGGCGAGTTTCATATCAATCACAGATAATATAATACTATATATCAATGCTACTTCTTCATTCCGTAGATTCTCCTGGCTTATAACAGTATCAGGGGTGGGATTGTGGTGAGTGTTGTAGTCCCAATGTTACCAAATTATCGGTCTAACCATTTCTTTTTCAATACGGAAAATACATCTACGAACAATGTAAATATTTTCGAATGCTATCATTTTCATTTCTAATAATACCTTCTGGTGCTTTTGTTAGGGAAGGTCAAAGGACATTTTAATAATGCCTTTGGCTATTGATTTCGTTCTTTACGTTAGCTAGGCACCCTCAGGATAGCTATATTAGGTAGGTAGGTCCTGAATCATTGTGAGATTTTTCATAAATAAATTGTCTGCCACCATGATATGATATTTTACGATCTGGGACCCTAGACGGTCTATCGGATTGACTTAATTTTATCACGCGAAGGTTAGTGCCTATTCCATATATTGTTTTTCTCGATTTTTCGTTATCGCTTCGTGTAATTTGTCTAGGCGCCCTGATCACTGATTTTTGTCTATACCATCATCAGTTATTTACAACTAGCTTCCGCGCACGGCTTAGTCCGCATGGTACTTATTGAGATAAAAAGAAGTGTGTGTGTTGATATAGACCATAATCTATCTCTGTGCCAAATTTCATCCAATTCAATCAAGTAGTTTTTGCGGGAAAGAGTAATAAATAGACATCCGAACATCCAGGCGTTCTTACAAACTTTCGCGTTTATTGGTAGGATAGGAAAATAAAACAATTGATAGATAAATAGTTTTTTATTTTTTGCGGATGGATTATAAGTAATACTCCATGCTTCGGAGAGCACGTTAAGCCGTCGTTCCCGGTAGTTATTTAACACATCTATGACAATCGTTACATGTAGTCACAAGCCAATATAATCTGACACCTGGTCTAACAATCTTGGCTACTGGTTCCCTACGGGTTTCGAGGTCTGATGGCAGTCGCTCCTATAATTCTGATAGCTAGCCGCATCAGGTTAGACTTGGAGCTGACCCCTACTGAAATGGGAAAAAGGCAAGGGAAATGATGATGGAGTTATTAGTAATACAAATTTCTGATCATATTACGTACCCAGTCATAGTTAGGTACCTATCTATTACACAATATAATTGCACAGATCGTAATAATTATCTAGATATTTCGTTCAGTCAGTGTAATATTTGGCGGCAAGCCACACACCTGTTAGTCTGGTGTTATATGGATCATACAAATCAAAATAACAATTTACTTGCTTTATTAGATAACTATTGGCCCGCCCCGGCTTCGCACGGGTAGGTATACGTGTTAGACCAAGTTTGAATAATTATAAATTTTAACACACTCTTGGCAGAATTTCTACGCTTAGAGGACTCGATCAAATTTGATTTGGCAAAACAAAGGGCGGCGAGAAAACCCGTGCCCAGCTCTGGGACACGAAAAAGAAAATAATGAATACAATTAAATTAAAATGGAAAACGCATATCCAGTAATAAAAGTTTCTCATAATAATTTTATTCTAAAGTTTATATTAAATATAATATGTCAATTAGGTATTTTATTATTATTAATCCAAATTACAATTTTATTATAGGTAAGTGTAATTTTATTTATAATTTATTATTATTATTTATCGAATCAGATGGTCAAGAAGTAGAAAATAGAGACATATGGAAGAACTCTACACAAGAGCGAAGATCTTAAAATCAGGAAGGGAAGAAGCAACGACCTAATACCATTCTTGGTCTGATCCAGAATTCGAACTAGGTAATACTAGGTATGGCACCAAAGCGATGCGAGAGCTTATGATGTAAAATACATATTGGCAAAGCAAAGCTCAACAAACACCTCTACAACGTTATAAAATGTACTATAGGTACTTGTTGCATGTAGAGCGCTTTACTTCAGCTTCAGTCGAGCTTCGATACTTGTTCGGTTCAAACGCGCGTTCGTTAAATAACCATCATTTTTAATAACCCGTGTATTTTTCAATTCTGGTGTATTTTAATCTGTAGTGATAAGTTACCTGTGCTTGCTTCAGTTAAAAAAAAATTAAAAAGTAGATTCAGCTGTCAGTTTTGAATTTGGAGTGCGGTTATTTAAAAAAAAACTGTTGTATTTATGGTTTATTTTTTTTAAAGTAACTGCAAATACCTTGGCTAATAAATATTATTTTTAAGATTAAAATGGAGTACGAAATTAACTATACACTTTTGAACTTTTGTGTCTATTAGTGTTTTAGATGTCGACGTGTTAAACTTTTGATTAGATGTTTAATATATGTGTAGTGTAAATTGCTGTCATAATATAATATCAATATAAATTTGCTAGAATTGTTTAAATAGAACAGAAAAATTGTATAATTATAGTTGATATATGAAGACTGAATGATGAATAAGTGTTTTAATAGCTAGAAAAAAAACACTACACTTTTCAAGAAGGTTTATTGACGAAAAAGGTAAGAAGATATTAATATATTTTTTTAATTTAAATTAAGAACCAAATGTTTCAAAACTTGTGACGACAGGATTCTACGAAAAAGCTGGAAGGTAATAAGTATTTAGTTGTTTTATTTAAAAAGTCAGTCAGTTGTGAGTAAGACTCAAAGGGATCCGTTCTTTGTTGCTTTAGTGGTCATAGAAATACACATACAAGGAAAATTTCAACTCTCAGTCTATTATTTTTCATATGATACAGCCGCTGATATACGAGCAGACAGCGGAGTTTTACTATTACTTTATTAGTAAACAGTATAAAAATATAATCTGGCTAGGCCGCGTAATGATGTGTGCAGCTAATTATTCCATTCCATGAAATAGAATTATTTCATGGAATTTATCAATTATACAATCTGGTCACAGCAAAGTCAAGTCACAACAAAAAAGGGTTTTTTTGTGTTCTCATGAATTCATGTAACCATAAACGGTTAATTAATGATTCAATTATATATTTTTGCAAATGATCATAATAATTGTAAAAATGATTACTTTTTACCGTGCCGCAAAAAGAAAGCTATAAATGTTATTCCCATATTCTTACAACTTATGTACCAATGGAGAACAGTCCATACAAGCCGATTCTAATCAGCTTCCCTTTAGGAAATGATTAATATCGTTTACTTCATTAGAATTATGTAACCCCAAAGAGTTTTAAATAGCATCAAAAATAATTAGGTACCTACAATACGAAGGTGGTGAGCACTGGTCGCCATAGAAACATCGGTGCCGATAGTAAAGAGGTATCACTTTCTTAAGTGAAAACTTTTTGCTCCGGCTTTCTTTTTTAGATTTTCACCCTTTGCCATATTCATACCTAGCTTTGAGCGAAATGTTAATCCTTAAATATTTAGTTTTATTGACATTATTTAGACACTTCACACCCTAAATCCTAAATAAAACTTAACTTTCGCACGTGCTAATGAATTATGTAAATATTGAAACCCCATAGTTGACGCCATCCTTTATTCAAAGAGATTTTCAAACGGAGCGTCTATAATCTATGTCATTATTATTTATGGTTTTCTGTTTTCGATAAGTAAAATGTGTTCATAAATATGCAATTGGCTGTTTTCTTGTTTATAAATAAACATAATATTTATGAGATACACTTATTTTTAGTGTCGTTTCCAGAGATTACTTTGGAATCGCTTTTTAATTTGTTTGATGGGATGTCTGCTTTTGTTGAAGTATGTAAATTGTTCGGTGTTTAAGCAAAATGTTTGGGAATAATCCTTTGGATGACGATTCTTAAATTTTGTTGAATACAAAGTTTAGTCCAACTTGTAATTTTATGAACATATTCAACACGTTCATTTTTCTACTTAACCAAAAAAAAGGATGATATTGTAAGGTTCCGTTCATTTCCGGTTTGAGTGAGTAGGAATGACCGAATGGTAGCACATCGGAGGTTAGAATTCATGTCAAAACGCAGTTGTCGTTATACCGTTGAGCTGTGCTAACGTAAGTAGTGTTATTATTTTTATTCTTATTTAAAAATTAATAATATCATTTTCTAGTAAATTTCCCTCCTGATTACTAAAAATATTATATTTTTCAATAATCCACAAAATGGACTGAATTAAAGTACCTACCTACTTACCTACCTGCTTACTGTTTAAAACAAAAAAAATGTGTTTTACACTACCAAGTCGAAAAAAAACATACGACCCACCTCATGGTGAGCGAGTATAGCACAAGGACGCTTGTCACACCAGAGCATCACTCGTGTGTTGCTGACTGGTTAGATGTCGACGAGCAAACACAACTCTAAATCCTATCTAATAATATTATAAACGCGAAAGTTTGTAAGAATGTACGGATGTTTGTTACTCTTTCACGCAAAAACTACTGGACGGAATTGAATGAAATTTAGCACAGAGATAGATTATGGTCTGGATTAACACTTAAGCTACTTTTTATCCCAATAAGAACCACGTGGGCGAAGCTGGTAAAACATATTTTGATTATTTTTTAGCTATGAGCTATCTCTCTTCCGCATCAAAACCGGTCCATCCATTTGGGCGCTACATAGCAACCTAGCATCAAACTTATACACAAATACAGATACACGCGTCAAATATAACACCTCTCTTTTATGTCGGGGGTTAAGAGATAATCTTAAGATGGCAGATGAGACATAACAAAAATAATATTGTCTTAGATTTACGCGAATATCACACATTAAAATAAAACTACTTTTTAACGGATTTTATCGCGGTTTATTTTAGATTTTAGATCCCGACGTTGGGACCCAGTGCTTAATTTACTTGTACCACCCAAGCAAAATCAACTCAGAATTCAAGACACTGTGAGCTCAGTTTGCTTAAATCTGAACGCAACTTAAATATTAATGTTTGAAGGTAGTCAGTAATAATTGTGATTAATATTTTTGGACGTCAAATATCTCAGTCCACCCGTGAACATGAAGTCTGAAAAGACTTTGAAACGTCGGGATCTAAAATCCAAAATAAACCGCAATAAAATCCGTTAAAAAGTAGTTTTATTTCAATATAACTAATTGTTTTTCTACAAATTGAGTAGTCTGCCTGTCTACATAAAGTTGTGAGGACCAAATTACGTAAAGAATATTTACTGAAGCTGGTCTAATAAAATATACGTTTTGACGTGACAGAAATGGTTGATGGATGTATGAATGTACGAAGTTTGTGTCATCATATTTTTTATCCTAAAATAGACTTGCGGTTGACCACAGCTAGTCTGTTGTTAAGCAACGATGTAGTCTACGATGGTAAGCTTATCCAGTAAATACCGATTCACCCGTGACTTGAAGACAGGTAGATTGTAACTATCGGGAAATAGATGAATTCTACAACTTTGTAGTATAAAAATTGACGGTTTTATTCATAAAAATCCTAGACTCTTTAGTTAAAATGGACTATGTCTCTTTCTTACTAGTACAAATGTCAAGATGAGGGACAAAGACGAACGAATTATAAATCTATTTTAGCTATAATGAGCTCATATGACGTTTCTGAATACGGGTTAGAGTTTAGCAGAATCGTTAAGCGTTTTTTTATATTTTTTTCTAGAGATAAATATTTTACACTAGCATTCTCTCTGGCTAGAGAAGGTACAAGCTAGTCAATTACGAGATATCTTCAAAATAAAATAAAAATTTAATTAAAAATTTAAAAATATTTTTTTTAAAGAAAAAATAACCGCCTATAAAGTCTGTGCTAATATTCCACAAATCTTTATTTTCGTCCTAAATATTGTCTAATCTGTCGATTTAGCAACGACTTTAATTATTAACAAAATGTAAAATAGATTTTTTACTTTTAGAAGGCGGTTCTTTGTTTCTATGAAAAATAAAAATCTTTGGCTCCGCCTGCGTGAACTACATTTTGTATCGTTATTTTCTTGAACATTCATCCCCTATCTATTTCAACCCCACAACCCTTTAATCGCATTAAAAATTATTTCGTATTTCAGGCTCTACGATCTAGACTATATCTCAAGCAAATCTATATAAATAAAAATCAATGCCACTTTTCGTTATAATTTTATTTATTTATTTATTTTATTTGGGTTTCTAACAAGAAATACATATTTCATTACAAATACCACGTTTTATATAACTCAAAAACGGGCTTACTTATTCAAATCAAATGTTTAGGCATTGTTCGGACTATTTAGTAGATCCTTTATGTGAAGTTTGCACAAAATCGGTTGAGCGGTTCTTTATTTATCACATTTTTTGTTGAGTGAGCTGAGCGGGCGAAGCTGGGGCGGGCCGCTAGTTTCATATAAATCCTTATGCTTGAAAATACCTACAACATATACAGACAGAGTTGCTTTGCATTTATCATATTAACTACTGGCCCGCCCAGGCTTCGCACAGGTACAAATTATACACCTGAACCTTTGTCATGGATGTTAATAAGTGAAAACCATATAAAAATTTATTCTCTAGTTTTTGACTTTATTCTTTAAATGGACACTACCAGTATTTCAAAAAGACCGCAATGTAATATCAAATAAAAATACAAAATATATCAGCAACATTGTAAAAATAGCAGTGAATTTATTGTAGACACAAACTCCAGTGTTTGTACAAGCTTCTTGGTAGGTACCTACTGAATTCAAGGTCTAAATAAATTGCAACTTTCCAATACCGGCAGTTATTTACCTTCGGAAATTGGAATGCGACACAATAATAAGTCTTTAATGTTTATTTATAATAATAAATAAGTATTTTGTTTACATTTATTACCAGTTAATTTATAAGTACATAATTAATTGTTAAATTTATTAGCCTATTCTAAAAGGTAATCAGGTTTTGAAATCATGGCCTTTTAAGTGGAGCCTCGATCTTTCTGATGTCTAGATTTCCATTTCAAAGAAGACTTTAAACTTATTTAAGTCCCTCTCTCATTAATCTTTTCTATTTATGCACGAAGAGAAAAGAAGAGTTGACCCAAACAAATAAATAAACAGGGCAAGATAAATAAAATAGTTTAAAAAACACACACATTTTCTGACATTTTTTTCAGCCGAAAAATAATACTAGCAGACGCGTTTTTTACTGACAATGTTTACAACTCAGTCACGGAAAAATTGTCAGATGCATCCTTTTACTTATAACGGAAGAATACCTTCAAATACGAAATGCAAAATAAGTACAAAGAGTAGGTATTCTTATAACGTCATATCATTTAGCTGCACCTAAAAACACAAATTTGTTTCTCTAGCATGAAGTGGATACAGATAGAAATCTTAACATCAAAGGTTAAAACCAGATGTGTCACGAATCTAAACTGACTAAGCTTGACCTAAATTGCGAAGGTTGAAAAATATTAATTAAGAAATATAGTTATATAGTTAATATCTTATTTAGTTCTCTTGCAAACTAAGTTGGTATTAGTTCATTAATTAAAGTAATACAATTAATGTTATATCGATCCCCCAAAACTAGAGTCCGGCAACGTCTTGGACCCCGATTCTGGCGCTTCAGACATTTATTTCTAATAGACATTGGTTTTTCAATGACATTCGCCATTTTTTTCGACATTTGCTTGCTTTAGACATTTATCTCTATTGGATAATTGTCGAAAAAATGGCGGATGTCATTGAAAATCAAAATAAATCGCCATTTTTGTTAGACAAATGTATAAAGCGTCAGAATTAGGGCCCTGGGTCGAGGTTCGTCCTCACATGGGGAGCTCTCAAAGCAGTTGTCATAGTACTTCATCGGTTCGACGGAACTCTGTTGGCTCACCGAAAAAGTCCGGTGAGCCAATAAAGGCTTTCCGGCCGATAGGTTTAGATCATCTGCAAAAAAATTATATGATATTATCGATGAAAGCGCGCGTCCTCAACCTCACGTCTAACACGGCAGCTCAAGGGTAACAGTAAAATCTTAACAGTTAATCATCTTTAAATTTTGTTATCGGTTACTTAATTTTTTTGTACTAACGCATATAAAAATAAAAAGTCCGTGTTTATTGAAATTTGTTTAGATACATTTTCTTAACGTTTGCGTACTGGTAAAAAGTTTTTCTGTTTAATAATTTTTATTACGAGTTAGTTGATATACGGCTTGTATAACTGAACTGAACAAACGTCGCTATTGCTTGAAAGATACACAAATCTAGAAGTTAAATAATCTCGGTAGCGGCAAATAATAATATGTTATGTGAAGTTTAATAAAAATTACTTCTGTAAAGGTTGGTGTATGGCTGAATGAAAGGCCCCTTGAACTATGTGACGTTTATTGTAGGTCAAACTTGTACATAGGTTCCATACATTAAGTACACGTAGGTACTTCCTCAACCCTACCGATGAGAACTAGGAAGGACACGTGGTATCGCTCCCTGCTCTCCCTAAACACGCACCTGAAGACTGCTAGGCTATCGAACAGGTGGTGATGCTGAATCTCGAGTGGACTGCGGGGCTATCGCACTCGGATCCGTCTAGCTAACGAATGAATAATTATCGGCGCTGGCTCGGTTTATAACTGATTCCTTCATGTAGCTGTGTGATTTGTTGGCTCGACGATACACGCGACGACGGCTGTGTGCGTACGAGGTGCGTACGAGTAAGTACACGCAACTTCACTAGATGGCGTTTAGTAGTTTAAAACCAGCAAGGTATTGAGTATTGTTAAGGTATGGACTATTGATGGTAGATGGCGTTTGTTACATTCTCCCCCTCTGGTACTCTATGGTCGTCCCGACTGAGTACCAGCATCCTTTTTAGGTCTTCCTCTTCCGCGAATAGGCTTAATAGGTTTTGGCGTGACATCATCTCTCATATTGAAACTAGTCAGTGCAGAAGTATGGTATTTCCCAATTGGCTTGTCTGGAGTATCTGGATTTGCTACTTCATACGTCGAATTTCCATATTTCTTTAGTACCATGTAAGGACCATCTCTTCGTGGTGCAAATTTTGCTGAATATTGTTTGTCAATATTACTTATTGGATGTGTTTCTACTAATACTAAATCCCCAGTTTTGTAACCTGGATCTTCTCTACGATTGCGATTTGCTAGAAGTAAATTTGCTTCAAGATTATTTTCCACATTTTCCTTTGCTAGCTCCAAATTCTGAGCTAATGTCCTCATTGTTGGAGTTATTTCTTTGACAAAGTTTTCTGACTCTATTACTGCACTTAAATCATGTGTTAAGTCATACGGTGTCCGAAGTTCACGTCCAAAAGTCAAATACGAAGGTGTGAAACTTGTCGTCTGACAAACAGCTGTATTAATAGCAAATCGTATTGCCGGTAATGTATCTGGCCAACTGTTATGCTTATTTTTAACCATAATTGCTATTTGTGATTTCATATCTCTGTTTTTTCTTTCAACCATGTTCGGTTGAGGATGGTACACTGGAGTGTACACGTGTTGAATTTCGAGACAAAAAGTGACTTGTTGCATAATTGCAGATATAAATTGAACTCCATTGTCACTAATGATTTTTCTTGGTAGACCATACCGTAGAAATATTTCATTGATTAAGACTAATGCACATTGTTCTGATGTAGCATCTTTTAAAGCGAATAGTTCAACCCATCTTGATGCTGTGTCTTCTATAACAAATATCCATTTCTCTCCTAACTGTCCTTTTGGCAGTGGACCAAACAAATCAATTGATAATACTTCAAATCTCTGATTATTCGGTGATGATTGGTACAAACCAGCCGGTTTTTGATTTGAAGGCTTGTACTTTTGACAATCAGTGCATGTCTTGATATAGTTTATTATATCTTTTCTTATTCCTTTCCAGTAAAACTTATGTGTTATACGTTGTAATGTTTTTTCTATTCCCATGTGACCACAAGTTGGTGCATCATGAAAATATTTCAATATATTGGGTATTTCATGACGTGGAATTAGTAACTTAGCATTTTCGTCGTCTTGATCAGGAATATAGCGGTACAAAACTCCTTTATGTAACATAAATCCTTTTTTAGTCAATTCTACATATTTTCCAGATTCATTTCCTTTTTCTAAAGTTTCGATCATCAGTTTTAATTCTTCATCTTTAAATTGTTCTCCTCGTAATTGTTTTTCACTAAGCTTGGGTAACTCTAATTCTATGTGACAAATTGTACAGATATCTTCATGGTTTGAACATGGCGGTCGAGACAATGTGTCGGCTACTACATTTGTGCGACCTGGAGTGTACTGAATTGTGAACTCATAGGGCTGCAATTGGAGAGCCCATCTTGCGAGCCGGCCAGTTGGTGTTTTAAGACTCATTAACCATTTTAAGGGCTGATGATCTGTTATTGTTATAAATCGTGAACCTTCTATGTAGCCTCGGAATTTTGATACTGCCCATACGATAGCAAGAGCTTCTTTTTCTGTTACCGTGTAATTACATTCAGCTGGAGTTAATAGGCGACTAGCATATTCTACAGGGTGTTCATTAGTACCCTCCCCCTGCACTAAAGCTGCTCCAATCGCGTAGTGACTCGCATCGCTTTTAATTATAAATGGTAAGTCTGAATTCGCCTGTTTAAATACTGGTGAAGTCTGTTCCGTAGAAATAGGTTCTGACTTTGACATATTGTTGTCGGTACGTTAAAATATTTGTGGGTACTTCGAAAAATAATTGTATTGAAAGTCCGTATTGTCTATAGGTTGGTACTCGTTTTCTGATGTTGGTACTTGACAATAGTATCCTGATGTTGGTATCGAGAATCGATTTCTGATGTTGGTATCGAGAATCGATTTGTGATGTTGGTAGTCAACAATCGTTTTCTGAAGTTGGTACTTGGGAATCGATTTCTAATGTGGGTACTTCACAATCGTTTATTAATGTTTGTACCAATTTCATAAATGTTGTATGTTCCCTTGAGAAGTACTCTGAAGGTTTTTTCATTTACGTTGGACGTCAATGTAAAGGTTGTATGTTCCCTTGAGAAGTACTTTGAAGTGGTTGAATGAAGGTTTTTCATTAACGTTGGGCGTTAATTTAAAGGTTGTATGGTGGTTGAATGAAGGTTTTTCATTAACGTTGGGCGCCAATGTAAAGGTTGTATGTTCCCTTGAGAAGTACTTTGAAGTGGTTGAATGAAGGTTTTTCATTAACGTTGGGCGTTAATTTAAAGGTTGTATGGTGGTTGAATGAAGGTTTTTCATTAACGTTGGGCGCCAATGTAAAGGTTGTATGGTGGTTGAATGAAGGTTTTTCATTAACGTTGGGCGCCAATGTAAAGGTTGGTGTATGGCTGAATGAAAGGCCCCTTGAACTATGTGACGTTTATTGTAGGTCAAACTTGTACATAGGTTCCATACATTAAGTACACGTAGGTACTTCCTCAACCCTACCGATGAGAACTAGGAAGGACACGTGGTATCGCTCCCTGCTCTCCCTAAACACGCACCTGAAGACTGCTAGGCTATCGAACAGGTGGTGATGCTGAATCTCGAGTGGACTGCGGGGCTATCGCACTCGGATCCGTCTAGCTAACGAATGAATAATTATCGGCGCTGGCTCGGTTTATAACTGATTCCTTCATGTAGCTGTGTGATTTGTTGGCTCGACGATACACGCGACGACGGCTGTGTGCGTACGAGGTGCGTACGAGTAAGTACACGCAACTTCACTAGATGGCGTTTAGTAGTTTAAAACCAGCAAGGTATTGAGTATTGTTAAGGTATGGACTATTGATGGTAGATGGCGTTTGTTACACTTCTAGAATTCTCTATATTTATCTCTAACGCATTCTTTATTTTAAAAATTTACCATACTCTAAATCAAACTCTTAAGTATAATATAGAAGAACCCCTGCCCCTCAATGGATTGCAATAACTACACAAGACAGGGGTAATTTTATACATCTAGCTACATAACGTCGAGTTTCTAAAGTAAAACAAAAAACCCATTTGCCGTCACTTCGTCGCCGTTCGAGACGCAATGTCTTGGAACAAAAACGATGTCATTAGTACGAAAACATCTTAGACGCCAGATAAAAGATAATACCAGCTACGCGTTAGACAAAATTAAAGAATTAATCTGAGTAGGTTTAAGTTGTACAAATTGGTGCAATTCTTGGTAGGCTAATGACCCACGCATAGGCTTTAAAAAACTTAACAACAACACGCTTTTAAAGCACATCTGACTATAAAGTGAAAAAAAAAAGAAATTATACTTAAAACAATAATGAATGAAAAATAGTTGTATTATTGTAAAAAAGCGTTGGTGCGCTCTATGTACCAAAAATTTGGAACAAAAGTCCCCTTGTTCCAAATTTTTCGTACATCGAGCGCACCCACGCTTCTTTCATACAAAGTATTACCTATTTTGCAATTTATTGTTATTTTCACAATAGTAATAACTATTTATTTCGATGCGCAACGAAATCGTGTTTTTTTAATAACTATATTTATTATTATTTAACTTATCTTCTATCTTCTTTAAATAATCATCATTGCCTTTTTCACATTTGTATTGGGGTCGGCTCCCAGTCTAACCTGATGCGGTTAGCTACTAGAATTATTCGAGCGACTGCCATCAGACCTCGAAACCCGTAGGGAACCAGTAGCCGAGATGGTTAGACCAGGTGTCAGGTGTTAAATGACAACCGGGACCGACGGCTTAGCGTGCTCTCCGAGGCACGGAGGGTACTCCCTCAACCAACCAGACACCGAAACGATTTTTTGTTGTTACACAAATATTGTCCCGTCCAATTGGTCACAGTACCTATAGCCCAATCGGACGGCTTACATCGCTCGACTACCGAGGTCGTCCTTCTATCTTCTTTAAATATAAAAATCAATTGCTGTTCGTTAGCCTCGCTAAACTCGAGAACGGGTGGACTGATTTGACTGATTTTGGTCTCAAATTATTCAAACAAGTCTAAGGACAGTTTAAATAATGAGAAATACGCGGCATTAAGTTCGCCGGGGCAGCTAGTAATGAGATAAACTAATGAAATTATTGATTCTTGAAAAGTGTACAAAGTTTGAATTAAATCTGTCTGTTTAAAGTAGGTAAAAATTGAATGCAAAGGAATCGGTATACGATACAATAATTCTTTATTGATAATAATGATTTATGATGAAGGTAATCGACATAGCTCACCGGATTAGTAAGCTAGCAGTAGCAGTGGGCCGGTCATATTTTCCGCAGAATTGACAACCGCTGGGGTAAACGAGTTCTTGAGTGCACGAATGGGCAAACGTAGCGTAGGACGCCCTCAGACTAAGTGGAGAGCCGATCTGAGCAAGGCGGTCAGCAAGAAGTGGATGAAAAAAGCCGCGGATTGTGCTCAGTGGCGTACCTTAGAAGCGCCCTAGGTCCAGGACTAGAACAGGCTGATGATAAATATTAATTTTATATTCGTTTATTCGTATTCAACTGAAAAATCTGACACCATACAACTGTTTAATGACTTCTTAGTCGCAACATTCTTGGTAGAGTAGTCGTGATCATAGTGTGATTTTTTGTATAATAGGCTTGCACCTGACTACAGTTTGCCTGTTGTTAAACAATGATATGGCCTACAATGGAACGAGTTTACCCGGTAAACACAGATTTCGTCGTGACTTGAAGACAGGCACATTATAACTAAGGGGAATACTAATAGGTACGAATGAGTATGTGGAAAGATTCGATGCAGCAATACAGCAGAAAGCCTCGAAATGTCTCGCCATCTATCCCTGCTCGAGAGGCTTCGAGTCGAGGCCATGTTAAGCGCCCGCATCATATCCGCAGCTGCTCAAAGATTTGTGTAAAATTTATTTTCATCTCTGCCTACACCTCGGGAAAATATAACGATAGAAGAATAAGGAAGAATAAACTAAGCGTGAGATTGGATGTTTGTTTGTCTGTGTTAATAAATAGTGAGTATATCTCACTTGTCAGAAAAACAACAGTCTGACGTTTATAGACGACACGGGGTTGAAATGACCCGTGTCATATTGTGGCGGGAAATGTTTCTATTACGTCTCGTGGGTTTGTTTGAAGGACTGTTTCAGAGGCCTACTATAAAACAATCCGATACTATGCTAAAAATCATTCGGACTACTTTTTGAATCAAACTCTGCAATAATAGTGATGCCGAAACTAGAAATATTCGACATGTATTTTCTTTATTATTGTGTGACCTAAAAATACGGTGATATGTCTGAATGAATGACGTCACACATAATTAAGTTTTACACAGAGGTATGACGCACTTCACTTCAACTCTTTTTAGTGCTGGGCACGGGTCTTATCTTAACTATCTTACTAGTTGAGAGAGTTTAGACCTTAATCCACACACGCTGGCCAAGTGCGGGTTGGTGGATGTCACATGTCCTTGAATGATTAGTTCTTAGACATGCCGGTTTCCTCACGATGTTTACCTTCACCGATATTGAGCAGCGGCGATGAAACAATTCACTCAAAGATTGTAGCCACGACTGGAATTCGAACCCGCGACCTTATATTTCTAAGGCGAGGCCCGTACCACAGCGCCACCGCTGCTCATCCATCAATGACGCACTGCTACTTCATAACTTAAATGTGTTGTATCATAAATATTCGGATAAAAAATAAGTGTCCAACATTTTTTTACAATCTTACTGACGGACTTATTAAAATACGATTTTTCGTACCTTGTCGTCATCCCTATTATTAGCGAAATAAGATTATTACTCATTTAATCGAGAAAAACATGTTTTTAGTTCAATTCTCCACTTTGTACATTGCTGAAAATCAGTGTTGTGTGTCGCCTCTAATAGGCACCCAGAGCGTTTACAGAGCAATGTCCATGTTTGACACTGGTGGGTCACACTTACTCTTTGATTTTTATTTTCTTTTTCATTTATGTTTTTTCTCTCTTTCTATGTGTTTTTTTTATCATCTGATTTTGTGTGTCCTGTCTTTGTCAAATAAATGTTTCTTGTTTCTTTCTTTCTTTCTATTCACTAAAAGTATATGTTATCGATTCGTATAATTTTGGGGCAAGCCACAAGCATGGCAATTGATAGTTGACGGGGCGGTTAAAAGGTACGAGAACGTGTCTTTAGAGCCTTTAATTAAACTAACATGAATCCGTAAAATTAGTATCGTATGACGTATCAAATCGTAGCACTAGAGTAGCGTCGCAGCAGTGTTTCGACAGTAAGGTTTGTGATAATGAGACGTTGTTATAGAGGGAAACTGTTATTGTTTTGGAACTGGTAATAATTTTCGGTTAATGTTACTGACGCAGCAATCAGCACGTCTTGTGATGAAAGGGTTCAGTAAAAACATGTGGGATAATTAAAACTAAGAATAAGAATAAGAATCATTTATTAAACTTTTGGTAGTAGGTACAATGAACTTAACTTAGTTGCTTCTACTACTTAGACTTACATTAAAAACATAAATACATCTATTATAACAAAATAAAGATGTCCTATCTATACTTAAAAAGGGTATTACGTTGGTAACTTTGATGTTTTGACTTTGGTGCCCAAACTGTCTAACTAAAACTTATATACTTAATCATGAAGAGATTTTAAAACACAAGTCTCTTTACGGCACCGCCATCGATCCTGGGCCCAAATTTTCGCGCTTTAGACATTTGTCTCTAATAGACAAATGGCGAAAAAAATGGCGGATGTCATTGAAAAACAAAAGATATCGCCATTTAGGTTCATCAAATGTCTATTAGAGTTAAATATGTAGAGACATTTAACTTAATGTCGAAAAAATGACAGAAAACTAATGAAATCCTTATTTATTTTCGACATATTTTGTTTATTACTTAAAGATATATGTCTAAAAGCCGAAAATCGGGGCCCTGGCTTACAAACTCCAAGACCCCTAGACAAAGTGACATAGTGAAGCGATAGCGAAAGATCTAAATTAACAAAAGTATGTGATTGATTTAAGATTGTCACGTGACTTTTCAAAGATGAATACAAATTTTTTTTATCTATGTAATTTGTCTAGAGGTTCTGTAAGCCAGGATCTACAGAATGGTGGTACTCACCAATGGTGGGTGTGGTGATGGGTTAAGTCCCAATAAGAAAACTAAAACTTAGAAATAATACTTCCCATAAGTAACTCTTCCCTAAAGTAAGGAAATTCATTGTTAAAAATTACAGCTGGGTTTAACCGCTGACTGATATGTCTCCTATATCTGTCATCGGCTAAACCCAGCTGTATTTTTTTTTATAAACCTGTCAGTGGGTGAAACATATGATAAAACATGAATACAACTTTTAAATTTTAATGTTAATTAGTCTTTAATTTTTATTTCGCCAAAAGGCGGTTTTGTACGCTGTTTGAGCTCGAAGTATTGAAAATCTTTCCAATTGTTAACTACAATACAAAGTTTGTACTTTGTCGATTGCTATTGAACGAAATATTATTACTTTGTTAGTTCTTTTTCTGCTTATTTTGTAATAACCACAAAAATGAGTAGGTAATATTTTATTCAATCGCGTCGTGAAAGAAATTGTGTTATTAATGTTTAACAAGAAATTGTACAAATTTTCCTGAAACTAAGTTACCTACTTTTTTTAACGGAACGTCGCGGATGATTATTACGGTATTTTTTTTAATAAGAAATGATCAGCTTTAATTGTAGGTACGCTACTCATCAAGCTACACATAACCAATATAAGCCGATCTCGCATTGTATAGGCTTTCCGTGCAACAAGAGGTCAGCTTATATATTGGTGTTTCCTATACCTACGCTTAGCTTATTTAATTTAGTTAACTTGCAATATAGAGAACTACTGTGAAGACTGGAGGATCGGGTGGTAGTGACCCTTTAGTGTAAAGGGATGATCTTTCAGCCGGGCGAAGTGTGATGCCCGGCGATCGCGGTACTCCCTCCGACTGTTCTTGTTGGGAAGTTGTATACCTATGCTAATAGTCGGTGAAACTTTGCTTGTGCGATTCAGGATTGCTATGACGTCATGTCTCTTTAATGGCGTTAGGTATGTGACGCCACATAAATTTAATTATCCCCTTTTCTTATCGGGGATTAAAACTCACGTAAAGAATTTGCAATTACATAATACAAAACCCTTTAAATTCATGCATAGCAGGGCACGGCGGGCACAACTATGTGCTTGGGTGTCCATAGAATCAGATAGGCACTTAGTATTGTCTTAGATTTACGCGAATATCACACATTGAAATAAAACTACTTTTTAACGGATTTTATCGCCGTTTAAAAGACTTTGAAACGTCGGGATCTAAAATCTAAAATAAACCGCGATAAAATCCGTTAAAAAGTAGTTTTATTTCAACAGACAGGCACTTTTAATTTTTACTTAAATAAATGTTCTCTAGCCGCTATTAACATTTATTATGCGTATGCTTTCAGTACATTGCTCGTACATTGCTACGGTAGGCATTTCACACTCGGGTAGTTAGTTTGATCATATTCGGAATACACCCGCCATCCTGATATAAGGTTGGCGGCTCACTTTCTTTTTCTAATATCTATTGTTTTAAATTAGTATGTTTCTTCAAATTTTACGTACATCCGATACATTTCTCGTACATTCCTCTCACGTAGGTGGGTATAACACATGGCTATTCGTAAATATACCCCCGCCATTCTGGTGCACACAAAAAAGGGTTGAAGTGAGTGAGTGAGTTTAATTCATCCTCTTTAGAAACATTTCAATTCATCTAAATGTTTTATTGATAGTAGAAGTGTACACTGTGTACAGTGACCACAATAATCAATGAAAGTTAAACGAGGTGACTTCTTCCATCACAGCGATTGAGTGTCAACTGTTTTGATGGGAGGTGTCTAGCTTGATACATTGTGTAGGCTACGGACTTTGTTTTCTATTAAATTTACTTTTATAACCTTTTTTTTAAATATAATGAGAGTTTCATTACTTTACACACTTGACTTCAACCCTTTTTAGTGTCTTACGAGTCTTACGAGTTGAGAGAGTTTAGGCCGTGATGCATGTACGCTAGCCAAGTGCGGGTTGGAAGATGTCACATGTCCTCGAATGATTAGTTTTGAAACTTGTTGGTTTCCTCACGATGTTTCCCTTCACCGATATTGAGCAACGGCGATGAAATAATTCACACAAAGATGTGTGGGCACGACCGGGACTCGAACCCGCGAGCTTATATTTCCAAGACTGCCGCTGCTCTGCTGCGTACCTTATGAGGAACTTATCATATTCAATTCAGGTTTTGAAAGCGTGTCTGGTCCGAGCCTCGCATGGGACTCCACTCGAGCCTGCTACGGTCTCGCGTTTTTCGGTTATGTTCATATTTTAGTCGACAGCTGGATATATGTCTGCTGTACAGCTGAAAACTTAAATAGGTCGATCAGTGGTACTATTTAGATAAGGTGAATGCCTCTCCTAATTATGCCACTGAGCATCATCTGTTACTGTTCACATCCAGCTCTTGCCAGCCATTTCACTGAGTGTGTCACTCCATTAATCTACTGAAAATCACTGGGAAAGCAACCCAAGGTTGGGAAAATTCGTTATTTATCGACCTATCAAAATCCGGTCATTAGACTTTGAAAACACATCACCTGTTCATTCCCACGAAGATTGGTAGGTATATTTATTAGAATTTAATAGGACGTACATTATCCACCAACCCGCACTTAGGCAGCCTTTATGGATTAGGTTCTAAACTTAACTCGGTAGTTGACTGAAGAGCCACGCCTAGCGGTTGATCACTTATTGACACCTTACCCAATGTTGTTCATAGTACGAGTGTCATAAAGAAATGGTGATAAGATACGTTGTTATACAAAATGGCGTTGCCTACAGCACAACACGGGAGCTTGAGGGGAAGTTACAGGGGTAGCGGGCGGAGGGTTGGATTCCAGCCGAGTGTAGTAGTAGGTACCCAAGTAGCAGAAAACTGATACATTAATATGCAGAGTTGAAGGGACGGCCCTCCACAAACTGAGAGGGTTCATTCTGCTCCTTAATTAGAATCATTGTCCACCGGAAGTTTATTCCGGATTATTTTTCGTTCACACTCACTTCACTTCAACCCTTTTTAGTGTCCTGGGCATGGGTCTTCTCTCTTCTTCTAGGCGGTACGGGCCTCGCCTTAGAAATGTAAGGTCGTGGGTTCGATTCTCAGTCGTGACTACACACCTTTGTGTGAATTGTTTCATCGCCGCTGCTTAGTATCAGTGAAGGAAAACATCGTGAGGAAACCGGCATGTCTAAAAACTAATCATTCGAGGACATTTGACATCCATCTACCCGCACTTGGGCAGCGTGTTTGGATTAAGACCTAAACTCTCTCAACTCGTAAGATAGTTGAGAGAAGACCTGTGCCCAGCAGTGGGACACTAAAACAGGGTTGAAGTGAAAAGCATGAGTGTGAAATATCTTAATATGTTTTCATATCAATTATAAAGCAAAAAACACGTGTCTAACATTAGACGGATTAGTTAAATTCGATTATTCATCATTTTAACCCTTTTTAGTGTCCCACTGCTGGGCTCGGGTCTTCTCTCAACTATCTTATGAGTTGAGACAGTTTAGGCCTTAATCCACACACGCTGGCCAAGTGCGGGTTGGTGGATGTCACATCTCCACGAATGATATTATTTCTTAGACATGCCGGTTTCCTCACGATGTTTTCCTTCACCGATGTTGATCAGCGGAGATGAAACAATTCACACAAAGATGTGTGATTTCTGGCACGACCAGGATTCGAACCGGCGACCTTATTTTTCTAAGGCGAGGCCCGTACCGCTGCGCCACCGCTGCTCACAATTATTCATACCCTATCGTCACCCTTATTTGTAACATGGAAACGAGAGAAGTTATTTTACCTTCTAATGTGTGGTTATATTTTAACCGCAGAAATTCTCATTAAAATTGGAAGTCATTATTCATTACCTACCTGCGGGTAGGGGAAATGTAAGCTCATCTCGAAGTTATTAAAGGTTGATTCACGACACTACGGTACGCAGTCATTCGCTTCACAATGGCACCCTTAGATTTAAATTATTCAACGTGAAATTGGTAGGCTGCCTGTCAACGTAGAACGTCTAGAAATTCCATTATGATTTAATTATGATTTTCCATTTTGATGTCGCTTCTAGTAGGCACTCAGAGCGTTTACTGAGCAATGTCCATATATGACTCTGATGGGTCTCACACTTACTCCTTGATTTTTTTTTCTTTAATAATATACAGTGGGACATGAACACACACGGTCATCTGATCCCAAACTAAGCAGAGCTTGTACTACGGAAACTAGATAACTGGTAATATGCTACATATAATACTTGTTTCTTATTTTTTCTTTTTAACTGTTTTCAGTTATGTTTTTTGTCTCACTTTTCATGTGTTTTTTTTATCATTTGATTCTGTGCGTCCTGTCTCTGTCAAATAAATGCTTTTTTTTCCTTTCTTCTTTCTATTATTATGATTTCATTTGATATGATACATTTGTGTGATGAACATGTCTGTTTGTCTTGTGTCTGGGTGTAATTATCTATATTTAAGTATGTATTCACAAAAGAGAAATATTACTAGTTATCTAGTTTCCACGGTACAAGCTCTGCTTAGTTTGGGATCAGATGGCCGTGTGTGTTAATGTCCCACTATATTATTACTCGTATTATTATTAAAGTCGAGCCGAGTCTATTGACGTTGAGCAATTCCGCTACCCCGATTTTTCCAAGTAGGTAGATATAATAAGGATGTACTTATAATTAGGATTCGAACCAAGTACCTCGCGCTGTTAAGCGAACTTTTATCACTAGACAAACGAGGCAGTTTGCTGATCCTTACTAATACATACATATTGCCGATTATCTGGTTTCCATAGTACAAGCTCTGCTTAGTTTAGGATCAGATGACCGTGTGTGGTGTTAATGTCCCACTATATTTATTTATTTATTATAGATGCGAATGTAACTCTCTCTGTTGCTCTCTCACGCTAAAACTACTGAACCAATTTAGATGAAATTTGATAAGGAAGTAGTTTAAGACTCGGGAAAGGACATAGGATAGTTTTTATCCGACTGCGTATAAAGAGGTTTATCAGACAGATCCGCGGGCGGACAGCTAGTTCAATACAAAATTTTTATCTCTTACTATTATAGTTTGACATTTCATATTCAATTAGTGTAATTGTCACATTCTCTCACTGAAAGTGTCGACATTGGTGTGACGTTGCCGAGTCACATTTCAAATTACTGTGACAATTTACTCTGAGGTCATTTAACGTAACATGAATTCACTAATGGCGTTACACAATGCTTATTTAATTGGATCTTATTTATCTTTAGCTTTAAACAGCATTGGCGAAGAGTCTTCCCTTTAAAAAATGAAAATATATTATTTCGAACACAACGATTCATATCATGTTAGTAAAAATATGCTTAGGACTATGTTAGTAAATAAATTAATAAAAAATAACAAATAAATAAAAAAAATATTGTTTTTTTAGTACGAACACTCACGCGCTATCAGCTGAGCTAAGCGCTCAGGTCACTGACTGTTAATTTTACGTCGCGCGCTTTCATCGATATTATTACAAATAGATCATCACATAATATTACGATTAGACAAGAAAACTAACCAACTTTTCAAGAGTAAGCGTAGAGCGGAGGTAATTTGCAGCACACGTGTAATTTTAATCTTCTCCAGGGAGTCATACTTATTAAGTACGTCACGTGAATTAATCATAACATAATTCAGCGTCGAGGTTGAATCATTTGTGTATATGTACAGATAATATAATACTAATATACTGTTGGTATATTATGTTAGGAAAACAGCAAATTAATCCGTTTATGGTCCGAATATAATAACTTTCTTAAATAAACACAATTTAGCAAGTCAAATAAGTTATTTACTCAACTAAATTGCTTAATTCACTGAAGTAAAGTTGATTTGAGAAGCGGTGGCGCTTAGAAATATAAGGGCGCAGGTTCGATTCCCAGTCGTGCCCACACATCTTTGTGTGAATTATAGATTTTATAACAGGTAATGTTAATCATGCATTAAAATTAAATAAATTAAAATAAATAATAATTACATATACATTAAAACGCAACGTTCAGCTGTACACACGCCTCGCGCTGCATATGCGCTATCACAGCTTGCACATTGCACGGCGGCGGCGT
This sequence comes from Meganola albula, assembly GCA_936450015.1. Taxonomy (NCBI): domain Eukaryota; kingdom Metazoa; phylum Arthropoda; class Insecta; order Lepidoptera; family Nolidae; genus Meganola; species Meganola albula. Next base: position 13,299,736 of record OW388145.1, on the reverse strand, counting down.
ATGCACGCTCAAAAAACGCGCACGCGTACTTGCGCGGACTTTTCATTTCGATCAAAATGAAAAGTCCTCTAATGTTTAGTTGTAAGAAGTGCCGGTTCTTAGATGGTCCTTTCTTATACCAATAAAGCAGCGCCGCGGTGAAGAAACAATTCACAACCTAGGACTGAAATTGTGACTTTGAAAGAGCTCATATGCTCATACCACTGCGCCACTGTTGATCACTGTTTCTACTCCAATTTATTGTCACTTTATTGATATTCTGTGCAAGCTCACCGAACGGTTCAATCATAAAACGCGTAACTTAAATCGCAGTATAGGCACTTCATCTTCACCACTCTAGATTATTACTGTCCAAAGGATACCTGCCATAAAAAGCAACGAGACAGAATAAAACTGTTTCCACAGTAGCGCTCAGTCTGACTACACACTACGCGTGCGCGTTCTTCGAGCGTGTGTACGCCACCGTAACGCGTGCAAACCGCGGTAGCGCGTAATCAGCGTTACGTTTTACCAGTGTGAGGTGTATTACAGTGTGAAAGCTGAGCGTTGCGTTCTATGAGCTACTGGCCACAGGAAACCTTGTCGTCACCCGGCACCCCACCCGGTAGGCCGGTTCCTAGTCATTAGTTAGCCGAAGCATTAGTTACCAACCATCTACTAATAAGGCGTCACCTAACGTCGTTAAATTAAGTCGTTTTATTGTTATAAAAAGCGGGAAATCACCTTATAATCGTACAACGCCCTCTGTGTCAAGTTTGACAACGCATAGTGATGATGGCCCGCCATTGTAGCGCCACGGGTATGTTTGCAAACGCGTGCGTGGACAGCTTTTACTCCATTATTCAAGCATCAAAATCAATCTAATTATTTAAACCCGAAATAAATAATATATTGTTATTATTAGTCGATCACATCACGCACACACTAGTTACTGTGACAAGGCTCGGCGACACTCACGCTGTGTAGCGGTTTGACGCGGGCGTTCGCGTCGTTCACACGCTCGAGGAACGCACACACCTAATGTGTGGTTAGCCTTACCTATGGTAGATGTTACGATTCTACTCACGTAGGTAATAACCCTTCTATTGTTTACTTGTCTCCGTGTTGCTGTATACAAAAGGGAGAACGGGAAATCAATAGTGTTACGGTTAGCTGCATTTTGTTGAAACTAGGTAGTAACCTGTACTTAGGTAGTAATGAAGCTTTGTATCTGAGTTTACGAAAGTACGACTATTTAAGGCGTCTATAATTATTAATAGATTATCATTCCTCTACTAATTGCTTGGACAAGCCTAAAGAACTTGAGCTTAGGTAAATTGATAAAAAAAACTATTACATTTCATGTTACGGAACTGCAATTATTTGAACGATATAAAAATTAAATAAACAAATTAATAGATCAGATACGGTAATTAAACTCAAAGCAAAAACATGTGCTATTCAGAATACTTAATCGCGCGCAGTGACGCGCCAGGCGCCACACACTGTCCAGGAACTGTGATTTTTACGAGAGTACGAAAATGGTTGTTTTGATAGAAACTTTACTGCAACAGCACTGCAACTGAACTTATTTAATTACGTGAATTAGCATATTGATCGCGAAAATGCGCCCTGGGGCGCATTACAGTTCAAAAAATTTACGCGTTGAGTCGTCACGAGGCGCGACGCTTGGGCTCCGCGGCAGTATGAGTTGAGAGAGACCATAGATTTAACATAATATTATACCACTTTTCGTACAAAATCTATGAGCGAGACTATAATTCGCCAGCGCCGGATCGATAAATAAAGCATATCTATCGCCGCATCTAAAGCAAAAAAACATCCCTACCAATATTATAAATGCGAAAGTAACTCTGTCTGTCTGTTACGCTTTACCGCAAAAACTACAGCACCGATTTGGATGAAATTTGAGACCCGAGAAAGGACATAAGATACTTTTTATCCGACTGCGCAAAAAGATGGTAATGTTTTGGCGCGATAACCGACATACACGCGGGCGAAGCCGCTGTCGGAAAGCTAGTATTTAATAAATTTTGTATTTTATTATCGTGCCGTGTTTCCAAATTCCTTTATAATACAATATTCCTAAAGAAAAAGCAATTCGCTGTGATAAAGATTTATTACGGCACAGATTCCATTGTCTAAGTGACAGAGGTTAAGTCTTGAACAGCTATTATGAGGGGAAAACGGGGAAAATGACACAGAAAATAATTGAAAGGGAAAACCAAATTGCTACAAAAAGGAAAGTCTACCAACTGATATAAAAAGTCTAATAATGAATATCATTATTTAATAATACTTACTCCAATATAATAATACGTTCAGGCTGCATTTGGGGTTTTTCAGGCGCTGCAGGGCATTCTTAATGTTTGCAGAGTCGTACACAGAAGTGTCCTCCTATCTGCAACGCTTTCAGAATATTATAAAAAATCACGTCATTCACAGCCAGACTTCCCGAGATTGGGGTAACCCCTAGCCAGACACCTTTAAAATTTCTATACAATATGTGAACTTTAAAAAATTGCCATGATGGTTGTAGTGCCAGTATGACTATAGGCCGACCGTTTAACTCGCGTATCGCCAACTGAGGTACAAAGTCATAAAACAATAATTAAATCTCTTAAAGAACTATTTAATCACAGATAAAAGTAATGTAAGACTATTCGTCACTAATATCCATATCGTTTGAATCATCATCACTGTCTGTGCAACTTGAGGATACAGAATCTTGGCGATAGACGATACGCGAGTTAAGCGGTCGGCATATAGGTAAGTAGCCAAACTCCTAACCAATACATTGGCGTCCAACTGGAGCGGTAATTATTCATTTTGTTTGTATTTATTAAGGCCATTTCACATATTTTCAGACTGTTTGTATCAAAAGTTATTTGTTAAACTAAAATTAATTAATACCCGTCCGTTTGTTATCAAATAAAATGGGTTTTTGAACAAAAGAGTTATCTGTGTTCAAATTTTCACCGCAACGCGAAACAAAGGATGAAATATCAATGATTACAAAGGATTAAAATTGGTGCACTGTGAAAACATAGTTGGTCGATACCACAGATAATATAATACTATACATACTATTATACATAGACTTATAATAATAGTATACATACATAGTCTTTTCAGATTTCATAGTCACGAATGACTGTTTTTATTCTGCTATGAAGTTTTTATTCTGTACCATCATCTATTAATGTGTAATCATTGTAAGAACTCACACATTTAGCGAATCGAAACCAAATCCATTATCGTAAAGTTACGTCGAATGGGTAAGTAATAGGAATCAATAAATCACACCTTTCCATCGCATGTGACATGTCACAGGGCCGCAACTGTGTCGCTATGAAAGATACTATTTTAAGTAGTATTTTCTTAAATTTATTTGCCCGCGTGGTATCTATTGGGATAAAAAGTAACCTATGTGTTAATCCCTATTATAAATTTCATTCCATTCCATTTAGTAGTTTTTGCGTGAAAGAGTAACAAACATCCATACATTCTTACAAACTTTCGCGTTTATAATATTAATACTATAAAACACATTGAAATAAAACTATCTGTTCCTTCCAAGAATGCTCCGTGAAGCTATTGAAATTAAAAAACATCCTAATTTTAACAGAGAAAATGGTTGGAATATAGGTACCACCAGCTTGGGACCCAGTGCTCAATTTACTTGTACCAAAACCCAAGCAAAATCAACTCAGAATTCAAGACACTGTGAGCTCAGTTTGCATAAATCGGAACGCAACTTAAATATTAATGTTTGGAGGTAGTCAGTAATAATTGTGATAATATTTTTGGACGTCAAATACCTCAGTCCACCCGTAAACATGAAGTCTGAAAAGACTTTGAAACGTCGGGATCTAAAATAAACCGCGATAAAGTCCGTTAAAAAGTAGTTTTATTTCAATGAATGATATTCTCGTAAATCTAAGACAATACTACCTGTATACCGCAATAAAATTCTTTAAAAGTATTTCTATTTTAAGTAAGTAAGTACTTTGAGTACGTAATAAATCGTTTGAACAACTAAATGAACTGAATTTAAATGAATATTTACCGTAAATATACGCCGATTGGGTAAGCAATGGGAATCGATAGATCACACCTTGCCTTTGTATGTGTCATTTAACAAGGCCGCAACTGAATCTCTATGAGAGATATGGGGAGTTTAAATTTGAAACATCTTTTGGGGGCTGAGTCACCTTCGTCCGTGGGAGTGCACCTTTTATCTAAATCCCCACACGTGGTCCCCGGGTGGTGCTAATCAGGTGACAATCAATCAACTGGTAATTATGTTTACTGGCTATTAAATGGTGGTAAGCTTTGGCCGTGGTTAGTGACCACCTACCAGACAAAGCTGCACCTCCAAGCGGCCTTGCCGTGTTCCGGTGCGTTATCTGGGGACACCATTAAGGGGGTGGGTCGGATTTTTTGCTCTTTATGGTTTCTAACCTCATTCCACTGTCACCTTCTCACCGAAAATCATTCATTATCACGAGTGAAACGGTATATTCGACGGGCGCGTCCCATCGTAGACTACCTCATTGCTTAACATCAGGCAAGTTGTGGTCAAGCGCAAGCTTATTGCAGAATAAGAAAAAAATAAGTCTAAGTTACTTCTGTCTCCCGCTTTGCCTGAAGTTGTCGACTTCCCTCCGATGCTGCTGCGGCATCGCTGCTATTGTTTTAGAAGTTTAATTAATCATAATTTATGAAAGGAAAGTATGATCAATCATAATTGTTATATTTTTGCGGTGGGCAACCTATTTTGACATAATCAATTTAAATTTGACTCGACACTTCCATAATAATCAAACTTTTCAACTTATTATAGTTCCGATTAAATTCGTGCGGTATCCAAGACAGTTTAGGTGTCCCGGGATTTGGCCGAGTTCAAACCAAGTCTCTTCACGGCACCACTGTTGATCTTGGCTTAGAGGAGTATCAGTGGCGGGATTAAATAAGATTAGGACTGGAAGTCCGCCATCTTGGACCGGAATGCCCAACAACTTCACATTTTTCAGTACGGTGGGCAAAAATGTTTATTCGATATAATAATCACATCTTGATGAATAAAAAATGCGTCCTTTCAGTGAGATTGGAAATTTGGAGTCAAATATGGTTACAATTTTAGGTACAAACATATTTTATTAACTTCGGACGAAAAAAGCGATGTTATCAGTTAAAACGTGTATTTATATCCGTGTTTATGTATTTGTGTTCAAGTTTGTGGCATTCAAGCCCGTAAATTTACTTAGGTAGGTAGCTGTATGTAGCTACAAACCTAAGTAACTTAGGTAGGTAGCTTTTTTCTTTTATATATCCTAAGTAAATTTTTCGACATCAACCACTTTTCCTTACATTTTAAAATAATACTATTGTCTGTGGTTTCATATTTTGTGCTGGCGTTACTTTTGCTTGGTTTTCGGTATGAAGTTAGTCGCGAGTCCAGTCCTATTCTTACTTGAAACGCATAGTACTTAGGTTCATCATTATCATCATCAGTCTATTTTAGTCCACGGCTGGACATAGGCCTTTCCTAAAGTACGCCACTGAGCACGATCCGCGGTTTTTCTCATCCATTTCTTGCCGGCCGCCCTTAGTCCTCTGTCGGATCACTTCATTTCGTATTTGATCTTTCAGAGATATCTAGGTTAAGTCACAATAAAAAGAATCAAAACCAAATACATTACCGTTAAGATGCGTTGAATGGGTAAGGAATGGGAATCGATAGATCACACCTTTCCTAAGCATGTGTCGTGTCACTGAGCCGTGTCGCTATAAGAGGGATGGGAAGTTTTGGGACACTGGAAATCGAAGAAACATTTTTAAGTTTAAATATATGTATGTTAGAGCAGCACTATCGGCCTCGCCTTTGAAAAAAATGTCGCGGGTTCCATCCCTGGTCATGCCCACATCTTTGTCTAAATTATTTAAATCGGCGAAAGAAAGCATCGTGAGGAAACCGGCGTGTCTTAGAACGGAAGTGTGGATTACGGTACGGCCTTAACTCTCTCAACTCGTAAGTCGTGAGAAGACCCTGTGACGACCCGACCTACTCGCGCAGGCTGGTTGTCATAATTTTAGACCCTACCTAACTAGATACCTAGACTGACAGAAATCAACCTACCTAACTCGGATAGAAAAACCTAACCCTCCTATAGTAACTACTCTCCTAATATTCAGTTTGATGGATCCCAGACCTAACGTAAAGAAATACCTATAATTTTGCCCACTAGAAAAGCCTTATACCAGTTAAAGATCTATTTGGTATGATTTAGTGTACTTACTTAAACTCTAGATGCATGTGCTCGAAGAATGAGGTGATGTAGACTATTACACCGACTTGACAATGATTTGTGTTACTTTAAGAAAGGTTTACCTGCCTAAATAAGCCTGAAGGACCTTTGATTTACTAGGGGTATTGGGGTGATGAAATGATAAGACATAAATTTGTTTATAGACCGGAAATAGCAAAAGACCCTCAGGAGAGGATCTGGCAATGAGTCTACTGAGGGCTGGAAAAATTACTTTGAGGAAAACCCACGAAAACCTCGCCAGTCTTTTATATTTAAGAATATTAACATTGATACACTGTAAAATTACAGTATTATAATAATAATAAACTTGTCAGAACCTTATCTCATACATCGTATACAATGCTATTATCATCCTCTACTCTATAATCCCTTAGTATTTACACGCTACGTCTATGAACTGTACATATAATAAACAACAATAGTCACATCAACTGATCAGAGCATGTGGTTGTGTGGATGAAACGTAGGGCAAATCAAATAGTGCAATTATTAATAATACGATGGTAGGTGTACGCACATTCTACCACTTGCTCTGGCAAAGATATTATACTTAGCTTTACCCTGGCGCTCGGTACAGCTTCCGCCTCTCAACTTCTCGTCACAATAACTGACTCTACTTTATTTATTAAATTAACACATCGATAATACAAATATTATTACTACATTGATAATACAACAACTGTTACACTATAGTTTAGGCCCAAACTTTACATAGATTTAGTACTTAGTTTAAGATATACTAATACGCGTCTTAACACAAAGACTCTACTTCGCAACCTCTCAGACCGACAACGAAACCAAGATTAGCTTTCCCAAAATTAGCACGCCACCGCCGGGACCCGCGTAGTCCCCACACTCCTCCCCTCTCGCGTGGCGTCCTTACACGTTCCCACGATTTCTCCAAATTCCTAGTAACAAAAAATATTACAATCTTAAGTAATTTGTAAACTGCAGCCATCTGCAAGCAATAACCGATGTCTTCGCAGCGTCGGTGATTGTAACCCGAGACTAATGTTTTTTGAATTCTGTAAATTTCTAATGGCTGTCCGACAAACTTATTGTTTTTAGAACCAATTGTTCACAGCATTCGGCCTTTATTACTAACATCTGCAGAAAAAGCGATATTCTTAGTATTTTGTATAGGGTGAGGGATGTTCTAATGGATACCTATTTGGTACCATCACACGCCACCCCCAAATGAAGATTAAGAGTTAACCTTAACGATTAAACTTCATTTCCAATTTGAACTTTATTAGAATGTGTTAGGTTATAATCGAAATAACCTCTTGTAGGAATTGCCCTTGCCTCTTAAGTTAATTAAAATCTTCATATTATTAGGTCAAAATGGAACATGCTTAACAGAAAATGTCACTATGACCAGATCTTAATTTGTGGATAAACCTTCAGAAAGTTACAGTTAGGTTACAAGGAACGATAAAACTTCATATTCCAACTTGAACTTTACTAGAATGTATTAAGGTATAGTCGAAATAACCCCCTGTAAGAATTACCTTAGCCTCTCTTATTTATTACCAATGCTTACAATGTTATGTTTAAATTGAACATGCGGACCAGAAAATATCACAACCCCATCATTACAGCTGAATATACTTTCAGAAGGTTATAGTTGAAATAACCTCGTGTAGAATTCGCTACTGCCTCTATTTTTTTCCTCAAAGCTTACAGTATTATGTTTAGATGGGATAGGCGGAAAGAAATATCACCACCCCCAGATCATTACAGCTGAATAAAATTTCAGAAGGTTATAGTTGAAATAACCTCATGTAGAATTTGCCTTCGCCTGTCCAGTCAATCAATGCCATAAAATATTTGGTCTAGGAGGAACAGACGGAATAGGAATCAACACCACCCCCAGATCATTATAAGTGGATGTACTCTGACAGTATAATTGTGCCTTCTTGTACATTAAATCTGCACCACCCCCTGATTAGTAAATTCCTTGATCATCATCTAGGATTCAACATATGTACTAAGATAGTAAGGTAAAGAATAAAGATATTAATTTAATTTGGCTTAGCCTGGTTGTATGTATGTTCACGCTCCCTCTCGCTCGACTTCGTAGGCAGCTGAAGTTCAGGACCCTGAAGCACCCCTCTGCATCACAACCAACACTCGTTCAACTCATCGGGCTGCCCTCTGCATGTGGTGCGCTGTAATTCTGCTTATCAACAACGACAACACAATGCTTCAACACTTCGGAGCTACTGTAACCAGTTTTACAAACAAGTTAATATAAAATCTCCATTAATTTTACTTGTAACATCTATGTACAACATAATACAGCCTTATAATTCGTCAAGTCGGTCTTTGCCCATTAAGAGTTTTTCTTTTCTCTGCCCAATATACATCGGCTGGCTGTGGCTATGCGCATAGCTATTGTTTTTTTTTTTGATATATCATCATTTTATTTGTTCCCCCTTTGTAAATTTTGCTTGGTTTTTGTTTATTTTTTTGGTGAGATCTCACAAATTATTAAGAGCCATTTGCCGGAATAAATTTAGCATCATCATAGTGCTTGCCATTTGTTTTTTTTTTGTTCCAAGTTGGATATACAAGGTGGACCGGAAAGGCTATATCATGCCTTTTATTCTACTTTATTTGAGGCATATGCAATGGTATTTTGGCGTCAACATTTTAAGTAATTCCGATTTCTCATATTCATTAGCGATGTCACTAAATTATCTGGATCCAAGTATAGTATAGCCTTTACGATTCATGATGCATATATTATTATGTGGGCTGCGCGGGCGTCAAAAGTCTTTAGATTCCGGGCGAAACGCATACGCCAGAAATATCCGGCAGAGGCCGAAATGGCTATACCAGGTATCACTGGAGTAGGAGAGACGCTTCTGCTGGTCGTCTAGTGGAAGCATCTCGCCCGCTCGTCAGATACTCGCCTAGTGAATTCAACTACTCTAGTAGTAGGCAATTTACTAGGAATATCCGTCGGTGGCAAAGGCGCTTGCACACCGGAACTGGTAGAGCGATACGCGTACACACCAGTACCCAGTGAAGGCCACTCCCGTCTGTATACTGAGAACAACTAGTAATGGCCACTTACTAGATGCTACCAGCAACCAGGACAAGGTGTCTATTCAAAAGAGAGCCAGCCTCAGAATCGTTAATATATATAGAAAATACATAAACATACAGGCTGATAAAATGCAAATAGAATTCTAGAATGCTGAAATATAGTTATATTATGACAAGTAATAATGCTTGTAGATAACTATGACATGCATATATCTGTGCAATAAGATTTATTATTAATCTATCTATATCATTAATAAACCAATTAGATTAGTAAACTTAAATTAGATCCTAGTAAAACTGCAACAACACAGCAGCCGCTCCTTTCACTGCGCTGGCTAAAGAAGTTAAGTATATATTAGTAAGGCTAAACTACAAGATTATAAAAAGTCTGCAACAGCCACAGCAACTGCTCCCTTTTATGCTATTCTTAAAGAAGGACAATACTTAATAAATAATAACCTTGTTCGAACCCATCAACGCCTCTTCATTGCACGTGTACTAATCCTCTGCTGGACTTTACTTAGAATAGGATTATTTAGTTTTTTACTGTCTAAACTATTTTACCTGGAATGCCGACATCATACACGCCGAAAATTCAAAGTAATTCACCCATTGTTCATTATGATTTTCTTACACATGTATAGCATGCAATTCTGAGTACTTCGTTATTAAATTAGCTGCCCCACTCAAATTCATCTCGGTTGGTCGTAACAAGATCTTATATGTAAGATCTTATATGTTTTCTAGGTAAATCAGGTATTCAACACTAAAGTAATTTACGGATTCGATCCAGTAATTTCTGGGTAAGATGTCATACAGCCTCAACCCTCTCTAGACAATTGAGCTTTTCACTCTAAGAATTTATTATTTTTCATCCAGTAGTTTTGAGAACGGCGTGTCAACCAATAACTTATCTACTTTATATTATTCAGCAGCTCTTTTAACCTCGCTAATACCGTGGCTTTGAGTACCTAGTCCATGAATATTTAAATGAATGGACAAAATGCTTAATTCTAATGACCTGTAAGCCTTATTTTTTCCGCATCACCCTTTCTGCATTAATTCTATTCTAATAATATCAATTCACAAAACCAAATCCATGTTCATTTAATCATCATCAATTTCATCTTTACATACATCAGCTCACTGTAAAAGTATATTTTATGATAGGTATAAACAGTTAGTATTTTAACTAGCTTTCCGCCGCGGCTCCGCACCCATAAACTACATATCATGCCCAGCAGTGGGATAATGTAACCTATAGCCTTCCTCAATAAATGGGCCATGTAACAGGGCAAGATTTTTATTTTTAAAATCTGAGCTGTAAGTTCTAAAATCAGTGCGTTCAAACTACAACTTTTCACCTTTATAATATTAGTACAGATTATTCAATCTCCTCATTATAAACCTAGAAATAAAATTATGTTTAATAGCATTATAGTTTAAGTTACCGAAACAGGTTATACTTTAATCTAGTTGGGACTAGCCGCCACATTTCCCTTAGAAATAAATAGTTATTTCACTCCTTCAGAACAAGACTACGAAGTCATACGCTATATTTATTTAGGTGTAACATTATTGGATGCCCAATACATAGCAACAAGTAATTATTTACAATTTTATATTGTAACTAGTCCATGTGTAACCAATCCAAATTTATCCTTCCCTTTCCTCATTATTAGTCACTCTTACGTCTCTTCCTTCAATAAGTCTTTTAAATTCAAGTTTACTCATGATTATTACGGATATCTTTCTTTACAAGAGTCTCCTCACAACTCTCAAATGAGATCGCGGGTTTTCTTATTTCAATATATAATTCTAATTTATTATTACAATTGTAATGTCAGACAAAGATATGAGAGCTAATTCTAAAGTGATTGCTATTTATTTTAATTTCAATACTCCGCTCTATTAATGTGGAATACTACCCACTATCACCACATGTTTTTGCTCTCATCATGTCCAATACACATGTGTATAGTTACTTTAGTTATTTTTTTGCCATTAATATGGTCCTTTCTAAATGTTTATTGACCATCTGCAATTTTGTCCCGTTTGTTTAAAACAACCCAAACATTTGGTGCTTGCCGACTACCTCTAATTCGTTTATAACCCGACGCAAACTAAATCTATTGTATTTTGTAACAATGTACCTCCTCGTGGTACTTTACCTAGCGTAACTATTTACGTCAACTGCATCTATTATCCTCATCACTAACATCAACGCAATCTATCATAAGGTTGACCTTTTATTCAATTATTTATCTCTTATTACTTTTAAGCAGCTTAATAAATCAACTTATTATTATTATTTTCCAAACTTACGCGTAACAAATTTGGTAAAATCATAACAGTATAATATAATATATTCTGTTACTGTTAGAATCGTATAAATATTACATTAACAGTCGCTACAATATTCTTTGGAATCGAACCAAATTTTAAATACTAGGTAAGCCCTTTGTAAAATACTTAGATTTATAATCAGAATATAAAATTGCTTCTTGGGATTTGAACCCGAGACTTGTAGATTACATATAATAATATTATCCACAGCTGCCATGCCATGCCACACTAGTCCACAATGTATGCTTTCAACACGTGTTCTGGTTTACCTACGTGGTATTTTTCTTTGTATACCTCATCGTTCTATCGTCCTCGAAACCCTTTATAACTAAAATACATCAAAATCGGTTGAGCTGTTTCTAAATTACACTTACTGTTTGTGTTATGTAATTAGATGTAAATATCAACATTTTTCTCCACCTAAAGTTCCGGTGAGTGTAGGTAAAATTATTACACATTACTTTACCGACATATCTTGGTCTCAATTGATTGGCAAGCCCATCGCCATTTGTCAAACATACACACACATTTAAGACATTCCCGTTTGGGAATTCAGTACCATTCGCCCATTCAATAGTTCGATAATTTGACCCGGGATTCGAACTCGGGATCTTTCATCAATCCAACCAAATTTGCTGGTATCAGCCCACCGCCACATGATTTAACTAATATTAATCAGCTTCAGATAAAGACACAAACGACATGAGCCCAGACACGCCATACATCTTTTTTTTTTCCACAACAAGTTTGTAATGTAAACCCCGTGCCACATTAAAATTTATGTACTTTATAATTGGCGAATGATTCATATAAATTTACTTCATGTAAGGACTACAATTTGTGAAGTGACATTAATAGATTGAACCATTCTTGCTACAAGTCCTAGTCAAATTAGTCTAAATTTAAATAATATTTTTCAGGTTGGGTAAATTAATGGTTGAGTGGCCTTTCCAATTCCTGCAATTTCCTGGTAATTTACTTGTGTTTTCGTTTAATATGAGATTATTAGGAAACTTAATTTAAGAACGCAAGTTCATCCTGGTGAAAGCTATTTACACGCTTTATCAACACATTTGTCCAATACAACATGATTATCATCCTCGTTTAATGCTACACTGATCTACTGAAACTGAACTGACTGACTGATCACTAGGTATACATCATATAAATTTTACCAGTTTTATCAACTTCTTTGGACAATAATGTGTTATTTACGAATTAGGATAAATTTCGTAGGTATTAACATCTTGGTTATCAGTCAATTAACAAACCTTAATAAGTTCTGTTATATGATACTAATAAATTGTTTTTAATACTAAAATTTATTGTAAGATTATGTATGTAATATGGGTTGATACCTAAAATAATCATATACTATTATTATTATTAGTTTTTTTATGTCCAGTACATTTGTCCTTTACGCAGTGTGCTATTTAAATTGACTATATGTCTTTTTAAATCTTCCGATTAAAAGAGTACACTTCATTTAAATTGGCAAACTGATTTCTTATACTCTCTTACTTAGTGTATCTTATCTTAACTTTGATCAATTACTAATACTCAAATACACAATTTGAATAACATTTTAAGTTCTAACTTTTCCTCTAAGCTAATACACGCCATTATTGGTTCGTCTGTTGATTGCCTCGAATACTTAATACATGGGAACTGAAACTATAAATTAACAACTTCCTGTAAGTCCTAATATTTAGAACAAATTGTTATGAATAATCCCGTAATCTGCACATCTCGTCGGCGGGACTTCTCGCGTTGGTCGGTCTGCTAGAGTTAGTAATCATTATAATTTATAATACTTATCGGTCAGGAACGCCCCGCGTCTCTTTTTCTATCGCCTTTCGTTTGGCTGCAAAGCATGGCTGTGCTAAATAAAATATGAACTTAGGTTACATAATAAGTTCTGACATATTTACTCCCTCCTAGCAAGTCAAAGGTCATAAGAATGTATTTACTTGGAAAGTAGTACAATTAATTTCGTGATCGTCTCTAAGCTTGTAAATTATTAATAAATATTTAACTACCACACAAATTCAAAGAATAATTTAATTATTAATATTGTCTACGTTGTGTTTGTTAGCGTGTAGCGAGCCCATCCTCAAGTCACTGTTGAGTCTCGTCATAATAATATCTAGCCATGGCGTAACTCTATGTGGAAGTCCCGCTAATCAAAAATCGTCACCATACCTATCCTAACAACTAGGATTTCAAGTATTTAAATTTTTAAATACATCTCTCCTTCGATTTAACTTAAATATCACGGAGTAATTTCGTGTTAGTAATATCTGTTTGGAGATATTAAATGAGTGTTAAATTGGCTAGTTTTAAAAGTGATCGTTGTGATTTTGTAGTAACTCAAACACTTTTATCTAGGGGTAAAGTTTTGCTTTACTGATACCTAGATCCTGGCGCACGGCAACACGTGTGACGACCCGACCTACTCGCGCAGGCTGGTTGTCATAATTTTAGACCCTACCTAACTAGATACCTAGACTGACAGAAATCAACCTACCTAACTCGGATAGAAAAACCTAACCCTCCTATAGTAACTACTCTCCTAATATTCAGTTTGATGGATCCCAGACCTAACGTAAAGAAATACCTATAATTTTGCCCACTAGAAAAGCCTTATACCAGTTAAAGATCTATTTGGTATGATTTAGTGTACTTACTTAAACTCTAGATGCATGTGCTCGAAGAATGAGGTGATGTAGACTATTACACCGACTTGACAATGATTTGTGTTACTTTAAGAAAGGTTTACCTGCCTAAATAAGCCTGAAGGACCTTTGATTTACTAGGGGTATTGGGGTGATGAAATGATAAGACATAAATTTGTTTATAGACCGGAAATAGCAAAAGACCCTCAGGAGAGGATCTGGCAATGAGTCTACTGAGGGCTGGAAAAATTACTTTGAGGAAAACCCACGAAAACCTCGCCAGTCTTTTATATTTAAGAATATTAACATTGATACACTGTAAAATTACAGTATTATAATAATAATAAACTTGTCAGAACCTTATCTCATACATCGTATACAATGCTATTATCATCCTCTACTCTATAATCCCTTAGTATTTACACGCTACGTCTATGAACTGTACATATAATAAACAACAATAGTCACATCAACTGATCAGAGCATGTGGTTGTGTGGATGAAACGTAGGGCAAATCAAATAGTGCAATTATTAATAATACGATGGTAGGTGTACGCACATTCTACCACTTGCTCTGGCAAAGATATTATACTTAGCTTTACCCTGGCGCTCGGTACAGCTTCCGCCTCTCAACTTCTCGTCACAATAACTGACTCTACTTTATTTATTAAATTAACACATCGATAATACAAATATTATTACTACATTGATAATACAACAACTGTTACACTATAGTTTAGGCCCAAACTTTACATAGATTTAGTACTTAGTTTAAGATATACTAATACGCGTCTTAACACAAAGACTCTACTTCGCAACCTCTCAGACCGACAACGAAACCAAGATTAGCTTTCCCAAAATTAGCACGCCACCGCCGGGACCCGCGTAGTCCCCACACTCCTCCCCTCTCGCGTGGCGTCCTTACACGTTCCCACGATTTCTCCAAATTCCTAGTAACAAAAAATATTACAATCTTAAGTAATTTGTAAACTGCAGCCATCTGCAAGCAATAACCGATGTCTTCGCAGCGTCGGTGATTGTAACCCGAGACTAATGTTTTTTGAATTCTGTAAATTTCTAATGGCTGTCCGACAAACTTATTGTTTTTAGAACCAATTGTTCACAGCATTCGGCCTTTATTACTAACATCTGCAGAAAAAGCGATATTCTTAGTATTTTGTATAGGGTGAGGGATGTTCTAATGGATACCTATTTGGTACCATCACAACCCGTGCCCAGTAGTGGGACACTAAAAAGGTTAAGGCTCTGGTACGTATTTTAATTATAGGTTATTACAAAACTAACTTCACGAGTGGTGGCTGATTCTTTACCAATTATAAACGGCCCGTTAGAATCTATCTGCTTGGAAAACACCACTTCTAAATGTTAATTTCTGTAAGATTTTTTTACTCTGCAATATTCTTGCTCTTGACTACACATAGCCTGATGTTAATCAATAATGTAGTCTACGAAGGAACACGACTGCTCTATTTACCAAATCACTCAAACACAAATGATTTTCCGTGAGAAGGTGGCAGTGGAATAAGGTTCTATCTGGTTGGAAACCATAAAGGAGCAACAACCCACCCTCTCATATTGTTTCCGAAGACATCGCACCGGAACACAGCAACGCTGCTTGGGGGTGAGTTCACCTGCCACCAGTTTATTGTCACCTTTCTTTTTCATTTCGCGGGGAAACTTTTTGTAGGTTCCACTGAATCAGGGCGTGACACAGTGGGTATGTGAGACTCCGAAGAAGTTTACTCACCAAAACTCTCCGGTGTTCCTTGACAACCCACTTGTCAACAGCGTTTTCTCTTTCGCATTACCCGAACGACGGGTAGTTTATTGCCACCTGATTAAACACAACCGGATTGAAGTTGCACTTCTACAGAAGAAGGTTTAATTTTTATAAAGTCTAAGGTATATTACATCAGCGGAGGGCTATGCCCGCCTCTTTAACCGATGTGGATGACTTAACAGCGACCACTGATAAGACCGGAACAACAAAGAAGAAGATAAGTCACATGTCTTCGAATGTATTGTTAACCTTCGTTTCATGATGGCAATGAAGTTTAACGCCGAAAAACCAAAACCAAACCAAAATTTACTTTAGTAGGAACGTTAGTGTAACCCCACTACAGTAAAAGGTCGCTGAAAACCACTTTACACGCGATTTGTCAATGTCGTACGAAATCCGACGCATAACGAGTATCTTGATTGATATTAATCTACGATTAAGAGGGCGTTTTCAACCTCACATTAATTCTTATCTGTGGGCAACTGTGTCCCTCTTCAATGTCTGTCGTTTTTGGAAATAACATTGAAAATGTCTTTACACTTCTCTAAGTACTGTTACGAACCGAGCTGCCAGCTGAAACTGCTAACAGCACATGTAGCCGAAGAAAAAAAAATTATGATTATTGAATAAAGACTGCACGATTTTGAACCACATTTTTTGACAGCCGGCTGGACGTAATGTCGGCTATTGCAAATGGGAAGTCGGTTCGGCATAGAAACAAAGCAGGTACCAACGACTACCGGCGCTCACATGAATTGGTAGTCATAGGAAGAAAGTAATCTGGTTGGAGCTGGAGCGCACCACTAGAGCACTGCTCACTGATCAGCGGTCTCGAAGAATAGGATCACGGGTTCTAGGTGTGTGGCCTTACCTAACCTCTAGCGTAGCTCCCATTGTATGAATAATCTATTCGTAATAATATACCTACCTAGCGACCGCACAGTGGACCTGATGACCGTCAGTCAGATCAGTATCAATAGTAAACATCTTTCGTTAGCGGTTGCTTCATTTTTTAGTAATTATTAAGTCTTATCGAAATAAGAAATACGTGTATCAGATTTGCTAAAGTTTATTTTCTTAAAGTTTGCGTTTTCTCATTGGTTTGCCTGTATTCGTTAAACTTATAACAGCCCTATTTTTCGTCAGAGATTAAAAAAATACACAACACTTTCGCTATAAGTAATATATATTTACTTATAGATAAAACCCATTAACCCAGGAATTTGTTGTTCACGAAAATGTCTACGCCATTAGTCGAAAATGTCTTAATAGGTGTTTGTATTTATCGTTAAACATTCCATTTGCGACCGAGCAACGATCGGCAGGCTTACTTTTGTCCCTCGCTCTTGCTTAATTAAAGAATTTGGTTCGAGAACTTTTTCGTTTTATTTTAACACTGTACTAGCGCTTGAAAAGACGGTGATAGGTGTATTTTATGGGATTACAATAATTTCTTATTGGACACTTTTCGAGTACTCATACCGAATTTGTAAGCTGAAGAGGCTGTGTGTGGGTCATATCTGCCGCAGAACCAGCAACCATTGGGGTAAACGAGTTCCAGCGTAGGACGCTCTTAGATTAGGTGAAGTACCAACGATCTCTAAGTGTCTTGTAAGAGCTAGATGAGAGTAGCCATGTGCTTTTGGAGAGGCCTATCTCCAGCAATAGCTTAAAATAGGCTGATGATGGACACATATTTAATTTATCTTTGTCTAATCACCCACTTCGCAACAGACCCACCAAGCATCTGCGTAGCGTAGGTTCTAGCCCATTTAAACAGGTCCAGGGGTCATGGATTCGAACACGTCCAGCGCCCCCACTTACATCAAGACTCAAGGTGGTGGCGCGATGTGTTCACCAGACATCGCACCGGGACACGGCAAGGCCGATTGACGGTGCGGCTTGGTCTGGTGGGTGGTCACTAACCACGGCCGAAGCCTACCACTAGTTGATTGTCACCTGATTTGCACCACCCGGGGACCACGTGTGGGGATTCAATTAAAGGTTTACACCCACGGACAAAGGTGACTCAGCCCCCAAAACAGCTATTTTAAAATAAAATGCCAAGATTTACTTGTATTCGTGTTAGTGAGATTGGTATCGAGAATCACGAGTATATCACCTGTATCGCTATTAGAAACACTCGTGGCTTTCATAACCATGGAAATTACTGTAGCTAACTCAATAAAGTACCAAAGTAGTAAGAAAATTTTTTAGGTTGAGATTTTTGATGGCTAATTGGAAAAATGGCACATTTGGTTAAAGTAAAATAGTTCGTATATTTAGTAACAAGCTCGTAAATGTTTTGACCTGTAGTTCTATTAAAAACCTGTAATGAAAGCAAATTCAAATTCAAATTATTTATTTATATGCAAACATGGGTGATTTAAACATAGATGTAATAAAAAAAAACACATAGATATCCATGTTTCGCTGTCACATGGACATGCAAAATCATAAGTAAGTAGATATTACATACACATACAAAAAAAAACAAGAGGTTTATTATTAAATTATTACAAATGTCCACCAGGAATATAAAGCTAGGAAAACTCAAAATGTCGCAAAATTATAATGTTGATGTAAATACAGTAGGTTACATTGCAAAATACATGTATGTCATAAAATAATAAAAAAATTACAATAGGTAATAGTCAAAGTCAAGTAATATATGAATTTTTTATTTAATAATTGCAAATTAATGATAGTTATACGGTGGAAATTCCACGGATACGCACAAAGCGCATTGCCTCCACTTTTACTGTGCGAACTTCCAAGTTGTGGAATTCGCTGTCGGCATCTATGTTTCCCGATATAAATCTGCCTGTTTTCAAGTCACGAGTGAATGGGTATTTACTGGGTAAGCGCGTTCCATCGTAGACTACATCATTGCTTCACATCAGCCAAGTTGTAGGATAAAAAAATATGTCTACGATACCTACAGGTGAAGGAAAAGTTTTAATAGCCTCATATCATGTAGATTAATCAGCAGATTTCCAAGTCCTTGGACAAAAACAAAACACATTATAATATGAACATGCGGGTGTGTGTATACGTCTGCTTTAGGTGTATAATATACACCTAAAGCAGACGTATACACACACACATAATTTTAAATATTTATTTATTTATATAGAGGCAAAATGGCGTCGGATTTTTAACTAAAACCGACGCCATTTTGAATATGAACATCAGTGCCTAGGTATTATTATTTTCTGTGGTGTAGGGCAATGAAATTGGCTGTGAAATTAATATTTAATTGTTTTGACATCATAATACAATGCGGTTTATGTGAAATGTCAATCCATTGTTCTAATTAATTAAAATTAACTATTTGAGTGATATGCTTTATAATTGTTATTTGATATTGAGCTTAACTGATCAGTTTCGTGATTCGCCTGAATTAGCATGAATCAGCTTGAATCGCATATTCCGCTATTTATTAAGGTTTAAACTGCTTCTGGGTCTCACTAACCACACTAAAATAATTTCTGTGTAAAATGGTTTAATATGTTTTGTTTTTTTCTATAATAGACTTACGCTTGACCATTACTTGCCAAACCAATGATGTAGTCTACGATGGAACGCGCTTACCCAGTAAATACCGAATACGTAACTTGAGGACAGGCAGATTATAGCTATCGGGAAACAAATGCCGGCAGCGGATTTGACAACTTGGCAGTTCCCACAATGAAAGTGGTGGCAAAGCGCTTCGTGCGTACTCGTAAAATTTTCACTATACATATAACGGTGGCTCATAGACGTTCCTCTACTTAACCGATGGAAGAAAAGAGGTGGGAGAATAAGATTGGATTGGATTGACTGTATAGTTTTTTCATGTGTGGCATACCTAACGGATAATAAGTATAGATACTTGAGATGGAAATATACTCTACTCTGAGAGCATAAGAGAAGACAAAACCATCGACGTTATTAGCCAAAAATACAGTCCTATTAGATATATTTTCCTATTGGGTTTAAAACCATCAGTTCTAAAAAAACCACGATGAAATCCGTTATAAAATAGTTTTATTTCAATGTGTGATATTTGCGTTAACTTTATAAAATACCTAGTACCTACAATCAACTATAATTTAAAAATCACTTATTTCTAAACACATACCTACATAACTCAAATACCTAGCTTTGCAATTTCCATTTGAAACCTTTCATTTTGATACCTGACTAAATAATTTTGGTTGAAAAATATATACCCATTTGCAATTTATCGTAAAAAATCCGCCAACATGTTTTTTTTTTTTTTCAAAACCTATTTAAGAACGCTTGGGTTATTGAGACAAATGTAATGATACCTGTCGCAATCCTTTCAGCTGATTAGTAGATACGTTGTTACAAAGAAATTTACAAACATACATACATACATACATAAATACATAAAAGACTAGTGGCCCGCCTTGCGCCACCCCGGCTTCGCACGGGTACATATCGGATAAAAAAATAAAATAAAAAAGTTAATTTAAATAACGAAAAACGTTTCAATATGACAGCACAATCCCCATCTGAAAAAAAATTCAATTTGACAACAAAATCCCCATATACAAAAAGATCCGCCATTCATTGAATCCATTTGTTACAAAAAATGTGATAAATGAAGAATCGCTCGACCGATTTTATGCAAAGTTCACATTAACCATCTACTAAATAGTCCGAACAAAACCTAAACATAAGGTTTGGATAGGCGAGCCCGCTCTTGAGTCATAAAATTACAACAAAAAGTGGCATTGATTTTTATATTTAAAGTTACTCACCAAAAATATAACACTTTACCAGTCGAGTAAAAAGATAGATTTAGCTGTAACTGCAAACAATAGCGACAGTCGCCTAATGTTGAAACATTGTTTAATTACTTAGTCACCTGTAGTCAGTTAATTAGCTTCTGTTTATATCTGTTTAAATAAATACGAATAACATTGAAACATTGAAACATTGAAGCATTTTGCTTTTAGCAAAGCTTTCGCGAGTAATGTTGCTGTTTTTAGTTTATTTTCAGCTAGGATTTGTGGAGATTTAAAATGTTTACTGCGTCTTTGGTCTAGAAATTGCGTGACAGTATACTTATCATCATCACCAGCTTATTTTAGGCCAGTTTTGCCGATCCGCGGATACTTTTATCTAGCTCTTACCAGCAACCTTACGAAGAGCGTCACTTCACCGGCTTACTATCATACGTTTGCTATTTCGTGGTTTTCTCAACTCGTTTACCCCTACGTTGGTTGGATCTGTGGCAGACATGGCCGGTCTACTGCCACTTCAGCTTACTAGGTACCTAGGCTTTGTCAATTACTCTGTTTATCTGTTAAATCGCTTCTGATCTAGCTGTTACCAAACTTCTTGTCAGGACCGTCACATTTGCTAATTCGTGACATCCATTCAAAATCTAAAATCCAAATCTTGGTTTAAAATCTCAATAATTACCTAATACGAACCTTTGGGTCAATTAAATATGGTATTAGGAGCAGCAGTGGCGCAGCGGAATCGGCTTCGCTTCTGAAATATAATGCCGCGGGTTCGACTTTGTGTCATTGTTTTATCGCCGCTGCTCAATATTGGTGAAGAAAAACGGTATGTCTAAGAACTAATCATTCAAGGACATTGTGATATCCACCAGCCCGCAATTGGCCAGCGTGTGTGGACTAAGACCTAAACTCTCAACTCGTAAGTTCGTCGAGACCGATGCCAAACAGTGAGACACTAAAAAAGGTTGAATTGAAACATGGAAAATTGAGGTCTGTCAAATAAATGTTCTTAGTTAGTTACTATCGCCAATCTGGTGGAAGTTCCACAAGATTGGTCAGTCTATTGACGTTTATCGGGTGGTAGAACGTGACTGAAATAAACACCAGCAGTTATAAACTGTTGGCCTAAACCTTCGGTACGCTTTCTTGTGTAACATTTTTTGGTTATTTTTCTTCAGTACTTGTAACGGCGCTTAGATGAATAGTTGTGATCATTAAGTAGTAAGGAGGCAGATTTGATACACCTTACGTTATCTCGCTATCTCTCTCTGGTCGGAGTTATTGGTATAAGTGTATCTATTCTATGTAGATTTCACTTATGATTTGTCTTGAGCGCAAACGTCACAAGGTGAGGGTAGTCTAGAGTAACTTATTTAATGGAAAAACTCGCAGTCGTTGTTCGACCGTCAGTCAGAGAGGACGTGGTAGTGCGTAGGCGAGCCAAATACAAGATTATTATAATGTGGGTACCACAATACGTATTCTATAATCTGTAGTAATACACAGAATAAAATGATAAATGGGAAAGATGACTAAATTTTATTTTTGAACTGTGGTACAGTTCATCCCAGTGAAAGAAATGTGAATTAGCTATAGAATTTACCAACAGAACTCACTACCACGTACATATCAAGCTATACATTTCCAGTTTAAGCTGATCTCGCATTGTATAGGATTTCCGTACTATGCGAGGTCAGCTGATACTGGATAAGTATACTCGTAGCTTGATGTGTAGCCGTGTGTTCCACAACTAAATTCTCTATTTTCTCTTACAACCCACAGATTACAAAGGATTAAAAAAGGTTTTACTAATCCTTTAAGGATTTAAAATATGCTCCGAGTATTTTTCTTGGTCGATGGTTTTTCTTTGAATAACTCGATAACATTTATTTCTAAAATACTAGTTTTCATTGAGCCTAATGGTTAGATAAGTTTATCTTTTGCTGTTGTGATTGGTTTGGTTTCAATTCTATTTATGACATAGATTTGAATATAAGACATAGAAATGAATTTCTAAAGGTTGGTGTTCATTGGTGAAGTCGAGCAATGATTAAGGTAGCGGATTCTTAAATGATCAACACATAGGAATTTTCGTCTTTCGCTGTCTGTTACAAGTCAGCCGTAATTACTTTTCGAATGGGTCTACCGATTTTGGTAATGTATGCTCCCCGTACCTACTGCTCCAGTCTTGAGGTGCCTTCGACGAACGAAGCTCGGGATCCTGCCGAGCACTGCTCCTTGATCGGCGGCTTAGTAGAATAGGGTCGCGAGCCTAAGCTATTTTCTTCTAGCAATTCTGTTCTAGTTTGTATCGGGTCCTTATGATTGAAAATGAGACCCAACGTGGATTGGTAAAAATTTTATTTAATTGCCACTTATTCACTAAGAACACAGTTTTAGTGTCACACAGTTTTATCTACATACTAGCTTCCGCCCACGGCTTCGCCAGCGTAGTACTTATTGGGATAAAAATTAGCCTATGTGTTAATCCAGAAAATAAAATATTTATTTGTAAATTTCACCTAATTTCGTCCAGTAGTTTTTGCGTTTTCTTTTACCAAATTTCCAATTCTTACAAACTGTAAGGTTTATATAATATTAGTAGGATATTCACACAGAAAAAGAAGCTTTTCAGGCTAGGGCGCGCGCGCATAGCGAAGTCGCGCTTCGTGATTTTTCAAGACATCAACTGACAATCGTCGCATGTGGTGGCCGTCCGTCTTCTTGACAGATTGATATTTGATTGACATGTTAATGAATTGATAGTCGATTTTAAGTGAATAGTTAAAATTTATTTTTAGTTTGTTTGCCTATATAGGTAGAGGAATGGTTCAAAATCAGACGTGCCAAGTCATCAAGACTGGAGCAATTACTTCCCCACTTCTAAACGATTCTAAAGCAGATACTTATATTCCTTATGAAGAAATAGATAGGTATTTATTTACCTATAGATTAGGTACTTAAGGTCATTTGTATTAAGTCCTTACCAAAAATGTTATGAATTAATGATTTGATTTCTTGTTTTTAACTTTGCATGATCATTTAACAGAAACTCGTATCGTATCTCGTTGTATTTGACGGGCCGGTGGCGTGGTCGGTAAGATACTTGCTTTTCACGCCGCAGGTCGTGGCTTCGATTCCCACCCGAAACAAACATTAGTGATGAACATTTGTGTTTGTGTCGTAAATATCTATTATATGTATATATTTACAAAAGAAAAGTATTATATGTATAGTATACACCAGTTATCTGGTTTCCATAACACAAGCTTTGCTTAGCTTGGGACCAGATGACGGTGTGTGTTATTGTCCCAGAATATAGAAATATTCTTTGCGGCTTTTGTTTATCAAGCCTTTATGCGTTAAATAAGTACCAACTGCTTATCTTAATACTAATAAAAGATAAAATGGTATCGCTAATTGAGTGGTCGCGTCATTGCGATTAATTTTGTATTATCATGATTGATATGAACTGTCACTTTGTTATAACTATGCATTATAAGCTCAATAAATATTGACGGGCCAGTGCCGCAGTGGCGTGGACGAACCTATACTTGCTTTTTTCACCGCAGGTCGAAGGCTTCCCACCCGAGAAGGACATTAGTATGATGAACATATTATTATTGTCTATATGTCTCGAATCCTTAGTATATCAGTTTGAACATTAACAAATCAAAATACAAATTAATCTACAGGAATACAAAAATATTATTAAAAATTAATATTCTGAGACATAATACACCGTCATTTGATCTCATACTGAGCAGAGCTTGTGTCATGGAAACCAGATGACTGATACACTATATTTTAAATGCTACTTTTTTTGTAAATCAATACCTATAAAAGTTAGGTATATAAATTAAATACCTACTCATACCTATATAAGATTCGAGACAGACATGTTTATCACACAAATGTCTGTCTCGGGTGGGAATTAAACCCACGACCTGCGACGTGAAAAGCAGGTATCTTACGGACCACGCCACTAACTTTTCTTATATGTTTAAAGAATCTTAGTTGCAGCTCGACGTTTTGTGACTCGTCGAATTGTGCTCAATGGACGGCATAGGCTCACCCCCTGTTAGGTATGGGATTATTACGTAATTTTCACCTCTGTCTACACCTTTGGGTAACACAGGCGTGATGCTACGAGTATGTTTTGTGATGTAGCACTGCTGTGGAGTCGAAGTCCACTTTGAATGGACATCTTTGTGTTAAGTGTTCACTGTGGGAACATGGACATAGCTGAAAATCAGTTGTGGGTCGCCTCAAGTAGGCACTCACAGCGTTTACTGAGCAATGTCCATGTTTGACACTGATTGGTCAAAGTTTTACTTTTTGTTTTTCTTTCTTTCTATTTAACTGTTTTCATTTGTTTATTTTTTTCTTTTTTCATGTCTTTTTTATTTAGTTCTGTGTGTCCTATCTTTGTCAATTTTTTTTTATTTCTTTCTTTTCTTCCAACGTCCCTCACTAAACTCTGTGAACTCATAAGATAGCTAAGAGAAGGTTCGTGCTACGCAGTGGTAAACTGAAGGTATAAACTAAATAAAATACCACAAAAGGGTTCTTATTTAGCCTAAAATAACAACAACAACAAAACCAAACCACGTTCAAAATGAATAATTCAGATTTTAGTTATCAGCTGCTGGAACGTGCAAATTTGAACGTAATTATTATTATAATCTTTACCAAAGGAATTATGTAGAATTTTGTGAGACTTGGCGTAGAGCCAAGTCACGCCAAGTACCGCCAAGGTGTGCTGGATACCAGTTTGAGGGAAATCTGAACGATTATTAACGGTATTACGTGTTTTATGGTTTGTTTTAGTATGTTTTGGCACGAAAATCAGACTTCCTAAACAATATTTGTTGCAGGTAGAGGTACACATCAAGCTACACAAATCCAGTATAAGCTGACCTCTCATTGTACGGAAATCCTATACAATGCGAGATCAGCTTATACTGTAAACTATAGCTTTATGTGTAGCCGTGTGTAGTACTAAAAGAGCGGTCTATTGCTTTAATTAATATTATAATAAAATATTTGTGGGCCTTAGACAAAGTGTCATAGCGAAGCGATAACGAAAGATTGAAAGGAAGAAAATGACGTGACATTCTTATATCAATCCTATACATTTTGTTTTTATTTATTCTGATATAGGCTTGCGCTGGACTACAACTTGTCTGATGTTAAGCAATGATGTAGTCTACGATGGGACGTGCCCGCCCAATATAGGTAACAATTCATTTGTGATCATTAATGATTTTCGGTGGAAAGGTGGCAATGGAAATACGCTCCATATGGTTAGAAACCTTAAGGAGTAAAAATTCCGACCAACCCTCTTAAATGGTGTCATCAGACATCGCACCGGAACATGGTAAGGTCGCGTTTTTACGTGTATGTAGGTGCAGAACACGTCAAACGGAGATGAAAATCATTTATTCTCGTGTCCCGTCGTATGTCATAACTAAAGTTAGCTTAATAAAAATTTAATTTTTGTTAGGACGGCCAAGTTATAAATTAAAAAATGCCTCTGATAAATGGTAAATGGCCCTTTAGGTGGTCCGACTCGCACTTCACCGTTTTTTTTATTATTTAACTGAAAGGCTAAATATAATTTTGATTCACGTGCCCTAGAATCATGCATGTCACAAAAATTCATTGTCGCTCCTTCTTTGAATGTCAGAATGTCATGTTATACAAACTCAAAGCAAAATAAAGGAACTATTCGCTGGAATGAAAAGAATTTAATAAAGCCCGACGTCAAAACTAAAACAACTTGATTAGTTTTATAAAAGTATGGCACATTGAAAATGTACCTACTTCTTAAATATTTATGACAAGAATAGCGTAGAAAATTGCAACCTTTGTTATAAGCTTCAGTTAACTTGCTGTGTGTAAGTTCAAATTTGGAAACGAAACAGAGTGTGAGTTGGAATTACGCAATCTTATTCCCCCGTTCTTCCATAGGACAAGTAGAGGCTGTGCGCCACCGTTATATGGTGGAAATTTCACGGGCACGCACAAGGCGCTTTCCTACGGCAAGCGGCGGTATCTATTTTTCCCGATAGCTATAATTTGCCTGTCTTCAAGTCACGAGTGAATCGGTATTTACTGGGTAAGCGTGTTCCATCGTAGACTGCATCATTGCTTAACATCAGGCAAGTTGTGGTCAAGCGCAAACCTATTATAGGATAAAAAAACATTACAATTTGATGAATAACGTTTGATTCTGCTGAAATTCGGCATACCTACTAGCATATCTTCGGTGGAATATTCTGCTGTCATATGGAAAAAGGGTGCATCTAACAATTTTTTCGTAACTGAGTTCAAAAGGGTCGGATACAGTGTTTTTTTACCGACTGTGATGATGTTTGTACTATACGTTTCAAATAAGAATAGGATTGGAAATCCGCCATTTTGGAAATCCGCCATTTAATACCTATGCGTATATCTTATTGCCATTCGAGTAAGATGGACATTTGGAGTAGAATATTTAGGTACCACAACACAAAAAGCGATGTTATAGGTTAAAACGTGAGTTTATATTCATGTTTATGTATTTGTGCACAAGTTTGTGGTATCATAGCGCATAAATTTTCTACATAAATCACTTTTCCCTACATTTTAAAATAATATTGCTGTTTGTGGTTTGATATTTTGTGCTGGCGCTACTTTTGCTTGTTTTTTGGTATGAAGTTAGCCGCGAGTTCAGTCCTATTCTCATTTGAAACTGATAGTAACTGTTACAAGAAAAATAAGATGCGCCCTTTTTACTTGTAATGTCAGTATAATAGTCGAAATTACCAAGAAAACTCTAAAAGCATTTCTTTGGGCCATATATGTACTTATTGACGAATAATTTTTTGCTTCATTTACTAAAAAAAACTTTTTACAAATAGTTTCTCTACATTTTTTCAATACCGGTATCTAGCATTAAAAAATAAAGGATTTTAAAGCGATGTTAAACTTTCCTACTAAGTAGTTGCGGAGTGAGATGGCCGTACAAACGGCTACACATCAACCTATGCATTTCCAGTATAAGCTGACCTCTCGTTGTACGGAAATCCTATATATGTAAGATCAGTTTATACTGGAATTGTAAAGCTTGATATGTGTACTATCAAGTCAAGCTCGTGGATGTTCAAGGGTGACCGGTCCGAAGATAGCGAAGTTGAACAAAGAAAAGATGTAGATGAAATCAAAAGACAACGACTCCAAACAACTTTAGTAATTATAGATAGTAGAACTAAGTTTAAAAAACGGCACAGATTAAATGTATATGGTTTGTGCGTTTTGTATATAAAAAAAACGATACTGTTGCCAGTATTTTAATATCTGTGCCGTTACCTAAGTATTTTACCTTTGACTAAAAACATTATTAAATTATATGTGATTACAAATCTAAATATAGATTGTGTCCAATAAAAAATAACGATTTACTTATCTCGTTTCAAATACTTGTAGTAACAGATTTTCTTGAAAAATCCCTACTTTGCCAATTACGGATACAAAAAAAGAATCTACATAGAGAAAGATTTTCAGTGGACCCGGTCTTGATATTTTTGCTCTTAACAAGTGATTCGATATTTTTGTCTGATTTATAGAAGGTGGCGGTTATCAATACAGATGTTTCTGTTTCCCCGAGGAAAAATAATACGGTATAATATGTATTACCTACGTGTATCTATGTATTACTTTGTGGGCAGAAGCGCCTAAACGGATGCCGCGATTTTAATGCAGTTTTTTATTACCGTGGTTTTTTAGCGAGCTCTCTGAGGTACAAGATCGTCATTGCACCAGATTCTTGTGCACTATAGATAGACCGTTTAACTCGGTCGGCCTATACTCTTATTAATTAGATTAAATATAAATAAATAAAATAAATATTCTGGAACATTAACACACACGGTCATCTGGTCCCAAGCTAAGCAGAGCTTGTGTTATGGAAACCAGACAACTGGTATATACTATACATATAATACTTTTCTTTTGTAAATAAATACTTATAATAGATATTTACACCCAGACTCGACACAAACACAAATGTACATCACTAATGTTTGTCTCGGGTGGGAATCGAACCCACGACCTGCGGCGTGAAAAGCAAGTATCTTACCGACCACGCCACCGGCCCGCCGGCCCGATTATCAGTGTATAGATGCAAAATTTACTTGCTAAGAGGTTTACAATATCAGTAGATGCCTAATAACGCTTTGAGTATCTATTACGTTAATGATAGGATTGAATAGGCTTGTAGGAGTTCCTAGAGTAGGTTATAAGTAGGTTATTAGACTAGACTAATGCATAGTCTAGATTTATCGGTAGGTATAGGAAAATGTTTGGTTTTCAATTACTTGTTCTTAAACCCTAACGAGAAAGTGGAATGTTATAAATTTGATATGTATATCTGTGTACGAATTTGTTACTACTTAAGTCCTGAAAGAGTGGATCGATTTTGATGCGGTTTTTGTATTCGAAAGCTAAAATACTAGAGATGTTACTTTGTTAGGTTTCAAGAAAATTAGGCGTCGTCGGGGGTGTCCTTAAATTTTTTATGTAGAGTTATTCATCGATTTTATTTATTAGTGTAGGTACTTATTTAGGGTTTCGGAATCATAAAGAAACAAAGCTTTCTGCTTAGTTTGTCTATCTATAAGCGGTTCGAAGTTGAAAATATTGGTAGGTGCTAAAATATATTGTTTTTGTCGCCAAATTAAATTGCCCTTTGGGGCTGGAGATCTAATTTGCCCCTCTCTTGACTGGGGCTTATCTTATGCAAGCACGCAAGTTAAATAAAATTACTCCAAATTGTTAGTTAATATTACTAAATAAACTAAATATTTAATATTATGAAGGTACTAAATAAAAACATAAAATTGTTACTTTTAACATCGTTTGACGCAAAAGCGCAAGTAAACAGGAATTTTGTTATAAAATTTAATTTTTACGACAGCAATTTGTCTAAACTAGGTTGTGTGAGTTTGTGTGATAAACATGTAGTAGACCTGGGCCCCGAGTCTGGCGCTTTAGATAGTTATCTTTAATAGACATTTTGTCTAACAAAAATGGCGATTTCTGTTGTTTTTCAATCATATCCACCATTGTTTCAACATTTGTCTACTAGATATATGTAATAGAGGTATGTCTAAAGCGTGCAGATGTCACCATTTTTATTAGATTATTGTCTATTAGAGATAAATTTCTAAAGACCTGTGCACGGTCACATTTTATATCTTCCTATAATTTTGCTTATAAATTTCAGCTTCTTATTTCATGACTTTTTTTACGAAGGTACTAATAACTGCAGCATGTAAGGTATTGTAACGGTTTGAAGGGATAAAAAGCATGGTGACATTAAAATTTATATGAAACCTTTTTTTATTCTGAAATAGGCTTGCGCTTGACTACAACTTGCCTGATGTTAAGCAATGATGTAGTCTACGATGGCACGCGCTCGCCTAATATACCGAATCACTCGCGATAACGAATGATTGATTTAGAATTTAAAAATAAGGTTAGAAACCATAAAAGAGCAACAATCCCGACACACCTTCTTAAAAAAAACTAAAGTTTAAAAATACCTACCTACAAGCTTTCCACCCGCGGCTCCGCCCGTGCGTATGTCAGTTATCGTACCCTCTTTTTGTGAAATTGAATAAATATATCCGTATAATATGAATATGTCCTTTCCCGGGTCTAAAACCATCTCCATACCAAATTTCATCCAAGGTTCAGTACTACGCAATTTCTTTTCGTAATTTTTTTTAATTATTAGTAAAGAATTTTAACACTTCTTAATTTTAAATTTTAATTTTAATCTAATATTTTCCAAAAACTATTCGATATGAGTAAGTAACGACACTTTTCAATTGATATCGAGTAAGTATCGATACTTGACGACCGATACAGTATCGAGTAAAAGTATCGATACCTCAGTGGTATCGATACTTCATCTCATCATTTCTCTTTCATCTCTAATCGAGCCCGGAGCCCAAGGCAGTTATACCTAGTTTGGCAATGTAATATAACATAGGTACAGAAAACTATTCAATACCTCGCTAACCTAACAGTAACAATGCAAGCTTGCTAAGTAAACACATCACCACAGCAGTCCATCGAAAACCTCTGCAATAGATACTATCTACATTTATGTAGACTCAACATGTTTGTTTGCCTGTTCAGTCGGCATCTAGGTTCAAATAAGCTATGTTATTGCTTGTAGAACTTGAAATAGAAACCTTTGATTTATCTTGTAAAACTTCTCTTTGGTTATTAACTCGAATGGTATCTACTATATAAAAATAAGTCGGGTTTCCCTTCCTGACGCTATAACTCCAGAACGCACCAACCGATTTCCACGGTTTTGCATTCGTTGGAAAGGTCTTGGGTTCCGTGAGGTTTATAGCAAAGAAAATTCAGGAAAAATTTCAACAGAAAAGCGGGAAAATGTTAAATAAAATGAAGCCATCTGGTGGCGAAAAGGTGTTCGCCGGGTTTGCTAGTTTTTTATATAATATGTAGTAAAGATTTCGTCCACGAAATGGGGCTTCTTCTGCCAGTTAAAGTCTCTGGCAATTCTCTTGTTGACGTAAGCAACAGCGAATATCGTAGAAATCAATGAACGAAAATTTTAACGAGTTAATTTTATTATAATAGCGACACAAAATTTTCTGAACCCTGTTAAATTTTGAAAACAATAGATAGTAAGTCTCGTAAATTAAAAAGTAATTTGATCATAAAGAGTTCCATTTTCAAATTGTGTTATTGCTTTTTTAATTTATTTATTGTAAGTGGCCAGTTCCAGAAACTTTCAGTATGCTCCACGTATTCACTTCGACCCTTTTTGGTGTCCCAGAGCTGGGCACGGGTCTTCTATCAACTAATTTACGCTAAAAGATTATTACACACGCTGGCCAAGCGGGTTGGTAATTTTTTTAATGTACTTTAAATTCAACCCTTTTTAGTGTCACTGCTGGATGTTCTCTCAACTATCTTATGAGTTTTGAGAGTTTAGGCCATAATCCACACACGCTGGCTAAGTGCCAGGGTTGGTGGATGTCACATGTCCTCGAATGATTAGTTCTGAGACATGCCGGTTTCCTCAAGATGTTTTCCTTATAAAGCAGCGGAAATGAAACTATTCACACAAAGAGGTGTGGGCACGACCAGGGTTCGAACCCGCGACCTTATTTTTCTAAAGCAAGGCCCGCACCGGTGCTCAATACTGTAGTTAGATAATATTAATGTAATATTTTTATAGTATTTTCTTAAATTTACGCAAATTTCACACATTAAAATAAATCGATTTTATTACGGATATTTAATTTTCTATATAATTTTTCTGAGATACATATTAATATCTAAATGTTCTAGCTAGTATACTATTGTTGTGTATATACTCATTTAAAATTATTTGTTCTGCACCTCTACACATTCCACAATATTTCTCTTACTTATGGTTTGCTGGTAGAAAATCCACATTTGAATTAAGCTCGCGTACATGTTTTGTTTTCTATTTATAAATAACTACCGGACCCCGCAGCCTTCGTCTTGCCCGGTAAAACAGTGCCACCTAACGGGTCCGAAAATAGATTACGACCGATTCTCAGATCTATCAAATATTCGTAATTTTTCTCTATGTAAGAAACATCCTCGTACTTCAAGGAATATGTTAAAAAAAGAATTAGCGAAATCGGTCAGGCGGTTCACGCCACGCGTGATGGCGTGACCAAGGGAAATTAGGATTCATTTTTATGTATAAAGATTGTCTATTTAAGTGTTTTATGTACAATAACAATAAGAATATGTCTTTAGGTCGACCCGGGAATCGAACTCGGGACATCGCGGTTATTTAGCGAAGACGCTTACCACTGGACCACTGGAGACACGTAGTCATTATCCAAATGACTGACTAAACCAACATTGTTTACATTTATTACAGTACCTTAAATTCCCCCGTCTTTTTATTAAAGATAAACAATTTAATATGTTTACCATCAAAATTGTTCTCGTTTCCCCTCATTTTCTCACAAACCTGAATCCAAATATTTTTTCATTTTAACACCAAGATGGCAGATGAATAACTTACCTGATTTAATTTAGGACGAAGTACGCTTCTTCACGTGACCGAAATACAGCCGCCCTTCTAAATTATCTAGTCTAATAATAATTCCAGGATCTATATATACTTACTTATTATATTATAAATGCGAATGTAAGTTTGTTTGTTACGCTTTCACGCAAAAACTACTAAATCGATTTTGATGAAATTGGGTATTGAGGTAGTTTGAGACCCGAGAAAGGACATAGGATAGTTTTTATCCGACTGCGCAAAAAGAAGGTAATGTTTTGGCGCGATAACCGACATACACGCGGGCGAAGCTGCGGGCGGATATAATCTAAGTATAAATGTAGTCCAGGTTTGTGATAAAACCTCTTTTGGAAATTAAGCATTTTTATTTTTTAATTGACTTCCAAAAAAGGTCCTATGTTAGGTTGTATTTTTTATGTGTCTTCGCCAATCACAAACTATCTCAACCGATTTAGAAAATTCTTTATTTTTAAAGAGTACCTATACTTCAAAGTAGGTCGATTTTTTTTTTAAATCGTGAATGAACCGGCATGTCTATGAACTAATTATTCGAGGACATGTGACATCCACACACTCCCACTTGGTCTGCGTGTGTGGATTAGGGTTTAAAGTCTCTCAACTCGCAAGATAGTTGAGAGAAGATCCGTGCCGCGGGTTGAGCACCAGAGCAGAGTCTGCTTGCGACCACGACCGGTGCAACCAGTGTTGAAACGTAAAGCCAAATTAAAGGTGAGCTCCTTAATTGCCCGATAAGATAAATTTAAATATTTAATAATGCAACGCGACAGTTTTAAAATATAGGTAGGTATATTAAAATTTACGTCACTTTAATGATAATTACTTTAATGTAACCCATTTATTCGAAGGTATAGTTGTTAAACTCTAATTATATCAAGTGCCAAAGGTGTCGTAAGCAATAAACTAAAGTAATTTAAACTTTAGAATCAGTTACTAACTGTCATTAGAACTTTTGTTCACAATATTAGTTTTGTATTACTTTTCTAATGGTATCTGTAAAAACCCTTATTCAGTGTATTTAAACATACAAAATGGTACCCACAATTGAAAGTTTTAACCCTTTACCGCATACTAGAATATAGATGGCTGAATGTAGAAAACATTGTTGTTTAATAACTTAGTGGAAAAAAAAACAAAAAGCACAGATAATACATATAATACTATACTAGTACAATGCGAGATTAGCTTACAGTCCAGTCCATCAAATCTAAGAAGTACCGTTTGACAGTTCTAAACGTAGTACATTTAGAATTTTATTTTTTGTATGAAAATTGTTTATGTTATAGTTAAAATAAAAATAGCTTCATAATTCAATTATTTTACAGGAAAGCTAATAAAAGTAGTGTGAATTACGCCTCTATAAAGCTAATTTAATACAAAACAGTGAAACGTCAAAAGGTACTTCTTAGATTTGTTCAATTGTAAACTGGAAATTGTAGCTTGATAAGGAGCCGTGTGTACAGTATTATATAATCTGTGGTATAATATAAATAAGTATTGCCGTTATAAAGTACACCACAGAAATATATTTTATGTTATTCATATAACGAATTCAAAAGAAGTAATTTGGGAAAGCAAAAAATATTTTTCCTTTAGATTGACATCCAAATGGGGATTTTATTGAATTCGATTGAAAGGTCTAACTGAAAAGCTGTGACGGTATTAGATAGTACAATATTCTATATTTACATATTACACATAATTCTATAAATACATTTTAATAGTCACTCGGCCCAAATTTTTGCAATATGAATGACGAAGAAGTGTGAAAAATCGTATTTTAATTATCCTTCGTCGCGTTGCCGGGAAGATTATATGTGTCTAACATTTTTTAATCCTATTTCTAATTAGTCCATGAGTAGAATACCGTCGGACTAATCATCATCCCTTTATACACCAATACATTAAAATTAAATGTTTTGTTCAGTAATTTCAGTAATATGTAAGCTATCATCTAGAATTCTAGATATACCTACAGCAAATGTACCTGTTAGTGACCACCCACCAGACAAAGCTGCACCACCAAGCGGCCTTGCCGTGTTCCGGTGCAATGTCTGGTGACACCATGCTGTGAGGGTGGGTCGGAATTGTTGCTCCTTTAAGGTTTCTAACCTTAGGGAGACTCATTCCACTGCCACCTTCTCACCGATAATCATTTGTTATCACGAGTGAATCGGTACACTGGACTGGCGCGTTCCATTATAGACTACATCATTGCTTAACATCAGGCAAGTTGTAGTCGAGAGCCAGCCTATCGAAGAATGAAAAAGACTACGATAACAATTATATAATGTACCAAAAACTAAAAAAAATAATAATAAAGCTAGTAAGAATATATTCTGTGGCCATAGCCAATCACTATTTTATTGTTACCGCCAAAATTCTGAAAAGCCGCGAGTTTGCTATCGCTTACGCGCGCATGTTGATAATAATTTGAGATTTATAGTGGCATCTGGAAAGTATTTTTGCTATAATAGTAAGGAGGATTTATGTTATTCTTTAGGCTGTGTGAGAGATTACGCTTGAATTATTCATAGGTGTGTGACGACAGGATTGTTGGAAGCCGGCTTTGTGCTTAGGTTTGAATTGTTGCCTCGTAATAGTATACCTACCTACTACAGCTTTGCTCCGGAGACTGAAAAACCGGTGAATCTCCGGAGCGATTTAGGGAGTAATCGGTTCTTTTTTATTAATCTCCGGATTTTTATTACCAAGTTAAAATATACATCCCTTTACTTCTCAAATATATTTCAAACATTACTTTTTCACATTTTAAGTTTTTAGGTGACAAGCTTAGTGCGGTGTTACCAAATGCCGTTGAAATGTTGTGCTTTTTAACCAAAACCAATGGTTTTTAGATTAAATCAACCACAATTGATGTTGGGTTAACTTTTAGTTCATAACGTTGATTTATTGATAAATGATATTATTTTTAGTTATTAAATTATTTATCTTTGATTTTTTTAAATTAAGTATTTAATATTTTTGTTTACTTTTATTAAATTAAATTTTCATTACACATTTCCGGTATAACCGGTGAATCTCCGGAGATTATGTGTAACCGGAGAAAAATATGCGGAGACTGAAATAGTGTTCGGTGCAAAGCCCTACTACCTACTTACTAGTAGCTATGTCATGATGTTAGAATATCCTGAACAATCTCAACAATAGCATAAATAATGATCATATTCTTACAGCCATATTCATAAAAATCTATTAAAACTCTTTAGTTAAAATGTACTTTGTCTCTTTCATACTAGTATAACTGCTAAGATGACAGACAAAGACAAACTAAATGAAACCTATTTTTGCTATAATGAGCTTGTAAGACGTTTATGAATACGGGGGTTAAGGGTTTTTAGTCAGGCTCAAAATGAAATAACTCAGATATTACTGTCTTAGATTTACGCGAATGTCACACATTGAAATAGAAGTACTTTTTGACGGATTTTATTTAAAATAAACCGCGATAAAATCCGTTAAAAAGTAGTTTTATTTCAATAAATCAGATAAGCTAAAATCAAAAGAGGTTAGTAGATACGTTCTGAACTACACTGAAATCGTACTGGCTGAAAATTTTTCAAATGAAATTTTAAAATATTTGAATATATTTAAATATTTCGAATCAAGCCACGCCACGAATATAATCGATGTTTATTTGTTTGTTTTTCTAAATCGCCATAATTATTTTAAGTAATTTGATTTTGCCTATTTTACTTCTCAAAGTACCTACTTATTAAGAGAATTAAAATAATTAATAATTTATTTAGCTACACCCAAATTTTATATGCATAGTAATATTAACAATATTCTTTTTATTTTTACAGGTTATTACAACAAAGAAACATGACTACGGACAACGCATTGAATTCACAACGGTAAGTTACATTCAAAATTAATAGAAACCAATTGATTACTTTGAAATAAGAACTAATAATGAAATACTTAAACTAGATATTCCCACCTTCGCATGATCGGGAAATACCAAAATCATTTTATAGGGAACGTAAATTATTTATGGAATATATTAAGTAGGTGTTATCCACACACCATTATAAGTATCTCTAAGTGAAAATTCATGAAGTCCATGCGTGTATCCATATAAAACTCGAAGCTTTTGCGTGAGTGTAACAAACATCTGTGTTTACTTTTTAATAGTAATAAATACAGTAATATTCTAAAACATAAACACACTCGGTCATCTGTCCTAAGCTAAGCAAAACTTGTGTTATGGAAACCAAATAACTGTTAATACTTCACATAAACTAATTTTCTTTTGAAAATACATCTTAAAATAGATATTGCACCCAGACTCGAGACAAACAGACATAGTATTTTCTTAAATTTACGCGAATATCACACATTTAAATAAAAACATTTTATAACTAATTTTATCGCGGTTTAATTTTAGGTTTTTATGTCCCTACGTTTCAAAGTCTTTTCAGAGTTTATGATCACGGGTGGACTTTGGTATTTGATGTCCAAACTAAAAAAAAACTAAATTAAACCGCGATAAAATCCATTGTAAAGTAGTTTTATTTCAACAAACAGAGATGTTCATCACACAAATGTCCTTCTCGGATGGGAATGGAGCTAACGACCTACGGCATTAAAAGCAAGCCACTAATACTTAAGAATTTTGCCATGTATCAATGTGAATCACGATTATTCTTTGCTAAATATCTATACTAAACTTATACGGTGTTATTCATACAAAAATTAAAATACTCTTTAGTTAAACTATGGACTTTGTCTCTTTCTTACTAGTATAAATGTCAAGATGACAGACAAAGACAAACGAATTATGAACTTATTTTAGCTATGTTGAGCTTGTAAAACGTTTATGAATACGGGGGATGAATGAAAATGAAAATATGCTTTATTTTTTTTTGAGACGCGAGTCTACATAAAAATAGTCCAATTTCTTTTCCTACCGTGCAGTGAATGACTGGCAACTACTGAGAAACACTGCCAAAAAAACTCAGTAGGCTTTTTTTCTTTTTTAAATAAAGTTTTTTTTATATCTATTACATAAATAAACACTGGTTGTGGAAGACAATTGCAATTGATCCTTATTGACCGCTGATTCGCTGAAGTGCATTTCTCTGGGTCAACAAACTTCACAATTAACTATTACATAGATATATCGTTATAGAAAAATATCAGCAAATCGAACGTCTTAATCCACACACGCGGGCCAAGTGCGGGTTGGTGGATGTCACATGTCCTCGAACGATTAGTTCTTAAATATGCCGATTTCCTGACGAGTTTTCCTTCACCGATATTGAGAAGTGGCGATCAAACAATTCACACAAAGATGTGTGGGCACGACTGGTGCTCGAACCCGCGACCTCAAATTTCAAAAGCGAGGTTGCGCCACCGCTGCGCTGCTTGAGAATTTTTTTTAAGCAGGTATTTTTTGTTTCAGTTTCTTTACATAAAAATGTTTCAAGTTAAGCAAGTAATCTTGTCACAAACTCTATATTTATTCCCCGTTTTTCCTGGATAAAGCAGCCAATCTAAGCTGACTAGCCGCCGGAGATATAGTGCACAAGTGTGTGCGGAGACAAGTGCACCCTCTATTCGCTTTCTCATAATCTGGTGGGACTGATTGACCGACATCACCGGAGAAAGTGCGGTTTTATGTGGTCACCACCAATTTCCTGACTCCGCATTGTGCTAAGTAATTAGAAAAGTCTCAACACTATTTTTGGTCAAGCGCTTTTGATGGATTGAACTCCGGTCCTAGAAGCTAGAGGCGTTCCTATAGCTATCCCAATATTATATTGAATAGTGAATAATTAAAGGGTTGAAAAGCAACCCGTGGTCCTTAGTCCATTTTCATAAGGCAATTTATAACATCTCTATTTTCTCTATGTTGTCTTCTGTTTTGCCTGGAGGGAAGTGGACAATGTAATTTTCCAACTCCTTTTATCTTCCTGATTAAATTCATGCGTGATCCAAGACAGTTTAGATGTCCCGGGACTTGATCGGGTTCAAATCCCGAGTTTACATGAGTAACAAAAGCGGGATTGCAGTGGTGTTAATTAAAAATAGAGTTGAATATGTTCAAGTTGTAACTAACGTGTGTGTTTATCACAGGGTGTTCAAAAAATCATCGCCAAACAACAAGCTCACCCTGTACCTGGCGTCTCGGGACCTGGTGGTGGAAAATGGTTCTATTGACAAGATACAAGGCGTGCTGCATGTCGAGCCAGAATATTTGGAGAATAAGAAACTTTATGGACAAGTCACCTTGACCTTCAGGTGAGGAAAATATCTTTGGTCTAGGCTAGGCTATAGAAATAGAAGATAGAAAATAAAAAATCAATAGTAATATTTGGCGTAGTGTCGCCTTAGGCGTGAATTTTAATTATTTGTTTCAATCGCTCATGTATCGCAGTTCGCGTTGCGGTCCAATGTAGCCTCAGCATTAATGTCATATAAAAAGTAAGTGTCTAGTACTCGTAAGCTCGTGGTAAAAATTCTGCTACGAAATAACCCACCGTGAATGAATACGGCTACTACTATGTCAAAATAACTGGCTATTACTTTCAATTATAGTGTCGCGGTGAGACATTTCATAGGTAATTTTTGCTGTGTGGCATTTTAAGGGTGCTTTTCTACTGAAGCGGAGCTGCGCGGAGCGGAGAGGGCCTGACTGTGAATTGGGCAATCACAGAGCTCGAAATCTCCACTCCGCATTTTAGAGAGGAGCAGATTTTCAAATAGAATATATTTCGAAGCGCGTAACTTATAAACGTAGCAAGCTGTTGCTTAAACAGACGGTTAGGTGTCACTTGTCATAGCATAAGGCCTGTCAGTTGTCAAATTTATAAGACGTCAACGTCACTCAGGTTGCTTGTCTGTGGTTGTCATTGCACATCAGGGGACAATGTCGATTAGGTGAGCACGTGGTGTGTGCAAACCGTGGGTCCGCACCAAAAAGGAATCCATTTCCATTCAAACATTTTGTGAATATTTGTGATTAGGGAGGTGTTGTAATCATTGGCAGAGATATTGATTAGCATTGTGTGGTGTTTTTTTTGTGTCATGGGTAATGAGGTGAATCTGGGGCTTAGTTCCACTCCGCCTCGAGCCAGGAGGCTCAGCTCCACTCCGCCCCGCTTTAATGGAGACATTTTTCACTGCTTTTCTCCGCTCCGATCTGACCAGCTCCGCTTCAGTCGAGACGCACACTAAAGAGAGATAAAATCCCATTAAATCATCACAAACTACAGTTCTGAAATCTAGTTAGGTTAAGGATTAGCAAAATCATAACTTACATAAAATGAAATAGGAGATAAATATCATCCATCATACTAAAGTTTCATGGGCGTCTGTCGGTAGCACGAAATTCCTATTTAATTTTACTGACAACTTATAAAATATTATGTTGCCATCAAACAGATATCGTGTTAAAGCGAAAATGATAAGGCTCCCTTTAAAATGTTTCAAAGATGCCTTTGTATAGAATTTTGAAAGACTAATAATAATGCTCTACTCCCGTTTTTTAAGTGTTAAAATTCCTAAAGTGTGTACCTACATATTTATACTAGCACAATATTTTCATAGGACGGTCTATGTGGGCTTCTATAGTTAATAATCTTCGATCAGTTACTCGGCTTTATGTAGGTATAATGTTTTTTAAATGTATTTTATTTGGTACTAGTGTTAGCGTTAAGCTCTTTATTCGGTACCTATCTAGCCGTATTTCAACTCCAAGCAATCTTTGCTAACCTTTATCTGACTGACTGATCGCACGCAGGAACCTAGTACTCAACGTGCGTGTGCAAACACACACGGACTATGACTAGCAGAAGTTTTTTTTTAATTAAGAACATCTGTATCGCTTCCAACTTTCAACTAAAAAAACCGAATGTTAATGGGTCCATTCGTTTAGTTAGACGTTATGTAGCAACTATCTTAAACACAGCTACAATTTTATTATTACTAATACTTTGGATCCCGGTCCGAAATAATTCATTATTATTTATTTATTTTGTCGGGGGTTAAATAATACTTACTTCAATAATGTTTCCCAGAGGAATTAAGTTTCTCAGTGTTGGCGACCCAAGAACCCTTTGAATTAAATGAAACGTTGTAAAGGTACTCAAATGTTTCGTGTAATGGGTATCCTTTGTTCGGGAACATTGTAATACAACCTCATTCGAAAGGTAACTGTAGGCACGGTTTTGGGACCTCTGCGTGATTTATTTTCGTAAAGAATGAAAGTTCAGCTTTTAACTAAACGTTATTCTGTGAATTTACACTTTACTGCTCGCCAGTTGCCTTTGTACTCCTACGATAATATTTTGTACGAAAAATAGTAGAGTACTAGGTAGTTGGAAAGAGCTTCACCGACATAACTTAATAATGAGTTGAACTAATAATTGTTAGGGATTTACGCCCAAAAAAACAAAAATGTATATTTACGACTGCGGCATCGCCCTATACCATTGCACAGTCAAATACCTCTTATCTTTCCCCGAGTCTCAAACTATATCCTTACCAAATTGGTTCAGTAGTTTGGCCTGAAAGCGCTACAGACAGAGAAGGTTACTTTCACTTAAATAATATTACTAAGGATTTATACTAAGAAGTGAAGTCTCTTTTAAGAAGTCGGATAAAAAACGTTTATAACTCGCTTGCCGCAATAGGTATCTGGGTAACATTGATTTGGGCCTCAGGAATTTCCGAATGGGCCACATGTTTGATACGACTGCTTTCAATTAATTGTATGGTAAATATTTGTACCTTATCAATTACAGCTTAGAAATTAAATTTTTTTTTAATAGTATAAATAATAGTAACATTTTTTTTAATATTTTGATTTACTCAATTTCAATTCATCTTTTCTTAGGTACGGGCGAGAAGATGAAGAGGTAATGGGCCTCAAATTCTGCAACGAGGCCATTATGAGTCTAGCTCAAATATGGCCGCTCCACTGCAACCATGACAGAGAACCAAACACACCACTACAGGTAATTAATAGATTTAACACTTTAGATGAACTAGGATTATCGTAAACCCTAACCTTATCGCTAGTTTAAGTGGTTCAAGGGATTCGGATGAAATGCTAAAAGCTGCAGGAAATATAATATATGCCGTAGTAATTATTGTCAGATAATAAGACACGGGGCGTGGGGGTGGTATTTACTGATGATAACAAATTACTTTCATGTTGAAACTTTTGTGAAAGAAATATGTTTTGGAAATTAAATGAGTTAGGTACCTAAAACGATTTGTTATACACAATATTTATTAATATTTTGGTAAAGATGCAAATTGATTCATAATAATGAAACATATAGTAACATACAAATAAATAATTAAATAAATAGTTGAGACCTGGGGGCGGTGACGTCACAGATGGTTGTAGGTACTGTGCACAAAAAATATCACACCAAATTTCCACCCGCGACTTCGTCTCTATTATTTCTTTTATTCCATACAGGTACTTTTTACTGCCTGATAAACAGGTAAATACAATTGCTTGTACCGTTTTCCATTTTCAAAAAAGTCCAACACTTCCACTATTTAAACTTAACATAAAATAACAATAAATTATAGCAGTCACTCTAACGATATGGGCAACCGCATCACTTTTAACCTGATAAAACGTACCTAAATATGCTTCTTTTAAGTAACATCGGTCAGTACCTTGTCAGTTAACCCACCTTAATAATCAGTAAGCCGTGAAAGACAACCTGAAATGTTTTCAGTTATCTTACAAAGGCTTTAATGTAACAGGTGTGGCGAGGCTCACAACCGGGGTCTTAATAACCCTTGTAAGGAAAAGATGATCAAGTCATTCAAGTCTATTCATGTTGAAAGATGCTTTCAGGAATGTTTTGTTAATACGTATTACGTAAAGCGGGAACTCTTATAGGTTGCTATTTCAGAGTTTAGCTGAAACTACTTGGAACTAAAAAAGGGTTAGTGTGTTATTTAACACGGGAGGTGTTATACGCAACTTCTAGTATAAATTGTTTCTGTCAGTTTTTGGGAGTGCCGAGGTAAAACCGTACAGCACGCATCTATAAATTGAAGCGTCTTTACAAATGCGCACGTAAATTAAAACTATAGGCCGACCGTTTAACTCGCGTATCGCCATCTGAGGTACAAAGTCAGAAAACATTAATTAAATCTCTTATAGAACAATTTAACCACAGATAAACGTAATGTAAGACTGTTCGTCACTAATATCCATATCGCTTGAATCATCATCTGTGCAGCTTGAGGAGTCAGAATCTTGGCGATAGGCGATACGCGAGTTAAACGGTCTGTCTATACACACAAACACGAAACATGAACAGTTGCATACAAACTGTTCAAGTACCTCGGCAAAGGGGAACGCGCGCAATGCCAGTTCCGTGATAAATTCTCTAAGCTCTCATATAACAGATTCTATCAATGTAATATCCCTCTAACGCGACACTTCAACAACGGAGGTAGTCGTAATAACAAAACTTATTCAATTAGCCTTATACTTGCATCGCAATATCGTCCGAAGTTGTCGAACTAAACCTATCACACTATGTCGTCTCACCCTCATCTACGTAAACAATCAAAACACAGGATAGGTGGAAGTAATAATGTAATGCCCTTCTAGCCGTATTTTTGCTACAGCTACTCGTCTAAACTAACTACCGAGGTATAAAAAATTATAATAATAATATAGTGGGACATTAACACACACGGTCATCTGATCCCAAACTAAGCAGAGCTTGTACTATGGAAACCAGATAACTGGTAAAATACTACATATAATACTTTTTTTTGTAAATATTATACTTGATTATAGATAATTACACCCAGACACAGACAAACAGACTTAAACAAATGTTTGTCTCGGGCCCGTTAAGGGACGCACAAGGAAATGAAAACATTTTGTATGGGGACATTTAACGTGTTAAAACAGGGTTTAAATATCAAAGTGGAGTCTTTTAATTCCAAAGCCTACCATACTCGTAAATCTGGTTACCTACCAACGAAACATCTGGCTAGCTCACTGAGACGGTTACAAAAGAAAGTACATAATGTAGAATAACGAATAGGATCCTTATTGTCAAGTATCTACACTTGGGAATAAGAAAGGAAGCGATCCTCTCATGTTGAGAGATCTTGATCTTTGAACACGAGGTTTATCCTGTAGTTGTTTACTTTCTAAACTATCGGATTAAATGAGAGTAGATCAAGGAAAACAAATAATAATACATGTGTGGAAAATGCGTGTGTGGATTAGGGCCTAGATAGTGAGAGAAGACCCGTGCCCAGCAGGGCGACACTAAAAAAAAGGGTTGAAATGATTACTGTATTGATCATTATTTTTGCTCCGGCTTCCCTTTTACAGATTTACCACCCTTCGTCACAGGTAGGTGGCGATACACATATCGCTTTTCCATATATATTTAACTTCTACCACAACTCCAGTAAAACATGATCGATAGCGGCACGCACGAAGAGACTCAGTTTTTAACACCCATCCGAGTCCA
This sequence comes from Meganola albula, assembly GCA_936450015.1. Lineage (NCBI taxonomy): Eukaryota > Metazoa > Arthropoda > Insecta > Lepidoptera > Nolidae > Meganola > Meganola albula. The sequence continues at coordinate 13,255,158 of OW388145.1, read as the reverse complement.
AGTAGTTGGTGAAATAAATAGTTAAAGGGGTTGGAATTAAAAATGGTCTAATTATCGTTCCTATTAAACTTTACAATGTTTATATCTTTTGTTTAGGATGCACTTATCAAGCGCCTTGGAGCAAATGCTTACCCGTTCCACCTGGAGCTGACTCCACTAGCGCCTCCGAGTGTCCAGCTTGTACCTGCTAAGCAGTACCATGGAGCACCTATTGGCACTTCGTATGACGTCAGAGCATACATTGGTAAGTTAAAAAAAAAATTGGTTGCCTGTAAATTCGGTATACGGGCGAAAGTTTTACGTGACAACGACTTTGAGTGGTAAAATAATTTTAATGTGAATATTCATTCGTATAGTAGGAAGAAGGATGAAACATAGTTGAGTGGGAGAGAGACGCAAGGCATTCGGCGGGCCTCTCTCTCGTTCGGTGACTCATCGTAACGTTACCGAGCGTTACACTTTTTCATAAGTGCCTCTCAGCCGCAACCTAATTTAAGACGTTGTCACGTCAAAATATGTAGTTTTCGTTTGTAAATAAGCAGTAAGTAATCTTGCGCATACATTGTTAAGTTAAAAAATAAAATGTAGGTACCTATATTTCGTTTGTAACTTAACTGTAAGTAAACTTTACAAAACATAAAAGGAATTTTGTTCTAATTAACAAAAACAATTTAAAGGTAAATTAAATCTGACACGTTTCATTCATTACAAATTAATTAAATTTGAGCTTTGTTACTCAACTTTCTATTGAAATAATTAAAATTAAATGAATCAAAGTTTAAATCTCTTCAAAGATGTGCGCAGAAATTTGAGACGTTTCGCTACATAGTACATAGAACAGACAGAAATAAGCCGTTACACGTGGCGTCTCCTTGGACGTGGGAGTTTTAGCTTTTACAAAACTCATACAATATTAATAAATATAAAAAAGTATAAAAACCAATAAAGAATATCTCTTTAACGTTTCTGATTTAGCACTTCAAATGGAATTAACATACCTATAAAGTTTTAAATTAAAACAAAAGTCGTATTTTCGTATATTTCGGTACAGTCTAAAGAACTGATTTATTGTTATTCATGCTGCTGCACGACTCTTCTCACACCTTTTTTTTGATCAAGAGAGTGTAAGGAGTCCAATTCTACGCAGTAGAATAGTGGTTAGGAGTGAGCCTGTACTGAACTCATTCCTGTGTTGAAGCAATATGTGATGTGCGAGCTATTGTGAATTTATACGCTTTGAGCGGTAACGCACGGCCCGAGTGCCGTTTCGTGGAACCTTTCAGTTGGAAGTGGTATTGCGGCTTTATCCGTTGAGGCTTCGTGCCAAGGTCGGTTCTGATTGACCAGTGTCGGGAATTTAACCCATTTGAGGAACAAGAGTAGGCCTTTATCCGTACATATTGCTGATATTGGGTTAGTGCGGTTTAGTGGATGCCACATAAAATCTGTAATAATTAGTTCTAAGACGCGTATTTCCTGATCCCTTCTTAATCGAGATAATTTCGACGTTCCGACAATCTCTGTAAAACATCACTCTTCTTGTCTACGAAAGACAAGTATCTATGTAAAAGCTTTTAGAGCAATTTTGTTGGATGAGAAACAAAGATAAAAGGGATGAAAGTTTGGACAAAATGCCGTCATATTAGACCCTTTTAGATCCCCATAACACAACGAATAAGTTTAAGATTTCTCAGGTAGGTAGGTAGTAATATTTCTAGTGGGTACATAATTTCCCGCAGGGCGAAGGTTATTCTTGGTTGAAAATTGGAATCCCAGGCAGTTAAGGCGTCCTAGGATTGATCACCTATCTAAGACATAAAAAAAGAGGAACTCAGAAGGATTGTGTTTTTTACCGACTTCAAAAAAAAGGAGAGGTTATCAGTTAGGTCTGTATGTAAGTAAATATTAATGTCGGAATTGCGCTAAATGCGCAGAGGGCAGTTTATGTTGGCTTCGTAACACTTATACCAAGTTTCGTTAGTGTATGTATGTATGTTTGTTTGTCTCACAATTACTCTAAAGCTAGGCATCAGAAAACGATAGCAATTTTTTTGTTAGATGTAATACTTTTCAACTTAAGGATAAATCAGAGTAACAATAAAATCGGTTCAGTAGTTTTTGAGATACAGACGTAAATTAAGGATTTTTGTTCATTGATGACACATTATAGGTATCGTTTTCGAAATTATCGAACGCGTAGATTCCAAAAATGGCATTTATTTCAAAATTCAAGATGGTGGATAACATTTTGCATAAAATATTATAGGTATTGTTTTTGGGATCAACGAGAGTGGAGATTACGAACATAATATCTAATTTTAATTTTTTTCAAGACGAAAGTATTTTTTTAGTTAAACTCTTACATGTACAACACAGGTATTGTTGAGAATTTTAAAGAATGAGAATTAATTTGCTGAATACAAATATCACATTTGCAACACAATATAACTGTCGATATCGATTTGAAGACTTTTACGGATCAAATTTTTTTTTTTTGCTGATGACCTAACCCAATTACCCGGAAGGGCCTCTATTGGTTCACCGGACTTTTTCGGTGTGCCGTCAGAGGACGGTCGAACCGATGGATCAAATTACCTAAATAAAGGGTTATAATGAATTTACGACCTCGGTAGTCGACCGGTGAAAGCCGTCCGATTGGGCTGAAGCTGTGTGTGATTTGTTTTGGTGTCTGATTGGTTGAGGGACTACCTTTTGTGCCTGTTAAGCCGTGGAGAGCATGTTAAGCCGTCGGTACCGGTTGTTACTTAACCTCTCCTCTTATTTCAGAAATTATTTCGATTTCAAAAAAGGGGGAAATAATAAATGGGGTTTTGAAAAAAATAATTCTTATGTATTTTAAAACTACCTATATTATTAATTATATTGATATTTAATGCAAAAAAACTCGATTTTTTTTTTTTATTAATTATGAACAAATAAAAATTGATGAAATATAATAAAAAATCACGTGACTATAAACGCGCCATAATTGGTCACCATTGTTGTGACGTCATAATGTTGTAGCCATTTAGTAACAGTTTATGCGGTCTTACACTGTGCCCCACTTTGCGGTCTCCAGTTACAACCTGGGAAACCAACTGCAATGTGTGAAAACTAACATTAAGACGTCACACGCGCTCGGGTTTGTTCGGCAGCGGTCGGCGTGTCTTTGGTACTGGATTCAAAAATTAATTTTTATTTTTAATTAATGAACTATTGCGAAAAAAAAACGAAAAAACCAAATGTTTTGTTATAAACTTATTATACTTAAAAGTGTATAATTTTTTTTGTGATAAATGGAAAGATATGATCTTTCCATTTATCCAAAAAAAAAAATTTTTTTTAATTTTTTTTTTCATAAACCCAATTATACCGTTGATAAACTCTTAATAAAAGCACAACGTGTCCTCCTGAATAGGTTTATACGACTTGTACTTTTTGAGGTCGGTCCCATCCCTTGATTAATTAGTTCTTGTTCGTAACTTGTGTGTTTGTAAATTTCTTAATTACACTAAATCACTTAATTAATTACGGTAAATTTCTTTGTTATTGCTTCGCTTGGCGAATTATGCATGATTTTCGCAGTCTGATGTTGATTTTTTTTCTTATAACAGCGGAACGTCCGGACGAAAAGGTATCTCGTCGGAATACAGTGCGCATGGGCATCCGTGTGCTTCAAGGTCCCGGCCGAGCGATACAACACCCCCCTGTGTTGCCGCCACACTCACCACAAAACACGCTCAGTGCGCTCGCGCAATACAACATGCTTAGGTGAGTGATCTTCTCAAAAATAATTTATACCATACTTATCTTATCATCCCTCCTCTTATACAACTACGGCGGCCAGTCTAGGCTGACTAGCCAGGTACGCAGGCAATATTACAGTGCACAATTGAGTATGCAAACACAATTTCACTCTCTATACCGTCTCTCAGAGTCTGGCAGGACGGACTGACTTACATGGTCGGTGAAAGAACGAGCACAGGGCCAACAGCTTTACGTTGTCCACAAACCTCTATCCTGCTATCCCGGCATTTTATAGCTATCCATTTCCTGCTAGATGTAATATTTGTTTAAAGGTACGTATCACTTCAACCCTTTTTAGTGTCCCAACGCTGGGCACGGGTCTTCTCTCAACTATCTTTCGAATTGAGAGAGTGCAGGCCTTAATCCACACACGCTGGTCAAGAGCGGGTTGGTATATGTTATAATAATATGTCCTCGTATAATTAGTTCTTAGACGCCAGTTTCCTCACGACATTTTCCTTCATAGACATTGAGCAGAGATGCATGTCCACGACGGGGGATCGCGCCCGTGACCTTATATTTCAAAGGCGAGGCCGATACCGCTGGGTTGTACAGCGGTATTGATCTGCTTTAATCACACACAAAAAAAAATACTTGTGCAACATTTTTAATTTATCTTTCTGATGGACAAAACAAATAAACTTGTCTTCATCCATTTATTATATTATCAGTCTGTCGTTTGTATGGTATAAGCCTTCATTCATTGGTTGCCTACTAGATGGCGTTGTGCGATAAAATACATTGCGCTAGCGTTTTGTTCCCAATTTGAGGTATACCCAGGATTTGTCGTATCATTCAGCGGGCCTGACGTAAATTATTTATCGCGGAATATAAGTCCATGAATGAATTTAAGCGAATTTTCTGAAGATCCGTACCATATTTAATGGATGGGATCTTGTAATGGCTAATACACTAAAATATAATGTCGCAGTAAGGTAGATCTAGCCGTATTATAGTTATTTTCCTAGGGATATAATTATATACCGTAACATAGTTATACGAAAGCGATTCATTACTATCTCACTTGGAATATGTTAAACGGTACAAGTTTAGTGATATACTTATATTACTAGATTAAGTTTAGTGAAATAGCTGTAGGATAGGTTATGTTTGACTTTTAACAACCACACACCTTACAGTCCATCAAATCTAAGAAGTACCGTTTGACGTTTCACTGTTTTCTATTAAATTAGCTTTATAGAGGCGTAATTCACACTATTTTTATTAGCTTTCCTATAAAATAATTGAATTATGAAGCTATTTTTATTTTAACATACCTAACATAAACAATTTTCATACAAAAATTAGAATTCTGAATGTACTAGGTACGTTTAGAACTGTCAAACGGTACTTCTTAGATTTGATGAACTGTAGCACTCATGCCATACACATTAGCACTCGCCGACCGCTGCAGTGGCTAGGCACGCTCGCTTAGCTCGCGTGTGCGGTTATTAAAAGTCTAACCTAACCTAACCCACAGTACCTTGGAGTGGGTGGGTTTGTTTTCGGGACTTACAAGTGACGAAAAACTACAAGTCTTCGAACAGCACACTCCGAAAGCTATTTCACTAAACTTAATCTAGTAATATAAGTAACTATATCACTAAACTTGGACCGTTTTATAACTATTCCGGTATATAATTATATCCCTAGGGATATAACTATATTAGGGCTAGATCTATCTTACTGCGACATATACATAATTTGGCGTAAGTGAAAAGGAAGTAGATGAAATTTTATTTCATTATTTTATCTTCATCATTATCCATGTCCTTCCCTTGCCATTTATTTTCCCATTTCTATTGGGCTCGGCTCCCAGTCTAACCTGATGCGGCTAGATATGTAGCGAACGATGGAAGTCTGAAAAAGGGAAGCCGAAGCAAAAAAGTTCTTATATCTATATATATAAAAATGAAACCCGTTTTCCGTTGTCACGACATCACGCGTGAACGGCTGGACCGATTTCGCTAATTCTTTTTTTAAAATGTTCCTTTAAGTACGAGGATGGTTCTTACGCAGATAAAAATAAAAAAATAAAAAGAAAATTTAGAAAGCGAAGAAGTGCCGAAAACCGGGTTAGATACCTATTATTTATTATTGGTTATATTCGGTAGGTCTGAGACCCGGTAGATGGCACTGCTTTACCGGGCAGAACGACGTCTGCCGGGTCCGCTAGTATGATAATAAAATTATATCTCCACACTACCGTCACCGATAGTTCTTACACTTGATGCTATACTTATTTATATTTCTATTTAAAACTTTTAGGCGTAACATATTAATATATTAAGTGCCTACTTGTGATATTGAACATTGCAAGAGAAGCCGATGGGAATCTGCTTGTATGGACTCTTCGCCTCTGTTATGTAGATACCAAAATTGAACGACCATTTGCCATTAGACCTCAAAACCCGTAGGTAACGAATTTAAGTAGTTTTCATTTTTTGTATTTTTATTTTAAACTAGCTTCCACCCGCGGCTTTGCCCGCGTGGTTTTAGATAATAATTTAAAAAAAAACGTATTTACTTATTTAATGCCAAGAGTACTCCTGCGAAGTTTTGAATAAATTGGTCAAAGTGATCTTATATCTCCATACAAACTTTGGAACCCCGTTTCACCCCCTGAAAGGGTGAGTTTTGAAAAATCCTTTCTTAGTGCACCCCTAGACCCCATAAGGAACCTATGTGCCAAATTTGGAGTCTCCAGACCCAGCGGTTTGGGCTCTGCCAATTTCTTCTTTTAAGTATTTAGATAGAAAATAGATATATAAATTTTAAAAACGTTTTAATAACCGACTTGCAAAAAAGGAGGAATTCTCAATTTCCTCTTTATATAGATATACGGTTCAAAACCTAACTTTTGTTGCTAAATGTTTAGGATACGATGAGACTTGCCATACACCAGCGTAAAAGTCCCTTTTAAAAATAAAAGGTAAAACAACCTAACTTGCTGATATTAAATTAAACAGAGTGGTTTAACACGAATAACAAGTATCTAAAACACAGCAGCAGAATAAGAAAACGATAAATTCTAATATTCAACGTCCATTTAATAGAGCTCGCAGCAATTTGTTACAATTATGTTCAGCTAACGAACACGAATCTTAATTAATGTTAAATACGCGGCTTTCACTTGGACTTCACTTTACTGAAACTGTGTAGCGAGTTATTCGACTAACTGGTAATTATCATATTTAAATATTTTACTTGCCCGAGGTCAAGTGAATAATTAATTTAAAACATAACTGTGCCGTCGTTGAGCAGCGGTGGCGCAGCGGTACCTACGGTCCTCGCCTTAGAAAAAAAGGTCGCGTGTTTGAATCCTGGTCGTGCCCTCACATCTTTGTGTGAATTGTTTCATCTTCGCTGCTCAATATCGGTGAAGGAAAACATCGTGAGGAAACCGGGATGTCTATGAACTAATCATTCGAGGACATGTGACATCCACCAACTCGCACTAGCCCGCGTGTGTGGATTAAGGCCTAAACTCTCCTAGCTAGTAAGATCGTTGAAAGAAGACCGGTGCCCAGCAGTGGGACACTAAAAAGGGTTGAAGTGATAACTGTACCGTCACGGGACCAAAAGGAAACAAATGAGATTAAACATCGCATAATAGGGACTGCTTCCTTGAATCATAATTATATAATATGGCATTTATGGTGCATCCACACATGCCGCCAGGTTTGCCGCCGGCTTACAGACTGCCTTGCCGCTGAATTTGCCGGCTTTACCGGCGGCCTGCAGATGCGGTTGAAATTTTCACAGTAGTAAAATGTGGCTATCATCGTCTTTAGTCGTGTATGTAGTATTGTAGTACGCGACTATAGTTGCGTGTATCGCAGGTGTAGTGATGTACTTTATTATTTATAAAAATACCGCAACCAAATGCCGCGCGTGTCGCAGGTAAAAGAAGCGCGTGCCGCTCGGCATGTGTAGATGCGCCATTACTAGCGGACTCCGCAGACGTCGTCTTGCCCGGTAAAGCAGTGCCACCTACCGGGTCCGAAAATATATTACAACCGATTCTCAGACCTACCGAATATAGATATAAGATTTCATAAAAATCGGTTAAGCCGTTTAGGTGGAGTTATTTTTCTCTGTGTGCGATCAGCCGATTAGCATTTAGTGATTTATTTTGATATAAATAGATAATTTATTTCAGACAACTAAGCCCATAGGTAGAATTTATTTAAAACTTACGTAACATTTTAAATATTAACGCAGTCGTATCGGCCTCATATTTGTAATAAAAGGTCGTGGTTTCGATCCCCGATCGTACCGACACTTGTTTTTGTAAATTGCTTCACCGCTGCTCAAGAAGTGATCGGTGAAGTAAAACAATGTAAGGAAACTAGTATGTCTAAGAACTATCGAAGACAATACATGTGAAACCAACCAACCAGCACTCTGGCAGCATCAACTCGTAAAATAGTTGAGAGAACACCAGTACCCAGCAGTGGTACTTACACTGAAAAAGGATGAAGTGAAGTAAATAATAACGAAGAGTCGGCGTCGTATTGCGCTACTTGGTGCTGCGTGGATTACTGCGAAATCTCCGGTATATGACACCCTTTGCCCCAAAACTCTTTATGGAGAAAGGTCTCGACAAATGTTAATTTTGTTAGTCATTTTATATAATTCTAATTCTCGCCTCATCTCTTTTTACTTAGGCATAACAAATTCTGAGAAACAGGGTTATAATGTGTACAATTCTGTTTGAATCAGTTTTCCCTAGAATGAGTAGCATACATCCATTTTAACATTTCTCTCAAAAAATTTCACTTAAGGATACCTGGTAGAGTAATAAAAATGGCTATAAATTACGTAAGGTCTTCTAGAGGGGAGGGGATCAAGTTAAATTTTTCCAAATCTCGCTAAGGGGTGGGAGGTGTTGGCAAATATCTCGTACTTACCTAATTATTTTTCTCGCAGAAACGGTGTAAAATTGAGTCTCCGTGGACTGAATTAGAATGAATCTTTTCTTAATTTTTGTTTGACATTCATTATTTAACTTTATGATTATGATTTTAAATTACGTTAATATTCACTAATACTAGTCTTTGCTAGTCTTCAATGAAAGTAATAGAACAAGTTTTGTTGTTTTTTTTTTCCTCAATAATCCAACACATTTACAGCCCAAATAGAAGTTTTGAAGAATCTCGCGTGAGATTAGGGGAGTTGAGGAGAATCTTACAATATCTCACCAAGAAGGGAGATCTAAAAATTGCATTGCATCCAATTATTCACACTAACAACATTTTCAGCGTACTAACTTTGGTTTTATTAGGTAACAAAATTGCTTCGTACGATAAACACCTAGGTTTACGAGGTATTAGCGAAAAACTTCCAGCTGCTTATTAAGAAAATAAATCTGCACTGCTCGACTGCTCGTATTTTAGAGGAACATAGTTGTATTAAAGAAGTTTCATTTTGAGCATCAATTTAGTTACTATCGAGAATTGGACGGAGAATCTATCTATTTATTGCTTTACCATAAGTAAGTAGATGCTTAGGTGGTAGGTGCTTATTATAATAGAATCATTATGGACCCTGTCGGGCACAGCAAAAGTGTTAGACGAGAGGAAGCTCTGATTTTACACAATAATAAAAATAGAAAGTTCTAGCCTGTGGAGCTTTATTATTACTTACTATTTTTTTTTAAATTGTGTGTTGTATTTTATTTTATTTCATGTCATATCTTAAAATCATTACCTGATAGGAACTATAAATTATTTTTTAACTAAATTAGAGCATAATTAAATTTTAAAATTGAGAAATCCCGGTGGTGTTGTTGAAGTTCATGGGGAAAGATTTTGCCAAGCAGTAGTGGAATATGCAGTAGTGATGTTATTAGTTTTATGTTGTTATGTTTTTATGTTATGAGCCAAACTAACTGCACACGCGGTGAGCGCGCCCAATGAAACGATTGGAGCTCGTTTTCCATTTCCTTAACAGAACTCTTTAAAAGCCCAGGACAATACTTAGAAACTATCCAGGAGAGCCCAAGACACCCTAAAAGGCAGTACATGTCCTAGGAAAACAGTTCGGTTTGCAACTCTACCATAAAAGAAAGAAGGTGGCAGTGGAATACTGCAATAATTGACATTTTAAATGGCCAGCTGAGCTGAGAGAGTTCTTTGATTTAGGAGACCGTGCGTCATTGTGTAAACTTCATGTCGATAATAAACCAAACGCGTTATAAGCGATTTACATCCGTTCAATAGTCGTTAATAATAACAATAAATCCATTGTAAGTACGTATAGTTTGATAAAATAAAGTTGACGCTTGAGAACTGTAAGTAAGACTTAAGTCCTTGTGGGATTTTTGTGCTTAGTAGGTAAACTGCCGGACATAATCATCAGTTAATCTTTTGTAGACACCGAGTTTATAACGATTTACTACCTTATTTCAAACCCTGGCTCTTTCATACACACACTCCCCTATCTTACAAACCAGCAGTCTATATAGAACCCTTATCATACCGACCATGCGACCGGCGCTTGGCGGCCCGGTATCCCAAGGATTTAAAGTGGTTTTCCTTCAGAGCCCACTGTTGTATCCATCCTGTATACTTTCTATTACGGTGACTCTTACCACCTCAATATTATTAGGTTCTCTTTCTATGGGTTTCTTTTTTTATCATTTAATTTTGTGTGTCCTGTCGTTGTCAAATAAATGTTTTTTTTCTTTCTTTCTTTTCTTTCAAGTATCTGTGCAGCGGCGCGTGTGGTAATAGTTACACACGCCAACTTTGTAAATCAGACTATACTTGAACAACTCTTCCTTCCACACGAATAACCGTCACTATTATTCAGTGAAGCTATTTCTATTACGAATTGAATTGGACATGAAACGTATTGCGTTTAAATCAGGCTACATAATTTAGAGGTGGCGTGTCTGCCACAAACACGAGATACAAACGTATGAACCAAGTGTTTACCGGATATTACGGTCGATATTACACTGCAATCCGTGTAAATCGATGTAAATAAGAGTACATGAAAGTAAATATAGTGTCACAACGTCAAAAAATTGGTAAGTTAAGGCAATAAAAGTAAATAATTATTATGGTAAAAGGACTAGACAGTATGTAGTGCCAGAGTTATGTAACCAATATGAGATATTAAGGGAGGAAAAGAAAATTTTAAGTAAATTTAAATTTAAACGGAACCTTAAAGATATATTTGGAAGTAAAAAAAAATAACCGGTCAAGTGCGAGTCGGACTCGCGCACCGAGGGTTCCGTACAAACCTGCAAGGTTTACAAAGTTCGTTCATTACGACAATCGAGTCATAACTATGGTATTTTTATTGCAAAATGAAATTCATAACATTACAATGGGGAAAGATGGAGGAGCATTTTAAGACAAAGATCTCTTTATCGTTTAAGTAATCCTTTATTTTATATTAACACATATCATTTATCTATAATATAACTGAAACACTTATACTAGCCTTGCAGCAGACTAGCGAAAGTTCTTTTATTAAAGTTATTTATTTACTAAGTTTTTAGTCACTATTAGGTTTTAATTCCCTTGCGTGTAGTTGCGAGTTTCAAAATATGCGGTATCAATGGTTGTACTTTTTCGTTTTGCGTTTTTGCGTTGACTTAGAATTTTTTTTTTTTCAAGGGTTAAAGGCAATTAGATCTAAGTATTTGATATGAATTTCAACTTGATAGCTCTACGCGTTCATGAGGAAAAAAGTAATAAGTTTATATTTATTAAAAAATATATATTTTGTAATGTAACTAAAAATTTAAGGTTTTCGGAATTTTTCCTTTATGTGTGCTATAAAACGTTGCTTCATGCCAAATTTCAAGATTCTAGGTCGACTGGAAGTACCCTTTAGGTTTTGATTCCCTTGCGAGTACTTGCGAGTTTCAAAATATGCAGCTTAAATTGCTGTTTCTTTTGATTGCGTTGACATAGAAGTTTGATTTTGTTACAGCTTAAAGGTATTATAGACCTGAGTATTTGGTATGAATTTCAATTTAATACCTCTACGCGTTTATGAGGAAATGGGTAGTAAGTTTAAAATTATTAAAAAAAAATATATTATGTGATGTAACTAAAAATTTATGGTTTTCGTAATTTTTCCTTTATCTATGCTATAAGACGTTGCTTCGTACCAAATTTCAAGATTCTGAGTTCACGGGAAGCACCCTGTAGGTTTTGATTCCCTTGCAAGTGTCGAAAATTTGCGGCATAAACGGCTGTATCTTTTAATTGCGTTGGCTTAGAAGTTTGATTTTTTCACAGCTTCAAGGGACAGTAGACCTGAGTAATTGATATAAATTTCAGCTTCATACCTCCACGCGTTCCTGAGAAAAAGGGTCTTGACAGACGGACGGACAGACAGACGGACAACAAAGTGATCCTATAAGGGTTCCGTTTTTTCCTTTTGAGGTACGGAACCCTAAAAACAGAAAGGAAAATGCATGCATAAAATTGTAATTAGGTATAGTAGGTATAATTCAATAGTTTATGTACATATTATAAACTAGCTTCCGCCCGCGGCTTCGCCCGCGTTGTGTTAGGATAAAAATTAGCCAAGTTACAGATCTTTAAGAAACCTTTATCATATTTTTTATTGGTCTTAAATCAGATCATGTTTGTTTCTTTTAATCGAAGACGTCTTACTCCATTTTGGAAAATTATTTTTGTACCATTTAAGTCTTGTTAAAATCTTTAGTTCACCAAACTTTGTTAGGAATTTTAAAAGGGTTATTCCCGTCGGAAACCAATTAGGGTTATTCCCTCTAGGCAACATCCCCAAGGAACCCGTTTTATATAAAAATTATTAACAATTTTTTTTTTTTACTTTTCCCGAACGTTTGTGAATACTTAAGAAATTCTACTCAAAACTATACCCCACACGGTATACCGGGTGGATAGGACCGTCCTCCACAAACTGATAGAGTGAAAATATACGGATTTCACTATATCAGTTTGTGGAGGACGGACATACTGAGATGATTGGTACATGAAATTAGGTCAGAAACTTTGTGGATATTCACTAATCGTGCTTTGTTTTGTAAAATTAGACAGAATATATCGATACCTTAGAAACCATCAAAGAAAACCGCCAACCTTTAAACTATGAAGTTAGTCATTTCACGCATCGTTCCTCAAACTAAAGCATTGATGAATGTTTTATTTTAGCTTTCTTTCATTCAAATTAAGTTCCGCGTACAGAGTAGCAATTGTAAATGAAAAAAAAAACAAATCAACATAATTTAAATAATTCGAAAATAAAAAATCGTTAAAAAATCGTTCTACTTAAGCAGTTGAGTACCTACACCCTCTCAATTTATCGGTTCGACGGTCCCCGGACGGCTCACCGAAAAAGTCTGGTGAACCAATAGAGGCCCTTCCGGCGATTGGGTGTGGTCATCAGCAAAAAAAAACCCTCTCAATTTGTACACAGATACATAGATATACGTTTCAAACTTATTATATCCCTTTTTATGGGGGGTTAAAAACTCAATTTGATCGATTTATCTTCATTGGTTATTATTAACATAGCGCTCATTACTGTACCATCTGAAGATGAAGGCAGAGATGAATATTACCCACATTTTGTCGGCTATGTTTTAAGTCTCATACGTAAAATAAGGGTCAATTGACGTTTAACGGACACTTTACCGAACTTCGAGCTGCTATCCTACAAATATTTATGTTTGGACCAACTACCGTCTAATCTACCGAATTAGCACCGACTTCAAATAACAGATGTAAAGAAACTAATTTTTAAATTTTATAACGTGGTCATTTTATCTAAGAAGTTTTATTTTACATTTTTTTGTGATGCACCCCGTACTTTTCCCGAATTATTGTAAAACTTTATAAAATTCCACTACCAACGATACCCCGTACGGTATTTTTAATCATGGAAATAATAAAAACCTTCAACCCCTATGACAGACATTTAGGGGTTGATTTATAAAAAAAGTAGCCTATGTTTGAACCATAGTTTTAAACTATATCCCTACAATATTTCATCAAAATCGGTCCCGCAGTTTGGCTGTGAAAGTGTAAAGTAAATTAATATAAAAACCTTCAACCCCTATGACAGACATTTAGGGGTTGTTTTTTGAAAAAAAAAGTAGCCTATGTTTGTACCATAATTTTAAACTATATCCCTACAAAATTTCATCCATATCGATCCAGCAGTTTGGCTGTGAAAGTGTAAATTAATAAAAACCTTCAACCCCTATGACAGACATTCACGGTTGATTCTGGAAATAAAAAGTAGCCTATGTTTCAACCAAAATTTTAAACTATATTTCTACAAAATTTCATCCACATCGGTCCAGCAGTTTGGCTGTGAAAGTGTAAATTAATAAAAACCTTCAACCCCTATGACAGACATTAAGGGGTTGGTTTTTTAAAAAAAATAAGTAGCTTATGTTTGAATCATAATTTTAAACTATATCTCTACAAAATTTCATCCATATCGGTCCAGCAGTTTGGCTGTGAAAGTGTAAATTAATAAAAACCTTCAACCCCTATGACAGACATTTAGGGGTTGATTTTTGAAAAAAAAAGTAGCCTATGTTTGAACCATGGTTTTTAACTATATCCTTAAAAAATTTCATCCATATCGGTCACGCAGTTTGGCTGTGAAAGTGTAAAGTAACAAAAACCTTCAACCCCTATGACAGACACTTAGGGGTTGATTTTTGAAAAAAAAAAGTAGCCTATGTTTGAACCATAGTTTTAAACTATATCCCTACAAAATTTCATCAAAATCGGTCCAGCGGTTTGGCCGTGAAAGCGTAACAGACAGACAGACAGACAGACAGACAGACTTTCGCATTTATAATATTAGTATGAATATGGATTGTGAATGAGCGCGATGCCTACAAACTGTATGTACAGTTTGGCATCGAATGATTCTTTGTGTAATATTTATATTTTGATTAAATAAATTGAATAATTTAATAAAACGAGTGAGAATAGCTCCGGAAAAATAGGCTGTGTTTAAGTAGTAATAAGGTATAAGTTGGTCGTGTGTATGTACTTACAATTTATGTGTAAGACAAATGCGAAAGCGGCCCTGTAGCCCCGCAGTCTAGCCCCACTGGGGTCTGACATACTTACTATGTCACGCCCTAATAGGATAGGACTAAGAAAATGTTTTCCTTTGAAAAAAAACTGAAGAAAATTTGTTCATTTACATATAAAAGCGTCGGGTGTTTCTTTAAATTTTCAATCAATTAATAATGAATGGCTGTAATTTATATCGCGACTTCTAGTTATACAATGTAAATTATTAATTCTACATCAGAATAATCTCTATTATTGTTAACGGCCAAATGCTACTGGCACTAGTGTCTAGAATTCTTTCTGCGACAACAACACTAAACGGACTCCAAACAGTAGTAGAAATCTGCACTGAGTTTTATAGCACTCTATATTCAGACAATTCCAAAGTAGTTATAGATCAGTCATCCAGCTGCGCAAAAGATATTCCTCCAATAACAGGATATGAAGTCAACAGAGTACTGAAAACAATGCAGTATGGTAAGAGCCCAGGCTACCTTGAATTATGCGTTAAGAACTATTACTTTTATAAATTTTGGCAGGCCACAGGCGCTTAGTGCAAACAACGCTCCTTTCGACATAGCTCAAAAACTATTGGTCCGATCTTGATTAAATTAAAATGGGACCACAGGAAAAGCACCAGCTTGAAACAAAAAAATCATTGAAATCGGTCCACGTACCTACCTTTAAATACTTAACAAAGATATGACCGAATGTTCAAAGATACAAAGATTTATTTGCCATAAATGTGGTTACAAAGGTGTTACAGATAATAAACGAGCTTAGCATATTTAATCATTACATAATGACGTGCAAATTAGAAGACGTGAGAACGAATAACTACATTGAAACAGTTAAATATATTTATAGTCGTAAAATTCTTTCAGTGAATAAAAAGAGTTTAGTAAAGAGTAAAAGAGTTATTAGTAACAAACAAAAAAAAAATATATACAGTTGATTTGTATACCTTTTCCATTTTTTGAAGTCGTTATAATTTACATACTATGTACTAGCTTTTGTAATGAACACCACGTGAACACTGCGGTCGTGTGACGTGGCCGCTGCTTTTCAGTGCACGTTTAGCAGGAAATGTCATTTCCCGTCACAAGCAGCAGTTAAAAGGCTTACATAGAACATAAATAGACATAAATTAATGCCACAGAGCTTTGCATCTTACATAATAATATGAGCTCGGTAAATTGATTATTTTTCCCGGAAAACTGAGTTTTATAAATTGAAATAAAACTACTTTATAACGGATTTTATCGTGATTTATTTTAGATTTTTCAGACGTTTCAGTTTTTTCAGACTTCATGTTCACGTATGGAATGAGGTATTTGAAAATAGTTTTATTTGTGTGATATCCGCGTAAATCTAAGACAATTCTATGAGTTTTTTAAGTCACCGATAAAGTGATTTTAATTAGGTACATATGCTTTGAAGTAAAAAACTTAAGTAAAGCCTGTCTTGAATCTAAAATGTCACTGTGACCATATATCCCATATGTCATAAATCTCCAATAAGCGCCAGTTTACCCTTTCTTCGGCTTGTCGCATACATCTACCTGGAGTGCGCTCTAACTCTACGCTTTCCAAGACCTGTTCTCCACTCAAGAACTCGATTGTGTTTTAACCCTTTTTATTGTCCCACAGCTGGACACGGGTCTTCTCTCAACTATCTACTAGTTTAGGCCTTTATACACCCACCCTGGCCAAACGCGGGTTGGTGGATTTCACATGTCATCGAATTATTAGTTCTTTAGACATGCTTGTCTTCTCAAGGTGTTTACCTTCACCGTTATTGACTAGCCGCGAAGAAACAATTCACATATTGTGTGGACGCGACCGAGAATCGAACCCGCGACCTTATAATTCAAAGGCGCCGCTCTATTCAAGAACTCGCTTACCTCAGTGCTTAATCGTTTCTGGGCTATGTGGCCAAACCACAGCCAAATGTGAATATGCAAAATAAAAACACAAAATTTTCTTTTGCGATAATTTTAAAGCTACAATATTAATGCCTCAGTGCTCCACTGCGTCTTGTGCGCTAGTTAACCTGATTATTTCCCTGGAAAACTGGGTTCTGTAGGTCTAATTAGTTACGCTTTGTAATTTAAAAAGGTTTAGTCTAGTGTTTAGTTATAAAATTGTTTGTTCAGTGTTTCTGAGTTTTTTAAGCTATTTAACTAAGTTGACCGAGTTTCAATCAACACTATGATTCTTTTCCTGAATTCGTAAAAATCCTATCCTACTAATATTATAAATGCGAAAGTAAGTGTGCGTGTGTAAATGTTTGTTACCACACAACGGTTTTTATTGAAATTTAAAACGTAGATAGTGTTAACTCTAGAATAACAAATAGGCTAATAATATTTGTTTTTTATTTTTCTTAAACTTCCCCCAGGGGTGTGGAAAATGAGTTTTAATTGTGACAATTAAAGTTTCTCTGTATGTATTTAGTCCTAAGTCTGATTCACTTCAAATTAGGTATAAATAAAGCTTAAAACAAATAATGAAACACGTGTTTTTTATAATTCCAACACAACCTACCCCCAGAGAGTGAGTGAAATGAGTTTTTTGTAAAAACTAAAGTTTATCTAGATTTTTTTAATCCAATTTTTTTTGACGTGATAACGTCTTTAAAATCGTTTTAGTCGGGTGACATGTTCAGAAACTTGTGTCCCACCAAAACCTCACGAGCGCGATCGCAGGTATAACGAGAGAGAGACGGACCGATCTCCCGTCTCATCTCGAGCGCTGCCAGTCATTCCGTGAAACTTGTCACGCGGAATCCTCACGAGCGGAGGCTGGCATAGCGTTCGAGTGAGTGGACCGATCTTCCGTCTCTCTCACTCTACTACTCTCATACTTCATTAATTCCTTACTTCCCAAAAACTTATATCACCAATAAGACGTTATCACGTAAACATCTCGATCGTAAACCTACTTTACAAACAACCAACTTTTTTTTTTGTTTAAACCTCTACACAAATTATAAAACACGTGTTTTTTTTTGTTCACGATGTGTGTAGATGGATGTTCGTTACTCTTTCATGCAAACAATTTTGGACGGATTTGGACAAAAAACGACACAGAGATTTTATTATCAAACTACGCGGACGAAGCCGCGGGCCGAGGCTAGTAGAAAATATGTTTTAAAACCGCAACAAATTCCGTAATAAAGTAATTTTCTTTCAATTCGCGGAAATGTAAGTAGTTTAATAACCACTTCAGTATTTCTCTGTCATCTACCCTACTAAATCGTAAATATGTATAAACATAGTTAAATAATAGTTGTAATCTAAATATATAAAAGAAGAAACTGACTGACTGACATATCAACGCAGACCCCAAACCGCTGGGTCTGGAGACTCTTAATTTATCATAACGGACAACCTTTAATTTGGCTTTACGTTTCGACACGGAACGTAACGTAAAACCAAAACGTAAATGTGAGCGCTTTAATTTCCCGTCATGATAAATATTTAAAGTAATATTATGACATTGATACTGATGCACGGTAAAACTCGAATGAGTTTATGTGGCATCTTAAAGATTAAGAACTAGTTACACTATCTTTTTTTAATAAATAAATAAATTTAAGAAAACTCTACGTAAGCATAAATATTGTAACTTATGTACGCAACACGCAACCGGTATATAAATTCAAAACCTTTCCTATAAACTCTATATTACAACGCCTATCCACACAGTACCTAAGCTTTCAACACAAAGTCAAGTATCCATCCATAAGTATACCGAATAAAGGCCTCGGCGTCGTTCAGATTTATTCATGCGGAACCCTTTTTCATAGCCTCCTAAATTGTAAACTTCAACGAATTTGTCTACCTTGCTTAAAAGAGAGAACCGACTTCAAAGGACAGTTCATCATTTCCCTTGCCTTTTACCCATGCATATTGGGGTCGGCTCCCAGTCTAACCTTTAATCCTTTTTAGTGTCCCACTGCTGGGCACGGGTCTTCTATCAACTATCTTTCGTGTTGAGAGAGTTTAGGCCTTAATCCACACACGCTGGCCAAGCGTGGGTTGGTGTATATATCTCTCTAGGTGGTTTTCCTTAATATAAGTCTACTAGCAGCCTGCGCGAACTTCGTACCGCGTATTTCTCCTATTAAACCTTCCTTGCAGCAACCAGCTGTAAATCAGCCAAATCAGTTTTTAAATATAAAAATGATCCATACTTTCGTTTACGATTGCCTGCTTTATGGTCAAAGTGAATAATTATGTCACCCATTCTATTCCTTTTCTCAAGTACTTCTAATATATAAAATCACAAAGTTGGTTCTCATACTCTTCCGAAACGGCTTGACCGATTCTTATGAAATTTTTCATGCATATTCAGTAAGTCTGAGAATCGGCTACTATTTATTTTTTAAATCTCTAAGTGATAAGGGGTATCTATGTTATGGTATAAAATTATAATCCTTGGGATTTAACTATAATATTACGGCTTGATCTATCTTATTGCGACATATACACTTATACAGTAGGTATTCAAACGGTTAAGTAAGAATTGTTTGAGTGATTTAACAAACTTATATTTTTTCTTTTTTTTAATGTTTTATTATCTCTGAATCTATGAGAATGACATTCAAAATTTCTAAGTAGTCTGTGAATCAAAATGACATTGACAATTTAGTTATCAAACACATTTTTCAAAAGATCATTAATTAAAATCAATTATTATAATACTAGTATCGATACAAATAAATTGGAAAATCTTTAGCAGTACATAGTAATCAAAAATGGAGCTGCAGTAATAATGTTAAAAGCAGTTACTACTTTTAAAAAATGGTATATCTACATACTACATACGGTCATAGTAATTCTTTATTCCTATATATCACAATTTAAAACTAGAAAAAATTGTTCAAAAGTTTATGTACAAAATGTTCAAAAGTATACCTAGCAGCGGTATGCCCGCACATCTGTGAGGATTGTTACATCGCTGCCGCTCAATATTGGTGAAGAAAAACATCGTCAGGAAACTGGCATGTCAAGAACTAATAAACCACGAGCAAGGAAAAGAGAGCGCTACAAATTCACGATGCTTTAAAGTCACCTGGATCCATTTCAATTTGGTTAAAATTATTATTTTGGCCAAAATAATTAATTTTTTTACGCTTTGGACGTAACGAAATCTTAAAAAAACCTAAAATCTCTTTTGCCACCGTTGAAAAGGTGGACTTCATGTAACCTTTTTTTACTACCACTTAATCTTTAAAGCCGACCATCTTTGGCTCCCCTACTAATATTTTTACGTCTGTGTTAAAGAAACTAACAAAAAACTCTTATATACATTCCGCTTTTGAGCCTAAGCTGAGCGCTTAAAATAAGTAGTTGAGAGAGTTAAGATCTCAATAGATCTCGAGAACACGCTATCGCTATCCCCAGTGCCAAAGAGGATCATTTACTCTTCGAAATCTGAATCGAAGTCCACTTCAACCCTTTTTAGTGTCCCACCACTGAGCACGGGTCTTCGCTCAACTACCTATCACACACGCTGGCCAAGTGCGGGTTGGTGGATGTCATAATTATGTCCCCGAATGATTAGTTCTTAAACTGCAGGCAGCGGAGTTGAAACAATGCACACTATGATGTGTAGATACGATCAGGACTCGAACCCGCGACCTTAAATATATTTCAAAGGCCGATACAGATACCTACGCCACAGCTGCTGTGGAATTGAAATAAACAGTATATTTTATTCCACAGGTTGAAAACTAAAGCGAAAATCGAATCAGACGAAAATTGCCGACCGAAAAAAGAAGAAATTGGTAAGTCTTTAATCAAGTTATCCTCGTTGAGTAATTTCGTGTTGCGTAGATTTTTTATTAAAGCTGATTCTATCGTGCTAAAAGATTTGTTAGATTAATTAAATTGTATTTGGGCTTGGTTGATTAATTGACTGCTAACTATAGCTATGCCAGCTATATTAACTGATGCTAAGTAAAATTGATGTTTCAAACAAGCAAAATTAAAAATAAATTCCGACTGCATAAACATCTGCCAAATTATTTGAATGGAGAGCTGCCTAGGCGCGAAAAATCCTAGTGTTTTTTATTCATAATTTTGATATAACCAGTGTCACTCTCATGACTAAGACGAATCTTGCGATACCTCTCAAGCTGAGATGTGACAAGCCCTAGAGCGTACCAAAGAAATATACATACATACACTCTAATAGGCACTCACAGCGTTTACTGATCAATGTCCGTTTGACACTGGTGGGTCACACTTCGCTACGTCCTAGGTAGGCGGTTCAAAGCGAACGCGATTATGAAGCGATGACACGCGAATTCAATGCGATGCGGTGCGACACGGCGGCTATGTCCTACGTGTACGCGAATTGTCTCGCACAGCCGCCACCGACGCCGCCGTTCAGTGGGCACTGTGCAAAAACATGAC
Source organism: Meganola albula (assembly GCA_936450015.1). Lineage (NCBI taxonomy): Eukaryota > Metazoa > Arthropoda > Insecta > Lepidoptera > Nolidae > Meganola > Meganola albula. The sequence goes on along the minus strand of OW388145.1, from coordinate 13,233,876 downwards.
GGCACCGCATCCAGTTCGCGCGAAAATATCAAGCCAACTGATCGCGTCCGCTTCTTTTCGCGCCGCTCCGCACCGCACCCCACGTGCGTTTGGTCACGTAGGGCACTTCAATAGGTTTCGACTGTTTGTTGTTTTCGCGCCGCGCCGCACCGCTTCGCGTTCGCGTCTAGATCGCTCACGCAGGACGTCGCCTACTCTTTGCTTTTTTTTCCATTTATGTTTTTTTTTCTCTTTCTATGTGTTTTTTTATCATTTCATTTTGTGTGTCCTGTCTTTGTCAAATAAACGTTTTCTTTCTTTGTTTTCTTTCTTTTTTATACTCGAAAAGCATTTAATAACCCTCCTTCTGGCGCAGTCCGGTGAAAATATTTCCATTTTCTAACTCTAAGTAACAAAAAGACACTAAATAAGCACAAAAGGCTACTAGGAAAAGGGTGGCGCGGTTTTGATGTTCTATGAGTCCTTAATCCATTGACACGATGATCTAATCTAAGCTAAATCCTCGATATCCTCAATATCCCCGTCAACGTTCTCTCCCACATTTACATAAACGGTTACACGATGCGGTAATACTCTAATTATACTAACATTAACTTTGCGTTGCTCGTAAACTTGGGATTTAGTTCTACAACCGTCAACTGGGGCACTACTTTTCTCCTACATAGATAGGTATATCGTTCGTTTGGACTTTTTACGGATAGAATCGTCCGATCAACTTATAATTATATTTTGGGCATATATTGTGTTTACGTTGTCACAATTTTATGTTTTTTTATGCCTTTGTCAACGAGCAAGTTATTTCTTTATACTTAAATCTAAGTTCTTATGTAAGTGACATCAGTCTTAATGAGAATAAATGTTTTTAAAACTAAATGTCACATAAACTTCACATTCAAACCTAAACGTATACATTTTGTTACTTAAGTTAACTAAATTATTATGTACTAGTATATACTCGTAACGTGCATTGTATATTGTATAACTTTTGTTAGAAACAAAAAAAATGTTTACTGAGAATCTAATGTACGAGCAGAAAAGTTTGATAAGAATGACAAGTTCAAGATAGTATTCGAAAACTATTTTCGTAATGTTGAACTCGTACTAAAGATACTGTAGTAATCACCCGGGTCGACCAAAGACTTTTTTAATATTGGAGAATTTTAGTAGCAGCTCTATGTTTGGAATTTTGCCCTAAGAACGTACGGATGGGAAAATAGAATTTTGACGGTTTATTTTTAATTGAACATTTTTAGCATCGATTTGGCAATAAAGGTGAAAAATGTACATCGATTTATTATTGATTTATTGATTTATTTGTTTAACTATACGACTACTATTGCTTTTTATTTTAACAATAATAAAAACAATATTCTTACAAGTCCGTCCGTAATTTGTCTGAACGAACGAAAAACATGCGAGAGTAGTGCTCAGTATCTGAAGCAAGGATTATTTCAGAAAACTCCGAGTCGCAAGCGCCTCAAGCTACGGTGGAGAAACCATTCCTCCTCTCCGACGGCAGGTGAGATTAGTCTCTGATATTGTTTTATTTTACTAACACTAAGTTCACCAATTTTTAACCACGATTAAATCAGTTGGTGTTAATCAATTAACCCGTCAAACTTTGCAATGGTACTTGATATCGAAAAATAAACATAAAAGAAGAAGAAAAAACATTTTCAGCGATTTTATTTTGAAAATTTCTTATTATTTCTCTACCAAACTGAATATCGGTTAATTTCATCGTTCTTAACCAAGGTTTTTTGAATAATATAAAGTATTTTTAAATCATTAATACAGACACCGCCATACATTTGACATGGGACCTTTATTCAGTCCGTACACAGTTATTTTACAACTTGCGGTTATGTCGGCTAATCTCATAAAAACCTTGGGTAAAGCTATAAAAATAGTAGGTAGTTTTTCATTAATAACCTACCCAACTTTCTCTACCATAATTTCATGTTTAAATAATAAACGTCGGATTGTAGTCTGTAGAACTTGGGGCTAAATAACCAATTTACTTACCGGGATTCATGAGGATTTGTTTTATCTTGTTACCTTATTTCATTTGTAATGAAGGAAATCTTGCTATTACCCATGGGCATAGGTAGCTGCAAATATCTTATATATCTTACTTTAGTTCGACAATCTTGGGAAATGACCTAGTTATTGAGAACAACGTTCAAGGGGTGATTATGAAGTGGAAGTCTTCATATGTCACCACTTGACGCATACCATCATGTTATACTAAGCTTGTCAATCTATATAACGTTGAAAGTGTAGGATTAAATAAATAGCTTACTGCTGCACTGCGAGAATTTCCTACATAATTCCGAATTTACACACTCCAGCTCAATATAAGCAGGTGTAAGCTAATATTTACATTTGTATGGTGATTATTTGCTTGAGTTGCATCATGCAAGGAACGCACTGCTCCTCAGGGCCGATTGTCAAAAAGCAGTCTTTTGCTTGGTTAGTAAAACCGGTTTATTCTACTAACCAAGCAAAGGACGCATCGCGTCCTAGGCCGACCTCACACCTTCACTATTTATGTGCACTGTAAACTCACACATATACTAAGCTTAGCTTTGGTTTTGGTCCTAATTGATTTCCTATATTATATTGGCTTATGGAAACTTCAACAACAAACTTGGCTAGTTGCAGCGTATTTCAAGTCTGAACAACATTTTCTTTTTTTTCACACCTTCGCCGCTTAACTTATTGTTCTGAGACTTCCCAATCAAGTATTTTAAGCTGAACCCAAAAAACATCTTCTCCCTCTTTTTAACAATACCTATTTTATTTGTGAAGAGGCATAAAGAGGCGAAATCTTCCTATTCAAATGATAGCCTGAACTTTCCAGATTCAGTGTTTTGCAACGGTAAAGTTTTCTCGAGGGATCATCACAGTTATTATGCAAATCAAATTGTTTTGTAGAGAACTCTGCAGCACTTGACTGTTCTTAAAGTACCCCGGATAACTTTTTGCAGTTGTTGAAGATAGTCGGAAAACTGAAGTCCATTCAAGTGATTTCATGCAAATTCACTATCTCGTATTAAGTACCAACTATTTTCCTTTACCAACTTCGTCTGTGTGATTATACCTCTCGTATCTATACGTGTCGTCGTATCCAATCAAAAAACGTAATTTTCTATTTATTCCTAGGTACTGTAATTTTAAAATGACAATAGGCAAACGTTAGGCGTGAATTTTGTATATGGGAAGTATAAATACACTGGCCAGGGCACCTATTCTTTCGCTTTAGACATTTGTCTCTAATCTAATAGACATATGTCGAAAAATAATGGCAATTTGATTAGTTTTCATTGGCATTTCACATTTTTATCAACATTTGTATATTAGAGATAAATGTCTTTAAATATTATATTTAGGCAGCAACATTAGTTGCAACATATTGGAATACCATTGGGTAGGACAAAAGCAAAAATGCAAAATCAAAAGCATTTTTTACAGGAATAACACTCATTACTATAGGTAGGTATTTTAATAGTGAGTTTTTACTGAGTTAACTACTGACTTTAACCTACTGAGTTTTTTGGCAGTGTTTCTCAGTAGTTGCCAGTCATTCACTGTACGGTATGAAAAGAAATTGGACTATTTTTAAGTAGACTCGCGTCTCAAAAAAAATAAAGCATATTTTCATTTCATTTAATTTCATTTCATTGGTAGTGAATGTGACCTTCAATTTACCAGCTCACTTTAGTTGGTATCTTCAAGCTCCCAGTAACTTTTCCTGAATTTTGCTAATTCCAGACTTAAAACAATGCTTCTCCCACTACTTTTGGACCAAAGAGGCGGTTTATACATATTCTATAGGTAGTTTATATCTTCCACCAGCCATTTCATAGAAATCCTGGTTTTGATTAAATAATTTCTGTTTACAAAACATCCTATTTTTAGTCTTGAACTACAATAAACATATTGCTTTCATACATACATTCTCTGTAGTATACATAATTAAGTTCCAGTTTTCTTAATAGTGTAAGTATACCTACCGATAGTTTGGGACTTGGGCGGGTTCAAATCCCGTGTCTCTTCACGGCACCGCCATTGATCCTAGCTTACAGTAGCTGTGGCGTATTGGGTAAAGTCCCATTAAAAAAATACCGATAGTTTAAAAGAAGATAAGTATGAAGGCTTTCGACTAAAAATCAAGATTAGCAGAGAACTTTAGGTTATTTTATCGTTAAAATTACATTAGATTAAAGCATAACGTCCACCGAGCACGTGGTTGCGTGCGCACTTCCCGACGCCGCAACCGTCCGTCATCTAAGATGGCCGCTTCACCCGTGCTCGGTGTTCATTCATTCGTTCATATTGCCATTTTCGAGTGACAGCTGACTTCAAAGACGGCCGCCATAACAGTATAAAATACCAGTTGATGCATTGAGAAGTAGATGTGCCAACAAGTACGTGTACATGTATTTCATTTAATTTGAATACAGTTTGTTTGTTTATAGGGTGGAGCTCAAAGCCTGGCTGGACAAGCCAACGTACTCACACGGAGAATCTATCAGAGTAGGAGTTGTAGTTGGCAATCATTCCTCTAAAACTGTGCGAAGAATCAAGGTAAGTGGCAATAGAAACATAAAAATATATAACATCACTAGCTGCCCCAGCGAACTTCGTACCGCGTATTTATTAAAAAAAAATCACTTAGTGGTATGAAAAATAGATAGTAGCCGATTCTCAGACCTACTGAATATGCATAAAAATTTTCATAAGAATCGGTCAAGCCGTTTCGGAGGAGTATGGCAACGAAAACTGTGACACGAGAATTTTATATATTAGATAATCATTATTATAAGATTCTTTAATTAAAATGTACTTTCTCTCTTTCTTACTAATATAAATGTCAAGATGACAGACAAAGACAAACAAATTATAAACCTATTTTAGTTATAATGAGCTTAAAAGACGTTTATGAATACGGAGGTTAACCTATTTAATAGGGTGGATCGAAAAAAAAATTTTTTTTTTTCTTAGCATGGGGGTAGAATTTGTAGCTTATAAAAAAACAAAATATTTCAAAAGAAAAAAAAAATTTTTCGCAACATTTAGAGATAGCCCACTCGTTTTTTAATAAAATAATGGATCAAATGGACTTATTCTAGTAAAAAAATTTTTTTTCTGTCAAAAATCGTGGAAAACATGAAAAAATAATTGAATATGATTTTTTTTCACTTACCTTTTATTTCAATACAGAAAAAAGGGCTGCTTAATTCTTTATTTTTCGCTAAAGTTATAAAAATAATAGGAAAAAATTTTTTTTGACTTCTGATTTCCATTTGATCCATTATTTTATTAAAAAACGAGTGGGCTACCTCTAAATGTTGCGAAAAAATTTTTTTTTTATCTTGAAAAATTTTATTTTTTTATAAGCTACAAATTCTACCCCCATGCTAAGAAAAAAAAAAATTTTTTTTTCGATTCACCCTACTATTTAAGCTGATATAACAAGATACCAGCAAACATCTAGACCTATGTCCTTATGCGCTGAAAACGTTTTTCGGTTTCAGAGGGTAGCGGACTTGTTTTATTCGCTTAGTTCATGTCGCTTTTGTATTGCACCTCCTTGACAGGTATTGTCTCTTAGCAAAGGATGCCTTGTAAACAAAGAAATTTTGGCAATGTAGTTACTTACTTGTTGTAGTGGAAGTTATTTAAGTAACAATAAGAATCTTCTCATTGTTACTAGTGTGTTCTACTAGTGATTACGGGTAGGGTGTACCGTCGCTATGTAAGCGAAATCGACCTTAATAATAATTAATAATTCATTCATAACCCAACACAATTTAACAGCAAGGAGAAAAATACAGAGATTATAGGTCAGACTATGGAGCAGCGGTGGCGCAGGGGTACAGGCCTCGCCTTAGAAATATAAGGTCGCGGGTTCGAATCCCAGTCGTGCCCACCATCTTTGTGTGAATTGTTTCATCGCCGCTGCTCAATATCGGTGAAGGAAAACATCGTGAGGAAACCGGCATGTCTAAGAATTAACCATTCGCGGACATGTGACATCCACCAACCCGCACTTGGCCAGCGTGTGTGGATTATGGCCTAAACTCTCTCCACTAGTAAGATAGTTGAGAGTAGACCCGTGCCCAGCAGTGTGACACTAAAAAACGGTTGAAGTGTAAGGTCAGACTCAAAAACAATGGACCTCTGACTTTAAAACTAGGGTAACTATACATACTATCAGTCAGTGAAAATCGTAAAAATCAAAAAAGGATAATCGTGCATGTGTTGCTTTTAGTTTAAATATTTTGTCATCAGTTGATCGTATAGGTACTAGCGCTCGTTTCTTTTTGTCGTTTTTGACTTAACATAACTAAATCATTGTCTCCTACAAACTACAAACTTATAACAGTTTTTGTACCTACACACCAAAAATATTCATGCAAAATGTTCATTAAACCAGTCATTCTTAATGCAATTTAGTTAATACCTAGATTTTACAAAGGCTAATCTGCATTGAGTATCTTAAATAAAACACTTTTGCAAAGTATATAATGGATGAACTACAAAGGGTGAATATTTAAGTCGTTGTGAGATGTTTTCAAATGGTTGTTTAGTGGTTATCTGGTTCTTTTTTGTACAAATAAATTTATATGTTAATACTTAATACTTACACAATTATTAAAAAACATAGATATTTTTTATCCTATAATAGGTTTGCGCTTGATCACAACTTGCCTGATGTGAAGCAATGTTGCAGTCTACGATGGAACGCGCTTACCTAATAAATACCGATTCACTCGTGACTTGAAGACAAGTAGATTATAACTATCGGGAAACAGAGATGCCGGCAACGATTTCCACAACTTGGCAGTTCGTACAATAAAAGTGGCATCAAAGTGCTTTGTGCGTGCCCGTGGAATTTCCACCATGTAACGGGGGAAAATAAATATAATTTATTAGAAAAGACATAAAATCAATATTTCGGACTACACCACAAAAAAATATCAAAACAACCATCAAACGCATTGCTAAAATCATTTATTTTATTTTATCTTATATCTTTAAATGAGCAATTCTTGTATATATAATTGGAATCTCGGCATCGGCTCCAACGATTTTCATAAAATGTAGTATATAGAGGGTTTCGGGGGCGATAAATCTATCTAGCTAGGAATCATTTTTAGAAAATGTCATTTAAAAAAAAAATACCGAGCAAAGCTCGGCCATCCAGATATTATTTAATTATACATACATACATACATACAATCACGCCTTTTCCGCGTAGGCGGGGACTATAGAGAGCGACTTGCTACGATCTAAACATACTTCTTTAGCCTCACTAATGTTCATACATCTGGTCACACATGCACCGCGGATGTGAGTGCTACGCACCTGTTCGTTTTGAAAGACATCACCGATGAGATCCGCTAATGTCCTCCTAGCGTTTCAACTCACCTCTGTCGTGTATACATATAAGTCAATCGTCCATCATCCATCTTCTCTACATTTCCATAATCTATAATATAAAAATTAATCGCAAAATGTGTTGGTAAGCGCATAACTCGAGAACGGCTGAACCGATTACGCTAATTCTGTTTTTAGAATATTCCTTGAAGTACGAGGATGGTTTTTACGCAGAGAAAAATTAGAAAATTTCCTCCGAAACAACTTGACCGATTTTTATGAAATCTTATAGGTCGTATTCTGTTTTCGGACCCTGTAGGTACTCCCTTCTTCACCGGGCATGACGACGTCTGCGGGGTCTGCTAGTTTTAATATAAATTCATATACTTGATATAATTACGAGTATAATTAAGTTAATTCAGAATACTAAAACCACAACTGTACCACTTTCTACTAAAATAAATGCTACGTTTAAAACTACACACACATTATAAAATAGTGATAAATTCATGGAGTATAAATATATGAGCTTCAAAGACTGTACATTAAATCTGAAGTTACTAAGTTGTATGTCTTAAACACGACAGAGATTAACTTCAAGCAACTATGTCGAGATACATGATACAGCATGCACTTATACCGAGCTATTATGAAAGTGTTACGTGCTCAGATTGTTAATAGTTTCGTCGACCATAAAAACAAGTTCTTGTTTTATTTTACGAGTAGTACTGCTATCTTGGAATGTTAACTAGACTGCTTTTTGCTATGTGTTGTGTTTTCAAAAATATTAACCACTTCAACCCATTTTAGTGTCCATTAAATTCACAGGGGTCTTTTCTCAACTATCTTACGATTTGAGAGAGTTAAGGGTTTAAGCCACACACGCTGGTCAAGTGCGGGTTGGTAGCGTTAAAACAATTCACACAAATAATATCTTTTATTCATCAAACGCAGCCACCGACAAAAATACTTAGATATATTTTGTTTGTGAACTAATGTCATAGACCCTCTACAATTCTCTAATCCCAGCAACTAAAGTGAAAATAGGCACGGCATGTAGCACGAGCGCCAGACGACAGATGGGCAAAAATAGTCACTACGTGGCCGGGACCAGGTAGTAAAAGAAGTAAAGGCCGCCCCAGTGAACGATGGGTGGATGGCATAAAGAAAATAGCTGCCTATACCCAATAAAGGTCCCTAACAAATTCAGCGCATGATTCATAATGCAATTAATTTCAAAAATTCTAAATGCTTTTTTTAGGGTTTTATCAGGATAAAATAGGAGACCACAGAAACTGACAGCTACACCATAATAATAAACAAATTTTTGGCTAACCTGTTAAAAAAATTTGAGAGTTCTTAAAATATAAAGTAGGTTTAACAACCTAAACAAATTGCTTTACTTTGAATAATATATTATAGACTATTAAGAGTTTTACCTTATCGTAAAGCTTAGCAAAATTTAATTGAGTCTTACTCTAACTAATTTTGTATTTATAACCAATTTGTATTCAGATAAGGTTACCTTCCCACTTTCCTAATGCTCCCCTCTCTAACCTGCTTAACTTGCAATTCGGTAATCGCATGGTCGTTACATTTTATTGATTAGTTGATTATACAGAAGTGCTTCACTCCAAGATAAAATAATTAGGCAATTTGTACGTAATTGCAAAAATCGTTTCACATTATGACCATTTTTTTCTTTATCCTGTTCTTTATTAAACCAATTTTCTACAGTTACTCCTTACGTATGATGTACCATTTAGTACTTTTTAACTTCATAGATATTTTTCGTCACCAAATCAATTTTAACCACGTTCTGAAAAAAGTCATCATCATCGTCATAGCCTATCATTATCTGCTGCTAACCATATACTCAATGAGTGCGATTTCGTATAAACTGCCACTAGCTTCCGAAAATGGTTACTTACTCCAGCTACCAGGCATTTACACAAAAACTCGCTTAAATAAGCGGTTATCCGTACATAATACTCATCTTAGTAATTGTCATCAGATTTATTAAAATCTATTTGAGAATTTAGCGATACTATTATTCATCACCGATAATAAGATTAAATTTCGTTTTTCTCTCTCAGGCTTTGGTGGTTCAACACGTTGACGTATGCATGTTCTCCAATGGGAAATTCAAGAATGTGGTAGCCCTCGTGAAAGGCAACGAAGCAGTCATGCCCGGACAGACTCACACCGACACCTTCACGCTGACTCCGCACAGAGGTACAATAGATTATTTCCACAATTTTTTTGCATGATTTTCATCCTCGTAAAATTATTATTACAAATATCTTTAACGAAATAACTTATCTTTAAGTACCATTATAACTACTGCACTGACAGGGACATGCATCAAGGTTTGGGTTTTAACTAGCCAAGGCTTAAGATATCTTAATCACTATAGTACCCGCGGTTAAATCAAGGCTTGCAGTATGCAGCATTTTTAAGGCCCAATTTGTTACAGGTATCACCAAAAACTGGATAGCTCTCGAAGATTCCTATTCTAAAACTGGCGCAAGTCTAGCTTCAACTGTACTATGTAACAACACGCCTGAAGATAGAAACGTTTTCGCAATCTACGTATCATACTACGTTAAAGTGAAACTCACATTCAGTGCCATGGGTGGAGACTTGTCACTCAAACTACCCTTCACTTTAACACACTCTTGCATCAACGAAGCACCTACAGACAGTGTTATAGAAGAAGCTACTCACAAAATGATACTCGAAGGTAAAGAAAACAGTGAAGATGAGGACAGCAAAGAAGAAATAGAAAGAGACAAACAAAATAATAATGAAGATGAACAAGAAACAGCTTTCTGCCATGAAGTGAAATCTCTAGATGATCACCGCTGTCTTGCAGATGTGTTAGTTAATATTGAGAACACAATGGACAGGCCTAAAAAATTCGAGGGACAAACAGAAGTACGAAGTGTGAAACCCTGTGAAGAGGAATTGGATCTGATAGTGAAATACCAAGGTCCGGATACGTGATCCGACGATGAACTGAACAAGCAAAACAAGACTGATGAAGCGACAGAAATCAAAGAAGAGGTCCAAATTCAAAAGAGTGGTTTTGCTGAGAATCTTAAAAAAGCAGTATGTTGTATAGACAGGAGACGACAGTCATAGCTTAGGACATCTAAATATAGTTATTAATTTCAATTTGTTCGGTAAATATACAACAAAAAAGTATAATCAAATGTATTTATTTACTTAAATCAGTAATTGACGTGAGTAAATATGGATTTGTGTAAACATTTATTCGAGTACTCGATCAATTTCGTGTGCAAATATTTTAGTACGAGCATGTAAGCATTTCAATTAATGGAACAAATATACGCTTACCTGTGTACTTTGTGGTTTGTAAATAAAGTGTACTGTTAGACTAACACGTGTCAATCGGAACCCTTATTACTAAATAACTCTGTCCCCATACGGCAAAAGGTCCTAACTATTTTTTTTCTAAAATCTGTGTTTATATGATTTTTGTTCTCATCAAAAAGATTGACCTGTCTATCTTTTTGTAAGAGTGTCTGGTGGTAGCTTCAATATATATATGAAAGTATTTGAAGCGTTTTTTTGTGTTTATTAAGTTTTATTTTTAAATTTTTGTCAAAATTTTGTCGAATTAAAAATAAAAATTGAGAAAATTTTGGTTATTTCAAAATTAACTGTCGTTAGGACCTTTTCCCAGCAGGATTACATCTAGTCATTACAAGATCAATTGTATTTTATTAGTAAGGTTTACTAGAAATATAAGATATTACGTCAGATAGCTGACTGAAGCCTGATTGGATATACGCTTACTAAATTGTAGTCAGTGTTAGTAAAGTTAAGTAGGTAGAAGTAACTCTTTGACCTTAACTTGAAGTTCGATTTGGTGTTTTGATATATGTGGAAGATTAATATCCATTTAAAGTGACGTTAATGGATTTGCACTGTTCATTGAAAATACAAAAATCACATTATTACCCGACTGCGTCAGAAAGAGGGAAGTAATTAAGTGAGCGGATGATGCCTCTAACTGCGTTTGTAAACACTGTCTAGCATCTACTGTAGAACAATGATCATTCAAAACTAAAATAAAATATTATAAATAGACATTTTGTTTCTATTTTTTTTAGTTCCTCATTCAATGAAGTTTGCATATGTTGATGCATTCGGGTTATTGTTATTTAAATTTCATTTTTTTTTAAGTTCCTAACAGAGACTCTCATTTTTAGGTTTTCCTAAATTGTGATCTTAAATGTTACCTGGATTTCGCCATAGGTTATGATTAACTGTATAGCCTATGTGAAATTAGTGCGGATTTATAAGATAGCAAATTTAATACTATATAATAATTCAACAATTCAGTTTTAATTGACTTACCTATCTTATTATATTGGTATTATACTGAGGTTCTTGGTAGGTTCTTGGTTTTACAGTGACACCCATTGAAGAGATTCTTAGTTTTATTCCAGACATAATTTTGTAAAGACTAACCCCCGTATTCATAAACGTAATAAACGTATTTTGTTTGTTTTTGTCTGTCATCTTGACTTTTCTACCAGTAAGAAAGAGATAAAGTCCATTTTAGCTAAAGAGTCTTATAACTTTAATATGAATAAGGCCGTTAATAAATGCACAATTTGTTTCAAATTCATTAACACTTTAAAAATAGAATTTACTAGACATAATAATCTGTTTTAGATAGATAATACATACCCGCCAAAACAAAAAGCTAACCATTAACTTCATTAAATTAAATTTATGAGTAAATACGAGTATATTCTCATTAATGAAATACAATGCCTTAAAGATTTTACTTAGATCAAAGACAAGTTCAAACTAAAGTCAAAGGCACACAACATTAACCTGCCAAACTTTTAGAAGTTACTCTTCAATACGTGTCAGAGGCAACATTAAACTTAGCTTGCCTGTAATTAAAAATAGTTAAATACAATGCAACTTGACAAATTAACACACATTGCATGTTTTGTATTATTGGCAAAGTAACTTATCAATTTAGTAACCATGTAGATTTTCAAACCGTTTTAAAATAAAAATCTTGAATTTGACTATACCTACTTGCATGAGTAAGTACTTATGATTGGTATGTTGATTTAAGTCAAATATCTAAACGTTTTTTATTAAAATTAACTTTAGTCCCTTTAGTTCTGGAGATGACGTTTGAAATTTTGGCCACATTATATTCAATACACTTAAACATGCTCATTTCGTCGATCAATCTAAATTGATTCAGCCTTTTGACAGCGTATAAATTACTTTTTCATCATTTATTACACGATGATAACATTTTTGAGCCGCAGATGTTTTTAAAAAGATTTTACAAAAAATATTTCTATCCGACTTATTTTGGTGAATTTTTAAGTTGCGCCAAAATAATATTAGGGTTATTGTTATTGTTTATAATATTAGGGTTTCGTCACCTTCGTCTTAATATCTTACGAAGTACAAGAGATATCGTTGGGGGAATGTTTTGGTTTCCCGGGCCGACAAAATATAGATAAGATAAAAAATTGTTTTGTTAAACGAAAATGTATAGAGGTTTTTTTTATCTTACAAAATTTTAATATTGTAATTGTGTTGATTTGAAGTAATTTTTCGTATAATTTAGGAAAACTCGTATTTATTTTACAATTTGTAAATTGTCTTAAAACGAGTCTTTTAATGTAGAACAAACAAACATAGGTCAATACTTTTATTTATGTAAGCAAACCAATATAACTTTAATAAAATATTGAAATTAGATTTGCCTCTAGCTGTTTGACTGATCTTTTATTTTTATTACAAACCAATATTTTTAATACATCTTGGAAAATAATATATTTTAGATAAAACAATACCTACTTCAACTGGAGACATTTATTACGATGTAAACGTCGCAGAGAAAAATTAATAAAAATAGCATTTACCTCTGAAGAACATAATGGAACATATAGAAGTCATTAGTGACGGGCCGGTGGCGTGGTCGGTAAGATACTTGCTTTTCACGCCGCAAGTCGTGGGTTCGATTCCCACCCGAGACAAACATTTGTGATGAACATTTGTGTTTGTGTCGAGTCTGGGTGTAAATATCTATTATATGTATATATTTACAAAAGAAAAGTATTATATGTATAGTATATACCAGTTATCTGGTTTCCATAACACAAGCTCTGCTTAGCTTGGGACCAGATGACCGTGTGTGTTGATGTCCCAGAATATTTATTTATTTATTTATTAGTCTCATAGGTATACCTATGTAGGTATACCATTTCATTTTTAGATTACCAGGTAACCTTAATTAATTAATCTACACCCAAGTTACGATGATAAATTATTCTATAGTTGGTACCTCAAATAATAGTCAGGTGAAGCGGGATGATCCATTGGGTCATCAGCGATCGATCATTCGTGTCACGCGACAGGATTGACTGAATTGAACATGTTACACGAGTATTCGTCCCTGTCCGAATCAAAATACGATTTCGTTGTCGTTTATTTGTTATTATATGAATATCCTTTTTCATTTAAGGCACTGCTCTATTGCCATCGCCCATGTATCTACGATGCGATTTCATCGTCCAATAATCCGCTTACGCGATTAACAATCGTAAGTCCTATTCTGGAGCGATGCGATTACCCTAGCTTGCCTTCTCTAGTCCCTTGATCGCGTGAGTGTCATTAGGTCATTCAGAATTATTGTTACTATGTTTGATCGGACGATCGTACTGCGTCGATAATCGCTCCACGAAAACTAGACAATTCGGTTGCACGCATGATCGCACGACCTTCAATAGGACATTCTGCAGATAGTAGTATGTTTCAACGAATGGTCGCACGATTATTTTCGTCGGACACACTGTTACACACATATCTTCAGTTCGGTTCCAATCTCCACGGTAAAAAGACGTTTACCAGCCAATCGTGGTTTGGAATAAAAAACCTTTTTTTAAAAAGGAATTTTCATTTCGTGGACTAACAGCAGGCCTGATCGCGCGAGCGTCGGCACGGCGCCTTACTCAGTTTTTTGAGCTAATGTATTTCTACTTATCCACTGTTTAACAAGTAAAAGTACTAGGAATTTTCTATCAAACAATATTTAGTTTAACCAAATTTGCTATTAGAAACTTTTAGGTAATACTTGACCGTGACAGCTTAACAACTTAAGTTATCTTGCTTGCTTAAGTTTAGAAACCGACAACTTCAGATAAGTATCTCTACAAACTTAAATTGTTCAATAGCTTAGTAAGTTTGTAAATTGGAAACTTTTTTTATTAAGTATTAATAAATTGTGTATTTGAACTGTATTAAAGCGATTTGTGAAATTAATTGTATTAAGCATAGCATACACAGAATAAGCATTCAATTGTACTTATCGCACATAGTGTATAAAAATTATTGTATAGTTTAAAATTGGGTATTCGACTTATATTTAATATTTAACTATTAAATATTTATTTTTATCTTTAAATTATTTATTCAATTTATGGAATTAGTTAAAAACAACGTTTCAAAATCATTATAAGACAAAGGGAAATACCATTAGGTTTTTAAACAAGAACTAAATCATTGACAAGCTGTATCTTTTCAGTTTTTTTTTACCAATGCCACATTATTTAATCTAGAATAGAAAATCTATCGTCAATAAGTTCTTTATATAACATAAATCCCAAAGCCCCGATTCTCCATTTTTGTTTGAAAAATGACTAGTAGACATTTAACTCTAATAGATTTAAGTCGAAGATAAAATGAGGATTTCTGTCATTTTCGACATTTGTCTATTAGAGTTAAATGTCTACAGCCCGAGAATCAGGGTCTTGATGTGTTGTATCAGTCGAAACCCGATTAATTAAATGTGATTTGTAATAATATTTCAGTGTTTGTAAATAATGTAAATATATTTTAAAATTTTCTTCTAGTTTCATTTCGATTTTGTCTGATGATCCTAAAGAACTCGTACATAGTTAGGTATCTACAATAAGGTAATATGATAATGCTATAGGATAATTAACACACACGGTTATCTGGTCGCAAGCTAATCACAGCTTGTGTTATGGAAACCAGATAACTGGTATATACTATACTTATAATAGATAACAACACCGAGACTCGAGAAACATGTTCATGCGCACAAATGTCTGTCTCGGGTGGGGATTGAACCCACGACCTGCGGCGGCGTGAAAAGCAAGTATCTTACCGACTACGCTGCCGGCCCGTCTAATAAGTTGCCTTTCTGTGATTCGACGTCCAAAAATTTTGTTATTCATCGCCAGGGCTTAGACAAGTTACACATCAAAGCCATAGCGAAAGATCTAAAAGGGCAAAATTAATGGCGTTGACTTATAATTGTCACGTGACATTTCGAGGGTAAAAGTTAATCCCATACATTTTTTTTTTCGATCTTTCGCTATCGTTTTGCTATGTAATTTGAGAGACCCAGAAGTCTTTAGATACCATAAGCCAGACACTTTTTAGAGGAGTAAATGCTGCTATGCCCTCGCCCCATGGTCGCAGACCCAGCGCTAAATCAAAGCACCTTTTTTAATACAGCCAGCTAAATATCAAAATGTAAGGTAGTCGACAACAATAGCAATGCTTACTGCCTTTTGTCTCCAAAAAAAATGTTTTCAATAATTTTAATTTATATATCTGACGGACAAAACAACAAAAAAATAAAGTCGTAATTTCTATTGCGGGTTAATGTCTAAAGTTCTAAGCTGGTTTCTTTACGTGGGTAGGTACGACTTAGAATAGAATCCGTACTTCTAGGAAAGCCTTAATTTTATCTAAATTGACAGACTTAGGTTTATGTAAGGAGTAATCTCTAGGTTCTTTTTGTTGTTGGGTTAAATGTATGCTCCATGTTTTGTAAAAATAATAGAGCGACGTGGTCTCGCTAAGCGACAAAGCTCTAAATAAAGATAAAAAAATCCGTACTTGAAAAGTCAAGTCTGATAGTACCTCTACGCCACTTCTGCTCGTAATTCATACTTGAGTAACACTAACCACATGCGTTATTCCGAGCTGTAATGGAATTCTTTATGATGTTGACTTATTACTCAGTAGGTAATCCTTTGGCGAGAAGCCTCTACTCTGCTTGATATTACAAAGTATGAAACTAAGTCACTTTCAGCGACTATCTTACTATGTATCTACTAATTTCTCTAAAACAACGTAATTTTGAAGAATTTTTATAGATAATTGCTTCTGGGAGGCTTATTTCATTATATTTCAGCAAACGTGTCTGGTTTAAAACTGTAATGTTTTATATTCTTCGATAGTAACGATAAGACCCGTGGCTAGAGGAGGATGGCTTGCTTTCCTTAAGATTTACTACATAAATGATACCAAATATAGCCCTTCTTGTCTTGAAAGCTGTTTTAATTACAATTCAGTTTAATTTACATTTTGACGCAATGTTCCGAATTTTATGTATTACAAAATGGACGCGTTAGTCGGTCCTAAAAATAGAATGACGAGAATGAAAATGAGTGAATGAGAGACATAGCGATAGCTTACAGAGTGAATGGAGTTAGGTGCTGTAAGAGGAGGGGTGTGTAAACCCAGACCAACCCTCAACCAGAAGTAGGTTCGGCGAACAGATAAATATATTATTATAGTGTCAGGATGGTCTTTTATATTAACTTACCCACTTAGTTATGCCAAATCGATGAGTAGTTATACTGCTAAGCACCTACCTATCTATCGTTTAGAGAGTAACGCCCAGATTACCCTGCCTACCCAATATTAAACTATTATGGATTCATAGAGGATTCAGTAAGTAAAACAAAGATAAAAGGTGGATTAGCCGCGCACACGACCGCTATACTTGGCGTCTCGTAAGTTGATCTACTGATTCACCAGCGGACGTCTAACTCGCACGGGGTCCAGCGATATATTGATTTAAAGTTACAGTTAATACAGACAAAGAACATACATAATCATAAAGCTATACATTGACAACTCTTCATTCATTCAGTCGAATAGCTCTGCGATGTCACCTGTCATGCTTGACAGTTGACATTCATCCGGTCCAAACTCACTATGACCGACAACAGTTCTTTACACATATAGGTGAAAGGCAGAGTGCCTGTAGTACATAACTATCCAAAAGGAGATTTATGTCTGTCATCATGTGGTCATTTTAGTGTGCGTGGACGCGAGCTAATTCAATTAAGTAGAGTAGGTACATACCTTGTTTCACTTTCATTATAGATAGAGTTGACGTAAAAGGATTTTATTATAAAAGGCATCATCGTTTTTAAAGCCTATTTGAATAATGGTTACCTAGAAGACATGAAAGCATAAACCAATATAAAAATGTGAAATAAGTTGTACGTAAGTATATTTTGATGAAAATCGTTTTAGCTGAATCACTAATAACCAATTTGGAAAATATATTTCAATCATAAAGATGATGTGTTTTAAAGCCCAAAACAAATTAGTATTAGGTATACTTAGGCTAAATTTTTTGGTAACGAAATAAGGTTACAAACGTCTTTAAGGTTGGGTTCTGTAGAAAACGAGAATCAACGACAATAGGACGACACGTTGGGCACTTAAAACAACGTAAGTACTTATTAAAAAAATAAGCAACTAATCGGCAATAGTGCGAATGGTGTGGTGGTGTGATTGATGGTGTGATGCATGACAACATGCCTGGATGTAGATGCACTAGGTAGTGTTTACATCTCTCCTGGGACGTAACAACACGTAGGAGCCTGCTTCGGCGGGCTCCCACTGGCGGGTTCGCGGTTGTGTCTTTATGGATCCCGTGTTCCCGCCGAGCGTGGATGCTGGAGTCGGTGGAGTTTAGTGGGTAGGGCCCTGCACAGGTCGCCTTCAGCCTGCGCTTAAGGGGTGGCTTCGGCCTTAAACGAGTCCTACATAACCCCGCCTCATCCTCTGAAATAAGGCGGGGTATGCGTCATGCATTCTCCATCGTAAAAAAAAGGTAGTGTTTACATAGATTTTTTTTTATTCTGCTAGGCTGGCGCTTGACTACAACTTGCCTGATGTTAACCAATGATGTAGTCTACGATGGAACGCGCCAGCCTAGTATACCTATTCACTCGTGATTACGAATGATTATCGGTGAGAAGGTGGCGGTGGAATGAGCCTCCATATGGTTAGAATTTCTAAAGGAGCAACAATTCCGACCCACCCTCTCTGCATGGTGTCACCAGACACCGCATCGGAACACTGTAAGGCCGCTTGGCAGTGCGACTTTGTTTGGTGAGTGGTCAATAATGAAGCCACAACCTACCACCAGTTAATTGTAACCTGACTTGCACCACCTGAGTGGGGACAACTTTTATTCAGATAAAAGGTGCACTCCCACGGATGAAGGTGACTCAGCCTCTATTGGAACGAATGAATTATGATATTTGTAGCAAATTTAATAGTGCTAATCTATTGATACATATTAGAATAAAAACTCCAGTATTATCCTAATAACTGTGTTATACTATGCCAGGTACGACCGTAGATCGAGTTCGATTTGAAATTTCATCTCAAAATATGAAAATTAAAATCAAACTCAATCTACGGTCAGAACAATAAATCTGCAGACGAGAAAATCATGTGTCGGAACGGATTCCGACACGTGATTTTCTCGTCTGCAGCGGTTTACAGAATATCACCTTAACCCAACACATGACTTTGTAACAAAATATTGTTCGTAAAGCCTTATGAGCCTTCAGCCTTCAAACAGGCACTCGTGATGTACACTGTACATTTAATTACCACCGTCTGGCTTCAGCACACCCGTAAAGGGCTTTATTAAGTACTAAAATAGCACTTATAAGAAAACTATGCTCAATATATTTTTAATAAAAGTTTAACCAAATTATTTGTTTATTTTTTTATATTGAAATAGGCTTGCGCTTGACTACAACTTGCCTGATGTTAAGAATATACACACCAAAACTACTTAGCCGATTT
This sequence comes from Meganola albula, assembly GCA_936450015.1. Lineage (NCBI taxonomy): Eukaryota > Metazoa > Arthropoda > Insecta > Lepidoptera > Nolidae > Meganola > Meganola albula. Next base: position 13,214,544 of record OW388145.1, on the reverse strand, counting down.
GGATGAAATTTGGTAAGGAATATTGTCTGAGACATGAAACTATTCTATGTCGTTTTATCCGGGTGCGCAAAAGAGGTTGGTTTAGCGCTATAACCGACATACGCGGGCGGAAAGCTAGTTTCATAAAATCGAAGAATGGCCAGCAACCGGCTTCCGGTCAACCGGTAGTGCGTTCACGTTAATCTCTACCAAAAATCTACTCGGGCGGAGCTGGGTGCAACTAAATTTTCACACCCTGACGCCCAATGTGATCAATACGGCCCTCCTGATTATAGATCTGATTGACTGGCCATTAATAAAGCTGATAATAATCAAGGCTGTGACCATGACAGTGAGCCATTTAATGGATTTTGATAAAAATTATCTTTTTTTTTATCCTATAATGGACTTGCACTTCACCACAATTTGCCTGTTGTTAAACAATGATGTAGTCTATAATGGAACGCGCTTACCCAATACCGATTCACTCGTGACTTGAAGACAGGTAGATAATAGCTATCGGAAATAAAGATACCGGCAGCGAATTCTACAACTTGACAGTTCCCACAATAAAAGTGGGAGGACAGCGCTTTCTGCGTACCCGCAGCGTCGATATCGGTATCAATAACAGACATTACATTTCTAATATTGTGACAATGATATCATGTGTTATTTATATGATTTCAATCTGGTATCTTCTTGGTCTGCTTAATTAAATTAAGTTACTTAAATATTAATTTAAAATCAAACATTTTAATTTATAATCAAATAAAAATTAATTAAAAAAATTTTTTTTTGCTTTTTATTATTGTAAAATCGATTAAGTGAAGGTGATAATTTGCGAAACTGATTTTTAATGTTTTTTAAGTTGTTGTATTTGGTTTCCACTCCATTTTCGCTTTCAACGTTAATGTCCTTGCGAGTGTGTCGAAGTTGACGTTGGTAAGTTTCAGCATCCGCTATACAGTATTATATTATCTGTGTGTACAACATCGACGACATTAAAAACCGCCTCAGTATGGGCCAAAACACATACTCGCGCTGCGGCGCCGCGCCGCAACGCAACGCTCGTAGCAGCTCGTAACATTTTGTTCTATGTAGAGGCGGGAGGCACTGCCGATTCTTGCGGTACGGCGCCCCATCGCGATATGTGTTTTGGCTCTAAAAGTGTCGTTATTAAAAAGACTATTCACTAAAGTGAACAATAATCCTTAAAACTAGTATAAAACTGCGGATATAAATATAAAGTTACACTATCCATTCTTTAAAGTAGGTCATGGTAAAAACATTTTCATCTGGTGACATCTTTGTAGTTCTCTCGTAAAGATACGATTTATTGGTTCCCGTCACTATAGTTCTGATAAATTCCGATGCAATATTGTTGGCGGTTTGATTTCGAAAATATTTGCTCATCTACCTTCTAGTTAGAACAGCGGTGGTGCAGTGGAGTTGCACTCAGCATAGAATTAATAATATTTCAAATATGAGTCGACTTATAAGTAAGTCGCGCGTTTGTTCCCCGGTCGTGTTCTGATGAAGGAAAAGATTGTCAAGAGGCCGGCATGTCAAAGAACTAGACATTCGATTACTTGGCTAGCGTATGTAATTACAGGCGTGAAGCTTAACAGACAAAGAGACAGACAACTCACTTTCACATTTATAATATTAACTACTGCCCCAGCGAACTTCGTACCGCGCAAAATTGTGAATCTAAACCATTCCCAGATTCCCTTGAACACACACAAAAAAAATTCATCAAAATCGGTCCAGTCGTTTGAGAGAAGTTCAGTGACATACACACTCACAGAAGAATTATATATATAAAGATAGTGATTATACAGTAATGTTCAAACCCACCTTACCACAACTAACAGCGTGTAGCTAATCAATATATTATATCTGAAGGAAACAAAACTATTAAGAATTTGAACTACTTATTTAATAGTAAGATTTTAAATATAAGCAACTAAAATCTAGACTAAATAACAAGGTAAGTCCTATTTATTATGTTTTAATCTCATAGCGTGCTAAACCACAGTATATCAAACGAAAAACCTACATAGTTAAGCCTAAAACCACAAACATTTAACAAGTTGTTAAACTATAGAAACACGCAAATTTCTTTATTAGAAATATGTCTAACATTGGCTGTATTTTTTTTAATTAATATATTTTTTCCGGGCAACAAACCCTACAGAGAAATTTGAATATTTATTAGAAGAAACTGACTGACTGACATATCAGCGCACAGCCCAAAACAGTGGGTCTATTTACCTTCATTATAGATTAGCATAAGTTAGTATAAAATCGAAAAGACATTAGATAGATAAAGAGATATTAAAATCTATGAAAAATGTTAAGATACCACATTACCATGAAGAGTAAAGTTAATAAGAGTAGATGAGAGTCCCACCCATATGGATGAAACTAATAATAGAAAGAAAGAAGTAAAATGAAGTATAAGAGAAGAATAAATGATAGTATATGATATACGAGTACAATGATAAGCATAGACGCCGACACCCTTATTAGTACTAGTTTTTAAAAAAACGCTGGGCCTAGGGACTCTAAATTTGGCATACCTATAGGTACCGTATGATGGATTTGTTTTTGATTGGAAGTTGGATTAGCCTGGATCCCAGGCCATGAAGGCTACGATGGTAATGAAAAGGCTGATGAACTAGCCAGAAAGGGGTCGATGGAAGCCTTTCTTGGCCTAGAACCGTCCATTGGTGTTACGACCGGAAAGGTTAACGGAAAATTAAAAAAATATGCCCATAAAAAACATCAGTAGTTTTGGAAGAAGACCCCGGGGCTACTCCACTCCAAAAAAATTATAGGCGATTGGCCCCTGAGGTACTCTCAGAGGGTGAGGGGCTTGACAAGGACTAAAATTAGACTGGTAGTAGGTGCACATCTGGGCACTTTGGGCTACAGAAACACCTGTTTAAAATGGGGCTAGCTGAAAATCCCACTTGCCTAGCTTGTGGAGACGCTGAAGAAACCATGGAGCATATACTGTGCGAATGCGACTCGCTGGCGCGAAAACGCATGAATGCATTAGGAATGGACCACTCTACTTCTGATGAATACGGCCTCATGTGTCCCCGACAATTAGCAGCGGTCGTGGAAGAGCTGTGCGGAGGTAGAATACCTGTGGCTTCATAGTATCAAGGGGAAGCACAAAAGTTGAATTGGCAGATTGAAAAAAATAGCAAGATGAAAATCATATTTTGTCAATTTACATGTCTTAATAAGAATAAAGGCATTAATGTGAACTTAACTATCTTACGAGCTGAAAGGGTTTAGGTCTTAATCCAAAATCTTTATCCTTATCCTTATCTGTCCTGTCTCTATCAAATAAATGTTTTTCTTTCTGTCTTTCTTTCTTTCTTTCTTACACACAGGCCAAGTACGTGTTGGTGAATATAACATGTCCTCGAATGATTAGTTCTTAAACATATCAGTTTGCTCACAATGTTTTCCTTCACCGATATTGAGCTGCGGTGTTTGCAACAAATCCCACAAAGACGTGGGGCACGAACGGAGATAAATAAAACCCGCGACCTTATATTTCAATACCACTGCGGGGCCACTGTATACCGAGCCTTAAATGAAGTTTTAAAATGTTTTAATACATATCGTTTTGTAATGAATGCAATGTATGCATAAACTGTTCGTGTTTTGTGTTTGTTTGTAGTTTTTATTTACGTGTACATTTGTAAAGACGTTGGTTACCTCGCCACCCCCAAAACCTGGCAGAAATAATTTAGTACTAGGAAGTTGCGTACACCTCCCTTGTTAAATGCTACGAGAATATACATGATCTTTGGAGTGGTACTTAAATCACTGAGAACCCTGGTTAACACTTTACAGCAATGGTAAAGAATGAAAATAAAAATAATGTTTGTAGTTACTTATTATTTACTACTTAGTTTGTATTAGAGTTAGTGTTATGAAATGTGTTATCTAAATATATAAAAGAAGAAACTGACTGACTGACTGAATGTCATATCAACGCAGAGCCCAAACCGCTGGGTCTGGAGACTCCAAATTTGGCACATAGGTTCCTTATGGGGTCTAGGGGTGCACTAAGAAAGGATTTTTCAAAATTCACCCTTTAAGGGGGTGAAACGGGGTTCCAAAGTTTGTATGGAGAAACAAGATTAGTGAGATTAATGTCGCGGCGGGCGGAAGCTAGTATATTTATATTTTACTTTGCACTTTAGTGATTATTAAAACATTGTTTGTCTTTTAAGCCTGAACACACACAACACAGGGCAACCTAGTTCAGGCGAATGTATTGTAACACTATCTATTGTGAAATAAACCTGTACTCGATATTAATTGTAACTAACTACTTACTTTATGAATAAACTTTACTTTACTTTACTTTACTGCATTAATTTTACCATTTTGCGACAACGAACGGTGTAAATGCGTTAAATATTCAGTTGTGTTGCGTGTTGTGCTAAATGGTACTTAATTAATGTTTACTTTTTAATTACTATACACCTGCGGCTTACAAGGTGTACGACAAGTTACGCTTCACAGGGGACTGACGATTTATATCTCACAGGTGAACTTGAAGAGGGAGGGGAAAATACAATGTTTAAAACTATTCTTTACTCTTTAATCTTTACTACCCGTGCGCGATAAGTTGAGACTCGCCTGAAATGCAACCTTCCGCTCGCTACCTCTATAAGTATAAGGCAGCGTAATTCCGAGTACAACACTCGCTACATTAAAAAAAAGACGGGTTGCACTCCGGGAGTGCCGGCAGAAGTGAAAACATTCGCGCAAGCGCCCTGCGCTGCCTAAACGAAACAGTGTAGCTGTCTACTCTCCATCCGTCTTACGCTTTTTCGATCAGGTCACGTGTCCTGACGCGAGTTTAAGATTTTATACCCATTACAGAAAAAGTGCTCAACGCCGCTAAAGAAGTTTTCACTTAAAAAAAAATAGCAGAGACGAAGTCGCGGGTGGAAACTTGTTGTAATATTTTTGTGCATCCACAAGTTATCGCTTGAGAGGAAATGACTGACAAAATACTTCTGACTCGCATATAGCGTCGAAGATTGAAAAAACTTCTCAATTGCCTGAAGACCCAGTGGGCCCGTGGGACACTGAGGGTTGTTTGGGTTGTTTTGTTATATTTCTTATAGGTACTTACAAAATTCAATTAACATTGTGAAATAAATCAGTACCTAACGTAACGAGTGGAAACAACACTATTTTCTAGCTCAACTGTCTGAAATTCTGCTTTTACCGGTAACTTTCAATTAAAACTACTCTCGGAACAAATAAATTGAAAAACAAATAGAAATACATTGTACAAATAGAAATTTATTTTCCCTTTGAACTAAAAATATGTTATCAATATTAGCTACGAGGAAATATTTTTCAGTGCAAATAACATGAAAATTGTTGAAATGTTCGAATCTGAACACGATACTAACTCGTACATCGACTGGATTCTATGCAATGATTTTTTTTTTGTAGAAAGTAATCTATACTTATCCTTACTTATATTATTAAAAATGCGAAAATAACTCTGGTCTGTCTGTGTGTCGAGCTTCCACGATAAAACTACTGCACCGATTTGGATTTAATTTGGTATGGAGCTAGTTTGAGACCCGAGGCAGGACCGACATACGCGTGGGCAGTAGGCTGTCTATATAGAGGTAGTTTTGTTTGACTACTGTAGGCTAATTGACGTACCTAATATTCTTCTTGACGCGCCGATCAAGTTGCAGTGCAGTTGCAATTAAGTTTACGTCTTAGTGCAAAATGGTATTCTTCAATTGTTTAGTTGTCACATTTAATTTAAAGCGCACGTGTGAGGCGAACTTGACGCGAGCGTATCTGACAGCGGTTGTCAAAATTACGAGGGCTGTCTTGATCGAAACTTAACTGCAATTGAACTGCAACTGAATTTATTTATTTAAATGAATTAGCCCACAGTCGGATTCGAAATATTCTTGCACTATTAGGTAGCCCATTTATCGCTAAGGCTTTAAGATACTTTCAATTCTCCTGCTGGTCATGATATACTTAAAGGTCACGGGGGCGAATCCGCCGACGGAAAGCTAGTCTTACGTAGGACGTAGGAACAAATAAGTTGGATTTGCATAGAGAAACGTGTTCTATTCACTTCAACCCTTTTTTAGTGTCCCACTGCTGGGTACGAGTCTTCTCTCAACTATCTTACGAGTTGAGAGTCTTCTTTTATTAAGATACGCAATATAGGCTAATTAATATAGCTTATTAATATAGGCCAAAACGCTTTTTGTTCTAATAATTGGAATGTTTTTAGCTGAGAGCGGATATCGGCATTACGCCAGGCGACCACTTACTCCGAATAATACGACGACCGTTGTTATCCTTACTAATACTATAAATAAATAAATAATAAATAAATATTCTGGGACATTAACACACACGGTCATCTGGTCCCAAGCTAAGCAGAGCTTGTATTATGGAAACCAGATAACTAGTATATACTATACATATAATACTTTTCTTTTGTAAATATATACTTATAATAGATATTTACACCCAGACTCGACACAAACACAAATGTTCATCACTAGTGTTTGTCTCGGGTGGGAATCGAACCCACGACCTGCAGCGTGAAAAGCAAGTATCTTATCGACCACGCCACCGGCCCGTCAACTATGAATGCGAACGCAACTCTGTCTGTCTGTCTTTCGTTTTCACGCGAAAATTTTTAATCCGATTGGAGTGAAATTAGGTATGGAGATAGTTTGAGAACCGGAAAAGCATATACTTGTATAGTTTTTATCCGATACGCGAAAAGAGGTTAATGGTTTAGCGCGATAACTGGCGGAAACCGACATACAAACGGGCTGAAAGCGGGTTTTACTTTAAAACAACTCACCACAGATATGTATTTAATTGTAACTGTATTTAAGTAAGTACTGAGTAAACTATTTGCTTTGTAAATCTTCGTAACTAAAACCCACTAGCTTCCACAAACGTATTTACCCAACGTTTAAGAAAGTTCTCCGACTTTTGGCTATCCCAAGAGAGTTGGGTAGTTTCGTGTGTAGTAATTATAACATAAACAGAAGTTAATTATATTATTAACATTAAATCTGTATTAAATAAATAAATATTCTGAGACATTAACACACACGGTCACCTGGTCCCAAGCTAAGCAGAGCTTGTGTTATGGAAACCAGATAACTGGTATATACTATACATATAATACTTTTTTTTGTAAATATATACTTTTATTAGATATTTACACCCAGACTCGACACAAACACAAATGTTCATCACTAATGTTTGTCTCCACCACGCTCCACCACGCCACCACCGGCCCGTCATGAATTGATTCACGGTTGGCAGGATTAAAGCCACCTGTAGTAAGGTTTTATTTGTTTGCATTTACTGGCAAAGCCTTTTTGTTACGTACCGTGCTTTGGTTTTCCCACCCGGAAAAAGGATATACTCAATTATTGCTTTGCCACAAGTAAGTAGATGCTCAGGTGGTAGGTACTTATTATAATATAATTATGAACCCTGTTGGGCACAGCAAAAGTGTTAGACGAGGGGAAGCTCTAATTAACCATAATAATAAAAATAGAAAGTAAATAATTTCAAATTTCATGGTGTATTTTATTTTATTTTAGAATTTTATGACTTAAAACAGCACTTTAGCAAAAAAACCTGACCTAACCTAATATAATTTAAATATTGCTCTTTAGATATACCCAGTTTATATTGGTAAGATACCTACATTAGCAGACAACTCGCTGTCAGCGACCTTTCCTCCGCAGTCAGACTGTTCGCATCTCTTACCGCGCATTATAAGCAAGCAGTATATGCGCTGACTACTCAATAAAGACATAGCCACGAGTTATTTTAATGGAAACTGTATCTAATGCGAAAAGCAGTCGATATCGGTGAAGGAAAATATCGTATGTATCTAAGAAATAATCATTCGATGACATATGACATCCACCAAAACGCACTTGACCAGCGTGTATGTGGATTAGGGCCCAGACTCTTTAACTCGTAAGATGATAGGACCCGTGCCCTGAAGTAGGACACTAAAAAGGGTTGAAGTGATGATTTTTGATATTATGATTATACCAGGTAGATTTACAAGAACTATAGATATAGCTACATCTTAAGTAAGACTTGATCTAGCTTCTTTTAACATTGGGCACGGCAAAAGGGAACAGCTTGCCGAAGATAGGAGCCAGTGGAGGAAACGTATCAAAGAAGGTCCACGACGAAACAGAGCCGGATTCGTCCAATAAACCATGAAAAGAGGGAAGCGACATGCAAGAGGAGGGTGGTGTGAACCCTACCCAGTATTAAACTATTAAGGGTTCCTAAGGGATTCAGTAAGTAAAACTATGATAAAAGGTGGATTAGCCGCGCGCACGACCGCTCTACTTGCGTCTCGTAATTTGATCTACTGATTCGCCAGCGGACGTCTAACTCGCACGGACTCTAACTCCAGCGATATATTGATTTAAAAACACAGACTACTAAGATGTTTAAAAATGGTAACATTTAACAAAGACAAAGTACAACATAATCATAAAGCTATACATTGACAACATTCATTCAGTCGAACAGCTCTGCTATGTCACCTGTCATACTTGACAGATGAGGTCCGGTCCTAACTCACTATGACCGACAACAGACACGCCAGCGACATTCTTCCACTAGTCGCAACGCAACACACACTAAACTTGTTCACGGTGTGTACGATCGTACCGTTTTCGTTCGTCTATTCAGTCATTACAAAAGGTCCCTCTAACACTGCTTAAATCGTCTGTAATAGACCTCAAGGCCATGTGACTCAGTAAGACTTAGACAAAAACAAACTATTTGCTAACCAACAAACATATTTACTTTTTAGTACCAAAGCTAACTTCGCACATGAAACTCAACCGCTCAGGGTGTCTGGAAAGTACCTTATCAAAAGTTATGGCGCACAAACGACGGTAATGAACCGTATCTCGGGTTCCACTTTACAACTTAAACCATAGATCACGGAATCCAATATGGCCGCTACTAGAGGCGACGCCAAATTGTACTACCGCGCATGCCGATTTGGATAATTTAATGTGTGAGACATAATATTGACGGGCTAGTGCCGTGGTCGGTAAGATACTTGCGTTTCACGCCGCAGGTCGTGGATTCGATTCCCACCGGAGACAAACATTTGTCTGATGAACATGTCTGTTTGTCTTGAGTTCGGGCGTAATTATCTATTTTAAGTATATATTTACAAAAGAAAAGTATATGTATAGTAGTTACATAGTTGTCTGGTTTCCATAACACAAGCTCTGCTTAGCTCGGGAACAGGTGGCCGTATATGTTAAATGTAAAAGATTTAAGTACTTCATTTAAAAAAGAAAAACAGCCTACTGAGTTTTTTGGCAGTGTTTCTCAGTAGTTGCCAGTCATTCACTGCACGGTAGGAAAAGAAATTGGACTATTTTTAAGTAATATCGCGTCTCAAAAAAATAAAGCATATTTTCATTTCATTTCCGGTTGTTATATAACTTTGTACCTCAGATGGCGATACGCGAGTTAAACAGTCGGCCTATAGGTATATCTAGTAACAAAGTATAAAATTCTGTGCTCTATGCATCGAACCGTCACGCTCCTTTGGCTTTGACACTTTGCAATTTTTACTTTCTAACAAATGGGATAGATTATAGATTCGATTCAGAAAGTGTACGGTGATAATTTAAAGTTCAATCGAAGTTCAAAGTTCGATGGAAACGAAACGGTTTAAAGTACTTTTGTATTTCTATTTATGGATAACGTTATCAGAATTGAACGACGATCTCGGTAGTCGATGTAAGCCGTCCGATTGGGCTATACTGTGCCCGGAAGGTGGCAGGTTCATTCCCACCACTTCAGTTCACTTCAACCCTTTTTAGTGTCCCACAGCTGGGCACGAGTCTTCTCTCAACTATCTTATGAGTTAAGAGAGTTTAGGCCTTAATCCACACACGCTGGCCAAGCGCGGGTTCGTACTTGTCACATGTCCTCGAATGATTAGTTCTTAGACATGCCGGTTTTCTCACGATGTTTTCCTTCACCGATATTGAGCAGCGGCGATGAAACAATTCACACAAAGATGTGTGAGCACGACTGGGATTCGAACCCGCGACCTTATATTTTTAAGGCGAGGCCCGTACCACTGCGCCACCGCTGCTGGTTGATTCCCGCCCTTACAATATTTTCGTAACAACAAAGATTTGTTTCGGTGTCTGGTTGGTTGAGGGATTACCCTCCGTGCGTCGAAGAGCACGTTGGGCCGTCGGTCCCGGTTGTTATTTAACAGATCTATGACAATAGTTACTGTAGTAAGAAGCCAATATAATCTGACACCTGGTCTAACCATCTCGGCTACTGGTTCCCTATGGGTTTCGAGATTTGATGGCAGTCGCTCGTATAATTCTGGTAGCCAGCCGCATCAGGTTAGACTGGGACCCGACCCCAATAGATATGGGAAAAAGGCAAGGGGAATGATGATCTCATCAGCATTTAAGTAGGTACTTACCTTCTTCTTTGATCTTTTGTAATTTAATAGCGAGGAAACACTAGTATCACCCTCGGTATTCAATTTTAATAAAATAGATACGGAGCAGCGGGGGAGCAGAGGTATTGGCCTCGCCTTTGAAAAATATGGTCGCGGGTTCGATTCCCGGTCGTGCCTAAACATCTTTGTGAGAATTGTTATATAGCCGCTGCTCAATATTGGTCAAGGAAAATATCGTGAGAACCAATCATTTGAGGACATGCGACGTCCAGCAACCCGCATTTGGCCAGCTTGTGTGGATTATTAGTATAAAGGTCAAGATGACAGACAAAGACAAACGAATTATCAACCTATTTTAGCTATAATAAGCTTTTATGAATTCGGGTAAAAGTTTATATGACCAGGATACTTATATCTAACGTGACATTCGAAGAATACGAAAATTACTTATCAATCTATTTTCCACACATCTAATATATAAAATTTCCATGTCACAATGTTAGTTACCGTACTTCTCTGAAACGGCTTTACCGATTTTTACCAAATTTTATATGCGTATTCAGTAGGTCTGAGAATCGGCTACTATCTATTTTTCATACCCCTAAGTGATTAGGGGTGTTCACCCCAAATATTTTTTTTTCATTTTTGGACGAAATTTTTTGTTTTTAGCAAAATTAGTAATACGCGGTACGAAGTTCGTTGCGGCAGCTAGTTAGTATTATATTATCTGGGCACATATTAAGTCGCGTTCGAGATATTAATGTCTAAAACGCGAGAATCGCATTCCAGTGCTATCTGAAGACAAAGAATTTCAGTTCGGCTATCAACTTCTGCTTTTTGGTTTCCATATAATAATTTATTATGATACTTATTGAAAATTACCTACCTACATTCTTAGCAACATAGTAAAAAGTCCAGACTTAGATTTAAACTTTGTTTTAAACTAAGACTAACATGCTATAACAAATACTTAGAAGCACTCCGATGCAACTAGATATTGCAATAGAAATTAATATTGTGAAATATGTACAGTAAAACCAGCTTGATAATGGGCATCGGCTAAGTACTGGCACACTTAGAGCATCAAGAAACTTCTTTTCAAACATACTATTGACTCAAGTAAATTAACTTAATATATACTTTGCTTTGGAGAGTCATAGAAAATTTATCACGGAACTGGTGTTCGCGTGGCGCGCGTTCCCCTTTGCCGAGGTACTTGAGCAGTTTTTATGCATAAACTGTTCAACTGTTTGTGTGTAGCTATTATTTACGTGCGCATTTGTAAAGACGCTTCAATTTTTACATATTGTGTGCTGTACGTGTTTACCTTGCTTCTCCTAAAAACTGTCAGAAAAAAAAATTGTACTAGAAGTTGCACCTGCATAACACCTTCCTTGGTATCCTTACTAATATTATAAATGCGAAAGTAACTCTGTCTGCCTGTCTGTGTTGCTTTCACGCCTAAACTACTGAACCGATTTGGATGAAATTGGGTATGGAGGTAGTTTGAGATCCGAGAAAGGACATAGGATAGTTTTTATCCGACTGCGCAAAAAGAAGGTAATGTTTTGGCGCGATAACCGACATACACGCGGGCGAAGCCGCTGTCGGAAAGCTAGTATGCTATAAGTGAAGAGTTAACAGCTTGCGTCAGTAAGAATAAGTGACCCTATAAAGAAAATGGGCCGCACTTATAGGTGGTAAGCTTCGGCTGCGGCCAATCACCACCCACCAGGCTCACACCACAATTTAACTAAACCATCAACATTATGAAATGGCACTTATACGTACAGCATTTTCATCTTCATTTTCACTTATAATCAGTGCCGGATAAGGACCCCGCACAAAAGAGGGCCCTGCATATACGAACCTCCAAACGTTAAATCTCCCTAAGGTTTTAATAAGTAGTTCTGTTCAGAGTACCTACAATATTACTATAGGTATAATAGTACTCGTACGACACCCTAGCGACACCTTTTAATTTGTGACATATAACATAGAGCTGATCATTAGCTAGATAAAGCTAAATTATCTAAAGAGTTTTGTGTATTGACTGATTTTCTATAACTACATTGTTAAAACATGATATTTTTTTCTGAGATTAGAATTATTTAGCAATTGATTGTTAAGATTGTTCTTAGTAGTACTAAATTTACCATTTTTACTTACCATAGCGGAACAAGGGCCCCTCACTACGATTTTTACGGGCCCCTCGCTTACTTAATCTGGAACTGTTTACCACCATGTGAAATTGAGAACAAACGTTGTACATATCTACATATTATTATATAAAAATCAATGCCACTTTTCGTTGTAATTTTATAACTCAAAAACGGGATTACCTATTCAAACCAAATGTTTAGGCATTGTTCGGACTATTTAGTAGACGGTTTGTGTGAAGTTTGCACATAATCGGTTAAGCGGTTATTTATTTATCAATTTTTTTGTTAATTGCTGAGTGGGCTGAAGCTGGGGCGGGTCGCTAGTCTATAAAATACGATTGGTAACGAACGGCGAACACGATGCCCATTGTTTCGCTAGTACCTCTGTACACATAGGTACATATGAGGTATGTTGCTTGTAGAACTTGATCAAAGGGCACAAACTATCACATTACTTAGTGAAATATTATCAAAGGACCAACAAAGGATTTATTTTAATAACATTCTCATTAAATAGAGCTTGAAATGTAATTACAGAATTTATAGCTGTTTTTGGTATTCTATACTAACTGCCGCCGCCTGGCTTCGCATTCACAACATTAAATGACATCTATAATTTTTAGTTATTTAAATCTAATATTGAATTAAACCTATCTCAATCACTTCAGTTTTTATTTAGAGAAGATTGCAATATGGTTCATTCGTTTAAACGGTACGGTACCCCAGCTTACATACTACCACACATCAATTACACTCCTATTAGTCGAGGATTAAAAACTAAACCATCAGCTCAAAATATATCATACATGAACCATTAAAATTTTATCACAAATCAACGTTTCTTGAAAACACAAAAAATTCAGTCATCATTGGCATCATCAGATAACTTAAATTGAAACCCAATCTGCTCCAAACAGCCCTTCTGAATACCCTTTTAAAGGGCATAGCAGACATATTAACCCGGAAAATTACCGTTACCGCATCACTGTGACACTGTGGGAATGTGGACATTGCTGAAAATCTGTGGACTAGGTAGCTTCTGGTAGATGACTCACAGCGTTTACTGAGTAATGTCCATGTTTGACACTGATAGGTCACACTTTTTGTTTTGTTTAGATGTGTTTTTTTACTGTTTGTGTCGAATAATGTATTTTCTTTCTTTAGTATTAACTCGAGCTGTTCAGTATAATTTTTATGAAACTTCCTAATACAACGCGTGCTAAACAGAATCAGTAGGCTAATTCACGTAATTGAATAAGTTCTGTTGCAGTGCAGTTGCAGTTAAGTTTCGATCAAAACAGGCCTATTGGTATTGTCGTAATTCTAACACCCGCTGTCAGATACGCTCGTGTCAAGACTCATCACGCAAGCGCTTTAACGTTTAAGTTATTTATATATGACAATCACAAGAATACCATTTTGCACTAAGATGTAAATGCACCGCAACTTGATCGGCGCGTGAAGATATTATGTGAAATTAGTCTACAACGAAATCGCCTCGTCTAAATAAAGGATTTCCTCTTACAGTGCGTTTGCTCTGCATAACAAAGCATGATACAAGCACAGTCTTATCTCTTTCTACTCATCCCTGAGTGATAGGGATAGACAGAGTTTACAACATGTTTTCTTGTGAATGTTTCGCCAGTGAAAACTAGGGGTAATAAACCACAAATACAATTCGAGTCAACAGCCTGATTCTGGAATGAGGAGCGGTGGCCTCGCCTTAGAAATATAAGGTCGCGGGTTCGAATACACATCTTTGTTTCATCACCGCTACGTAATATCGGTGAAGGAAAACATCGGGAGGAAACTGACATCCACTAACTCGCACTTGGCCAGCTAAACTCTCTAAACTCGTAAGATAGTTGAGAGAAGACTCGTGCGTGCCCAATCGTGGGACACTAAAAAGGGTTGAAGTGAAGTTATGATTCATCATTATAAGACCTTCAAATTATTTTTAAATATTGTTTGTATGTGGAATATTGCGACATCCTTGCCAGTGGTACCAAGTACCTACACTCGAATTTGACATCGACACCATTTCTAAAGAATACTTAGATTTCCTACACTTGACCGTTATCTTAAGCTACCTACTTCTGATTATGTAGAGTACTAGTAGTTACTACAAAAAATTTCATAGTCAGCACATACCAAGGTATTTATGGCAAAATTTGGAAAATTCCTAATAAGGTTCGTGAATTCCTTGATGAATGCGGCGGCGGTTGGAACTTTATGAGTACTCAATAGAAATTTTCTCACTTTGCTATAATTCATCTCTAGTTGTAAGTAGACAGGTTTTTTATGCCAAAGTTTGTCAAAATAATAGGTACACGGTTCAAGGCCGTATGAGGGTACGAGATTGAACTGCAGCTAGAAGGAAAGTTAAAACACTTATTTGAGGTAGATGACATTGACACATTGTGAGAATTTAACAAATAATTTTAGGTATTCATGTGATTTTTTTCAGGAAAAAAAGCCAGAACTATTTTTATAAAGTTTCAGCAATTATAAAAGACATCTTTATGTAAGTTGTTTCATCGCCTTTAGTCTAAGAACTAATCAATCGAGGACATGTGACATCCTTAACCCGCACTTGACCTGCGTCTCTCAACTCGTAAGATAGCTGACAGAAGACCCGTGCCAGGCTGTGGAACAATAAAAGGGTTGATGAGAACAGTTTTCAATGAATTAGAGCTGAAGCCACCACCAATGCAATCAACTAACTGATTCAGTTATCAATTTACTATACAGTTTTTTGATGTCTTTCCCCCGTATTCATAAACGTATTTTAAGCTCATTATAGCTAAAATAGGTTTATAATTCGTTTGCATTTGTCTGTCATCTTGACATTTTTACTAGTAAGAAAGAAACAAAGTCCATTTTAACTAAAGAGTCTTATAATTTATTTAGGAATAAGGCCGTTAGTCTAAACACAATAAAATCCATACAATAAATTAATTAACAACTCTCAAATTAATTAACAACTCTCAAATTTACAAACAATGCACCCAATTCATTTAAACTCTAACACTTGTAGGTACTTACAATAAATAATTTATGTACACAAATTAATGCGAAGGATTAACAATTTATTGTCCTTTACGTTAAAGTTGAACTTAGTGAACTTATGTAAAACATTTGACGATAAAATACGTAAATAAATACGTAATGCCTTATTAACTAACTTATTTAGGGATTTTTCTACTAAAAGTTTACTCTCCAATCTCTAAATATGCGATTTTCAGAGACATTTCCTTAAATTCTAGCTATTTGACGGGCCGGTGGCGTGGTCGGTAAGATACTTGCTTTTCACGCCGCAGGGTTCGATTCCCACCCGAGACAAACATTAGTGATGAACATTTGTGTTTGTGTCGAGTCTGGGTGTAAATATCTATTATAAGTATATATTTACAAAAAAAAAAGTATTATATGTATAGTATATACCAGTTATCTGGTTTCCATAACACAAGCTCTGCTTAGCTTGGGACCAGATGACCGTGTGTGTTAATGTCCCAGAATATTTATTTATTTATTTATTTATTCCAATGTATTTAAGCAAAACATTTTACGATAAAATACGTAAATAAATACATGATTACTTTAAAAATGAATATGGGTGATTATTTTTGTTTATATACGTCTGACCCATCTGCTAAGATAAAATTAAAAAGATCTAACGATGACGGTGTTGCTAAAAAGCATCTCATTTTACTGTCGAAAGTAGAAAGTTGGTTTAATTTGTGACAAATGAATATCGAAGAATAAAAAGAAATACCAATCGAATTGACCACCTCCTCTTGAAGTCTGTTAAAAATAGGTTTTATTTGTTTGTTAAACGTTTGTTAAACGTGGTTCTAATATTCCATTATATTCAGTTGCTGACGTGAAAAGCTCCAGAGTTACATAAATTATAATTTTAAAAACATTTCTGTAATATTCAGCGTTCACAACGACCTTTTCAGTGCACGCTTCAATGGACTCGCCCAACTCACTCGTCGCTCGCTTGCCTCCTGCCGCTTGGCAACAATCTAAATGTCACCTGCATTTACAGAATAATACTGGCTTCCGAACGGCTTTGCCCGCGTGGTATTAGGATAAAAAGTAACCTATGTGCTATCACTTCAACCCAGTCCTGTGACCCACTGCTGGGCACGGGTCTTCCCTCAACTATCTTACGAGTTGAGAGAATTTAGGCCTTAATCTACATTAACTAGCCAACTGCGGGTTGGTGGATATCACATGTCCTTGAATGATTATAGCTCTTAAACATGCCGGTTTCATCACGATGCTTTCCTTCATTAATATTGAGCAGCGGCGATGTTAGAATTCACTCAAAGATGTGGGCATGATTAGGAATCAAACCCGCGACCTTATAAATTTAAGGCGAGGCCCGTACCGCTGCGCCATCGCTAGGATAGGTGAACCTATGTGACTTTAATCTATATCTGTGCCAAATTTTGTCCGATACCGTTCAGCAGTTTCTGCGTAAAAGAATAACAAACATAGACACAACACTTAAGGATGTGTATGTAACCGATGAATTTTTTTACAGAAAGTGTGTAAAGGCACAACCCAGGATCAACCCCGCGTTATTTCAAAGCCAAGCCCTATACCACAGCTCTACCACTTCATAGTAGATTGTATACAAGTTTCTATGTTAAACAGTTTTATTAAAATGTACTAAAACCTATTAATAATGCGCCATTTCACGAAATTTTTTCAAGAAAATTTGTAATCCGCTACTTCCTCTGGCGTCAACCTCCTCTTCCCCCACGGAACTTTCCGCTTTCTTTCTTATCAACGGAGTTCGTTAAGAACTTCTGTCGCAAAAGCGCTTGTCGTCTGCCATGCTGCCTCCGGTGAAAGCATAGCTTCTATCAATCACCGGCTGAATTTTCTACATAAGGGCCTCTTCCAAGAAACTGCATAACAGGTCGAAACGAAGACACCTAAAGAAGACGTGCTCTGCATCTTCAGTAACTCCTGGACAGGAGTTGCTGTCGGTGTCGGTGTCGGTGTCGGTGTCGGTGTCGGTGTCGGTGTCGGTGTCGGTGTCGGTGTCGGTGTCGGGTGTGGAAAAAGAGTTTTATTAGTAAAAATTTGAGTTTCTCTAGATCTGTTTAGTCTCAAGTCCAATTCACTCCAAATTCGACACACATTTAAACCATAAGAAATCATGAAATACGTGTTTTTTATTTTCCTAAAACTACCCCCCGAGGGGGGTGTAAAATGAAGTTTTTTGGAAAAATTACGACTGTTCATAAAACATTTATTAAATCTCCTATAGAACTATTTAACCACAGATAAAAGTAGTGTAAGACTATTCGTCACTAATATCCATATCGCTTGAATCATCATCACTGTCTGTGCAGCTTCAACAGTCAGAATCTTGGCGATAGGCGATACGCGAGTTAAACGGTCTTTGGTCCGATTTACTTCAAATTCGGTACAAATATAGCTTAAAACAAATACTGAAACGTTTTTTTTTACCAGCTTTTTTTGTTGTAATACTACGCGGGCGAAGCCTGAAAAATTATTCGGAGGGTGAATTTCTTCGAAGTTGATATCAAAATATATATACTCCTTCGTGCTCTTGATTTAAATTACTCTTTATTTTGACACAATGACATGTTTGATAACTAAATGTGATGAATTAAATTCGAAATTTAAGTTTTATTTGGGGAGAAAAAAAAATGGCGTCTTAGAACGTCGCAGTTTTTTAGTTTTTTACTACTAATCTTTAAAAACTTATATACTTATTTAAACTTGACACTGGCAAAATTGCGGAATAATTTCTGCAGAGGCCATAATTAAAAGAAGAAGAAGAAGTTTTATTTGTTCTTGGTTATTTGAATGAAAAACATTATGGTCTAAGAGCCGTAGAAAATCGAGTTAGACATATTTTTTATGAAACCCCTATAAATTGATGGACATGCCTATGGGGGCTAGCCGACTTCCAAATGTTTCTTACACGCCTACATTACTGAACTAATTTTGTATGGAGATAATTCGAGACCCGGGAAAGGATAGTTTTATCCGACTGCGAAAAAAGAGGTTAATGGTATAGCGCGATAACCGGCATACGTGCGGGTGGAAAACTAGTCACTACATAGTATAAAACAAAGTCGCTTTTTCTGTCCCTATGTCCCTATGAATGCTTAGATCTTTAAAACTACGCAACGGATTTTGATGCGGTTTTTTTTAATAGATAGAGTCATTCCAGATGAAGGTTTATAAGTATAACACATTGCACCCGTGCGAAGCTGGGGCGGGTCGCTAGTATTTATATAAATGGGCAAAATTTCTGTCATCTGACACATCAACAACGAACAGGGTAAGCTAAATAAAACCGTTCAAAGTGAAGCTGAGCAATACTTGTTTAATAAACAAATCTGTAACTATAAACGACGAAGCTAGAAAGTCGTAACACTATCAGATTAGATCCCGCTGGGATCTGAGCTACCTTATTATTCTGAGCAGTTACTCGGGGTACAAGGATTTGCACTTTGTGTATTGCGGCCCTATGAATACGTAGGTCAGTCAACTCTTCAAGATTGTTTTCAATCGAGTTTACAAATGCTAAACCAATGTTAAGATACCATATCACCGGACTTTTACAGAGATATTCGGAATTTTGGACTCATAACCAGATAATCAGAGCAGGCGGTAGCCCAGCGGCAGCAGCGGTAGCCCAGCGGTACGGGCCTCACCTTAAAAAAATAAGGTCGCGGGTTCGAATACTGGTCGTGCCCACACATCTTTGTGTGAATAATTTCCGCTGCTCAATATCGGTGAAGGAAAACATCGTGAGGAAACCGGCATGTCTAAGAACTAATCATTTGAGGACATGATGTGACATCCACCAACCCGCACTTGGCCAGCGTGTGTGAATTAAGGCCTAAACTCTCTTAACTCATAAAATAGTTGAGAGAAGACTCGTGCCCAGCTGTGGGACACTGAAAAAGGGTTGTAGTGAACCGTATTTTTAGAATTTGCAATAAAACACAGTAGGTACCTAAAATCGGGATCTAAAATCTAAAATAAACCGCGATAAGATCCGTTAAGAAGTAGTTTCATTTCTTTTTATTTTTTAAATCTAACTGCAACGAAATCTCTGGATTTTTTATTGGGAATCAGACTTATTAAATGTCAGTTTTGATAACGGCGGAAGTCAGATTTTGTATAACCAAAGAGTAATGAAAGGGTCTGGATAGAAAGGGTATCTACAAAGGTTGTGTTTCCATGGAAAGGTAAACCCTATCATGTTATATATTATATAATATCTACCTTGACTGAAGGTATATTATGTTAATTTATAATTCCAGCTTTTACACCGTTTATCCAGTCGTGAGCTTGTTTGTGTTCGTATAGTCCCAGGTTCGAATACTACAGTCCATCAAATCTAAGAAGTACCGTTTGACAGTTCTAAACGTAGTACATTTAGAATTTTATTTTTTGTATGAAAATTGTTTATGTTATGTTTAAATAAAAATAGCTTCATAATTCAATTATTTTACAGGAAAGCTAATAAAAATTGTGTGAATTACGCCTCTATTAAGCTAATTTAATAGAAAACAGTGAAACTTCAAACGGTACCTCTTAGATTTGATGGACTGTAGGTCTTCTGTAAATGTGGAAGTAACTGTAACCATAGTTTATAGAATCATTTCTAACAGTCATCCAACGGATTGGGGGAGGTATAGAGTATACTCGGTACCCGTCATCAAAGGTATAACGACAAGGAATGAAAAATCGTATTTTAATTAGGCCGTCAGTAAGATTTTATTTTATTAATTTTTTTGATCAAACAAAGGTTGATAATACATTTCAAGCTCTAAGATTACAACTGAACTCTATGTTTTGCCGCACTGGCATACAAATATTTGTGTTTAGTAGGTGCATATATTTCGTACTTACTAATCTATATTTTATAATACAACTAGCGACCCACCCTAGCTTCGGATGGGTGCAATGTGTTATACTTATAAACCTTCCTCTTCAATCACTCTTTCTATTAAAAAAACGTATCAAAATCCGTTGCGTAGTTTTAAAGATCTAAGCACACATAGGGACAGAAAAAGCGACTTTGTTTTATACTAGTTGTATGAGCATCAGCACATGATTTTAATTGTATAGCATTTTTACTCATTCTGCGTTAATAATATTTTGCCGAATAGGTGATTTAGCGCCTTCGCTACTTAACCTACTTAACAATTTGTAACTGCAATTTATAACTTTATTATTATTTTAGTACAATAAATACTCTCTTCGAAAACGGAAACAAAAACAGTGATTTTATTCCTGTCAACATCCCGTCTTCAAATAACTTTAACACATCTCAGTGTACAGGCTAACAGCCCGTACACTAGTAGTGATTAAATTAAAATTGGAAAAAATAATAAAAATATTAATAAAACAAAATAAAAGATACAACAATTTAGTCAACAAGAAATTTGAAGATGAAAAAATTATGAAAAATAATTTTAGACACGTATTTTTGCTTTGTAATTAAAATAAAACAATATTATGATATTATTGACGAACGAGTGGACTGTTCATGGTGATGATTAATATTTATTTAATAACAATTACTGCGCAAATTATGTAATTCAATTCAATTTTTCATTTTTGGCCTGTTGTGGAAGGCTACCACAATTTTGCCAGTGTCAAGTTTGGAGTTGTCAGTTAGTTGTCAGATAGGGGGTAGAAAGTAGAAAGAGAGAAAAAGCGGATATAGACTAAAAGTGGGTAGTTAAAGTTTAATTTTGTTTATTCTAATAAATTTACACAATATATTTACAAAAGGAGAAAAGACAAGTGAAAGAAGAAGTTTGAAAGAGGTAGGGCGAGGGATATGAGATGGGATGATATCATAGAGCGAGCATTGTAAATTTTTACAGTTGAAAAATAAATGGTCCACGTGCCCCTCTTCCAAGCCGCATTCACATAAGGATGAGTCCCTGATCCTAAGTTTGGACAGAAATACTGGTGTGCAGGCATGGTTAAGTCGTAAACGGCAAATAGTCGAAACTGTAGCTTTATCAAGATGTTTCCATTTAGAAAACCAAGTTTTACAGGGGATATTAGGCTGGATATCACCATAAAACTTTCCTTTTTGAGATTTAGAAATTTGCCATACCTTATTCCAAGCTCTGAAAAGACTTGATTTAAGACCCGAACAAACGTCGTGGCTATAAATATGAGAATAATCCGATGAACCAGTTGTAGTGGCATTTTTGGCGCAGGAATCTGCTGATTCGTTTCCTAAGATTCCAGAATGACCCGGAATCCAAGCTAATATGACAGACAATCCAAGTTTATGGCAATTCAGTAATTCTTCTCTAATTAAATGAGTGATAGGGAAACGAGATTTTGACCTGAAAGGATTTGATAAAATAGATTGGAGGCAACTCTTAGAATCTGAAAAAATTAAGGCTTTTTTAAGGTTATGTGACTTAACGAAACGAATGGCTTCTAACACCGCGATTGATTCTCCAGTGAATATAGAGGTAATATGGGAACATTTATAATTTAGAATTATTCTATATGAAGGAATCCAAACTGCGGCTCCAACTGCGCTTTCGTTAGAAAATTTGGAAGCATCTGTATATATAAGGAGATAATCGCTAAAGTCTGATTGAACCATGTTGTTAAACGTTTTGCTTGCTTCGGGAGAATTTTTAACAACTCCGAAGTCCAGTATAATGTTAGGTTGGAAAACAAGAGAGTCAAAAGAAGAAGAGAATAGAGGAAGTAATTGATTTTGATAAAGCGGGTTTGGAAGGCGAATAAATTGAAGGTAAGAAAGAAGGAGACATGGTGGTTTAACACGAGCGTTTTGTCGTAAAGAATGTAACGCAGAGAGTTCTTCTAATTTAGTTAACAGAGGATGACTAGAATTTTGAATTAATTTAAAGAAAAAGCGATTAGAAAGAAACTGTCTACGTAGAGAAAGTGGAGGTTCACCACACTCAACTTGCATCGCGTTGATTGGTGACGATTTCATTGCGCCTAGAATGATGCGTAGACATTTTGATTGAGTTTTATCAAGGTTCTGTAAACCGGATACGTTGCAAGGATCTAAAAGAAACGTACCATAGTCCATAAAACTACGGATAATGGCGTTGTAAATCAACTTGAGTGATAGTGGGTGGGCGCCCCACCACACTCCAGATAAAGAACGAAGAATATTTACATTTGCAAATTATGTAAAAATCAAAAGCAATATGGCACAGAGGGGAATGACAACTATGACGGAGAAAATGTCTGTTTCAAAAAATATAGTTCTAAAAAAAAAGGTGGCGTTCCAGTCAGTCGCCAACAGATATAACGCATCGTTATGTCATACAGAGGTATAAAACTTACTTAAGCGCGACGTCATTCGAGATTCCGCTGGGACGTATCGCTGTAACCTTTAATCATACAAAAAAAAACATTTATCCAATTTATCTTTTTGATTTATCTATCAGACGAATAAAGCAAAAAAAAGTTCGTCGTCGTCCTTCTTTTTCGTCAGAGGTAAAACGGTTACCACTGTAACCGTGAAGTATGACGTAGGTAATGTTTAATGAAAGCGCCCTAATGAAACCTTTAGTTTCCATTGGCGAAATATGCACAAGAACTCATGTTGCAAGCACTATCTATCTCTATCGTTTAGAGATGAGTAGAAAGAGATAAGATTATGCTTGTACAATGTTTTGTTGTGCAGTGCAGACCAGTTAAACCACTGCACTGTAAGTTTTTTTTTTCTTATTATATCTGTCTTTTGAATAAATATAACGTATAATAGTTTTAAAAAAACAATAACTCAAAATTCACATAGCCTATTTTAATAAAATATAAATAGGACCCGGATGATATACCCTTTAAAAAATCAATATCTGGATGACCGAGCCTTGCTCGGTATTTTTTTTTTAAATGACATTTTCTAAAAATGATTCCTAGCTAGATCGATTTAACGCCCCCGAAACCCCCTATATACTAAATTTTATGAAAATCGTTGGAGCCGATTCCGAGATTCCAATTATATATATACAAGAATTGCTCTTTTAAAGATATAAGATCTAAATCGATCTATAATTGGCGCAATCATCACGTAATAAAAACATTTTTTTTTTGTTTTTTTTTTATGTTTTTTTTTTATGTTGTTTTGTAAAAAAAAACATAAAAATCGGATTAAGTTTATGTATAAGAGACGGCGACGGTGCTGTGAAAATCACACGTTGAAATAAAACTACGGATATTATCGCGATTAGTTTTAAAAACGTCGGAATCTAAAATTTTAAATAAACCGCGAAAAAATCAGTTACATAGTGAAAATTAACTGAATTTTTTATTTTTTTAAACTATTTTATTATTGACAGGAAAAGGTTTGGTGAAACAAAATATAGGTACTTGATTCTTTTTAAATATGGTGCCTCACATCCATGCTGCGGCAGGTAATATAATCAAATAGGTTCAATATTGTCTTTATACTAAGCTTTTCACTTCCCTGGTGTACTGTATGAACGTGAGTTTCCTCTTATCGGAAATTTCTTAGTAAAAGAAACATTTTTGCAATGTTACTTTTACTAAGAAATCTCGAAATAAACACTTTATTTAAACGAGAAGGATGCTGAGAAATCTATCCTAATTGTTGTGTTGTTTTCTAATCGACTTAAAAAGAAAAGCGGCTTTAAGGTTAGGTACATTTCCAAAAGATGACGTTGTCGTTATTCGTTAAGCATTAATTAATTTATAGGCCGACCGTTTAACTCGCGTATCGCCATCTGAGGTAGGTACAAACTCATAAAACATTAAGAACTATTTAACTACAGATAAAAGTAACGTAAGACCATTCGTCACTAATATCCATATCGCTTGAATCATCATCACTGTCTGTACAGCTTGAGGAGTCAGAATCTTGGCGATACGCGATACGCGAGTTAAACGGCCGGCCTATAGTCCTATATTTAAAATAAATAAATATTCTAGGACATTAACACACACAGTCATCTGGTACCAAGGTAAGCAGAGGTATCCGGCGACTAGGACCGCAACAAACTCGGACCGCGGTCCCAGTCAGAAGAAGAAGAAGAAGAAAAAGAAGAAGAAGAACAAAAAAATTGTTTCGATGTTTGGTTGATTGAGGGACTACCCTCCGTCCTCGGAGAGTACGTTAAGCCGTCGGTCCCGGATGTCATTTAACCCGTCTACGACAATCGTTACATGAAGTCAGAAGCCAATATAATCTGACACCTGGTCTAACCATCTCGGCTACTGGTTCCCTACGGGTTTCGAGGTCTGATGGCAGTCGCTCGTATAATTCTGGTAGCTAGCCGCATCAGGTTAGACTGGGAGCAGGACCCAATAGATATGGGAAAAAGGCAAGGGGGAATAGTGATTATGATGATAAATTTTGTGGAAATTTCGAATATTTTTTCGACTTAGCAGTCAGGGTCACTAACCACTACTCCACTAGGCCAATCAATTAAGATTATAAATAAGGAGACGATTACAATGTGTATTCAGATGGTTGATAAGAATCAGTTTGTGGAGGTGTTTTTTTCTTAGTGCACCCCTGGACCCCATAAGGAACTTATGTGCCAAATTTGGAGTCTCCAGACCCAGCGGTTTGGGCTCTGCGTTGATATGTCAGTCAGTCAGTTTCTTCTTTTATATATTTAAGATTATAACTGTCAAAATATGACGTGTATGATAGTCTGTAAAGGTATTAGCTTACAACAAACCCGTGAAGGTTGACACCTATATCAAAGGGCTGCCAATCAAACGCTACACAATTGTTTCCAAACATTATATTAATAACGGTAAAACCCTACTATGAAACGTAAACACAAATAAAATAAATACGAATACGAATCCTATTATTTATCTAAGACGATTCGAATCCTACCCAATTAATTAAACAAAAATCAAATGAAAAATGTCTTTGGAGTTTTGAGACTCGAGTCTACATACAAATAATATCAAATATTAAAATTGTAAAAGAGGTTTTATTTAATAAATCTTGTATTAATTGTATTTGTCTTTTCAAGCTCTTTTATTCGATACCCATAATGTAGAGGTTGTTATAAAAACGATAAGTCGCCATTTTGAATCGAACGGTACAAAATGGCGGCATTTATTTAATCTTGTATTGTCATCAAAACTAAAAGTGTATGCAAAATTTCAGCTTGATAGATTTAGTGGAAGTGGGTGAAATATTGATTGCAAGATTCCAGGATATACTTATAAAAATACATACACGCGCAGTTAAATAAATGCTTTTAATAATAATAAATACGATTTTAATTGAATCTGATTACTTATTTATAAGAGGATTCGAATCCTACCCAATGATATAAAATGAAAAAAGTCTTTGGTTTTTTGAGGCGCGAAGCTACATAAAAATTGTTTTAATTTATTTTCCTACCGTACAGTGAATGACTGGCAACTACTGAGAAATATTGCGAAAAAACTCTGTAGACTTTTTTTTAAATAAAGTACTTATATCTAGGTTTTATATTTTTTTTAACGTGTTGTAAATTCTGCCTTAATACCAAGCGATTTTATCTCTTAGATAGTCTGAAAATTTATAATACGCTTTCTTATTTAACGTAGATTTCGCCTTAGAAATATAAGGTCGCGGGTTCTATTCCCGGTCGTATCCACACATGTTTGTGTCAATTGTTACATCGCCGCTGCTCAATATCGGTGAAGGAAAACATTGTGAGGAAACCGGCATGTCTAAGAAGTAATCAATGGAGGACATCCACCAACCCGCACATGGTCAGCGTGTGTGGATTAAGGCTTAAACTCTCTCAACTGGTAAGATAGTTGAGAGAAGACTACTTACCCAACTGTGGGGTATTAGAAAGGTTGAAAAGGGAAATGCGTAAATCGTTCAAACGAACGAAAAATTGCGAGAGTACGGTTTCTTTTCAAATTTTCATCACGCGACCCACTTCAAATGGCCAGCACATGAAAAATTCACGATCTTTGTTGGTACACACGAAATTACCTTATGAACAACTGCCTATGGGTTTATGTACCTATATTTAAAACGACTGCGACTTTTGAGGACTCCTAACTATAATAGTTAGCTACCTATGTAATCAACAACACGAAAGAAAAAAGCAATTTGTATTCTATTTAAAGTATTTAGATTAGATGAAATTTAATATTGTATTTGTTCATAGTGTTATATTTTATAAGGGTCTTGTAGCCTGAAATAAATGGTTACTATTATTATTAAAGCATTTTTTTTGTAAATAAAAGAAGGAAAAATATTGTGTAGTTACAACTTAGAAAACTTAACACTTGAGGTACCTACATGAACAGTTTGTATACATAAACTGTTCATGTTTTGTGTTTGTGTGTAGCTTTTATTTAAGTGTACATTTGTAAAGACGCTTCAACTTTTACATTGTGTGCTGTTGGTTACCTCGCCTCCCCCAACAACTGGCAGAAACAATTTTGCTCAAAAAGTTAGATGTTAGTCTGTTAGATGCTCTAAGGACGCGTTCCCACTATATCGTGATGGCAGACTGTCGTGTCGTTTCAAGTGTCATGGCTTATATTTAAATGGAGGTGTTCTTAAATAGAACGACACGATTATGTCGTCTACTACTTTTTTGCGGTGACGACAAGCACGACAGTCGTGAAACTATAAAAATATCGTCACGACAAAAATTTTCGGATTTTTCGCGCCAAATCAATTCTCCATTCAACTACATTAGCAGATGTTGACGCAGTCGGGTATATGATTTTTTTTTTATATTTTTTCTTGTTTACGATTACTTTCAGCATAAAGAGTACCTAGGTTATACATTAAATGTCTCAAAATAAAACAAAGTATTAGGTACATAATTTGCAAAACAATTAATCTTAACCCAAACAAACAAACTGAGAACAAAACAATACATTTTGAAACGAAACAATCTGTTCTAATTAAGTACAAACTCCTGAATAGGATTTATGTTAAGACCCGGATATCCGTACGGTTACAGAACGGGTAGTACGGTAGACCTTGGCCTACTTTACAACAATGCAGGTTCCACAAAATCCTTCCTTTCTTGGACGTAGGCATTGTGCTTTACACAGTTGGGAGTTTCTAAAGATTCGCTTGTTAGTATGATAGAATTGAGCAAAGGTACCTACATCCACAAAATGCGCAACTAATATGATTAAGTACTTAAATTTATTATGATAGCAAACCATTGGCCAGATCACACTTCAACCCTTTTTACTGACCCACAGCTGGGCACGAGTCTTCTCTCAACTAGCCTAGTTGAGAGAAGATAGTTGAACTAGGTATCTTACTAATTGAGAGAGATTATAATTATCTATGTACGTGGTCGAAGTAGGTAACAAACTCATAAACCTACCTACTATTTTCTTTTTTTACGAAAATTTTTAATACCTTCTTAAATTAAACTTAAAATAGACATTAGCTATTCATGTCCTTTAACATGGAGTCACTGTCCAAGCGAAATGTCACGGTGTGCACACCCGATTCACGCCCGAGTATGGGATGTGTGTGACGCATTGCCACCAAAAAGTTTATCCACACTAACTTCTTTTACTCAAAAAGTCTTGTTCGTCCCCACATGGGGAGCCCTCATGGCAGTTGCCACAGTACTTGATCGGTTCGAAAAAGTCCGGTGAACCAATAAAGGCCCTTCCGGCTGATTGAGTTAAATCATCCGCAAAAAAAAATTCTATCCTATGACGCGATAATTCCAACGCAAAGTCAATTTTTCAAGACCTCTTTCTTCTTATTATCATAAAATTTTAATTGGCTTTTGCAGGAATAATTCCGCAATTCTGCCTGTGTCAAGTTTCAATAGAAGTATACAAGCTTTTAAAAGATATTTACAAAACACCGACGACGCCTTAAGACGCCATATTTTTGACCCAAATTGACTGACATAAATTAAAAAATGTCTTGTTCAACATTTGAAAAGTAATGACTAATTTGCGCTGTTCAAAAGAAATTAACTTTTAAGAGTTTGTTTTTCATCAATTCATGTCTGTAACACAGTTAAGTTAACTGAGTTAACCCGTTGTCCTCGTTTAAGCAATAGGAGCAGGACGTAGGGTATTAGGTACCGCGTGAGTCGATTTAGCTATTCATTTAATTACTAGCGGCCCGCGCAGGCTTCGCACGGCTATTTGACAATGAAAAATTGTTTGAAAGCACGTTTTTGGTAGAAAGAACACTCAATCAAGTCTGCTTTGGCAAAACAAACAATTATTATTAAAATCATCCTTAAGAAAGCTATGATACCGAACAACCCACAGATAGACACACAGCCAGTCAAATGTCGCGGTTGTGTCCCGTGACCCCCTGGTATAAATGCTCACGAAGCACCCGGGAGCGGGTACCCTTTGGGAGTCCCACGAATCCCTGCCCTGCACCCACACGGGACGAGGGATCCATATAGGATTTCGTCTTGGCACAAATACCCTTTTGGAACTCTGCCTACCCCGTACCATCTCTCGATGGAGTCGTGGTGTTACATTAATAACATATACAGGAACCATTATATAATGATAATATTGGCACAATAAGCTGATAGAAACTCGAAACAAACGCATTACGATAAAATTATTATTATATGATAAAAAAAAGTTATACGTAAACCGATTTCAGTTATTCTTTTTTTGTTTAAAAGCTGGTGCTTCTTGTGTGATCTCATTAAAACTATGATTAAGAACTGACCAGTACTTTCTGACTTTTGTCTATGGAAGCGTCATTGACATCGCTAAGTGCCTGCGGCCTGCCAAATGAGCAATTGTTCTGAACGCATAATTCCAGGTACGTATCTACGTTTCAAGTCAGTGTTTCGTTTTTGTTGCAAAAGAATTATAATATGTTGCCACCGTTCCGTCAAACCCTTTAACAGCAGTAACAGCACCCTGAAAAGGTTATCCGGATTCTTTTTAGGTCAGAGACGCTTTGTTGTGCTTGGAAAATTAAAAACAGACAAATAACGTCATCAATCTTTTTTTTAATTGCTACAGCGTTAAAGCAACAGTGGTGCAGCGGTGTCAGTGTCGAAAGGGTCGAGTTAAAATCTTAGGTAGGATTTGATCGTGAAACTCGCACATATTCTGTCAATTATGTCATCGCGGTCGCTTTTTAGTATCAGGAAAGGTAAATCTTGTTAAAAAAACCTGGTATGTTTCATGCTCGAACTATAAATAAGCATTAGGAAATGCTTGGACACGAAAGAAACTGTCCTGTACGAGACTGGATTCAATCAGACTTATAAACAATCATTTGAACTTTTCCTCGCATCAACATCGACCACAACGAATCAGGACTCTGATTCTCGCACTTTAGACATTTATATCGAAAGCGACATACTTAAAAAAAAATGGCGAATGTTGAATGTAAACAAATTTTTGTATTCTCAGACAGAATGTCACCTTAAAGAAAAGTCTATCACTCAACGCACGACATGCAACGAGCAAGCAGTCTCTAGCATTCAACATCCATAATATGTCGATTTCATTAGCTTTCAATCGACATTCGCCATTATTTCGACTTAGATCGAGATAAATCTCGTAAGCCCGAGGATGCGCCACGTGCAACGCGATCCCTAATTTTTCCCCAAAGCAACCGACTGTTCATTTTCTCTAGCTATTGATTCGGATTTATTTCGGATCCAGGCGATTCCTGGTGCATATATTTCTGTAGGCTAATTCTCATAATATCTTGACGCGCGGATCAAGTTGCGATGCAGTTACAATAAAGTTTTTGTCTTAGTGCTTAATGGTATTCTTGTAATTGTTTATCTGTCATATAAAGTGTAAAGCGCTCGCGTGACGCGAACTATACGCGAGCTTATCTGACAGCGGTTGTCAGAATTACGGGAATAAGAAAAGGGTTACTTTGATCGAAGTTTAATTACGTGAATTAGCCTACTGGTCTTAGAACTAAACATTCGAGGACATGTTCCATCCACTAGTCCGCCCTTAGCCAGCGTCTACTTTTTATGGTACTTAACCCACTACCACAGGGCCGCTACTACTACTCCTGTAAGCCAGAACAGCAGTATTACTACAGCAGCATTGTAAAGAGACTCGGGATTTGAACCTGATCAAGTTCCAGATTAAATCAAGTTAGTGCTAAAGAGTAGTTTAAACCAATTTTTTTCTTCACGCACTTTCATAAATAAATTAAAACATCCAGGGACATATAAAACACATCTGACCCATTATGAGTAAACATAGGTTTAATAACTCCAGAATAATTCAGGGATCCGCCTGAGTCTATTAAAATATTAAACACAGTTGCAAAATTACTTCTTTCCCGTAATGAACACGTAACTTTTTAAATTACGATATGAAAGCTGCAAAAAGGGTAACGTTCTATAAGTTAAAGCACTCAGAATAGCTCATTCTGTGTTAAGGTTTAACGAGCTCCCCACGAGACAACCTATGTTTACACAAACAAGACAATTTAATTTTGTCTAGACCAAGTTCTAAAATATTAATTGAAATAAATTATACCAACAGATTTACTGTGGCAAAATGCAATTTCAAATAGCTATAAACTAAAATTTTAACGACTCCCCTGTAGATAAAACCGCATCAAAATTGATTCATTCGTTTAAGCTACAGATAATTATAACCATCCACCCTGGGGCGATAGGCTGCTGCATAGATTAGGCGCTACGATGACACAAACTTAACACAGCTACATGTTAGATGCACACTTCAAACGTATAATATAACACGCCTTTTAGGTTAAAAACACGTCATAAATAGCAATATTTTAATAATAGTCCTTTCTGGAATAACAAGATACCAGGAAGCGCGCTCTCATGGGAGTTGCGTGTCCATTATAATCTCCTTTACCCTACAGAAGTTGTATTACAATATGCAAATTGTGAGGGACAGGTCGGCTCATATTCAAAGACAGCACACACACAGTGAGCGTTCTATAAGGAGTTCCATGAACGCCACTAATATAGCCCGCGCAGGTAGTTAGGTACTTTAAAAAATTAGATGCCTCTGCGCGTAAAATTGTTCGTACATTTTTTTTATACAATTTTATTTCTATCTTACGTCCGCTTAAGATGAACGCTTGGTTCACATTAAAGTAACACAACTTTATAACGGATTTTATCGCAGTTTATTTTAGATTTTATATCCCGAAATATCGTATTTTTATTTCAATATATGATATTCGCGTACATTTGAAAATAATACAGCTTAATTGTTACTGCATTTTATTTTATTTTTTGCTACGCATTTTATCTACTTCCACATCTGTACCTTAACTTTACTCATCCATTATACTTTACATGGTGACTTCACACCGATGTTAGATAATACACTTACGGTCTTATGACTCTTTAGTTAAAACGGGTATTGTCTCTTTCTTACTAGTATAAATGTCAAGATGACAGACAAAGAAACGAATTATATTCCTATTTTAGCTATATTGAGCTAAGACGTTTATGAATACAGGGGTTAGATGGTAAATCAGGTGTTTCGTTGGTTTTTACTACACCTCCAAGTCTCAATTAGACGGGCTGGTGGCGTGGTCGGTAAGATACTTGCTTGATTATCTTATCTTATCTTATCTTATCTTTCACGCCGCAGGTCGTGAGTTCAATTCACACACAAGTCAGATATTTGTGTCATGAACATGTCTGCTTGTCTTGAGTCTGGGCTCTGGGTGTAATTATCTATATTTAAGTAAGTATGTATTTACAAAAGAGATGTATTTTATGTAGTATATTACCAGATATCTAGTTTCCTTAGTACAAGCTATGCTTAGTTTGGGATCAGATGGCCGTGTTAATATCCCACTATAAAAGAAAAGAAAGAAAGAAAAGAATTGTTCTGTACATACTTAGAATGGCGTGGACCCATTCTGTACAGAACAATTATTATTGAGACTCAGGAACTGAAGAACTCAGACCGTTAGACCCTTTCTAAAACACGGTTTTATGTTTATAGAACTCAAGAAATTGGACTGCTCTCTGTGAAACTGTTGGGTTTTCAATGGAAAAGAAAAGTACACCCAATTCCATTTGTATTGTGTAGTTAAATAAAGTTAGACATATTCCATACATAAATTACTTGAAATTTTTACATAATCATGATTAAATATAGCGTTTTAAATAACAGCAAGAAACCTAAAACTGACAAGCAAAGTTTTTACATTATGGTACTTAAGGTTAACATTACAGTAGGAAATTAAATATAATTTTGGATATTATGCCCTGTTAAGGAAGAGATTTATCATCAGAAAGTATACAGACAAAAGAGCGGTATCGGCTTCTTCTTTAAAATGTAAAGTCGCGGGTTCGATCCCCGGTCGTGCCCACACATCTTTGTGTGAATTTTTTCATCGCCGCTGCTCAATATCGGTGAAGAATCGCATGTCTAAGCACTAATCATTGGAGGACATTTGACATCCACCAAACCCGTACTTGGCAAGCGTGTGTGGACTAAGGTCTTAGCTCTCTCAACACGTAAGATAGTTGCGAGTCTCGTGCCCAGCTATGGAACACTAAAAATTGGTGAATTGATACAGATGTCAAAATGTTAGCCGTTTATTATCCTAACGAAGGTGACTTTGATCAAAAATTTTTCTCCTGTACTAATTTTAATTATTCTCTTAGCGATGTTCTTCCATTAGAATATTTCGTTCTTCTATTAAATGTGGCCTGTCTTTCATATTTTCTTTTAAATTTTTCTGTACATTCTCTAAAATTGAATTCATCAAAATTTATTTATTTATTTATTTGATAAGGAAAACCAACAGCTATATAACAAACTGAAAAAGTAGCTAAAAAACAACAGTAAGCCAATAATAGGTTTTCACGAATAGTAGTAATGTAACAATATAAATTTTTCAGAACACTAGCAAGCAAATACGAAAACCCTGTTAAAGTCTAAAATGACAAAAGAAAAAACCAAATTATTTATAAAAATTAAGGTTTAGCCTGTTCCTTGCAGTACTGCTTTTAGTAGTATAAGGATCAAATAGAAACTCTTTACAAATGTTATTATAATCCTTGCTCGCCCGCACTAGGTATGAGTTCTGCCTGTAGTTAGTTGATGAAGAAGGTGCCAACAAGGGTGCATTATAGCGTAAGGATCTAGAGGGAACGTTAAAGTTTAATTGACTCAGTAGGTCAGGGCAGTCGATTTCATTATTAATTATTTTTAGTAGCAATGTGCAATCCGCTATGCGTCTACGATTTGAAAGCGGCATAATGTGGAAATTTCTACAACTATTGATGTAGTTATGAGACTGATAGGGAATATGTAGTCGATAAAATAGAAATTTTATAAAACGCTTTTGAATATTTTCAATACGGTCTACATATGTCCCATAGTGTGGGTTCCAAATTTGTGACGCATACTCTAAGTGGCTTCTGACAAAAGTGCAGTATAAAACTTTTAATGTTTTGGCTAGTTTGAAGCCCTTTGAAATTCTCATAATGAATCCGAGTGCCCTAGCCGCTTTAGCTACTACCTTATCTATATGTACGTTGAATAGTAGTTTAGAGTCATGGTAAACGCCTAGATCCTTAACGATGTCACTCCTTAGTACTATCTGGCCTTTGAGTTTATAAGATGCTAAAAGTGGAGACCGTTTACGACTATATGTGATAACAGAACATTTAAGGGGGTTTAGGTCTAATTTATTACGTAAGCAGTAACCATCTAAGCGCTCCAGATCCGACTGCAGAGCTACCGTTTCTTCTAAACAAGAGATGGAGGAGTAGATTTTCATATCATCAGCGAAACAAAGCAACTTTGATGTCAGAAAACAGGAGTCAATGTCATTCACATAAATAATAAAGAGTAATGGCCCCAACAATGATCCCTGAGGGACGCCGCTGGGCACCTGCACCCAACTCGAAATATAGTTACTGACAACTACTGCTTGGGATCTATTGTCTAGATACGATGCAAACCATCTCAACAAGTCACCACTGATGCCAGCGTTCAACAACTTTAATTTAAGAATATTGTGATCAATACGATCAAAACACTTAGAATAGTCAGTGTATATGACGTCAGTTTGAGCCCCTATAGCCATACTATTCGTTATAAAGTCGTTAAGCAATGTAAGATTAGTGACAGTTGACCGGCCTTTCAAAAAACCATGCTGAGAGGGACTGAATGAACTTTTTAGCGCCGCATAGACTTGATCGTAAACTACTCTTTCAAAAACCTTGGCCAGAATACATAGTTTAGATATTGGACGATAATTAACAATATCACTTTTTGAACCATTTTTGTGAACAGGTGTTATGTAGGCAGATTTCCAGATTTGGGGAAAAGTACAATTCGAAAGTGATTTGCTGAATAAAATAGAGATTGGAAGGGCAATGGACTTAGCGCATCCTATTAGGAATTTGGACGATAAATTATCAGGCCCAGGCGATTTGTTAGGGTCCAGTTTCAATAGTAAAAACTGAATAGTTTGAATATCTACCTCTATAGTGCGTATATCAGATGAAATACTAGTGCTGACATTTTGGAGATTAGTATGATGAGCAGATGTTTCATCTAATGAATTTAAAAAGGTGGAACGGAAGTGTGAGGAGAAAGCGTTACATATAGATTCAGCAGAAGAAACAGTAATATCGCCGTATTTAAGAAAGCTGGGAACAGCGTTTGATCAAACTCTAATATAATATTTGCCACATTTGCCTCCCTGTACGGATGTTGACACAATGAACTTGCTACAAAAGCTAGAAAATAGCCATTTTTACCAACCTAATAACTATTGACTATGGCTATAAATTGTTACAAGCAACACAACACAGCTAAGATTACAATTGAATCGCAAGATGTCATACATAACATACCTTCAAAAGAAAAATGTTCTCTCTTGCGTTTTCATGAAAAATATTGTTGATATCAAAGTTCCCTCTGACAGGTTGAAATCAAAGACATTTTTCCTGTTCTTAAATCGGAAACGTATTGTTGACAAGCCACGAAACCGTTGAAATGCTACTCAAGTTAAGTCAAATATGAATCGTATCTATTAATTCGCATTGCTTTGAAAATCTTCATAATAGTGTGATTTTGGTCATAGAAAAAATTAGGCCTGACCGTTTCATTGGGTTGCTTGTTTGGCTACCTAAACTATTTCCACTTTTAAAATTTTAAAAGCATTTTAGGAAAGCCATTAATACGCCTAACCAATTAAGTAAGACTCCTCAAAAAGGCGCATCATAGGACGAACCTTGGCACTCCCCAAATTCACGAATTTTTTTTACGCGCCGATCAAGTTGGGGTGCAGTTGCAATTAAGTCTTCATCTTAGTGCAAAATGGTATTCTTATAATTGTTTAGCTAGTGTCATATCTAGTTTAAAGCGCTCGCGTGACACGAACTTGACGCGAGCGTATTTGACAGCGGTTATCAAAATTACGACAGTACGAATAGGGCTGTTTTCATCGAAACTTAAACACAACTGCACTGCATCTGTAGGCTAATTCACGTAATTTCTTGATGCACCGATCAAGTTGGGGTGCAGTTGCAATTAAGTTTACGTCTTAGTGCAAAATGGTATTCTTGTGATTGTCATACAAGTAACATTTAAGCTAAAGCGCTCGCGTGACGCGAACTTGACGCGAGCGTATTTGACAGCAGTTGTCAAAATTACAACAGTACAAAATGGACTGTTTTTATCGAAATTTAACTGCAACTGCACTGCAACTGAACTTATTTAATTATGCGAATTAGCCCACTGATCTTATTTAAATAAGCAAATTAGCCTCAGGCCATTACATTACACAACTTAATAATAGGTGAATTGAGCTGTTTACCTATTCATGGTTTCCGATAAGGTAGAGAAAGCAAAAGGATTGGTTGATATGGCGTGGATAGCCTAGTACTTATTGTATAAGACAATTGATATCAAAATAACAAAAACAAACATTTCTATACACACAAATACTCTGAAATCATATCGCATTTCACCAAGAGACAAACAAATACTAAAATAGCAATATACAACACTTTCTCAAACAAGAATATAGGAAAAGTAAAGTTAATTCACCCATTTCAAGTGACTCTTGAGCTCTAAACAATAACAGGTACATACACGTTTAAATACAAGAGCAAGCAGAATGAAATTCAGAAGTAGTTCGGTAGTTAGTTATATTACTCGTCTATTTATTGTGAAAATGTATAAAATTATTCTCATTTGTTTCTTCGTTCAAACTTATGGTATGTTTTCCTTTATTTTGTTAATAATCTCAATAGAGCTCGAGAACTGTTCGATCGATGGACTAATTATCTCTCGTTTTTTCTTTTCTACGAATCTCTTTCTCTAGCTTCTTGTTTCCACTCTCTATGTTTTGCCTTCTGTTTTTCTTTTAATGTTGTTTTATTGATACTTAAATTTACTCTGACAAGCAAGATTTATATAATTGCATCCAATAGGATGTTAGTTCAATAAAAGATTAAAGTTTTAAGGGTATATTTGATCATACCATAGTAAAATCCACCTAACACTTATCTCCCTTGTAATACATAAACAAATTATGTTCTCATGACGTCTAGAGATAGATAATATGCATAACTAGGTTAATTCTATGATAATAGCTAAATGTATCTAATCTCAATTGTTTTATTATGACTCATACAGAGTTTTCTATCAAATTAATTCTAACACGAAAGCCTGGAGCTGCGTATAGTCATGGCCCTCGTTTTGAGATGCTCTTCATATCCTCATCATCGTACCTTAACCCGTTATATATTTCTCTTTGCATGAACTTTCCTTTGACGTTCCTTCGTTTTAGTATTTGTTGAGCCGTTTTCGAGTCATGCTCTTATGAAAATATTCAGAATTTTTTTTTGTAAAATATCAAAGGTTTTTCAAACCCTTTCATATTTGCAAACCCCTCTCACATGTTCCGAATTAGCTAAACTAAGTATCCAATGATTTTGCTTTTACGTTCGTCAGGTCAACTGAACGCTCTTCTGCCTCGTTTCACATTTAATGAAGATCTGGAGCCACGTATAGTCGGTGGAGTGAATGCCCCCGAAGCCCGTGTACCTTACCAGGCGTCTCTAAGGAGTTTGTTGAATGCACACTTCTGTGGAGGTTCTATTTTGAACAATAAATGGGTTTTGACAGCTGCTCATTGTACTGTTTCGTAAGTTTGGTATTCCGTAATCTTCAAGCAAATTTTTAACCAAGGCCATGAAATGATGTTAAAACCTTTTTATCGAATGCGAATCACATTTTTTGCCGTGATTGAATTATATTCCTGACAATTTAAAACAGTTTCGATATTGGTACAGGGATTTGGCCTGGCTACAGAGCCTTGAACCTCTTCAAGCATTCCACTGTTAAACCTGACTTGCAAGATTAGTAATGGCTAAATAGTGGTCGAGTCACAAAAATATCCCATAATTCGAACGAGTTACCTCTAACTCAATCCGAACTTAGTGGTAGACTGGCTATATTAATTTAGTGACTCGATCAATGAGGGTAATCCAATTTGAAAGTTCAAATTCTATCTCCAAGTAGCTTATGCTGCTAGAACAATATAATTGTAGTACAATTATCTTATGCTGCTATTTTCTAATTGAGTAGAAAATGTTGGCCTTGGTTACTAAATAATTTTAAAACGGACTGGAAAAGCTGTATCTATATACTTCTCTTTCAGACAAAGTCGTCACACTATGGTAGTGGTGGTTGGCACTAACCATCGTCTGGTGGGAGGCGATCGCTACTCTGTTTTAGAGATCATCGTGCATAGTAGCTACGACAGCACCTTCATTACAAACGACTTGAGTTTAATTAAGGTGTGACCTTTTTTTGTGTGGTGGATTCATTTTCACACTATCTCTCTTTTTTCATTCTTATTTTTTCTGTATTCTTTTATAAAAACTGAAATTTGTAACTTAATGATAATTATCTTAATCCACTGTAATTTTTTCATCAATTTATCCATTTAGGTTGTTGGTGAAATAAAATTCAGTGCAAGCGTCCAGCCAATATCACTCCCGGAAAAGGATACGGCTCCTGGGGAAAACCTTTTACTGAGTGGCTGGGGAAGAACATCTGTAAGTATTATAATTATTAAACTAAATCTAATTTCACATCGGAATACGATGCAAGTAATGATAAAAAGCACCTATTTACTATTTGGTAATTAAATTAAGCAGGAAGCATGAGTTCTTGTTCATTGAAGCAAAATCTCAACTCTACTACTGAGATTTCATTCTTAATAGCCTTAAGTAACTCTAGTGGTAGCACTTTTTTCTCCTCTTTTTCCTAATTGAGTTGATCCGAACCCCGAACGTTGCGTTCGGTAGATCAAAACATATCAGTTATTATAAGTACAACATGGAATCAGGAATCCTTTACTGTTGAAGTTCTAGGTATTCATTGTATAAGATTTCCGTACAATGAGAGGTCAGCTTATACTGGAAATGTATAGCTTGATGTGTAGCCGTGTGTACCAACGTAAAAAAAAATTTAAATACCAACCTTTTTTTATTATATAATATTATTTACGTATCTTAGTTGTGCGAGTTACAATAGAGTTCTATTTGAGTTGGAAACGACTCAATATAAAAGTGTTTACCAATAAAAATCTTCAAAACTTATCGAAAACCACCCCAACATACTGATCTGCAACTTCATAGACAAAATCACCAACACTTAACAGATTGAAGAGAAAGGCCATCAAGATCTTATTTATCATCTTGGCAAAAACAACACGGATTAGTTACTGCAATAATACCATGCTGATGCACGATATAAATATAATATACTAAAACCTCTTGCCAAAAGTGAGGCAGATTGCGAGATTACAAAAAATCCTAGCCCAAATAATGGGTCTACACAAGGACAAGAGCCGAGAAAAGACATTTAGAGAGAGACAGCAAGCCACTAAAAAGCAACGTGTTAATGGTGACAGTTGTCTTGAGGACAATCCAATGCAGTGTATTTTCTAGTAGCTTGTTGTCTTGTCTTAGCCTTGTAAATGGCCCAAAAGAAAAAGTTATCTCACTGTAAAAACAGTATTCCTGCTTCAAAACGCTATTGTCAAATCTGATAAGAATTTGCCAAGCCAATCGCGACAAGTAAAAGACGAATAAAAATAAAAATATTTACGCATACTTTTAACTGGCATTTCAATTTGAGCAAAAATTCGGTTACAGAGATTAAAAGATACTTTCATTTCCTTTTCCATATTCGCGAGTTTATTCACTGAGGAAATTGTTTTTATACTCTACTCAGGTATTTGAAATACGTAACATCTCGTATTTACAGTCAAAGAAAGTCCTCAAACAAGGATGAAATCCGTACATCATACTGAGATGATCGGTACATGAAATTAGTTCAGGAATTTTATGGGCACCTAATATCCATCCTTTGTTTTCTTAACTTTTACGTAATGCACCGTTACCATCTAGAAACCCTAATAGCGAACCGCCAACCTTTACACTATGGGGTTAGTCCTTGCCGCCAAACGCACTCGCGCACTTCATGCATCGTTCCTTAAGCTTATGCATTAATGAATGTTTTATTTTAGCTGTCTTTAATTCAAATCGAATTCTGCATACATTAGTAGTAATTGTAAATTGAAATTAAGCAAAATCATCAAAAAAAAATATTTAAATGATCCGGAAAAAAATCCGGTGTAAATTAATCTAATTATGAAGCAGAATGTACCCTCTTAGTTTGTGAAGAGTGTCCTTTCTACCCTGGATATAAATAATTACTATCCTCCTAATAAATTTAATAACCTCGATCTCATTAGCTTTCAAATAAAAAACCGCGTCAATTTTCAGTTATTGTCGTTAAAAAGTTTTCGAGTTACATGTAAACCCACGTGATTACTGAATTTGGAATCTTTGTTGTAAATAAATGTAGTTACTTTTTGTTGAGGGGTTAAAGAATAAATATTGTTAATCGTGCAAAACACCTTAATACAGGCACCATCAGCAATTAGATAAGTACTACTCAATACAACAATGTATCTAAAGTACCTAGTTACTTTCAAATAAGTTGGTACATATAGAAAATGTGTCTAAATAAAGCAACAAAATCTTAGTTCTATTACAATTAGTTTGGTTTCAATGATCAGCAAACTAACCTGTAATTTACACAAAAAACTGCTAACAAAAAGGATTTGACGCACAAAAGATTCACTCAACCATCCAAATTTTGTCACATAAACCCGACGTAATCCCGCCACCTTTTTATATAGGTCAACAAGTTTCATACAATAAACACTTCACAGTGAGAATGACCTTCATGTATCAAACTTAGGGTTTTTGCTTGGGTTTGCTTGCATTTTCTAATTTTTAGATATCTTCTTTACATACTTAGTACATAATCAATATGATCAACCAGGGCAGTTCGATTCTAAACAGAGATTTAACATTTTTCTATTGACAAGCATAATACCCTGGACTAGTGTCTATGACAATACTAACAGGCGACAGAGATTTTCGTTAAGCTTTAAACAAGTTTGAGCCGAGAGTTTTGGATTTCAAAGGTTCTATGTCAATGCTCGAACTAACCGTTTGCTTAAGGGTGGAACTTTCAAGGTTAGGTTATGAGAAATAGAAGGTAAGGCTATTGGATATTGGCTATGCACTTAAAATTTGAACCCATGAATGCATTTAGTTGTACACATAAGGTTTATAATAATATGGTAGCATAAAGAACACATTCGATATCTAGACAACTACTAATTTGAAGAAATGACTGTGAATGTAAAATTACATTTAAAAGTAAAACATTAGTTTAAAAGTTTCGTCTAGAAAGACAAACTTTGCACATTTCGTGTTAGTACGGATTTTCTGAACACATTCCGAGTGGTCCCTAATTGTGTCATTAGCGCCCGTGGCTTCCCCAATGACCCAGAAACTAAAACACGCTTTTCTTTATTTCTTTTATTTGTGTAAGTAGTTTTCTTAGTAGTATTACTTGGAATAAGTATCACTTCAGTGTCGCAGTTTGCCAAGGTTGTATCAAGCTATAAAATCTTTTTGCTAAGTTTATCTTGTTTTGTTTCTTTTAGCAGTGTTTCCTCGCACGTCAATCACTGCTCGGTAGCACTCGGTAGGAAAGAAATTGGGCAATTTCAAGTAGATTTCATAGATTGTCAGTAACTTTTATTTGATAAAGCTTATATTATTATGTGTAATATAAGTAATACAGATTATTTTACTTACACTTGACCTACTCGTATATATAGAAACCGTGAAACTATCACATAAAGTAGTATACTCGGTACTTGAAGTTTTAGGTACCAAAAAACAAAATATTTCGGAAGTCGGTAACATAAGTATTACATGCATTACAAAGATCCAAAGAAGCAAAAAGAATATTCGAAGTTCCGTATCTCGGAAGTTAAAAACTGATTCCATAGTCTGTCTATTCGTTTGTCACAGCAAATTTGTACTAAACCGCTTGACTTTTGAATTGGTACAAAAGGAAATCGGAAATTGTTTTGTATGGCAGGTACACTTAAGTATGTAAATTGGTAACCTAAAACCGGACGTGGTATGGAACTCTAAAAACGAACGACTTGAAAAAATGCACTTGGCTGGTATTTCTAATACGATGTGAGAAAGTTAATGACATATTTAATTAGGAAATCTTGCAACTACCTTTAAAATAAAAGGCAATTTTTAATTCACACCTATTTGATTTGGTGAGTTTAATTTTTCAGTACCCAGGACTAGTACCCCTAAAGCTTCAGATGATAAACCTGACGTCACTGAGCGTGGAGAGCTGCCAAGAAGTGTTCGCTGCTATCAATCCAGTCGTGGAGACGCAGATCTGTTCACTTACTAGATCTGGCGAAGGAGCTTGTCATGTAAGTTTCTATCAATTTAAGAATGCCTTAATCCTGATTTAATCAGTGAAACCAGTAATTATGTACTCCATAATCAGTAAGTGAATCCAGGTGCGTCCTGGGTCTTTAGACAAATTACATAGCGAAGCAATAGCGAAAATCGAAAACAAAATGTATGGGATAAACATAAGATTGTCACTCAACTTTTCGAAGTTGAATGTCAATCCCTTACATTTTGTTCTTTTCGATCTTTCTCTTCAGGTCCAGAAGGGTGGCTGCC
Source organism: Meganola albula (assembly GCA_936450015.1). Taxonomy (NCBI): domain Eukaryota; kingdom Metazoa; phylum Arthropoda; class Insecta; order Lepidoptera; family Nolidae; genus Meganola; species Meganola albula. Next base: position 13,171,783 of record OW388145.1, on the reverse strand, counting down.
ACCGCAGTCGTCTCAGACATACCCCTAAAATGAGCTTCTAGGCAACTCCGATTTTTGTCGTCGGAAGTTAATAAAATATGTTCGTATCTAAATATTCGACTCCAAATGTCCAATCTTACTCAAAAGGCAATAAGATACTTAAACGCGTTTTTTTTTTCATCTAAATTTGATTATTAAATCAAACAAACATTTTTGCTCACTGTACTAAAAATGTGAAGTTGTTGCGCATACCAGTCCAAGATGGCGGATTTCCAATCCTATTCTTATTTGAAACGCATAGTTAGTAATCAGAAATATAATAGGAGTTGGAACGTTACATTGTCATTAAACGGTTGCAGGGTGATTCTGGTGGTCCATTAGTGGAAGGCAACAATGTGGTGGGGGTGGTGTCCTGGGGTATGCCTTGTGCTCGTGGCTACCCGGACGTCTACAGCAGGGTCTACTCCTTCAAGGATTGGATACTAGCTAATTTGTCTGACTGAATACTTTAACGCTAAATAGAAGGACTGCAAAAGGAAAACGTTACTTAAATATGCAATAAAAATTTACATAATATGCAACTAAAAAATCTTTTATTCATTATTTCGATCTTATTGTCATTTCCTACATTAAACAGCGGTGGCACAGCGGTAGGGCCTTCGCTTTAGAAATATAAGGTCGCGAGTTCGGTTCCCAGTCGTGCCCACACATCTTTGTGTGAATTGTTACATCATCGCTGCTCAATATCGCTGAACTGAGGAAACCGGCATGTCTAAGAACAAATCATTCGAGGACATGTGACATCCACCAACCCGCACTTGACCAGCGTGTGGATTAAGGCCTTAACTCTCTGATCTCGTAAGATAGTTGAGGGGAGACCCGTACCCAGCATTGGTACACTAAAAGGGTTAACGTGCAAATTAACCAAATCAAAAATCCCAAAAGAGAGAGAAAAATGTTGCAAATGAACCACAAACTCAATTTTTCATTTACCGCAATCCTTCAAAAATGAGGAAAACATAAAGTCTCATCAGTCACTCAGAATTTGTGTAAAAAATAAACACGAATTTCTGAGAACCGACCGGTGTGACAATTCGTTATGAATGTTACCGGTAGAATAGGAAAATTTACATTTTTTTTTTGCGGCCTTGCCGTGTTCCCGTGCGATGTCTGGTTTTTTAACAATTTCGACCCACCTTCTTAAAAGGTTTCACATAACCACCAGACAAAGCCACACCGCTTAGCGGCCTTGCCGTGTTCCGGTGCGATGTCTGGTGACACCATTTAAGAAGGTGGGTCGAAATTGTTGCTCCTTTATGGTTTCAACCTTAAGGAGCCTCATTACACTGCCACACTCACCGAAAGTCATTCGTAATCACGAGCGAACATTGAGCTGATGCGTCCCATCGTAGACTACATCATTGCTTTACATCAGGTAAGTTGTAGTCAAGCGCCAGCCTATTCAAGAATATAAAAAAATCAACGATAATATTTCTGTAAGAAATAACTCTTTTTACTTACTCTCTTTCTATTTCCACTGCTAGGCATGATACTTTTCTTTATATTATTATCATAAGAGTAAAGACAGCTCTACACACGCTGGTCTATTGCTATTCAGGCTCAGTGCCTTTTATTAAATTCAAACTCTGAGCGTTTCGAGAGCAAATATAGCCAAATCTTTGACATACATGTAAAACGACAACACGCCTGGGTGTTCGTGACAAATGCGATGAGGATTTGTGAGGACACGCTAGGCGTGACAGTGGCGCTGAATGTGTTAATAAGTAAGTATACCTACTTGTATCACTTCAACCCTTTTTAGTATCTCACTGTGGGACTGCGGTGCACTGGTTTTCTCTCAACTATCTTAGGAGTTAAGAACGTTTAGGCCTTAATCCACACACACTGGCCAAGTGCGGGTTGGTTGATGTCACATGTCCTCGAATGATTAGTTCTTAGACATACCGGTTTACTCACGATGTTTTCTTTCACCGATATTGAGACGCAGCGATGAAACAATTCACACAAAGATATGTGGGTACGACCAGGATTGGAACCCACGATCTTATTTTTCTAAGGCGAGGCCTGTACCACTGCGCCACTGCTGCTCAGGCCCGTATCGCTGTGCCACCGCTGCACTTAAAATACATAAAATTACTTTACATTATTATTATTTTGTTTTTGTTCATTATTATTATGGTGTTCATTCGTTCGTTCTGACATTTTCGAGTGACAGCTGACCTAAAAGTCGGCCGCGATGACAGTACAAAATGACAGCTGATGTATTGAAAAGCGAATGTGCCAACATGTGTATAGACGCTTACAACACCAGAGACAACAAACGCGCGCGTTTTATATTATATTTAAACAAACAAAGGAAAAGTTTCCTGTAATCCTCAATCAGATTAGGTGTCCATCACAGAAGGAACTCATCTCACGGAAGTCAATAAACTGTAACGAACTGTCACTCAATATTGAAGACTTTGAACATAAACAGTCAAGAATGAGTCGGACTTTTATCGAAATAAGATTTTTGTAATTATTATAATAATATTGTTTTAAGTATTAAATACTAGCTTTCCGACAGTGACTTCGCCCGCGTGTATGTAGGTTATCGCGCCAAAACATTACCTTCTTTTTGCGCAGTCGGATAAAAACTATCCTATGTCCTTTCTCGGGTCCCAAACTACCTCCATACCCAATTTCATCCAAATCAGTTCAGTAGTTTAGGCGTGAAAGCGTAACAGACAGACAAACAGAGTTACTTTCGCATTTATAATATTAGGAGGGATTATATTGTTACTATAGAGGACATTCTATCACCCCCAATGAGTTCGTCAATACGAAAAAAGTTTTCAAATACTATCATGAACTTGTCAAAATGCGTTTTCAAAATGTAATTTTTTATATAAATGTTCAATAAAAAATAGCTAGAAATATAATAAAATGAATGGGAAATTAAAAAGTTAAAATAATTTATTGATATTTTTTGCATTTTAACTTAATATCTTGATAAGTTCATTAGTCAATCTACATAATTAATAAAATTAAAATTAAATTATCTAATTAAAAAAATAGTAGCAACAAATAAATAATAATTTGTTTTTTAAATTTATATTATAATTATATAACATCCTGATAAAACTCAAAGTAAGGGCACGTATATAGTATTTATCTAGCGTTGTCACTCTTCCGCTCTTCCTTAATGATAAAAATAGTTTTTTTTTCGTATCCGTTTATTAATGACTTTTTAGTTAAAAGTTTTTGGGTTTTCATTTTTATTATTTATAGGTACTTTATTGTTACAGGTTAGCGGGACCGCTTTTTGTTAGCTATTTGTTAAATAAACCTACTGTATAAAAATATATTAACATCACCAACTAAGGAGAAGAAATCAAATTTTGATTTTTCCGTTAAAGTTATTTTCCTTGGACGAACCAATCAAAATTAGCTTGTAGTGGGACATTAAGTAGTTTAAGTGAGTCGACCTTCTTAGGACGGCTCACCAAAAAAGTCCGGTGAACCAAAGGCCCTTTCAGCAAATTGGGTTAGGTCATCCGCAAAAAAATTCCACCTATGACCATGAAGTCTGAAAAGACTTTGAAACATCGAGATATAACATATAGAGGCCCCGTGCCTCCTCTCTCGACTATCTTAAGAGTTGAAAGAGTTTAGGCCTTAATCCGCACCTGCTGGCGAAGTGCGGCTTGGTGGATGTCACATGTCCTCGAATGATTCGTTTTTAGACATGGTTTCATCACGATGTTTTCCTTCACTCACCGATATGTGAACCAATAAAGGCCCTTCCGGCAAATTGGGTTAGGTCATCCGCAAAAAAAAGTGCCCAGCCGTGTAGTGTCTATAGGTATCTGCAGACTAGGTATATTTGACTACAATATTGGCACACTACCTACACAAATATATTTATTACGTTAAAAGCAGACTGATAGATGAGCCCATCAACTTCATAAATGACGTCACTCAAATATAAGTAGCACAAAATAACAACGCACCCCATCGCAGATTTACTCTCAACCTTCTCTCAACTATTTGCATACAAATCTTACGAGTAACTTTTTAGGGATCCGTTTCGACAGAAAGCGAAGTGATCCTACCGGGGTTCCGTTTTTACCTTTTGATTTATCACTTCAACCCTTTTTAGTGTCCCACAACTGGGCACGGGTCTTCTCTCATCTATCTTACGAGTTGAGAGAGTTTAAGCCTTAATCCATACACACTGGCCAAGTGCGGGTTGGTGGTTGGATATATATCCTCTAATGATTAGTTCTTACAATGCCGGTTTCCTTAGGATGCTTTCCTTCACCGATTTTGAGCAGCGGCGATGTAACAATTCACACTAAGACGTGGGCATGACTGGGAACCGAACTCGCGACCTTTTGAGATATAACCCGCGCCCGCACTAATAAAGAACCGAATCTAAAATGGCAGCTTGTTCTTGTTTGTAACACAGATAATATAAGTTTGTAATATATTATCTGTGGTAGTAGTAAGTAGTTTTATTTTAATGTGTGATTTATCGCGTAAATCTAAGACAATGTTACCTTTAGCCTAATTATAATACTGAATACATAGTTCAAATAGATTTTTTTATGTGCTATATCGACGTGTTTGACTGAAAATAGCATTAAAGTGTAGATAAGTGAGAGGGAATGAATGATCGTCGCCATTTTTGATTCGTTTCTCTATTAGTCCGGGTTATACAAAACCCTAAAAGAAAAGAAACACTTTCAAAAATACGAACTTAAAAGAGTAAAGTAATATTTACATCTTTTAGCTGTAGTCCGTGCTAAATTCCACAAATCTTTTTTTCGTCCCAAGTCCCGTTCTAACTGCTGATTTAGCACCTACACTGCGTGTATTATGTACTGTGCCGGTTGCGTGGTCGGTAAAATACTTGCTTTTGTGATGAACACGAAGATCCATCTATTAGCAATGGTTAATTTTAAGTGGTTTCCCTTCAGGGTCTCGAGTCTGTTTGTTTTGAGTCTGGGTTTAATTATGTAGATTTAAATATGTATTTACAAAAAAAAGTATTATTATGAAGTATATTATCAGTTATCTGGATTCCATATTACAAGCTCTGTTTAGTTTCGTTTCAGATGGCCGTTTGTGTTAGTGGACACCCTAACAGTTCCTCCACAGGCTTTAGTTTTGTTTTAACAAAGTTACAAACACATAAATAACTGTCCGTAACTTGTCCCGAAGTTTGATTTATTTGTACCAGAGTAGACCTGCCCGCAGCCAGGCAATGCAACGGTGATCGATACAGAACTAGGTCAATGGCGTTTATGTCCAAGGTCTGGGTTGTGACGTTATATGTGTTTGAGATGGAAATACAGAATAACAAATAAATATAGCATCCTGTTAGTGTTTTGGAGAATATTTAACTGAAATTGGGCCTAGGTCAGAGAATATTAATGAAGGAAATCATTTGCTCAAATAATATTAATATCCTGGAACATAACTCACACAGTTATCTAATCCCAAACTAAGCAAAGCTTGTATTATGGAAACTAGAGGACTAACAATACCACCTGAACCGGAGGCTAGATACTTTGCTTGAAGCTACTTAGCTACTATTCTTCAGGTTATTGCTAATAACTAAGTGAAGTCAGAAATTAATATGCAATAAATTATATTTTTTTACAATTTTTGATGTGTAATTTTTTTTTTAATTTCGCTTCGCGCAACCATAACATACTTACCTTAATAGTGACCTGTATTTATGACCTCTCTTTGACATATTAGAGGATATGACAAATGAATGACAATTGGCAAACTCTTCAAAAGTTAAGAGTTGTCTATGAAAAAAAATTGATAAATTAAAAAGAAATTGTGGATTATTCTTTTTTTAAATTGATTTATTAAATGAAACGTCACAATACTATTCCATAATGTTTCAAGTAACGTAGAATTTAAAGTATGATATACCCTTATATATTTAGATAGCAGCGGTGGCGCAACGGTACGGGCCACGCCTTACAAAATAAGGTCGCGGGCTCGAATCCTGGTCGTGCCCACAAATCTTTGTGTTAATTGTTTCATTTCCGTTGCTCACTAAGAACTAATCATTTGAGGACATGTGACATCCACCAACCCGGCTTCGGCCAGCGTGTGTGGATTAAGGCCTAAACTATCTCAACTCGTAAGATAGTTGACAGAAGACCCGTGCCCAGCAGTAAGCGTATGATTATGTTGTATGAAAAATATTTTTCTAAATAAATCTTGGGTAGGCATAGCTAGAAGTTTTTAACTCTGCCCGCTGAACGGCAATATGCTCAGCCAGCGCAAAGTGGGTGTTATTCACCTCTGCCTATACCTTTGGGTAATACAGGCTTAGCTGTTGAGATAAATGTAAGCAAATTATCCGTAACAAAACTGAAACTATTAGTACTTACCTACCTTTATTACAAGGTTTTGTGACTGGTTGCCCTAAACCAGCCCTACTTTGTCCCTAAATTAGTGACTATGGTCCCTTTTGAAACAAATGTTTATGGCGGTTGTACACACTCGTCGTGATACCCCGAGACAGGCCGAGCGCGTGTGTGTACAGGGCGCTCTCGTCTCGTCTCGCTCTCTCGTTCTCGTCTCGGTTGCTCTCGGTGGCTTGTCGGTTTTTTGCGCCTAAGTCAAAGGGTCTCGTTGGTTCTCGTGAGGTAAACGAGAGCGAACATGTACACACTCGTTCATTTCGCTGCTCGCTGACGGTATTTATGAACGCACGTGTTTTACTATTTGGTCTAATGAACGAGAATTACAGTTTTTGCATAGTAATCATCACCGTCTTCTTTTTCACCATGGTTTGAGAATTTTTATTTTATAGTAAATGTTTAAAAAATTATAATAGCTTACGGCACAAAGACAAATAGCAGAAGCTATTTCTACGTCCATTCTCGTGTAAGTCTTCAGTTCAAATGTTAGGACGAGTGTGTATAGGCATGCTCTCGACGAGAGTTTTTTCGGCCGAGGCTCTCGGCGAGAGGTTCTCGTCGAGTGTGTACAACCGCCATTAGAGTCGTGTACATACCTACAGAGAGACTTAACAGACAGTGAGTAGGTAGAAAATCAATAAAGGCGTCACACGGAACTTTGAACTATTATTACTTACGTACACACGAAATAAAAAAATTACTATCGGACGTAGAGAGCAAATTAATAGAAAGAAAAGAAATATAATTTTGTAGTTATAGTTTTTTTTTCCTTTAAACAGGTTTAATTTTTAATAGGTATGGGCTGGTTTGGTCTTTTGGCAATGACGCCTGGCGTCGCACTGATAATGTGGACATTGCTGAAAATCAGTGCTGTGAGTCGCTTCCGGTTCACGGCGCTTACTGAGCAATGTCCACGTTTGGCACTGGTACTCTTCATTGTTCCTTCTTTTTAAAGTGAAATTTTTATTACATCGTCTCAAACTTTTTCGTCTGTGTGTTGCATGTCGCGTGACGGTCGGCCGCGGAGTAGGGATAAAGTGAAAGGCGTTCATCAGAGCAGCCATGGCCAATATGGCGTCGCCTATAGTTCGCAGCAGCTGATGATAAAGCGATTTTTATACCCTTAATGGAATATTATTCCAAAAATTTTTAGTCAAATGTCTATATTGTGAAAAAAAGTTTCACTTTTACCGTAGTTTTATAAAACCACAGAATCCTTTTTTTTTCAACTTTAATTGATAAAATACTGTGACAATTGATAGTGCCCATGATTCAAACAACTTTCCTAAAGGAAAAAGTTTGAAGCAATCTTTTTTAAGACGCAACTTTTTTTACCTGCGCAATAGAGATGACGAGTATCTACAGAGTACCCAGGGAGGGACGCACACGCACACACGCACACTTTAATTTTGGTTCTTGCGTTTTAGCTGCTAATATAATATATTTTTTTTATAATCTAAAACAGTATTTCATTATCTGTGGTAATATGTAATATGTGTAGTGTGTTTTCAGATGTAAATATACTGATTAACTAATAATAATAATCATTTATTTCAGACCATATAAGATCCTTAAAGGGTTAGTAAAAATATGAAAAGAAAAAAATACACCTTAAAGATAATGTTAGTAATGCTTTAAATAACATACTTAAGCATATAAACCTAAATTCTACAAAACATTAACATAATAATATGTGCTCCACATGTACGCGGTTACACCGGTTCATATATGGGTAATCCAGACGATTAGCAATCATTTTCAGAATACTGTTCGAGCTGGTCCTGACTCTGCTTACCAGGGATGTGCATTTTTCGCGAACAATGGCTTAAAAACGCAATACACGAGTTTAACGGTCGGCCTATAGAAATAGGACTGGAAATTCCGCCATCTTGGATAGGAATGCACAACAACTTCACATTTTTCAGTACGGTGGGTAAAATTGTTGATTCGTTAGAATAATCACATTCAGATGAAAAAAAAAATAATAATGTGCAGGTATATCTCATTGCCGTTCCAGTAATTCGGAGACATTAATTAGACATTCGGAGTTGAATATAAAGGTGCGAACATATTTTATTAAATTCCGACGAAAAAAAGCAAAGTTCTACGTTAAAACGTGTGTTTATATCCGTGTTTATGTATATGTAGTTACAAACTAAATTTTTCTACATAAATCACTTTTCCATGCGTTTTAAAATAATATTATTGTCTGTGGTTTAATATTTTGTGCTGACGCTACATTTACTTGGTTTTTGTTATGAAGTTAGCCGCGAGTCCAGTCCTACTCTTATTTGAAATTCTTATCACAGTAAGTACAGAAAGTCACAATAAGGACCGTGTAACTTTGATAGCCACTGCATTACATAATACAATAAGATAATAATCAACTTCTGTTATGTACGCACAGATAAACAACGAACTCACAGGTAAAAGTTAGTTCATATTAATACGGGAAACACAGGAAACAAACGCAGACTAATGGGAACTACAGAGAAATTTAGAAAAAAAATAACTTATTGAAATAAATCTATTTACTTTTAAACTTTCGCGTTGCATTATTAATATTTATATTTATCTTAACGGGCAACTAACGTTGGTTTCGACACGGGTTGCACCAGACGTGGTCGCAAGCAGATTGATCCATCCAGCGAAAAAGCTCCGTTGATGACGGCGGCCGTAGAACAACATTTATCTAACTACCGTCACTTGTAATATAATTTAACTATTCTTAGGGACCCTACTACACTACACTCACTATGTCCGAATTAAATGGGTGTAAAGGGGTTGTGATAGCTATACAATATTTTTGTTGTGCCTGTATGATTTAATGTAAGTATTCGAAATTTAATTCGATTCGTATTTTTGTAAAGCAAATATTAAATCCCAGCTTTCTCAGTAACATTTACACAGCCAGCCACAGATTAAGAGATTTTGGGTAGAGTCTTTAGATTGGCAAACGTATAGACAGTCACGCTTTTTACAAAATGGCTAAAAAGAGCTAGTTAAGAATAGGCGCAGATCACCGTGACGTATTTTAGAAGAGGCTTTTTATTATATTTGCCAATGGGATAAGAGAAAATCATGAAGATAAGATGCCTTTCCATACTTTTTTTGTTATTATTCTATAGAAAAATACCTAAATGATAAATTGTAACTACAATAATAATAATAATCTAATTTAACTAGGTATATTTTATTTATTTTAACTTAATAAAAGTAAGTAGCGCTCTTCCTCCTCTCTCCTACTTATTGCTGTGCCCTACACGGTCCATAATTGAACACTGAAATTTATTTATAACACCTTTAGCTGTACATTATGGTCTGCAATAAACTATTGAGTATTGAGTATTTTTATAACCTTACATTATCATGAGATTTTCGCCTTAAAAACGTAACATGTGCTTATACAACCTAAAATGTATGTATAATTGTGATGTGTAATAGTAATCTTACTGCTGCTCCTATAAGCCAAGATCGATAGCGGCGCAGAGAATTATCATCTTAAGTGGGACCATATGGGGCCATAAAAGCACTTGTAAGCTTCTCTGTACATTTAACAGTCTGTGTATATTCACACAAATTGTGCCGATCGACTGAACTGAACAAACTATTTAATTCAATCACAATATTAGTTTTATCCGTGATTCTGATAACTTTGGTCAATGTTTACCTTTCTACTATGCGTTGACTTTTATTTACCTGCAAACCTATCGAACCTTTATGGGTACCTTTAACCTTTTTTGCTAGGCTGAAATTCTATAGAATACAAATTCTTTAAGCCAAAACACAAGGAAGTTTTTTTAGTTATAGGGTTCCAGCACAAATATTTTCCAAATATAATTAATGTACTTGGAGAAACTTAGTTGTAATTCGAAGTTTGGAACTGTGCCCCATGAATTGAATGAATTGCCCCCTATTACGTGGGTAAAATGGTCGGTGAAGGAAAACTTTGTGGGGACACCGTCCTGTCTAAGAACTAATCATTCGTGGACATGTGATATCCACCATACCGCTTTTGGCCAGCGTGTGTGGATTTAGGCCTAAAGCAAACCAGACCCAGAGCAGACCCATGTCCAGCTGTCGGACACTAAAAAGGGTTGAAAAGTTGAGATAGTTAAATTAGTGGTTCCACCGTTCGGACTGCTCAACAAAAAAGTCCGGTAAACCAATAAAGGCTCTTCCGGCTAATTGGGTTAGGTCATCCGTAAAACAAAGATGGTTAATATCGGTTCGACCATCTTCGAACGGCTCACCAAAAAAGTCTAGTGAACCCAAGTTATTTCTTTCTTCCGTGGCTGAACCCATAAAGGGCCATCCGACTAAGTGGGTTAGGTCATCCGTAAAAAAAAACAGAAATAAGATTTTACCAGTAAATTTTGGACCGAAGTGCTTAATAAATAAGTACAGATACCTAATTAAATAACGTACAGAGCAATATAAAGAATAGAAAATCTAAGTATATGGATGCCACACGGATTGAAAAATCTTAGTTCCCGAGTTGTATACTTTTATGTCGCTCCTGAAGGGATATTTGTATCTAAAGGCTTCCTCACTCATTCCTTACCAAAATGACATTGAGTTTAACAGGCATTCCCCTAAACTTTTACAAGGTGAGCCCCTTACTGAAGGGTGCTTGAATCGGCATCCGCGACATAACGACCCTCCAAAGCACCCTTAACCAACCCTTAGTAAACCCTGAATAATTAATCCTTAAAAAAGTGAGGAAAATTCCCAAGTTTTATTTTTTTTATCCTTTTATTTTTGGCACTGTGGCCTTCATTCTCTAATCATGTAAAGCACAGCGTTTTATGTAAATGACGAGAGTGCTACAGTCGTGAATTAATTAGCATTTTAATCTAATTTTGTCTCAGGTCTTCGCGTTGGTAATAATTTTAAAGATACCTACAGTGCTCATAAAATATGTATCTACCTAAAGATTGTAAAAAATAGTAGTCTACGTATTCTACTAGTAGGTATCTATTAGTAATTAATTTTTAGACTAGGGATAGCCTAAAAAAACAGGTACTATTTTTCCATGTAAGCTTTGTCACGTAGACTTATTAAGTAGTCTTAATAAACAGCAAATACCTAGTCGAAATAATGTTATGTTAAATAGTCACTGCTACCTACATCTAGCGGAGCAAGGAAAAACAAACTTGAAGTCCCCACTTTCTTGATATTATAGGTTATCTCGCCTGTCACTGGCTTTGCGCTGTTTAAGTTATTGTGACAAAATCTCAATTTCGGACTTTTCCAATGACAGGTTGTCAATCTGCCATGCCCTGCCCAAAAAAATATGAAAATGTCAAAACATGTCAACAAAAGCACATTGATTGAATTGAGGTTGAAGCTGTGTTGATAATTAGCAGTATTATTTATTACAGTAAAGCTTAATATACTGTTATTTTAATTTACTAAATCTGAAAACCCAAAATGGATTTTATCATTGACACCGTTGGAGACGATGATCTCCAAGTTAAAACAGAATTAATTGGTGATAAAGAAAAACCATATTATATAGGTTAGTATTAGTATCTAATTTTTTCGTGTTTTAATATTATACGATATGTTCAGGCCCAATGTAGGTAAATAAAGGTAATTGTATTAGCCTTTACTATGAACAAACCACAAATCGAAGCCATCGCTGAGACATTTCCACTAATTACTGCGCTCATGATATTATGTAGGAAACTGTATATTTATGTGATTCCTAGCTACTAGGTGAGAGCGTGGTGCAAATATCAACCCTGTTACTGGCCCTATAGTCTTATAGGACATGGCTTACTTAACTTTATGACTGTTATTAGCTAGTCAGCAAAGTAGCTGACAAGAGCTGGATATAATAGCCACGGATTATAATAAGTGACATGGCTTATAAGAGTTTTATGTCCAACAGAGTACTAAAATAGACTGACAATGAAAATTTATGAGATTAAGGGCTATAGTGACAATATTTTCACACATACACACATTGTGTGGAATTATAGAAGATGTCCAACATGTTTTAGCTGAATGTAGTCTAGTTTTGGCTCAGAGATTACAATGTTGGTTTTTATAACAGCATCCTTGTCTTTTTCGTCCTCGGATGAAGCCAGGATGTTGTACAAATTAGTGTCTTTGTGCCTGAAACTAGGTCACACATAATGATAATTAGTTTACTTAAGTTGATTCTATTTTGTATTCATTTAATTTTGTAATCAATCATAGGGGTCACATCTTCAATACTGAAGACACCCCTTAAATTAAATATAAATATTAGAAAAAAACATACACAGCACCATCTAGTCCCAAATTCACCAATTACTTCTGCTTGTGTTATGGCTACTAGGAACTGATACAATACTTAATACAGCTTAAACAGTTTCTAAATTACCATAAATCCCTACTAAAAGTAACTCTGTCTGTCTGTCTGTTACGCTTTCCCACTTAAACTACTGAACCAATTTGGATGAAATTGGGTATGAGGGTAGTTTGAGACCCGAGAAAGGGCATAGGATAGTTTTTATCTGACTGCGCAAAAAGAAGGTAATGTTTTGGTGCGATAACCGACATACACGCGGGCGAAACTGCTGTCGGAAAGCTAGTATGATATAAAACCTTTCATACTTCATAAAATACATGTACATTCTACACTGTAGATAAAGAAGATAGAATCCAAGGCATCCTCCAACTATTTGATAGAAAAAAACAAGAGCTTGAAGCACAAAGTGCAGGTGATGATGAGCTGCAAAGAAAACTACGACACATGAAACTCGATGACAAATTTGAAGATTTCTTCCAAGAAATGGGATGGAATCACACTACTATAATAAAGAAAGAGGGAAAAAGAAGGCTGTTCCACTTTGACCAGTTAGATTTGGAGACTGGCAAACTCAAATCTGACCTCGGCAGTGTGGATGTTGATGCTGAAATGAAGAAGAGTGTTCTAAAGCCCGGGTTTGAGACGGACCATGCATTACCCAATTATAATGTTAGTGCAAAGAAATTGAAGGCTTTAAGAAAGGTATGTTAGATAGAAAATTTAATTAACTTTTTACAAGCTTTTATTTAGTTTCACGTGACATGATGTTTGTCATCAAATCTTGAAATCCACTTCCCGTTTACCCAATGAGCTGGAATTTTGCATGCATGTGTAAATCATGTGAAAAAGCATCATTATGATGATATAGTACTGTATGAGCAGCGGTGGCGCAGTGGTACGGGCCTCGCCTTAGAAATATAAGGTCGCGGGTTCGAATCCCAGTTGTGCCCACACATCTTTGTGTGAATTGTTTTATCGCCGCTGCTTAATATCGGTGAAGGAAAACATCGTGAGGAAACCAGCATGTCCAAGAACTAATCATTCTAGGACATGTGACATCCACCAACCCGCACTTGGCCAGCGTGTGTGGATTAAGGCCTAAACTCTCGCAACTAATAAGATAGCTGAGAGAAGACCCGTGCCCAGCAGTGGGACAGTAAAAGGGTTGAAGTGAACAATGATATAGTACAAATCCAATGATCGAGCTGGAAGGTGACCAAAAAAGCTTAGATTGTTACATAGATTGTAACAAAGCAGATTTACTTTTAACCTATAGTTTTTACATTTTTTTCCTTTCCAATACACCATCATTTTATCTTGTTATGTCTTGTTAGGCTTTGAATAAGAAGATAATGATCCTTATTATTGATTAAATTTAAACTTTCAGAAAGAACGAGAAAAGACTAAAGGCCCAGGTTGGTTCAATTTGCCAGCCCCAGAAGTGACAGAGGAACTGAAGAATGACCTGCAAGTCCTCAAGATGAGGTCCGCTCTAGACCCCAAACACTTCTACAAGAAAAATGATATGGAGGTGTTGCCAAAATACTTCCAGGTATGTTCATAGTTTTAGTTCTAATTTGCAAATCTACTTCTCACTAAGACTGTTTTCGAGTCTATTTAGCACTGGCTTTTAAATAGGTACCTACATATCTTGCTTAGTGAAAACTATGAAGATGTATATTAAAAAAATCATTTATCTGACTACTTATATAATCTTTCCCAAGTTTCTTTTGCCTTTTGAGCCCTGCCGCATGATGTTAAACTTTTTGTATTTTTTTTCTATTGTAATCTTAATTGTGCCTGATGATGTGGAATCTACTAAAAGTATTATATATTGTTTTTATTGTACTTTTTATAGGTTGGTCGTATAATGGACTCGCCTCTCGACCATGTCAATGAAAGACTCACCAAGAAGCAAAGAAAAAGGACTATGGTTGATGAGCTGCTGGCTGACGCAGACTTCCAGAAGTACAATAAGAAGAAATACAAAGAAATTGTCGATGAAAAGAGGAAGACTCAGTACAGAACCTTCATGAAGGATAAGAGACAAAAGAATAAAGCTGAATTAAAGAAAAGTAAATTAAAAAATAAAACAAAATCTGTTAATAAATAGTTTGTATATATATTCTTTTTTTTTATTATTTAATGTGATTTTTAAGTAAAATGACCATTACAAAATTGTATAAAATATCACAGGTGAGGAAGACACAATGTAGGTACTTATGTAGAACATAAAATACATATATTTCACTGATCACTCTTTTACAACAGAAAATACTATTCAGTAAGTATTGTATACATACTTGTATTCACAAAATACACACAAAATTCTTATAAATTTAACAAAATTTTATCACTATTAGATGCTGCTATATATAAATAATGTATGAAATTGGAATCGTCAAAACTTAGCAGGGTATAAAATTGCTAATTTTGATTCGTTGGTTAAGTTCTTATCCTTGAACGGACCAATCAAAATTAGCTTGTAGTCTTACGACGTAGTTAGGCGCGGGCCAGTGCCCAGCTATGCTGAGTCTACAAGTATCTGGTCATAAACAATAATATGCATAAACAATCTTAGATAGTAGTACTTAGCATAGTTCCCGCTAGGTACGCTGTACTTCAATCCATACAAAAAGACTAGTACAGTCTAAGCTGAGTTTTGCATTTATGTGAGCAAGGGACGCACCGCGCCTCAGGCCGATTGTCAAAAAGCAGTATAAAACTTTTCAGTTTAACCCTTTTAAGTGTACCACTGCTGGGCACAGTTCTTCTCTCAACTATCTTACGAGTTGAGAGTTTAGGCCTTAATCCACACACGCTGGCTAAGTGCGGACTCAAATGATTACTTTTTAGACATGCCGGTTCCTCACGATGTTTTCCTACACCGATTTGAGCAGCGGCAATTAAACAATTCACACAAAAATGTGGAACCTGCTACCTTATATTTCTAAGGCGAGGCCCGTACCGCTGCGCCACCGTTGCTCAGCCGATACTGCTGAACCGATTGTAACCAAGCAAAGGACGCATCACGCTCAAGGCCGACGTCTCACCTACACTATCTTCGTGCACTTACACCTACGCAAACCTCAGCTGAAGCCCCACCAACTGTAGCTAACATAAGTCAGAAGAATATATAAAAATTAGTCTGTAACTGCAAGACCTGCATCATTTTAAAAGGTAATTCTTATGAACTATACTTCCTGGGATTTTCCAATATTCTAGTACCCCCCTGTAATGTCTATGGCCGCTCCAGTGATAAAAGAACTCTTATCCGAACTCAAGAATGTGATTAATTCTGCAACCTCTGGAAATAAAATAAATAAATATTGGAAATCATGAGGGTAATTTGAAGCAGCGAATCAAATAATTTAATAGATTTGAAGTAGTCAATTCATAAAATAAAATAAGTTATGATACTTGCTTTTCACGCCGCAAGTCGTGGGTTCGATTCCCACCCGAGACAAACATTTGTGTTTGTGTCGAGTCTGGGTGTAAATATCTATTATAAGTATATATTTACAAAAAAAAAGTATTATATGTATAGTATATACCAGTTATCTGGTTTCCATAACACAAGCTCTGCTTAGCCTGGGACCAGATGACCGTGTGTGTTAATGTCCCAGAATATTTATTATTTATTTATTTTAATTATTGTCTTAGCAATAACAAACTAAACAAAGTAATAATTATGTTGTCTTAGATTTACGCAAATATCACATCGAAATAAAACTACTTTTTAACGGATTTTATCGCGGTTTATTTTAGATTTTAGATCCCGACGTTTTAAAGTCTTTTCAGACTTCATGTTCACGGGTGAGAACTGAGAGCTGTTTGCTTAAATCGGAACACAACTTAAAAATAATGTTTGTAGGTAGTCAGTAATAATTGTGATTAATATTTTTGGAAATCAAATACCTGAGTCCACCCGTCTAATATAAACTTCGATAAAATCCGTTAAAAAGCAATTTTATTTCAAAGAAATAATTATCAAATTCAGTGTAGTCGTACCGAAATGGACGGTCTTTCAACATCAGAGATTATTTTCATCACAGATAATATAATATTTTTATTTAACACAGCGCCATCTAGTCCCAAATCAAGCAATTATATTTTGCTATAATTTAAATACATTTTATTTGTAAATACATACACACTATAAAGATAAATTACACCCAGACAGAACAAAGAATCGTGCTCAACACACAAAGATTTTTCCTGGGTGCGAATCGAACTCACAACCTCCAGCTTAGTAGTCAGTGGTCGCTAACCAGTATAATGCAAATCCTTACTAATAATATAAAAAGTGATTGTCTGTCTGTCACGCTGCCACGCCAAAACAACTAAACCGAATTACATCCAAATGATGAAATTTGGTATGGAGATACTTTGCTTCCCGGGAAAGGACATAGATAGTTTGTATCCAACTGCGCAAAAAGAGGTTCCTAACCCGCCGGCGGAAAGCTAACATTTATAATTATAGTTATGCCATTAGTAGTTACTCACCAGTGGGAGTACCAAGACGTCCAACTGGGACCAATTTTAACATTGACTGTATCAATTTTTCAGGCACCGTCTTTATGATTGGGGTATCTATGAATCCTGGTAGAACTGCGTTTACTCTGAAATAATTAAATTTATAAACATTAATTGAAACCGTATTGTAATTTAGTATACAATAGGGAAGACGCATATATTTATTTTTGCTATTATTTTAATGATTTTGATGTAGGGTACACCAGGAGTATATTAAAAAATAAAAATACTTTAATCTATTGGCAAAAATAGCAATCTCGAAGTGGCAGTTTAAATTTTCGCGTCAAAACGGTGTCGATGTTCTTTAAGGTCACTCAGGGTTTATCACTGATCGGTCTTTTGACTGACACCCTGTATCATAGGTAGTTTTCTTGACATGGATGACGTCACTACAGTCCGATTAGTACAGCCAAAGAGCATATTTTATAAATGCTTGAGTATAGCGATGTTTTAAAACATTCCGTTTCACAAAAAATGAAAACATTGCAGTGGCTCATTATTCATGTTTATTTAACAGATTAGTCTCAAAATTTTGATTAATATTACATTATGCATCTTCCTTATTATGTAGATATTAGTTTTTTAAATACAAAGTATTTTTTAATGGGACTTAACCCATCACAATAATTCCGTCACTGCTACACCTGTAAGCCAGGATCGACAGCGACGCCGGCGCCGTGAAAAGATTCGGGATTTGGACCCAGCCAAATCCCGGGACACGTTAAACTGTCTAAGATCCCGCACGAATTTAATCAGAAAGATAGCATAGGCAGGAGGAGTTGGAAAGTAAGATTGTACACTTCCCACCAGACAAAGCACACAGAAAAAGGAAATCGACTAATCACCATGGGTAATTTAACCTAAGGGGACCTATGCGAGCTGGTCCCAATAATAATGATAGCTGAATCGCTTGAACGCACGGAAATTCGCACCGGTTGCAACAAGATCGGTATAATATACCGATCCAGATAATGCTTGTACAAATAGAAAGTCCTAAGAGTTTACATAAGAAAATTATTTAGGGTCGAAATGTGTCTACTGGGTGAGAGTATTGGCCGACCGTTTAACTCGCGTATCGCCATCTTAGGTACAAAGTCATAAAACATTAATTAAACCTCATAAAGAACTATTTAACCACAGATAAAAGTAATGTAAGACTATTCGTCACTTATATCTATATCGCTTGAATCATCATCACTGTCTGTGCAGCTTGAGGAGTCAGAATCTTGGCGATAGGCGATACGCGAGTTAAACGGTCGGCCTATAGGTAATTGTAGCATATTATTACCTTATATTAAATTTTCCTAATTCCTTAGCTGCTGACTGGGACATGCCAACAACTCCCGCTTTGCTGCCAGCATAATTTGTTTGTCCTGTAACAATAATTATATTTTTTAAAGCATCTAATGCCATGAGGCACCTATAAATATTTTTAAAGAAAGCACATTCTTTGACAATAAATTAATAGTAACCACCTTTCAGCGACCTCTCCCGCTGCTGGGCAAGGATCTTTCAACTATAAAGAGTGTAGAGCTGAATGCACACAAACAAAATAAAAAAGTTTGTATCTATTTATTGGAACCAGCCATAATAAGATTCCTTGATAGGAGGTTTTTTAATGTTTTTTTTTATTCTATTTCTATTGTTATCTTTAACATCTATAATGTTTCAATTTATTTTTAACAGCTTTCTTTTATTTTTATTGTATTTAATATTATTTATTTGTACGTCTAAATGACAAAACATAGTGTTTCTTGTTTTATTATTTTTAAGACCACACCATGTACATATGTAACTATATTGAACAAATAAAGAAATTCTAATTAAGATTCTTTTGATTACATTGCCCGTGGTGCTTAGGTAAATAAAACCTCTCTTTTCCTCTACGCTGTCTCCCGCTTTGTCTGGAGGGAAGTGGTCAATCTAACTTTCCAACTCCTCCTATTTTCGTCAAGGTGTCTCTTCACGGCACCGCTGTTAATCCTGGCTTACAGGAGTACCCGTGGCAGGATTGGATAAGAAAGGCCTAGTTCTGGTTAGTAGATAACACATATCCTCGAATATCCCTACTAATCCCTACTAATATTATTAATGTGAAAGTAACTCTGTCTGTCTGTTACGCTTTCACGCCTAAACTAGTGAACCGATTTGGATGAAATTGGGTATGGAGGTAGTTTGAAACCCGAGAAAGGACATAGGATAGTTTTTATCCGACTGCGCAAAAAGAAGGTAATGTTTTGGCGCGATAACCTACATACACGCGGGCGAAGCCGCTGTCGGAAAGCTAGTTTAGTTATAAAATATGCTTTTGCTCATGTTAAATTTTTTATTTTACCCATATTTCCATATTTTCCGACGATGCTGGAGATGTTCACAATAGATCCAGGGAGACCAGCTTCAGACATCGCCTTTGCAAATGTCTGCATCACTAAGAAAGTGCCCTGAAATAGAAAACAGGTTGTAATAAATTCCTTTTCCTTACAAACATCTTTATTTAAATCTTTATTTTTAAAATGGACTTTAACACGCAACGTCTGCCAGTCCCGTCGTATCTTAAACAATTATCTTTTAAAAAATATAGGCTATGTAAGTATTTGAATAAAGTATTTGCATCACAACTGGTTGGTTAAGACAAAATTTTATGATACATAAATAATAATAAATAAATATTCTGGGACATTAACACACACGATCATCTGGTCCCAAGCTAAGCAGAGCTTGTGTTATGGAAACCAGATAACTGGTATATACTATACATATAATACTTTTCTTTTGTAAATATATACTTATATTAGATATTTACACCCAGACTCGACACAAACACAAATGTTCATCGGGTGGGAATCGAACCCACGACCTGCGGCGTGAAAAGCAAGCATCTTACCGACCACGCCACCGGCCCGTCTACAACTGCCTGACATGCCTAAGTATATCAACTTTGTTTAAGTTCAAGTACTTTATTAATATTTTTCTTTATTAATTTGTTTCTCCTTGCCTCGGACACATTCCATCATAAACATACAAAAGTAATAAGCCTTTAGTGTCCCACGGCCGAGTACAGGTCTTATCAACTATATTATGAGTAAAAAGAGATTTTTTACATATTTCGAATCCAGGTCCAATATTCCTTAGCCTCTTTAGAGCCCCTGAGGTTATCTAATTTAAACATGGAAATTGCATCCATAATTCCATGTTTAAATTAAGTAATCTTTCTTCAATTCATAATTATTTAAGTTGCCTTAATAGACCAATTCAAGCTACATTTTTTTTTTACTCTACGATAGGCTGGCGCTTGACTACAACTTGCCTGATGTTAAACAATGATGTAGCCTACGATGGAACGCGCCAGCCCAGTATACCGATTCACTCGTGATTACGAATGATTATCGGCGAGAAGGTGGCAGTAGAATGAGCCTTCTTAAGGTTAGTATCCTTAAAGGAGCAACAATTCCGACCCACCCTCTCTGCATGGTGTCACCAGACATCGCACTTGAACACGGCAACGCCGTTTGGCGATGCGGCTTTGTCTGGCGGGTGGTCGCTAACCACGGCCGAAGCCTACCACCAGTTGAATGTCACCTAATTTGCACCGCCCGGGGACCACGTGTGGGGATTTAATTAAAGGTGTACTGTACACCCACGGACGAAGGTGACTCAGCCCCCAAATGTTTTTTACATTTTGTTTCCTTTTTCTAATAATTTTATTTTCACACATACACACAGTACCCGTAACATTGGCAAATATAAATGCTTTATTTGAGACTAGATGGCGCTGTGTGAAAACTATATTATTATAATTTTAATGGACGCAGCGGTGGCGCAGCGGTACGGGCCTCGCCTTAGAAAAATAAGGTCGTGGCTTCGAATCCTAGTCGTGCCCACACATCTTTGTGTGAATTGTTTCATATCCGCTGCTCAATATCGGTGAAGGAAATCATTGCGAGGAAACCGGCATGTCCAAGAACTAATTATTCAAGGACATGTGACATCCACCAACCCGCACTTGGCCAGCGTGTGTGGATTAACGCCTAAACTCTCTCAACTCATAAGACAGTTGAGAGAAGACCCGTGCCCAGCAGTGGGACACAAAACGGTTGAAGTGATAATTTTAAATACACACAGCAAAAATAAAATAACACCCCACCTTTTTCGTCGGTAGTTGAAAATGAACTACAAAAATCACTATACAGCCTCTGGCTACTTACTTTTAAGTTAACATTTAGAACTAAATCATAATCTTCTTCCGACAGTTTCAGCAACCAGTTGTCCCTAGTAATGCCAGCAGAATTAACTACAATAGTTGGCGGAGACTTGTACTGACTCAACGTAGATTGTAAGAGTTGGTGCACTGCCTTAGAGTCAGATACATCTAGTTCTACCGCTCGATGGTCGCCATCTAGAACAAATATGAAATTCTAAATAAAAATGGTTCTACAGTTTTATTTATGATTAGCTTTCCACTTGTTTTATATCAACATCAGCAGTGGGATATAAAGCAGGCTACAACCTTCCCCAATAAATGGGCTATCTAACAATGAAAATCGGACTAGTAGCCCCTGAGATTACAATCAACCTTACAAAGCTTCAGCTTTATAATATTAGTATAGATTCATACATACTATTTCGTAAACTTGAAGTTTGAAGTGTGATTGTTGTATAACAGGCTCGCTTTCTAATCGGACCTTCAATGCTAGCTAAATATGAGTCGACCCTACAAAACAAATAAGGAATATTGAACTGAGATATTCGATATATTCGAATCCCCAGTCAAGTAAAATGTGATATTTATCCGACTTTTCTATAAAACTAGAGTTTAGTATTGTCTTAAATTTACGCGAATATCACACATTGAAATAAAACTACTTTTTAACGGGTTTTATCGCGGTTTATTTTAGATTTTAGTTTATTTTACGTTTCAAAGTCTTTTCAGACTTCATATTCACGGGTGGACTGAGGTATTTGACGTCCAAATAGTTAATATTAATCACAATTATTACTGACTACCTTCAAACATTATTATTTAAGTTGCGTTCCGATTTAAGCAAACTGAGCTCACAGTGTCTTGAATTCTGAGTTGATTTCGCTTGGGTTTTCTAAAACTTTCAACTTTTTTTACTAGAGTTTATATCAAAAAGCAAAAATTTACCATTGGAACCTGAAGCCAGTGCTGTGTGGGTCTTGATAGTCTCCACTGCTGCATTGTAATTCTTATCAGCTGCTATGACAGTTGCACCTTCTCTTGATAACACCTGGCATGCTGCTCGGCCTATACCTGAGCCAGCACCTAGAGAATAATAACAGTGTTTACCGAAACAAAGCAGATAGCTGGCACCGACTACCAGCGCTGTCATGACCTAGTAGTCATTTTGTAGGAGTTTACCTACTGTTAGAAAGGAAATAACCAGTGGTGGCAGTCAGGAGTCTCTGAAACAAAACTACGAAGGCAAGAGTTATGGGGAAAGGGACCGTCATCTTTAACACAGGTTACTCCGTAATCTAGCTACGATGACAGTTGCAATCCGCACTGTGACTTTAAAACTTCATGATATTATAATCACTGTAAAAAATATTGTTACCATTAAGTTTTCTACCTGAGTGTTTCAATATTATTATTGAAGATGTCCAAGAAAACTGAGGTCAAGAGTCAGTGAGACTGAGAAAAATAAATGTGATTAGTTTTTTTTGATGGTTTTACGACATAAAACAATATACAAAAAAAAATACATTTTGTTTAAACTTTCAGACTGGCCACATTATCCTTACCCATAAGGCAGCTTTAGAATGCCCCTAGCAAAGCGGTTTTTTGACAGGTTGTTGTAATCTTATGTGCATTTTTTTCATTTTGGCGGAATTCGAACTACACCTACCAAGAATTTAATAAATTATCCACCTGTTAGTACAAATCTCTTATATGCTTAATTTTTTAATTCAAAGTTAAGGTGGCCACTTTGAGCTGACCTATATTAAATATCTACTTACACTATCTTTTTTTTTTTAATTTAGTTGATAATAAAAAGTATTTATATAAAACTGATAAATAAGATTTGGTTATACACACTGGCATGGCAATTTAATGTTTTTTTTTTAATTAAAAAGTAGCGACTTCAGTTATGAATAAGTGAATAACTTTCATTTAAAATTAATGTACATAATTAACACTAGAAATTAAATAACGTATTATGTACTAAACTAAAAATACTTGACTGAAATTATATTCACCAGTAACAAGAGCAAGTCTGCCGGCGACTAATCCTGACACCATTATAATTAAATCTTATTATAACTTGATTTACAGAAAAAAAATAGTAATAATAAAATTAAAAAGTTTGACTTTGAACTTTAGGTTTTATCAAACTCATTCGCTCCTTATCACAGCAGTGTTGGACAGTGAGCTCGATGAAACTGAAAGTCGATATTAATGATATCGACTATCAATTTTAGAACTGACTTATCATCTTTAATATTCTCTATAGTACATTGTTCATTTTTATAATTCCCTGACTTTAATAAATGCGAAGTCAATAACCTTTGTATATGGGTACCAATCTTATAAAGAATGTAGGTATTACAGTTTTTAATTTCTTCGACCGCTCTGCATTGCACAAAGATTGTTCACAGCATAACGGTTATGAACTTTTCATTTATTTAGCTAATAGTAGTAAAAACTATAAATTATCCTAAATTTTAAAAGTACACGTGTTAAATGTTATTTATTTGGCACATTCTATTTACCTAACCCAAACTTAATCGATAGAATACAAGACATGAAACGTCCATCACTATTTCAGGTCATATACCTGCTATGACATAATACTGTTCGTTTAGAAACTTGTGTGAAACGAGGTTTCAAATTTCTGAACGACAATTGTCTACTTCATTCATACATATATTCACAAAGAGCATATAAACGCTTATGCTGATGCACTGCTTTAATGAGCGAGACCTAGTACAGTATCATAAATATTATCTGTGATGAGCTTACAAATCTGTTCGATCTAAAACTTTTCTTCTCTTTTGATTTTTTACTTCCCTCCAGGCAAAACGGGAGACAGTGCATAGACAGAAAAAGAGAGCTATTAATTGTTTTAATCTGTTCATAAAGCGAAAGACGAAAGTGGATATTATGCCTCAAATCTCGAAATTAATTTTTAAGAGCAGAAAAAAATTACGATGTAACTAAAAAAAATAATTACTTTTACACAACTTTAACCACTGCAATAGCGACGATGCCAAACCATAGATAAATAAAAATAGATCTATTCTTATGTATCTATGGCCAAACTTACATGAACGACATCAGATGTACACTACAACCCTTTTTAGTGTCCCACAGCTGGGCACGGGTCTTCTCTCAACTATCTTATGAGTTGAGAGTTTAGGCCTTAATCCACACACGCTGGCCATGTGCGGGTTGGTGGATGTCACATATCCTTTAATGATTAGTTCTTAGACATGCCGGTTTCCTTACGATGTTTTCCTTCACCTATATTGACAGCGGAAATGAAACAATTTACACAAAGATGTGTGGGCACGACCGGGATTCGAACCCACGATCTTATATTTGTAAGGCGAGGCCCGTACCGCTACGCCACCGCTGCTCAATACATCGGATGTACAAAGTTCCAAAATTTAAAAGCGCACAGTTCGTCGCACAACATAGCTTGTGAGAATAAAAAAGAAAACGATAGCAGAAGTTGCGGGGGCGGGCGTGGGATTGTCCATTTAAAATCCTGGGAACTACTGGGAAGATCCATATTAATATCAACTCTACCTAATTCCGACCTAAAGACTGAAAAAAGAAACAATGAGACTTTTTAATAATTAATTGTGTCCAGAGATGGGTAAAGACTCAGTAAATACTGTCACGTGAGTAAATACTGAGTAAATACTCTTTTATACTGAGTATTTACTAAAAATCGACAGTAAATACTTTTTTTCATTTTTTATCACATTAATTGGTTCTTTCCAGGAGCTTGACATAGAAAATACGACCCATTGAGGATAGGACTCGCTAAGGATTTAATTTCTTTAGCTAATTCATACAAATGCCGAACCAATGTAACTTTTCCTTGTAATTTTTCTTAATACCTAGTTGGAAATGTGCTTGAAAATAGATAAGTTACCTAGGTATTGCTTAAATTTGATAATTTCGTACCCAAAAATATGAAATAATTATAACACACTAAAGTCCATATCACCAACCACACTAAGGGGCTACTTAGGTAAGGTTTCTTTGTTTTATATTGAAGGGATATAATGTTTTGCATAAAACAATAGAAGGTATGCGACTTGCTATTAGTTTCTCTGTCACTTTTTTGAATGAAGTTAGAAAATAATAGAATGAGAGGCAAAATCAAACAAACATCAAGGACATGCTTATTCGTGTTCCTCAGTCGTAGAGTGCGCTCGTGTGTGTTTACGTTGTAAATCCATTTTGAATTTGGCTTATTCTTACGGATCCTATTCTGATTTATTGATTCTGTAGGCATAGGTACTTACATATAGGAATAGAGCAAATAATTTTAAATGAACTATCATAGAGTCCTGAATTAGACCAACTGATTAACCGATTCGAAAAAGTAGGTAAATCTAATTTTAACACTCACACATACACACGCGCGCAAATATTTTAAAACGACAAAGTAACAATAATTAAGGTATGCAACAAATGTATTATTTTCTTTTTCTAATAGTAGGTATACTAAGAACTAGAAAGCTACCTTTCCGAAATAATTAGATAGACCTTACGCGGTATGCGGAAAAGGGCGAGGCGAGGTAGCTGAGGCAGAGGAAGGTCCATCCTCTCCAAGTGACCCTGGACTTATGAACGACGCAGGCACTTACAGGCTATGCATGGGAGTTTTTGCAATTAGATACCTAAATCGCCTCGGACGGAAGAAGTCACCCGAGTGCCACCAGTTCGGGGCTGAAGGGCATGGCGCTGCATACGCTGACCAAGTGCCCGATGTGGCCATCATAGACTGGTCGCGATGGCTGGGAAAAAAGAGAGGGTGGCAAACATCGTCCCGCTCCGCAGCTTCAGATGCTGGCCGGCGGGTTAGCCCACCGCCAAAGATTTTAGGGGGTGAACCGGGCTTAGCTGCTTAGAGCTGGAAACCCTGCTGGGTCTTGCTTACCCTTGCTACAAACAGGAGTACCACTCCTCCCGTGTCTGTCCAGGGCGAGGAGATGCTAGAGACATTTCCCTTTAATAAAAGAAGTGGCTGAAGCTGGCTAGGAAATGGAATGAACTACGTTTTAACATAGCACAGTTGTAGAGAGCTATATGTCTAGGC
Source organism: Meganola albula (assembly GCA_936450015.1). NCBI lineage: Eukaryota > Metazoa > Arthropoda > Insecta > Lepidoptera > Nolidae > Meganola > Meganola albula. Next base: position 13,145,219 of record OW388145.1, on the reverse strand, counting down.
CACTTGCCAGTACGGCTGAGATCTAGTCCCTTAGAGAGGCCATGGTTGAGCGCTTAAACTTGTCTCTTAATGCTGTTTCCGACTGGGGTGACGCCAATCTAGTCAAGTTTAATGCTGCTAAAACCCAGGCGTGTCTATTCTCTGCTAAAGAAAAGGCCATTCAATTGGCTCCTACTTTTCAAGGTGTATACGTGCCTATTACACACCACCTTGAGCTTCTTGGCGTCAATATGACTTCGACCCTCAATTTTGGCCCGTACATTGAGTCCATGGCTCAACTAGATGCCAAAAAGCTAGGTATCCTTGCGAAGGTGCGTCAGTACTTCACGTCAAAACAGATGCTCTTTCTATATATCAAGCACAAGTTCGTTCATGCGTGGAGTACTGCTCGCATCTTTGGGATGGGTCAGCTAAATACCAACTCGAGGCGTTGGAGTCTATTGAAAGGCGAGCCAAGAGGCTTATTGGCAACGAATCCCTCGTCAAGGCTAAATTGCAAAGCCTCGAGCATCGCCGCATAGTTCCTAGTCTTTCGGTCTTTTATCGGATACACTTTGGAGAGTGTGCGTTGGAATTATACAAACTTATTCCCCCATCCCCGTTCTTCCATCGGTCAAGTAGAGGCTATGCGCCATCGTTATATGGTGGAAATTCCATGGGTACGCACATTGTGCGAACTGCCAAATTGTGGAATCCACTGCCGGCATCTATGTGTTCCAATAGCTATGATCTCCCGGTTTTCAAGTCACGAGTGAACCGGTATTTACTGGGTAAGCGCGTTCCATTGTAGACTGCATCATTGTTTCACACCAGACAAGTTGTGGTTAAGGGCAACCCTATTTTAGGATAAAAAGAAAGTCAAAGTAACTGAAGGTCACACATAGTATAAGTTGTTTGGTGGTTCATCATCATCATCGGCCTGTTGCAGTCCACGGTTGGACATAGATCTCTACCAATACAATTCATTTCACCCTGTAATCTTTCGCAGATCGTCACTCCACTTAACTGGAGAGTATGCTATACTACGCTCTTCAAAACGCAGTCTACTCAGAAAATTGCTTACTTTTTCGTTCAGTTTCGGCACTTTTTCTGCCGAAAACGGAACTGGCATAGCAGCTGCATTTTTTTGCCGAAACTTGCCGCAACCGAAACCGAACTTTTGGTCGGTCACTAATCTAACTATTTATATAAAAATGAATCCCTTGGTCCCACCATATTATTATTCTATTATTATTATTATCACGCGTGAACGGCTGCTTTCGCTAATTCTGTTTTTAGAATATTTCTTGAAGTACGAGATTGTTTTTTAAGAAAAAAAGATAAAAATAAGAAATTAGGAAAGGAAAATTAGAAAGACAGAAGTTATCCGAAAGAAAAAGTCACGGCCGAAAACTGGGCGAGATATTATAAAAGGAAAGCCGAAGGAAAAGCAATTAGTATTCATGACTTAAACTGCCGTGGTTATATTTGGGTGGTTATATTAGGTAGGTCTGAGACCCGGTAGATGGCACTGCTTTACCCGGCAGGACGACGTCAACCGGGTCCGTTATTTATAGATAAATTTTAACCCAGACCTAAAAAAACCATCATGCTCATCACAAAAGATTTGTTCGGGGCGGGAATCGCACCCCCGACCTCCGGCATAGCAGTCAGTTCGCAAAAAAGACACTCCACTATTGTCAAAAGTATTTACTCATGCGTTAGAGTAAATGCTCAGTAGAAATGAGTAAATACTGAGTTTTTACTATTTACTCAGTAAATACTAAAATAGTATTTACTCACCGCCCATCTCTAATTGTGTCTGATGAACAGCAGTTATTAAATCCACATTATAGGTAAGAACCATCTTCACTCACTATAGTTTTCAAATACTAAAAAAAACGCAACCTTAATAGTCCATCATTTAGGTACTAAGGGGCAACAAACTTGTTCACAGGTAGGTAATACATTGAACACACAAATAAAATAAGTAAATACACATAAATGTGCTTACAATTTTTTTATTATCCAAAGATACATTTAATAGAAGTTTAATCACAGAAGAATTAGTTTCTTAGTTCAAACAGTTCAAAATATAAATTCTTTTAATATCACAAAACTATTAATAACTAGCTTCCTCCCGCGGCTTCGCTTGCATGGTCTCCGTATGTCATTTTTCAGTAAAAAAAATCCTTCCTTGAAGTGCTCCCTTAAACTTCTCCCTATATTCATAACCGTCTTTTAAGCTAAAATAGATTTATAATTAGCTTGTCTGTGTCATCTTGACATTTCTATTGATTGGATTTATTTACATTGGTTTAAGATTTTTATGAATAAGACCTTAAATGCCAAATTTGGAGTCTCTTGGCCCAGTGGTTTGGGCTGGGCATTGATATGTCAGTCAATTAGTCAGTCAATTTCTTCTTTTAAATAATTATAAGAACAAAAATAAAAAAACTATGTTAAAAATAATAAGGCGAATTATTGTACAATCTTCATTAAAAGTAAAAGTATGTAGTTCTAAAAAACAAAGAAAATAACTCTAAATAAAAACAATTAATCTGCCCCAAATCGAATGCTGCTCAATATTGGTGAAAACATTGTGAGGAAACCGGCATGCCGGTTCCGGCTGCAAGAACTAATCATTCGAGGACATCCACACAAGCTGTCCAAATGCGGGTTGGCGGACCAACCCGCATTTGGACAGCTTGTGTGGATTATGGCCTAAACTCTCTCAACTATCTTAGTTGAGAGAGATCCATGCCCAGGAATGTGACACTAAAAAGGAAATACATCTTTAAATATAAAAATGAAACCCGTTTTCCGTTGTCACGACATCACGCGTGAACGGCTGGACCGATTTCGCTAATGCTTTTTTTAAAATATTCCTTTAAGTACGTGGATGGTTTTTACGCAGAGAAAAATTAAAAAAAAAGAAAATTTTGAAAGCGAAGAAGTGCCGTAAACCGGATTAGATACCTATTATTTATCATTGGTTATATTCTGTAGGTCTGAGACCCGGTAGATGGCACTGCTTTACCAGGCAGAACGACGTCTGCCAGGTCCGCTAGTAACATATACAATGTACTTACATTAAACTTATTGCCCTATTTTTTGTCATGGGTTAAAAACAAAAACTTCTTTTAATTATAACTGAGACTTAACTCTAAGGCCCTGTGGGCGAAAAAGGGAAATAATAAAAGTATATAACTAGATACAATATACTAATAAATAATTATGGGATATACCACTTTACAATATAGCAGTTTCTCAGTTGATATAAAAATAAATATATGGGTTTTTTTTTGCTGATGACCTAACCTAATCGGCCAGAAGGGCTCCTATTGGTTCATCAGACTTTTTCGGTGAGCCGTCCCAGGACAGTCGAACCAATAAAATATAGGTTTGAGCAGCAGTTCTTAAATAAGATGACAACTAAGATGTAAACTTAACTGCAACATGATTGCAACTGCACCGCAACTTGAGTGGCATGTCAAAAAATTACGTGAATGAGCCTACAGGTCTGTAAAACTAACAACATTGTTGTTTATGCCCAAACTGTTTGTGGTCTATGAGAAAACAGAAATGTTAAAACGTTTAGAACCACTACTCTAGAGCAAAAAATATAATACTTGTTTCTGTCAATCAGTTTCTGAAAGTGACAGTAATATTAAGTGCACTATTACCTTGCACATACACTTACAATAATATCACCTGTGTACCTAGCTTGACTGCTATTTATTATGATACAAAAGAAGTTTGAAGACTTACTGCTGCACTCGGAGACATCAATTAACTTTAATCTAACATTAAATACTCATTTTTTGTATTGATTTTAAAAGTATTTATTGATACTTTGTGTGAATTGACTTCTCTGAGTGCAGTCAGTGTCTAAGAGTGTCTACAATAAAATTATAAACTTAAAACTAAACGATGGGTGCAAACAGAACCCACAATCTCTCAAAATGTTCTTTATACTTTTCAACCAATTCTTTCTGTGATAATACTACATAATCTTCATAATTCCCTGATAGAGCTTGATTTGTCCAATTCAACGAGCCTGTCATTACAAAAGGTGTTACCCCACTATCTTCAGTTAAAGAGTCTATAATACAAAACTTATGGTGCATTAAATTTGTAGATTTCATCCATCGGATAGGAATTCCTTGTTTCCTTAATCTATGGACACCTGATCCAGTCGTAAACGCCATGTCAGCATCAGTTATTACTCGAATCTTTACACCTCTGTAGTGTAACTTCAACAGAGCGTACGTTATATCCGCATTTGTAAGAACATACATGCAAATATCTATGTTATGCTGCGGTAAACTCAAATAATACAACAATCTTTCTACACTTTTAGTTATCATACATCGTGAGTATTTACTCTTTCTGAGCTGGTCGTCGCCGTCACAGAAGACTATAAGGTCATTGATTTCCTTTTTCGGCTGCTTTTTTTTAGGTTTTCTGGTTAAAAAATGGTATGCAACGTGTGAAACAATAACCAATGATAGTAATGCAAAAAATGATTTACCAACAAACTTTAACGGCATTATTGGTCAGTAATTTGACTTTGATTAGATAGAATTAAAAACAAACATAAATTAAATAGATAACATTGTTTGTTTGACATAAAACTTAAAAGTTTACAAAGTTTTGCACCTTTTGATTTTCGTTCGTTGTTTGACAAGATACAAAATAAGTGGCTTTTTTGACATAACATGACATTGACGTGGTGGCCAATAAATTGACGGTTTTTTTTGTCAGTTTGTTGAAATGATTACAAACTAAAGCCTATTAAGCCGAAAATAGAACGGCAGAAAGTACATGATACTTACTTGTTAGATTTATTAATAGAAGAATTAATTAGTTCTATTATTAATTTTAAACGTAGTTTACTATACAAACCATTACCTACCTTTGTAGTTACAATTAAATAACACGCGCAAATGCACATGAACCATTATCTAAGCTTCTTCTTAGCTTTTTTTTAAGGCTTTTTGCAAAAAAACACTTTCACCGTTTGTTGTACCATTTATTACACAAGCAAATAGTATTTCTATCGCACGAAAACATTTACATTGCAAACATTTACAAAGCTATATTGTTTATACTAAAGTCATGTGGTCTTAAACGTAAATTCAAATTGTATGAACTATGTGCTGATTGCAGCGGGCCACTGTAGCCTCCTATAAGAGCACAAGAACCATAACCATTGTCAGTGGTACTTCCATAACCCACTACTCCTTGGCCCATAAGAGTATTCGAGTTTGGGACATATTGCCGATTACCAACATTCTGCATCATTAAAGAGTAATCATTTTGGTATAAACCTGCATTTGTTATTGGAAGTCCGAGGTTCAAATTTAAATTATTAGCTTGGAAGTGATGAAGCCACGGTTCTTTGGGGTTCCGAGTGAATTCTTGCCTGGGATCTGTCTGGTGTGGTATTCCGATTGGGACTGCTATAGGTTCGGGTGAGCTTTGGCTTGTAGAGCTTCGGTGGCTTGATAATGCTGATCGTTCGTTTCTTCGGAATTTAGCTCGCCGGTTCTGGAACCATACCTAGAAAAGAAAGAAACTTGAAGTAAACATACGTAAACTAGATGTTCCAAATAAGCACTATTTATCAAATCTCTTTATTTCATTTCACTTATAACGTTTTGCGATGGTTCTATACCTATATGTTTTAATAATTTCCAGGGACCTATATATTCAATATCCTATAGCAAGTTGTATCTTTCTTCTGTGGTAAGTACCCTACATTAAATCCGTATATTATTATTATTATTAAACAGACTGTGGTGGCGCAGCAGTATTGGCCTCGCCTTTTAAATATAAAGTCACGGGTTCGATTCCTAGTCGTACCCACACATCTTTGTGTGAATTGTTTCATCACCACTGCTCAATATCAGTAAAAATATAGATAGTGTAAGAACTAATCATTCGAGGACATGTGACATCCACCAACCTGCACTTGGCCAGCGTGTGTGGATTAAGGCCTAAATTCTCTCAACTCGTGAGATAGCTTAGAGAAGACTCATGCCTAGCAGTGCGACATTAAAAAGGGTCGAAGTGTGAATAAAACAGACAAGTAAAGAACTGATATTCGCCTGTATCCTTTATGACAAGTTGTGGAATTCTTAGCCGGAACTTTTGTTTCTAAATAGCCATAATCTGTCTGTCTTCAAGTCTAATTACCTGTACTCTAGCTTCAGTTAAATTAACCCTCGAAGCGAGATCCTCTCTAACAAAAGCATCAGGATAATGCGTTTTTTCAAACACCTTCTCCAAAGCCGCCAGTTGTTGACTTGTAAACGTCGTTCTATTTCTCCTCGGCTTTTTCCTATCATCAGACTTTGAGTTTTCTTCCTCTGATTCTTTCAAATTATCCTGCTTAGACTTGTCTTCATATTTTCTTCTCATATCTTCATACGCTAGGTAATCAACTGGTTTTATGTAAGGGCGTTGTAAATCTTTGGAATACCAAGGTATATCGTTTTGATAGGTTGCATCGTATGTTCCATTGATCTGCCGTCCTGCAGTCAGGTGATGGAGTCTAAGTAAGCTGTCTTCATGACATTTAATCATTTGAAACAAATTGTGATTGTTATCTGGATAATTCGGATTTACATTATAGTTCACAGGATTTTGGGATTTCGTTTCGAAGTTTTTCGTTTGTTGTTGACGCGTGTTCTGGATTTCTGTGAAAAAATGCAGATGGTTGTTAAATGTTCTATGTTACGCGCAATTTTTATGATTACTAAAAGACTGCCTGATAATCATCTACTCCTTACAAACAATACGTAAGTACTTGTACTAATTTCGCATATTCTTATCCCTACTAATGAGAATGTCTGTCTCATACCTAAACTATTGGACTGATTTAGGTGAAATTTGGTACCAATAGACATAGGATGGTTTTTATTTTACTTCGCTAAAAGAGGTTAATAATTAAGCGATAAACGATATACGCGCGGGCGGAGTCGTGGTTGGAAAGCTTTAAAGGCGTCTTTAAAAGCGTCCGATAAAAAAGATTTTAAGAAAATTATTCATCTAAGTGGAGGTGTTGTTAAAGTTTGTATATCCAAAATCGCGTAAAGGATGCGGGAAAAGACACGAGTAAAATTCATTAGCAACAAGAATAAGGAAAATGTCGCGCGACGGACGCTTTTCGAATTTTCAAGTGAAAAAAAAAAAGTCATTTATTTGACACACAAAAGACACACACAATATAAATAAACATGTGAAAAGAAAATAAAATTAAATAAAACAGATAATAAGGAAATGAAAATCAAAAGAAAATCAGTGTGACCCATCAGTGTCAAACGTGGACATTGCTCAGGTAATGCTGTGAGTACCTCCTGGGAGGCGACCCACAGCACTTATTATACTGATTTTCAGCAATGGCGCCAGGCGCCAAGTGTTACGCCTACGTAAAGGAAAACCACAATAAATAATAAGTAGATAAAAGCCTACTAAATGGACTCCGAATATTAATTCTCGATATAATTTATTATATTAGCTACGATGCTCTAACTACTTAAATTCAGAAAAGTACCCACATCAAGTAAATAATTTTAAAACAAAAGGGCCATTATTAAATCTATGCCAACGAGCGCTTGCGCATCGGCAGCTTTTATCTGTAGATCATTGTTATGCTCGGAGCACGAATCATATCAGTTACATTGCACATGGAAACTGTTGTTTATGCTTGTATAAACAGATATTTAGAAGACCGTTTACGGCTACTGCTGATCCCTACGCCGCGACGAGGATTTACAAGAGATCATTTATCTCTTAGAGGCTATATTTTCCTCAAAGTAAATTGTTTTGGTAAGGATTTTTTTTTATGCTTATTGGTGATGGTGATTGTGTTCGTTTTATAGCCACGACGTCCGAAGTTTGAGTTAAGGGTCAAACAAAGAAGACTATATCATTGCTTCTCATCATTAGGCAAGTTGTGGTTAAGCGCAAACCTATTATAGGATTAAGAAAGGGAGTTTTATTTTTTCTTAAGTTAAGTCTTATAAGTTTGGGATTGTGCTCGTTGAACGGCAATAAGTTTCGTCGTAATATTTACCGGTCTGCACCTTAGGCTACTATTACTCGCTAAAGTGGCAGTGGGAAGGTCATATCTGTCGCAGAACGGACAAACGCTGCGTTGGGTTAAATAAACGAGTTCTTAAGTGGAGACCATGGATTGGCAAAAGAAATACTTACAGGTACTGTTATACAAGAAAAAAAAGTTCGATTATAATTCACTTCAACTTCACTTTTAGTGTCCCATCGCGGGCACGGGTCTTCTTTCAACTGTCTTATGAGTTAGAGAGTGAAGGCCTTAATCTACACACCCTGGCCAAGTGCGAGTTCGTGGATGTCACATGTCCTGGATTGTTAGTTCTTAGATGTTTTCCGTCATAGATATTGAGCAGCGGCAATTAAACGTTTCCCACAAAGATGTGTGGGTACAACCAGGGATCGGACCCGCCACCTTTTATTTCCATTTCTAAACCGATATCGCTGCGCCATCACTGCGTACGTGTATGGAATACCTAATTATATAAAATTTAATATGTTCATCGGTGCCATTTTACTCTAGAGTAGGTTTATGTAAATAACTGACTTCATAGTTAAAAAACCTTTTTTTAAGCAATTTAGGCAATACTTAAAAGACACACATTATATTATTCATAAATTAAATGAAACGATACCTTTATTCTGCTCCATAACCTTGTTATCACGCGATATGTAAAATTTTAGGTAATTAAATTATTAGATTAGAATTCGTAAGCACTGTCACATTTGTTTCATATCAAATCTCAGTCCACTCGCACGCAGATCGAACGCGGCCAAACCGAGTAATTGTTATTAATTCACCCACTTATTGAATTACTTTAAATAATTAAATAATTCGACTAACTCATACTAATGTGCGAACTAATGGAGTCTGTGCTGCGATCTGGCTTCTTTGCCACCTCATCTCGACATCAACATATGTGGTAGCACAAAAAAGACACTGGAACATCCCACTTACACCGCCCATTTAAAATTTAAAAGTTATAATCAACTCTATATCCTTGTAATTAAAATTTAAATTTGAGTTTTCACAGCTGAAAATTTTGTGAATCAAATTAATACTTTATAGTAAAGTATCAAGACTAGTTTTGAATCATTTCTCAAGAATGGGTGTCCATAAAATTGTTAATCAGTGTTTGTCTCAAAAGACTCAAGGCGTGGCTTGCGTCGCTCCGCCTAAAAAAAATAAAATATTTTGGGAGGGAAACGGCTTTGGCGGCAATAATTGACACGTCAACGTATATTATTTATAGTTTAGTAGAAAATGAACATAAAGTTGTAAAGTAATTGGTTGTGATAAGTTTATGTTGCTTGAATTCTTCCGTCGAGGCGCGAGAGAAATCGTTCTTTATTATTAGGAGAAAAATAGAACGCAATGAATTTCCTGTGGTATATATTATAATCTAAATTTTCCACGTGTAAAGGTAAAACTAGCAATTCAGCCTGTTCCATTTAATAGAAACACATAATAATTATTTGAAGAATTTTCAGATGGAACACGTTAAAATATTATTACATATGTAGTCTTATGAACTCCAACCACACCAAAACCGTTACGATATCAATTTGAAAAAAGTACCTCTATGCAGAATGCTTACCTACACTACTAATTAGGTACCTAGTATCAACTGCAATAATTGTGCAAATGATAGGTATTCCTATGATAGGTAGGTCGCGGGTTCAATTCCCAGTCGTGCTCACACATCTTTGTGTTAATTATTTCATCTCCGCTGCTCATTATCGGTGAAGGAAAACATCGTCAAGAAACCGACATGTCTAAAAACTAATCATTTGAGTACATGTGACATCCACTAACCCGCACTTGCACAGCGTGTGTGGTTTAAGGCTTAAACTCTCTCAACTCTTATGATAGTATAGAGAAGATGCGTGCCCTCTGTAAAGGTTTGGAGTGATGTAGGTGATATTAAGGTTACATTGTCAATTGAGAAATGACAATATTAAAATGGTACCTACGTCTAGTCCAATGTAATGCAATTATAGATTGGAGACTGACATGTTCAAATTATCATAGATGCAGCCAAGAAGCTGCCTGCTTTAATATTGGTGTTGCGATGATGAGTTGGCATTTGGCACCGAATGAATTGTGGAAACGATATTGGCCTCGATTATCTTTCATTATTACCTAATCGACGTTCAATTATATTATTGTTGATCGAAAGTCGTTAATGTTTACGGCCCATACGTACTTTGCGGTCGCCCCAAAGTACTTCGGGGCGACCGCAAAGTACGTAATAAAAAGTACCCTACGTAAAGTACCCTATTCCCTACTTAGTTCAAACTACTAGGGGCACCTAGTTCAAACTGAGTATGTCAGTGAGATTACAGTCAAAATGGCGGGTGTACCATAGTGCATATTTCTTTTTGCGGATGACCTAACCAATTAGCCGAGAGATCCTCTATTGGTTCACCGGACTTTTTCGGTGAGCCGTCCGAGGACGGTCGAACCGATCCAGTGTATTAAATTATAGCATTTAGCTTTTATAGAGAGAGCGCAGGGCGTTGCGTTGGCGGCCAGGGGCAACATGATCGCCCGCAGATTCACTCGCTTTACTGCAGACGTCAAAGTACTTTATTCAAAGCGTTCTGCCAATCGTTCTACACGAGCGGATTGTGGGTATCAATCAACACGTCAAGCCATACGTCCCGCGTGTCTAATAAAATAATACTTTCAGGCAGCTTTTGAGGCTTTCCAGGCGCTGCAGCGCATTCCTAATGTTTGCAGAGTCGCACACGTATGGCTTTCATGCGATCATACGCAAAAAAATGTCCTGCTTGCTGCAGCACCTTCGGAACAGTACCAACAGCATCCTGAAATAATCGCTGCTAGACCGGACTGTACCTTACAGAGGCACTGGGTAGAGGTGGCATTAGGCCTCAAAAAGTAGTTTTTATTATACTTAAAATAACACTATTTACTAGAATTAAGCTCTATTGTTATTAACACACTAACAAATATGGATGTATTAAAGGAATTCCAAATAAAGGTATTAATATTACTTAATAATAAAATTTACTTAGAATGTACTATTTAGTACCTAGATCTAAAAAATCTGTACCTCCTTCAGAACGAAATTATTATTATAATAATTTTTATAATTAAGGTACCTACTTACACCCACCAAATTGACGTCAAGATGGCGGGTGTAGTGTTTAATTTTCGATCTTGTTTCTAATGTATTTAATTATTTATTTATTTATTTTTAAACTGTAAAAACAGTTTTGTAGGGCAATGAAATATTGTCATGTTGTGAAATTTGATGTGAAAGATACATACATACATTTATTATGTTACCTATTTCAAAGAAAGTAAGTGCCCAGAATTTTCTACACGACAAAAATATTAAATCACCACCTAACCACTCATCTCTTAGATACCTTTCACTAACATATTAAAAGTAACATTCAAAATAACCACTAGAATAAAATTCGTCTGAATATTTCGTAGTCATTCGTACCTTCCCGTCTGCCGGGAATAGAACTGGCGACCCGTCGCTTCGAATTAGTGTGAAATGTCGAAAAACGCCGGCACGTAGCGTAACGCGCGGCGACAACGCCAGCGGTATACTTGCGCCAGATGTGTCACACACAGCATAAATGTAGATAGTAGGTAGTTATGATTAGGCACAGCACAGACAATTAATAGGTATTTAATATTAAATATAAAAATGAATCCCTATCTCCTTGGGTCACGCCGCGCCATCAGGCGTCAACAGCTGGACGGACTTTGCAATTTTTTTTAGAATATTCCTTGAAGTACGAGGATGGTTCTTAAGCAGAAAAAAACAATCTCCTCCGAAACGGCTTGACCAATTATTATGGAAATTTATATTTAATTTCGATAAATCTGAGAATCAGTCGTCGTAATCTATTTTCGGCCCCGGTAGGTGGCACTGCTTTACCGGGCAGGACGACGTCTGCAGGGTCCGCTAGTAATAATAAGTCACGAATAAGAAATTTTACTTAATTAGCATATCTATAGGCTGTGTGCAAAATTATTAACAGCTCCTTGTAAGAGTCTGGAGTCTGTATGCTTTATGTAAGGTATCATAATCCTCAACTTTCGTGTGAAAAAATAATTTTTAATAAACATCATCAGCTTAAGGACGTCCACTGCTGGATATAGACCTCCCCTTTAGAACGCCACAGCGATCGGTTCGCGGCCTCGACTTCCCGCAATTTTATCTATGTCATCAGCCCACCTTGTAGCGGGCCGGCTGACGTTGCAGCGCACATTGCGTAGTCTACACTCGGAGACTTATTCCCCCGACCGGGATCGAACCTGTAACCCTATATTTTAAAGTTACCGCTGCTCCATCGCGATCGCTGCTTTATTTTATTTACAAGGGATATAGCATTGAATACAAAATGAAATATCAAATCGTAGATTCCTTTGAAGCAACGTTCTAAATTCAAATGCAAGCGCGCCAAGGTATCATGGCAGCCATAATTGGGGGTGACAGTTGACGGCGAGAGACGCAGGCGCATGTAGTTCGTTTGCACATGCGTAACGAGAATGCACTAATCTTGTCTTGTTCTATACTAATAATAATAATATATAACAACATTAAAGAGATATGTAATTAAATTTAAGATTTTAACGTCGCCCATTCCTTGATAAATAATTACATATGTAGACAATAAATGTGTAGTTGAGCAGCGGTGCCGCAGCGGTATGGGCCTCAACTTAGAAATATAAGCTCGGGGGTTTTCGATTCCCAGTCGTGCCCACACTTCTTTGTGTTAATCGTAACACGCCACTGCTCAATATCGGTGAAGGAAAACATCGTGAGGAAACCAGCATGCTTAAGAACTAATCATTCAACATGTGACATCCACCAACACGCACTTAGCCAGTGTGTGTGGATTAAACTCCTAAACTCTTTCAACTAGTAAGATGGTTGAGAGAAGACCCGTGCCCAGCAGTGGGATACTAAGGGTTGAGTGAATGCAATTATATTAAGCCTAAGCATAGCCAGCTCATGGTGCTGTTGTGCCGTAGGATTTTTAAATTAGAAAGAAAGAAGAAAAGAAAAGAAAACATTTATTTGACATAAACAGGACACACATTAAAAAAATAATAAAAAAATTGGTTGCCTGTAAATTCGGTATACGGGCGAAAGTTTTACGTGACAACGACTTTGAGTGGTAAAATAATTTTAATGTGAATATTCATTCGTATAGTAGGAAGAAGGATGAAACATAGTTGAGTGGGAGAGAGACGCAAGGCATTCGGCGGGCCTCTCTCTCGTTCGGTGACTCATCGTAACGTTACCGAGCGTTACACTTTTTCATAAGTGCCTCCCAGCCGCAACCTAATTTAAGACGTTGTCACGTCAAAAACACTTAAAAAAACCAAATAAAATAGATAAAAAAAAAAAATTAAAAACAAAATAGAAAAACGGCAAAAATGGAAAACGTCACTTCTTCTTCTTTTTGACCTCTGCGGAAATATACAAGCTTTTGAAAGATTAGTAATAAAAAAAACTAAAAAAACTGCGACGCCCTAAGACGCCATTTTTTTCAACCCGAAGTCACTTCACTTCACCTAATAGTTTTCAAAATATTTGGCGCCCACCGTCTCTGACACTGATTCTGCCATCAAGTTGAAAGAGACATGCAATAAAACAATGATTTTGTATATCTTGTCCATAGTAGTACCTACCTCTACTGTGTGTGCTCCACCCCAAATCGTTGGCCAACTTATTCCCTTTCTTCTGTAATAGGTACCTAATACTACTGCTACTAACCTATAACTCATTATCTAAAAAAATAATACTTTATTCACCTCTGACCAATAAAAGAAGTAATTCTTTATTGGTCTGAAAAATTAATAATCACAACCAAAAATTTTTTTTTTTTTTAATTTTGACGTGACAACGTCTTATAAATTGGTTTGCCGGGTGACACTTCAAGAAACTGCGTTACGCTCCGCTCACGTTATGCGCTCACAATGAGAGCGAGTGAGAGGCACGCGTCCCTTCCACTCGGGCATGGTTAGCCCGCCTAAGAGCGAGAGAGACAGACATAAAAAGTGAAAGGCACGCGTCCCTTCCACTAGAGCACAGTTAGCCCGCCTAAGAGCGAGATTCTTTGTATAAATTAATGTTTTAAATATAATTCTTTGTATAAATAAATGTTTTAAATTGTTACTATTATTTCATTCTTCTTCCTACTATACGAATGAATATTCACATTAAAATTATTTTACCACTCAAAGTCGTTGTCACGTAAAACTTTCGCCCGTATACCGACTTTACAGGCAACCAATTTTTTTTAATGACAATTATTCAAGCCCATTCTGTACCTAATGTCTTAAAAATAATAAATAATGATTTCGGTCACGGTGTGGTCTAGGTCGAAGTGTATGTGTTCATAAGGGATGGCAACTCAATAACGCGTGAACATAACCATTTGTCACCACATCATCCGGTGTGGTGACCATCTGATGTGCTTGTCGCCGGATAAATATAGGACCGAAAACCGTCAAGCACCTACTTATTTGCTGTGTAATTTTGACTGAAAGTAAGGGTGGTGAAATTCAGTTTAAAAAAAATGAATTCTTTTTGAAATAGTTTATAAAATTATATATATATAAAAAACCAGATGTCTATTTAAATATTTAAATATTGTTTTGAATGATCATGGTAGATCGTTTACAAACGCTGTCGGAGGCAGAGCAAGATTTAGTAGTGAGTAGATAATAAGAATCACTTTTCAATTTTCAGGTTTTCAAGCGGATCATACCAAAAATGTATCCACTGAGTTACTCTCACGACTGAGACATATACACATACCTCTCAAGCTCAGACGCAAAAAACCACAGAAATATTGAAATAAAACTATTTTATAACGTTCCACTATAAAATAGTCCACCCGTGACAATGAAATCTGAAAAGAATTTGAAATGTCGGGAATTAAAATAAACCGCAATAAAAGCCGTTATTAAATAGCTTGATTTCAATGTGTGATATTTGCGTTAAGAAAATACTAACAGAAATACTGCCATCATCTCATCATCAGTCTATTCTAGTTCACGGCCTAGAATAGACTGATGGACGCCTCTTCTAAAGCACGCCACGGAGGACGCTCCTCGGCTTTTCATCAGTTTTGTCAGCGGTTCTGCTGAGATCATCACTACCTAGTCTGCGGGCGTCCTACGCTATGTTTGCCAATCCGTGGTGGTTACTCGAGAACTTGTATACCCCAGCGGTTGTCAGTTCTGCGGCAGAAATGACCCGCCCATCGCCACTTCAGCTTACTAATCCGGTGGGCTATGTTGATTACATTAGTTCTCTGTCGGATCACTACTATTCGATTCTACAGAGAGACACGAAGCATGGCCATCTCCATAGCTCGCTAAGCGACTTTGAATTTATGGGCTAGTCCTACCGTAAGTGTATACGTTTCGGTCCCGTGTATGTCATACCCATTATGATATAACGGGTAGTAGGACGTATGGTTGAAGACTTTTGTCTTAAGACTCAGTGAAATATGTCATACTAGCTTTCCGACAGCGGCTTCGCCCGCGTGTATGTCGGTTATCGCGCCAAAACATTACCTTCTTTTTGCGCAGTCGGATAAAAACTATCCTAAATCCTTTCTCGGGTATCAAACTACCTCCATATCCAATTTCATCTAAATCGGTTCAGTAGTTTAAGCGGGAAAGCCTAACAGACAGACAGACAGAGTTACTTTCGCATTTATAATATTACTAGCTGCCCCAGCGAACTTCGTACCGCGCAAAATTGTGAATCTAAACCATTCCCAGATCCCCTAGAACACACACAAAAAATTTCATCAAAATCGGTCCAGTCGTTTAGGAGGAGTTCAGTCACATACACACGCACACAAGAAATATATATATATATATATTAAGATAAGTAGGAATAGGGATGCTTGAAAAACATAACCCTCCTTCGTAGGGTAATCGGGTAAGGTATATACTAAGCCACAGTACCTTGGATCTTAAGATAAGGTCCGAGGTAGTGTGGCTTATTGGAAATATTATTACTCCTTTTTTAAAAGAAGAATGCTAAATTAGGATCTTATACTGTAGTCTTCTAGGAAAACCGTGGCAAGTAAAGAATCCTTGATGTTGCGAAGGCTGTCGTATACCTATCTAACTTCCACGGGAAACTTACTATTTTAGTTCGGAGCAAATGAGGTTTTTTTCGCAATCTCTGTTTCTTCCAAAATCGTGGTTGACACGCGGCGCGCGCGCATCACAATTACCTCAAATCAATGTAGCCATTATTCATGTCGCATTCACGCAACGGTTGCTACCAACGATTAATTAAGAATACAATTTTAGCACTAAAGAAAAAATCGTATTAAACTCTGTACACAAATAGAATCAGATTATGAATTTTTAAATTATTTCAACTTATCATAATATCAGAATTATTAAGCTATGGAATGAATTCAGTGATGGATTGTATTAGTCTCTTAAACTTTTTTTCAATTGTTGAGCAATTTTAATTGATAATAATTAATTGGTATTTAGGCCTGCCTATTGTCTCAAGCAGCGTGGCGCAGCGGTACGCCTTAAAAAATAAGGTCGCGGATTCGAATCCTGGTCGTGCGGATCTTTGTGTGAATTGTTTCATCTCCGCTGTTCAATATCTCTGAAGGAAAACATCATGAGGAAACTGGCATGTCTAAGAACTAATCATTCGAGGACATGAGACATCCTAAACTCTCTCATCTCATAAGATAGTTGAGAGAAGACCGGTGCCCAGCAGTGGGACACTACAAAAGGTTGAAGTGATTGTCCATAGTGTCCACCCACTGAAGTAACAGTCGTAATAATTCACAACTAAAAATGTTACAACTCCCGTCGCATATTTTTTTAGCTAAATAAAACTATCTCAGTCATTTCAGACTAGACTATATCAATTCAGCTTTCCATTAAAAATAACAGCATCAAAATCGATCCATCCGTTTACAAGCTACGTGGCAACAAACTTGTACGCTGACACATAGATACTCGCATTAAACTTAGTACAGCTACTATAGACATTCTGTTTAACTCGCGTATCGCCTATCGCCAAGATTCTGACTCCTCAAGCTGCACAGACAGTGATGATGATTCAAACGATATGGATATTAGTGACGAATAGTCTTACATGACTTTTATAG
Source organism: Meganola albula (assembly GCA_936450015.1). NCBI lineage: Eukaryota > Metazoa > Arthropoda > Insecta > Lepidoptera > Nolidae > Meganola > Meganola albula. Next base: position 13,128,002 of record OW388145.1, on the reverse strand, counting down.
CTGTGGTTAAATAGTTATATATATGAGATTTAATTAATGTTTTATGACTTTGTACCTCAGATGGCGATACGCGAGTTAAACTATCGGCCTATAGAGCTAAAAACTCAACTTTTAGGTATAGGCAGGTGGTTGAATTTTTCACTTCAACCCTTTTTATCGTCCCACTGCTGGAGTTCAGGCCTTAATCCACACACGCTGGTTAAGTACGGGTTGTCGATACCACATTTCCTCGAATGATTACTTCTTAGACATGCCGGTTTTCTCACGATGTTTTTCTTGACTGATATTGAGCAGCGGCGATGAAGCAATTCACACAAAGATGTGTGGGCACGTCTATATTTCAAAGACGAGGCCAATCTGCGTTGATGTTGAGTCTTTACCTGCAAACAATTTACAGAAATATATTACAACGAACTAATTTATCGGCCATAAGTTATCCTGGTTCTGGCTCATCAGCAGCCGCTCCTGTGTTGACGTTTTAACTAAATTAATGGCCTAATGCTAACGAGCCGTGCGGTTAGCGGCATAGCGTCCGGAGTTCCGGAATGCCACCAGCAACGCAGGCGCCGGGGATAAAAAAATATAGTTCCTGAAACTAAGTGGAAGTGTTGTTGTATTATTTGTGTGTTTACATGTGGGTTACAAACATTCAATTCATTAAAATAAAACTAAGTATTTTATAAAGGTTTTCATCGCGGTTTATTTTATATTTTAAATCCCGACGTTTCAGTCTTTTCAGACTTTAACGGTGAAGGTATTTGATGTCCAAACTTATTAATTACAATTTTGACTGACTACCTACAAACATTATTATTTAAGGTGCGTTCAGATTTAAGCAAACTAAGCTCAGTGTCCTGAATTCTGAGTGGATTTGGCTTGGGTTTTGGTACAAGTAAATTTAGCACTGGGTCCCAGGCAGATGGTACCTATATTCCAACTATTTTCGCTGTTGTAATTAGGTCAGATCAAATCTAAGGAGACGTTTTGAAAATGTTTTAGATTTGGTAAAACACATACTTGTCAAAGAACACCGATTACTACCAAGAATGATTCACGAAGCTATTAAAATTAAATAGTCTGCCTGCCTACAAGAGGCTACACTTAAACTGTTGAGACAGGACCTTTAATCTCGCGCTTTAGACATTTATCTCGAAAGCGACCTACCTATGTCGAAATAAAAGATGAAAAAAATCACACAAAGATGTATAAACACGACTGGGAATCAAGCCCGCGACCTTATATTTCAAGTTACGCCACCGCTGCTCAAACTAAAGTACCTTCAAATGTACCTATTCATCTAAGCACCGACAGGTTCGTAAACCTCTGGTATTCCGCTATGACGAGATCATGAACATTTATTCGTACACCGTTCATGTTTAGTTTTTGTGTGTATAGGCCGACCGTTTAACTCGCGTATCGCCTATCGTCAAGATTCTGACTCCTCAAGCTGCACAGACAGTGATGATGATTCAAGCGATATGGATATTAGTGACGAATAGTTTTACATTACTTTTATCTGTGGTTAAATAATTATGTAAGAGTTTTAATTAATGTTTTATGACTTTGTACCTCAGATAAGCTTTCATTTGCGTTTGCAATTGTAAAGACTTTTCAATTTTTACATGTGTGCTGTACGTGAAACAATAATAGTAGGTAGCTACTACAAGTTGCGTATAACACTTCCCGTGTTAAAAACTCAGTCGTAAACTTACAAATTATTCCAAGATAACTAAATATAATAACATTAATAACAGATAATCAGATATTTCCTCAGGATATTCGTAATTTGTGCTATAACTATCGTATAATTAAAAACAGACGTACAAAAATAGGATGCACTTTGGCGGCCTCCGCTTTTTACATTTAATGTCGTTAAACTTTGACACTTTTTTACCGCCTTTTTTTACTTTTTTTTTAAGATTTTAGTCAAAGTTAAGTGTGTGTCAGTGTTGACGTTTCATGGGGTACGTCTGTTCGCAATAGTCCCCAGGGAGTCAAACTAATAGTATGACGGGTAAATCTATCTTTTTTGGCAACTGCTGTTTAGTTTTATTATCTTAACTACTTAAGTATTTCTGTAGTACCAACCACACAAAAAATAAAGGATCTTCAGATCTTTAAATCCTTAAAAAATTGTAAAACTTTTCAGGTACTATTCAGACGTATTTAAAACAGATACCAAAACGTGTTATTTTATCTGTGCCAAAACGTAACGGTCTCACAGGCAGCACCCCATGCCCATGCCCCAACTAAGCAATTAGACAATATTTGCGTGTTCAAATCACGTCGGGGTCACTAATATGGGAACTAGTGGGTGTAAGGCTAGTTTAATTAATTATGTATCTTGCCGTAAGAAAACTAAAATAGAACTTGTAACGAAACTCAATGTAATTTTCTGTTAGATGCTTACAGAGATAGGGTTACAGACTTACTAGCTGTGTAGTTTAAGTGGTACATAGTACAAAGACATTGACATTGACACTTGACAGACACACAGCAGTGGTTTCATCATATATGGTCTGTGGTTTACACTCTAGATGAAGGAATACATACACCACAGACTTGCTAGAGATGCTAACGCATACGCCACAACTAGATTAACGTCGCCGTTACGACTTAAGGAACCGAAACGTGGACACTCACGGTATGATCGGTCCATAAATTCAAAGTCGCTCAGCGAGCTACGGAAAGGGCTATGCTCCGTGTCTGTGCAGGATCGAATACGCAATGAAGTGATCCGACAGTGAACTAATGCAATCGACATAGCTCACCGGATTTGTAAGCTGAAGTGGCAGTGGGCCGGTCATATCTGCCGCAGAACTGACAACCGCTGGGGTAAACAAGTTTTTGAGTGGAGACCACGGATTGGCAAACGCAGCGTAGGACGCCATCAGACTAAGTGGAGTAACGATCTCAGCAGGGCGGCCGGTAAGGACTGGATGAGAAAAAGCTGATCGTGCTCAGTGGCGTACCTACTATAAGCGAGGCCTATGTCCAGCAGCGGACTAGAATAAGCTGATGATGATGATAACGATGATGAACTAGATTGAAACAATTAGGTAAGTACTTCTATGCGCTTGACTACCATTTGACTGATGTAAAGCAAAGATGTACCTAGTATACAATGGAACGCACCTGCCTAATATACCGATTCACTCATGATTACGAATGATTTTCGGTGACAATGTGGGATGCTCCTTAAGGTTAGTAACCATAAAGGAGCAACAATTCCGACTCACCCACATAAATGGTGTCACCTATCACAACGGAACACGGCAAGGCCTCTTGGCGGTGCAGCTTTGTCTGGTGGGTGGTCACTAACCATGGCCGAAGCCAGTTATTACCGGTTGTTACCAGTTTATTGTCACTTGATTTGCACCAGCCGGGGACCACGTGTGGGTATTCGATCAAAGGTGCTCTCCCACGGACGAAGGTAAATAAATAAATATACTGGGACATTAACACACACGGTCATCTGGTCCCAAGCTAAGCAGAGCTTGTGTTATCGAAACCAGATAACTGGTATATACTATACATATAATACTTTTCTTTTGTAAATATATACATTTAATAGATATTTACACCCAGACTCGACACAAACAGAAATGTTCATCACTAATGTTTGTCTCGGGTGGGAATCGAACCCACGACCTGCCGCGTGAAAAGCATTATCTTACCGACCACGCCACCGGCCCGTCAGGTGACTCAGCCCCAAAGAGTCAAGTGTCAAGTAAAGCTTAATTTTAACTGAAGAAAAATCTAACTTCAAATTGATCAATGAACAATAATAATATCACAAATAACCCACAGTAACATTATACAACCGGCTTGTTCAATTCAATCAGATTTCAGCGAATAACCGACTCCAAAAAAAAACATTCTATTCTGTTTTCGTAAATAGCGACCACCACGCAATCCCACTGGCGGGTCTGAGTATCGGTTACAATATGCGCCCGCGCACTCGTTACAGCTGTCATCAGATGTGTCACTAGACCGTGACCTGTCAAAGTTTATGGATCGTCTACATTTCAGTCTAGAGTTAGAGGAGTTATATGGAATCAAATAAAGAAAAATACATAATTAGATATCTTTATTCGTAATATATCAAATAATATTATGTAATGTCTAAAAGTTTTAAACAGCATCAAAAATGCAGTACATTATTAGAAGTTTGAAAGTCGGCGTGGGTAACAAAGAAATACTTGTCATATAATTTGATCAATCTTCCCTTTTTCAAATTTCCGCCCTTCGCTATTTCTTGTGTCTGGGTGTAATTATCTATATTTAAGTATATATTTACAAAAGAAAAGTATTATATGTAGTATATTACCAGTTATCTGGTTTCCATAGTACAAGCTCTGCTTAGTTTGGGATCAGATGACCGTGTGTGTTAACGTCCCACTATATTTAATTGAAGACTAGATAGCACAAAATATTTTTACCACGAAGTGCTCATGATTACAAAAAATTTATCGTCGTGTCTACTGGGTAAATATAAAATAGCGAATTCAATAAAAAAAAGTTGTTCCAAAAAACTTTCTTTGGGACAATTGTTTGAAATCATGAGCACCTACGTGCTAAAGCATTTTACAGTAATTACCAGTCACCCTTTATGAAAGTCTGATTGGTAAGAAAGTTTATTTTAGATCCTAAAATGAATTTTGCTTGTAGTTATTTATAGTTATTTCTTACTAAAATAAGCACTTTACACTTACATGTAGAGAAGGGGCACAACCAAACCACCGTCTTTAACAATTTTCTTCGCAATCAAAACACTACATTACTGCTAACATCGCCAATCATTCATCCAGTCCAGTTAAACTCCAATAAATCTGATTAAATCATGCCACAACGGTTTAAATCTTGTGATTTCAAAGAGTAGAAATTTGTCCTGACAAAATTTAGTGCGACGACGTGTGTGTACGCATGATTCGTGAATATAGAGCACAGACGCACAGTCTCTATTAGATGCGGCAAAATTGTCTGATCGAGTAAGTCTACTTACCGGCCTCTATACAAATTACATAACAAATCTATAACGAAAAGAAAATAAAACAATGTATGGTATTGAAATAGATTGTCATGTGACATTTCGAAAGTGGATGTCAATCACATACATTTTGTTCTTTTCGATCTTTCGTTATCGCTTCGCTATATGATTTGTCGAGGGGCCCAGGAATGTTTTCTTTACTGTAAGAGCTGTCGCCCTTACAATAATGTTAATGTTCAAAAATGTTTATGTTCAATAATAAAAAATGTTAAAGTTATTACTGTTACACTAAAGAATGTTAAAAAAATGTTAAAATGTTGACCGAGTTCAATGTTAGCTTATTGCGAACTGACGTACTTAGGTACGTGATGTATTAAGATAATTACAAATTACTAAATTTGCAATAAAATAACTAGGCTAAAGTACAATGTGCGGTTGCTGACCGTACAGTTACAACTTCTGTTCTATTGTCTGTTTCACCGTCTGTCTTGTCAATGGCAATGGCTGTCTTATCCTACTCATTCTTGAATGATAGAGATGGACAATGTTTGCAAAAGGATTTTTGTGCATGTATCGCCGTCGCCGGTGCGAATCAGCCGGCCAGCTTGCAAATTACTCGCAAAAAAAATTATGTAGTTAATGCAAAGATATTTCTTTGCGTAAACTACTTTTTTATATTTCCAGAAAAATGTTTTTTTTGTACAATTTGAGCCCACAGAAGATAAATTCGTAAGTCTTTCATGTACAAATTCCTGCCGTTGACTAAGTACGCCTACAATAGTCTCGCCCTATACGTGTGTAAAAACTACATTGAATCAGAATTGTGAACATAAATTGTTAAAAAATGAAATGAATAGTGTTTGTACCTTATCCTATAAATGGAGCTGGTAGATTCCGGGTACTTCGACCCAGCTGGATCTTTTGTGCCTCCCCTTGATAGTTGATACTATGAAGCCTCAGGTATTCTTCCTCCGCACAGCTTATTGCTAGTATTGACCGTACCTAATGTTACTTGTCCAGGTTCTGACAGAGACATCAATTATACTAACACGCCGCGGCCGACTCTAATAGCAGCGTATATTTGTAGCTCTGTGTGCGTGAAGATCAAAGCGCGTAGTCATGTGCTCAACATGTAGGTTACCGGGCCCTTGGGACTTATAAAAAAATCAGTCTGTGTGTTTTGTAAATAATATCTTTTTAGTATTCGGTCGGGAGCTGGTTTTTGTGTTGGTTTTTTTGGACAACCACTTAAGGTCCTTGTTGATATTATTAGCGAGTGTTATACTTAATTAATAATTACTGATAAGTAAATTAGAAGAGCATGAATTTCTTTTTATGAACCACAAGTACCTTTAACGACTAAACTAGTAACATGACAAATTATTTTAACCGTTGTACGACTAAGCGTCATATTAATTTTAGTAAGATTATACCTTATTGTGCGGGTTGTCAGTTTAAATTCATATGCGATTTGTAATATTCTACCACAGATAATATAATACTAGATTCTACCAATATTCGGAGGTTACAAAGTGACTCAATAAATAAAACATTATCATCGTATTAAAAATGGGCCAATGTTATGTACAGAAAATTTTCCTTTAGGTACTTAGGTACTTTTCTTTCATTAGCGCATTTGATAAACGTTTCACAAATTAAATACAAAAAATCAGACACAGAACTTGAAAAATAAAACACATTGCTTTAAAAATGATGCTTATAAAATATTTATCTAATGAAAATGTTTATATGTAACGAATAAATTGCGACTGTTGTTTTCAAAAGTGGATTAGTGTGATCTTTTTTCTTTTCGTCATTTACATTTTCACTAAACTATGTAGATACTAGTGAATTGATTACGTAATCTACTTTTGAAAACAATCTCTTAACATTTAAAGCCAATAATTTTACTATAGCCTACTATACACACAAGTGCCAGTCAACTCATGTGAGCGGTGAGTCGAAGAAGTTGTAATAAGATTGTGTACAAAACAGCGTTTTAAACTAACCCCCGTGTTCATCAACATCTCTAAGCTTATTATAGCTACTAGTATAGTATTATATTATCTGTGTTATAGCTAAAATAGGTTTATAATTCGTTTGTCTTTGTCTGTCATCTTGGCATTTATACTAGTAAGAAAGAGACAAAGAACATTTTAACTAAACAGTCTTATAAGATTCTTATGATTAAGACCAATATATTATCCTAATCGTGTCCTCTGAGCGTTGACAATAGTCAATAACATAGTTTTAGAAATTCAGTGGGGGGGGGACTTCTTATTGCATGAATTAACCAATCTTAATCCAGTACTGCTCATGCTCATATCGAGGTTACTAGCAGTTGTGTGTAGATTATAATTGCTTATTTTCGTATAAAGCCACTTTAGTAAGTGTAAAATCTGGAGTTCAGTCATCAGTTCAGTCCCATGCGCCTGGGCAGTTATAGTGTCGGTTGATGCGAAGCCAGTCGTTGTCCGTCACATACTCCCGCTGTCCCATAGTTCCCTCGTAGTTCTAATAAACAAGAAAAAATAACTATATAATAAATTATAAAACACAAAAAAAAATTCAAACAAAAAAATCCTTCATGGGACTCCGTACTGGTTAACCCCCCCTCCCCGGGTATACCTTCATGCATCCTGGCCAGGGTGTCACGGGAACCACAGGTAACACAATTGTGACAATTGGAAACTAACCTGCAAAGCTACGATGGTGGGTAATCCATTGTTGGTGAACGATGTTGGTGCGTAGTGGAGACAGCTCACGTAGTCATATTCAAGACCCAAGTTGTCCACGTTCGACTCTCCATAGATGTCGAAATTGTGTTCCGTTCCTAAAATCAAATAGAAAAATAAGTGGATCTTCCCAACGGAAGCGGTTTAAGCCGAGTGCGTATCATCACACTACTCGACTCAGCTAATCGACAAACGGCTCGTTTCGCCGTCGCGTCGGCCGGCGCGGCGTCGCGACGCATCGTCAGAGCCAAGCCGATGCAAATGGTATAAGTAAAATTTGGATGAAATTTAGCACAAAGATAGATTATGGTCTGGATTAACATATAAGCTTTTTATCCTAATAAGTACAACACGGGCGAAGTCGTGGACGGAAGATAGTAACAAAATACAACTTAGATAAAATTAGCTTCTAATAATTTTAAAACTAGATAGGGCGTTACAAAATTCAGAAGGCTGGCAGCAATGCCACGTTGCCGTTGCATGGCTGCTAATTCTTTGACCGAGATGAAAGCCAAGCCTCTGGTCACAGGAAATTAATTGAATCCCCACACGTGGTCCCCGGGTGGTGCAAATCAGGTGACAATCAACTGGTGTGGGCTTCGGCCGTGGTTAGTGACCACCCACCAGACAAAGCCGCACCGCCAAGGGGCCTTGCCGTGTTCCGGAGCGATGTCTAGTGACGCCATGCAGAGAGGGTGGGTCGGAATTGCTGCTCCTTTAAGGTTTGTAACCTTAAGGAGGCTCATTCCACTGCCACCTTCTCACCGATAATCATTCGTAATCACGAGTGAATCGGTACTAGGCTGGCGCGTTCCATCGTAGACTACATCATTGCTAGCCTATCGCAGAATAAAAAAAAGGAAGAGTATGAATACTAACCAGGTAATATATTTTCCTCCAAAATTTGGACATATCGATCCCTGTTGAAGGTCGCATGCATATGCAAGAAGCCGAGTATATGCATCCATTCATGCACAATCGTTGCGTGGCGGAAGCACCCCACGCCCACTGTGTTGAGAGCCAGGTTCATGGTATGTACCCCTCGGGAGGTCCTGTAGCCTATATGAGAGTAGCAACCGTCAGAAGCACCCTGAAAACGTTACAACATGTAAATGAACCCATTAACGTTGCGTGTGCGCAGCCTTGTCACTGAGAAGACGACGACGCGGACGCTGAAACTCTGTCGTTCGAAAACGCCTATTGGGATAATGGCAGGTTAGGTGATGTTACTAAAAATTCGCAAGTACTTATTGTAGGCATTATTTCAAAAATCACTTCAACCCTTTTTAGTACTAGAATAGTATTATATTATCTGTGCTTTTTAGTGTCCTACTGCCAGGCACGGGTCTTCTCTTAACTATCTTATGAATCGAGAGAGTTTAGGCCTTAATCTACACACGTTAGCCAAGTGCGCGTTGATGGATGTCGCATGTCCTCCAATGATTAGTTATTAGACATGCTGGTTTCCTCACGATGTTTTCCTTCACCGATATTGAGCAGCGGAGATGAAACAATTCTCACAAAGATGTGTAGGCATGACCAGGATTCGAACCCGCGACCTTATTTTTCTAAAGCCCGTACCGCTGCGCCACCGCTGCCCGTTTTCAAAAATATATAAAAATAAAAATTATCCATGACTGCTTGTTTTCATGAAGAAAACATGATTTTCTAATCTTATTTCTATAACTCGTGTATCGCCCTCTGAGGTACAAAATCATAAAACATTAAATAAATCTCATAAAGAACTATTTAACCACAGGTAAAAGTAATGTAAGACTATTCGTCACTAATATCCATATCGCTTGAATCATCATCACTGTCTGTGCAACTTGAGGAGTCAGAATCTTGGCGATACGCGATACGCGAGTTAGGTAAACGGTCGGCCTATACCTACATTTTTGGTAAAGGTTGCATGTTTCTGCCAGTTTTTGGGGGAGGCGAGGTAACCTCTTACAGCACACAATGCAAAGGTTGAAGCGTCTTTACATAATGCACAAATAAATAAAAGCTTCACTCACACAAATACAAGACATGAACAGTTTATGCATGCAAACTGTTTATATACCTCGGCAGAGGGGAACGCGCGCAATACTAGTTCCGTGTAAAATTTTCTAAGTTCGCTTTTTATATCAGTACCTACCAGTGGCGAAGAGTCTATACAAGCCGATTACCATCGGCTTTCTTTACGAAATGGTCAATATCACACGTACTTATTGGCACATCTACTTATCAATGCATCAGCTGTCATTTTATACTGTCATCGCGTCTGTCTTTGAAGTCAGCTGTCACTCGAAAATGTCATTATGAACGAACGAATGCACACCGAGCACGGGTGAAGCGGCCATCTTAGAATGGCTGATACTGCGTGTTGGACCGTTGTGTCGTCGGGAAGTGCAGATGCAATAACGTGTTCGGTGAACGTTACGATTTAATCCAACGTGATCTTAACTATCTATAATTAACTGGTAGAATTCGTGATTGTGCTAACGAGAGATCGGGGTGAAGTGATATTTGCCGTAGTTATTTTATTGAAATACCGTCTTCTTACCCGATTATTCACGCGTACCTAAAGTTGTCTGCTAATCCTGATATTTTTAGTCTAAAACCTTTCAAAAGCCTTCATGCTTAATTATTTATTTATTTATTTAGATTAGCCAACGATTGTCTACACCATGCATGACAGTATAATCTATTAATATAATACAGACAAAGTGTAACAATCACTTATAGGCTAACGCCGCATTCACATATACGGCTTTAGTAAACATTATACAAAAATAATATTAAAACCAAAAATGAAGTGTGAAGAACAAAAGTGAATTACACCATAAAATCACTAAAAGAAATCAGGTGAATAATTGATCACATTGTATACAGATATTACTATATTATCTGCAATTACTATTACAATTTAAATTAAAGTTATTTTAATAAAACCTAAAAACATTCATACACTACTTAAAATAATAGACAAGAAAAAAACGGTACCAAGCAAAAGGCTACCAAGCAAAAATAGCAATTTAACCATTTCATTTGTTCATTTTATTTAAGTATATTCATTCATAAGATAATTATAAATAAATATAATATACCTATGTATTTTATAACGCCTAACAGCACCTAAAAATAAGTATAGCATCAAGTGTAAGAACGATCGGTGACGGTAGTGAAGGATAATATTTTCATACTTTTTTGTTCCGACTTCTTTTTTCAGACTTCCACCCTACAACACTGGTACCTATCCAATCTAACTTATTGCTAATCAAAATATGGTGTCAATTGAGTACCTAATTATAGCAGTAGAGTAGGTATACTTACAGTAAGTCTGACATATACGGTGTCTGCGGCTGTGCGGTACCGGAACTTGACGCAAGAATGGCTCTCGATATCCCTAATAGCCGCCCATATCGCTTCTTGCTGAGCAGCATCTGATAACAAAATCGTATAAGCAATACACATCTTTGCAACTCCTCCTAATATCTTTCTGACTAAATTCGAGCGGAATCCAAGACAGTTTAGGTGTCCCGGGACTTGGCCAGGTTCGAATCCAGAGTCTCATCACGGCGCCGCTGTCGATTCTGGCTTTAGCTTGAACAATTAACAAAGATTTATTCCGGGTGGGAATCGAAACCACGACCTTTAGCATAGTAGTCAGGGTCACTAACCACTACGCCAGGCCAGTCAGATAACTACCGTACCTAAATAGGTATACTATCATAAATTCTACATCTTAATTAATTACTCATTCTGTAATCACTAATCAGATATTATTTTTATCTTTTTTGATCAGTGTATCTTATCAGATACAGCTATAAAATTATATTTCGCCTCGTTATCTTTACGAGTACACAATTGATCTTGTAAAACAATAATAGCTATTGCTTTTGTCACTGATAACGGTTTGTATAGATGGTTCAGTGACTTTGTGGGAACGAAACAATAACGCCTCTTTCGTCGGCCACTACAAACTCGACACGGACAGAATCATAGATTTAGGATATATCTATGGACAGAACAGTCGAAAACTACTCAATTGCCGTATAAATTAAATCTGTAATAAAATATAAATAAAAAAAAATAATAATAGCCTCTCTTTTATTCAGATAATAAAGTTGTAATAAAGTATATTCAGTCACGTTCCCATACTCTTTCGAAACGGCTCGATTCTTATGAAATTTTATTTTTTATTATTAGTAAGTCTGAGAATCGGCTACTATCTATTTTTCATACCCCTAAGTGACAAGGATTATCCACCCCTAACATTTGTTTTTCGTTTTTTGGACTAAAACATTTTTAATTTTTTTTTTATAATGTGGCATTAATAATAATAATAATAGCAGAGAAACCCTCAAGAGCAATCTCTCAATTCGTGAGATAGTTGACAGAAGAGTCGTACCTTTCAGTGGGACACTAAAAACGGTTGAAGTGAAACCCTCAAAATTTTAAAAATTTAAACTAATAAAGCTGAAGAGCTTGTTTGGTTAAACGCGCTGATCTCAGGTACTAATGGTCCGATTTGCAAAATTCTTGCACTGTTAGGTAGCCCATTTATTAAAGAAGGTTAAAGGCTACTTTCGAACCCACGGCTGTAGTTCACGCGAGCGGAAAGCTAGTAGAAGGTAAAACTCACCAAAGATCCCCTCCCCGAATTCCCACACCACAGTATCATCTGGCCATACAGTGATGGTTGAAGCGCTATACGCATTCCTTCCTAAGGAGTACTCTTGGAGAATGGTTTCGTAATCTTCATCGTCTAGTAAGATATCACCCTGGAACCGTCCGCTGATCTCCTCCGCGTTTGCAGTAGGGTTGGCTTTTAGTCGGAAGTCCAGTCGCTCGCCATTCCCTGGGAGTATCAAAAGAACTAAAATTATCGCTATCTCTACTTACATCACTACATAATTCAATTATATTTGATACAAATTTGTAATTAACATTTGAGAATGCGACTTTCGGTTTGAGGAGCTTCTCAAACACCTCAGTACCTAGACAGTTTTTCTTAAATTAACCCGAATATCACACATTGAAATAAAACTATTTCATAACGGATTTTATCGCGGTTTATTTTAGATTTTAAATCCCGACGTCCTAAACACCTCAATACACCCGTCCTCAATCTGAAAAGACAACCTCGATAAAATAATAAAAAAATAATTAGAAAATAGTTTATAGAATTAGTTTATTTATTTTATTATAAAGTTATCCTTGTTTAAACTTATACTTATAAAGTTTGTTATCAATAAGCAGTTTTATTTCAACATAAGTAGACTTTTAACATTTGAGTGGCCTTTCAGTATTCGGCTGTCTGTCGTATTTGTTGTATATTCATGATGAATATGAAAACTACTATTCGGGTTATTATGTGGTTTTTATTAAAATACAGAGAGATACATGAGCTCTGCTATCTATTCGAAGTCTGGTTGGTTCGAGATCCTTAGTGTCGAGTCTAACGGTTCACCGAAAAAAACTGGTAAACCTAAGACTCTCTGGCTAATCTGATACGTCCCTCCTAAAGAGAAGAGAATGACGCTGCATGACAGTAAGTATTAAGTACGTAGATCTGATTACCTTTAAAGCTGATATCTGCTGATATAGATTGCTTGTTAGGTGAGTTCACAAGACGCGGATTAATGTTGATTCTTTGTTTTGACGGAGATGATTTATTTATCTTAGTATCTACTAAAGTATGAAATATTTTTGTCCTGTCAACCTGATAACTTTCAGACAAAGATAGTAGAGAAAATAAAACATTTACGTCGGATACTAAAGGTAGACCTAAGTTTGATAACTTAGTTTAAAAGGATGATGGCAAAATACCTAGGTCGTACCCATCTGTATCTCAATTCTTTAAAGTTTATCAAGAGGAGAGGAGTTTATTATGCGTTTCAAATAAGAATAGGATTGGACTCAAGGCTAACTTCATACTAAAAACCAAGCAAAAGTAGCGTCAGCACAAAATATCAAACCACAGACAATAATATTATTAAGAAATGTATGGAAAAGTAATTTATGTAAAAACTTTACATAAGTATGTAGTTACAATGCTGCTCCTACCTAAGTCAATTTACGTACTAGGATTACACAAAATAGTACACAAAGTCATATAAACGCATAAAAACATCGCTATTTGCCGTCGGAAGTTACTAAAATATGTTCGTACCTAAATATTTGTCCATTCTTACTCGAACGGCTATATGATATACGCATTTTTATTTATTTTTCATCTAGACGCGATTATTATGTAAAACAAACATTTTTGCTCATTGTACTAAAAATGTAAAGTTGTTGCGCATTCCAGTCCAAGATGGCGGATTACCAATCCTATTCTTATTTGAAACGCATATAGTAGATACCTATTATTGTTTTAAAACATGAATCTGAACCAAAATCTACTTATTGTAAGTAGGTATGTACCTTACCTAGTCCTTGGACCAGTGTACTGAATTAAACAAAGACCCTTTGTCGTTTTAACTGAAAACTGACTAAAATTTTACTTCCTCCAGCCGTTCATCTGCGTCTGTGGCAGCAATTATAATGACAACACTAAATGCTGCTAGCAGACAAAACAACGGCGTGTTGTGTTGGAAATTAGAATCTCGTAAGAAGAAGAAGTCGTGATAGCGTCTACACGACCTAGCGACTTATTCCTACCAGCCTCACTGTGCTAAGCGAGGCAACAACAAGGACCTCAACATTATCATAATGCTCTTAGCAATCATAACATGACAGACTCAGAAGTTCCTGGTTTATATATGATAAACCACCTTCAGTCTTATTTACTTAGTCTCAATTACCATAAAGCTTAGAACATTTAACACAGGAACTGTTTTGCGCACGCGTTCCCCTCTGCCGTGGTACTTGAACAGTTTGTATGCATAAATAAACTGTTCATGTTTTGTTTGTGTGTAGCTTATGTATAAGTAATAGGTACGTGTGCATTTGTAAAGACGTTTCAACTTTTTGTTAGTATGCGTGAACATATAAAAGTGTGCGTAGTTCCCTCGCCTCCTCCAAAAACTGGCAGAAACAATTTAGTACTAGAAGTTGCGTATAACACTTCCCTGTTAAATGTTCTGAGGTTAAAAGTAACTAAAAAAAGTACATACCCTTCTTAATTCCATCTAAGAACAGTTTGAAAGACTCCACCTCCTTCCTGTTCCTCACTGTGGCAGGCGAGGCAGCAGCGAGGGCCACAACACACAGTGCTGCTAGCGAACGCAACATTATTCACACTACGCCTCTCCACATTACGGGAACACCTTATATTCTGCCCTTATCTGTTTATAAACTCTATCGGATGACTATTGCTATAACTATTGCAGTTTTTGACGCAGTTTATTGTTATTTGTTTAACAAATACTACGTACGTTATATTATTAAGTATCTCCATTGTTTCATCGCCTCTGCTCAATATCGGTGAAGGAAAACATCGTGAGGAAACCGGCATGTCTAAGAACTAATCGTTCGAGGACATGTGACATCCACCAACCCGCACTTGGTCTGCGTGCGTTGATTAAGGCCTTAACTCTCTCAATTTGTAAGATGGTTGAGAGAAGACCCCTGTCCCGTAGTGGGACACCAAAAAGGGTTGAAATGAAACACGTATTATAGTAAAGGTCTGTTGAGTTATAGCAACTATTGTAAGATTGTTGAGATAAAACCCCCTACCCAGCAGTGCGACACTGAAAAGGGGTTGAAATGAAACACGTATTATAGTAAAGGTCTGTTGAGTCATAACAACTGAGTCAAATCATTGTTTTACGATCTTATCGGCTATTGTCATAGTTCACAGAAAGATATTGACAACTCGATCAAAAGGTGCCGATGAATAGTATCAATAAAATTAACAAAAATATACCTCACGCCTGCTATACCCAACGATGTAGGCAGAAGTGTAGTTTTAGGGTTAAAAGTTAAACATTACTTAACATAGGTTTATTGTTTTCTGTAGGGCCCCTGGACAAAGTTACATAGCGAAGCGTAACGAAAAATTAAAAAAAAAAGGAAATATTTGGGATTGAAATTCACCTTCGGAATGTCACGTGCATCATCATCATTCCCCTTACCTTTTTCCCATTTCTATTAGGGTCGGCTCCCAGTCTAACCTGATACGGCTAGCTACCAGAATTATACGAGCGACTGCCATCAGACCTCGAAACCCGTAGGGAACCAGTAGCCGAGATGGTTAGACCAGGTGTCAGATTGTATTGGCTTCTGACTACGTGTAACGATTGTCATACCTAGATGTATTAAATAACAACCAGGACCGACGAAGAAAATGTTTGGGATTGACATTCAATGTACGGGTACGCACAAAGCACTTTGCTTCCACTTTCGTTGTGCGAACTGCCAAGTTGTGGAATTCGCTGCCGGCATCTCTATTTCCCGATAGCTATAATCTGCCTGTCTTCAAGTCACGAGTGAATCGGGATTTATTGGGTAAGCGCGTTTGATAGCAGGTAAACTACATCATTGCTTCACATCAAGCAAGTTGTGGTAAGTGCAAGCCTATTAAAGTATAAAAAACTGGTAACAACCGGTAATTTCGGCCGTGGTTAGTGACCACCCATCAGACAAAGTCGCACCATCAAGTGGCCTTGCTGTGTTCCGGTGCAATGTCTGGTGACACGATATAAGAGGGTGGGTCTGAATTGTTGCTCCTGTATGGTTAATAACCATAATATGGAACCCCATTCTGCGATTACTTATGAATCGATATATTAAGCAGGCGCGTGCCATCGTAGACTACATCATTGTTTAACATCAGGCAAGTCATAGACAAGCGCAAGCCTGTTGCACATTAAAAAAATAATGACAGAATCAACATCTCAACTGAATTTCTCTAACTATGAATTGATCTATCTAAAAAGATAAATCGTTATAATAACAATATTCAATATTTATTTATGACACTTATATCCGATAAATCCATTAATCTTGTGTATATGATATGCTATAAAATATTTGGCGGTGTCATAAAAATGTTTTTCAAGTTTTTAAAATCATAATGCTTTATAATCCATTTAAGCTAATATTACTCAATGAATAATGATTGGGTGTCATAAACTATAAGGTACTTTAGAAGCACTCTCATTGACAGCAAATATATCTCGAACGAAGACCTTTCATCATCACTACTAGTACAAAACAAAGTCGGTGTTCGGTGTCGCTGTCTGTCCTTAAGTATGCTTAAATCTTTGAAACTTCGCAACGGAATTTGAAGCGGTTTTTTTTAATAGATAGAGTGATGCAAGAGGAAGGTTTACACGTATAATTTAAGCATTATATTGTAGAGAAACACTGATAAATTTAAAGGATTCTAATATGATGTCAAAAATAAACAATTTTTGCGCTTACATTGCAAATGCTGGCTTAACCCCACGAGATAAATCAAAATAATGTACTACAGTGAAATAAAATTACTTTTTAACTGATTTTATCGCGGTTTATTTTAGATTTTAGATCCCGACGTTTCAAAGTCTTTTCCCGTGAACATGAAGTCTGAAACTTGACTTTGAAACGTCGGGATCTAAAATCTAAAATAAACCGCGATAAAATCCGTTAAAAAGTAGTTTTATTTCAATACAATGTACTACAGTATTGTACAATTTAAAAAGTTCAACAAAAATGTCCTCAATGGTATATGTCTATCTGTTGAGGTTAACCCAAAATCACCATAAACACACATTTGTGTGATGTGTAGATGGATCCCCATCTAGTCCCAAAATAAGCAATTATATTTTGCTTGTGTTATGGGTACTAGGAACTTATATGCATTTTTTTTTTGTAAACTCAAACATATAGATAAATTACACCCAGACACAGAACAAACAATCTTGCTCGTCACACAAATATTTGTCCTGGGTGAGAATTGAACCTATGACCTCCGGTTTAGCACACGTACGCACGCACGTCACAAACCACAAGGTTGTAAAGGTCCAGTCATTATTACACCCAGAAAAAAAGACAGAGAGAGAATTAGCTATCTCATTGAAATAAAACTTTTAGATTTTAAATACCGACGTTACAGACTATTCAGACTTCATGGTCACGGGTGGACAAATAATAAAAAACAAAAAAAAAATGGGTAAAATAGTTAAAATAGATTTATTTCAATGTGTGATTTTCGCGTAAATTTAGGAAAATGGCTATGATGTTACACAAGGGTAAACTAAAAGACATTTTAAATCAAAATCATATTTATTCATCTTGCGCTATATATAAAAAAAATCTTTATAATTCTACAAAAGAGAGAAGAATATCACTATAATACTTATGTATAAAATAACAGTTTAAAACATGGACGTCATACAACTTTTACGCGCCTTTAAATTTTTAATATAAAAATTATACAGGCCACTCACTCCTTACTCTGCAACCACACCTGTTTTGTTTGTACCCTTATACTGAGATTTCTATACTCGACATCGATAAGTCCATCCTTTTTATGGGATTATTACACCACAATCACACCACACCCCATCCTGTAAGCCAGAATCGACAGCGGCTCTCGTAAGGCTTAGTCTTAAAACCCGCCCAAGTCGAAAACTCTTGTCTTTAAACACACAATCAGAAAATAAGAGATGTGTCTAAATATTTAAAAATTTACTTATCTCAGTCTCACGACAAACACACATGTTGCGCACATAAATGTTTGTCCTGGGTGAGAAACATACCCACGTAAGCGGATTGAAGGGCAAAAAAATGGTTATACATATTGGGTAATATTTTTATACTCTGTGCCGACTATAGAAATCTCGTAATAAGTGTACTGAATACAAAAATATAGTCTTTGTAATACTAACATCTTAACTTATCAGTTCAGTAAAGAGATTACATAACTATAACCCTTTTATTTACTTATAAACGGAGTTTAAGCTAAAAATAGGTAGTCAGTAATACACTTGCGTGGCGCAGAGTCATCACGTGCCATGAGCATATTGGTTTCATATTTGAGTGTGGTCACGCTTAGGACATTAAACACGGAACTGGTATTGTGCGCGTTCCCCTCTGCTGAGGTACATGAACAGTATGTAGACATAAACTGTTCATGTCTTGTATTTGTGTGTAGCTTTTATTTACGTGTACATTCGTAAAGACGCTTCAACTTTTAAATGTGTGCTGTACTGTACGTGGTTACCTCGCCTCCCCCAAAAACTGGCAGAAACAATTTAGTACTAGAAGTTGCGTATAACACCTCCCATGTTGAATGCTCCAAGGTGGTCACGACACAACACTCCACTCAAATGTTATAATGTGTAATTTCTAACCATAGTAAATGTATGATACGGATGCTCACAGCGCGTCACGCAAGTGTATACTGTCATAAGAATACTTTATTTATGTTCATTCACTGTCTTGATTTCAAAGTGTCATAAAGACTACAACTATTCTCAGCTTAATCTTCGTTTATAAAGGGGTAGATGCCACGAGATGCCAACATGGCTGCATTTGAATCAATCACATAAAAATCTCAGTAAAAATATGTGGCACGTTATTAATAAGAATTATTATGAGCTGTTTTAATAACTAAAAGTATGAAGTACTTGTGCCCGTGTCGTGTCTACTAATAAATACTTAGAAAAAGGAAAGATAAGCCTCTAAACCGGTATTTAATTCGACTATTGTGTATTAAGGTTTGATTAAACTACAACCGTACACGTAATAGAAGCATTTGTCCTGCACATTCTATGCGATATACGTCTCAGCGAATAAATGTAGGCATATAAGTTGTAAATAGAACCGTGTAATATGCGTTTCAAATAAGAATAGGACTGGACTTCATCCTAAAATCAAAGCAAAAGTAGCGTCAGCGCAAAATATCAAACCACAATAATATTTTTTTGAAATGTATGGAAAAGTGATTTATGTGAAAACTTTACTTATTTATGAAATTACAATGCAGCTAGCTAATGAAGTAAATTTACGGTCTAGAATACAACAAACTTGTACACAAAGTCGTATACACGAATAAGAACGCACGTTTTAACTTATAACACCGCTTTTTGTCTTCGGAAGTTAGTAAAATATGTTCGGACCTAAATATTCGACTCCCAAATGTCCAATTTTACTCGGACTACAATGAGATTTTTAATTTTTTTTCGTCTGTATGTTATTATTATATCGAACAAATATTTTTGCTCACTGTACTAAAAAATGTGAAGTTATTGCGTATTCCAATCCAAGATGGCGGATTTCCAATCCTATTCTTATTTGAAACGCTTAGTACACGACGTTAACTGGGCGTTTTCACTGCACTATAAAACATTATACATGCATAGTCTTATCTCTCTCTACTCATCCTTAAGCGATAGAGATAGACAGACCTATAAGCATGTTTACTTGTGAATGTTTCGCGAGTGGAAACTAGGGGTTACACTGCAATAAAATATACACAATTTTTACGTTTAAACGAATACTCAACAGACTAATCAAGGAAATCGAATGAATTTAACGTATTCGGTTTTCAATGGCACAGTTTCCTCTGTGAAAACTGAGGCTCTTCGTATTTAAATTTAATGAAAACCGTACGAATACACGGCTGATTGTACACATTCCCAGTATGAGCTGGTTTCCGTACAACGAGAGGTCTGCTTATATTGGAAATGTATAGCTTGATGTGAAGCCGTGTGTACGTGTGAAATCGAACAACACAAAAAATCGCGCAGGACAATGCCATGTGAACCCAATCTGAGCGTGTACGTGACGTATACGCGTGGTATTCATGTGCGCACACGCAAGGAGTATGCTTTTATTTAACACAGGTCCGCTATGCTCAGAGCTTTATTCTGGAAAATAAAATATACTTTTGTGTAGAGAATTAAGCTGACATAAGCTGCCAATACTGTGTGGAATAATTATCTTGTATTCAACGAAGCCCAAGTGTGTATCTTTCCTTTTAATTTCTTTTACATCAATATAAATACCACATTGCACATGTTAAGCCCTTATTCAACATGAAATGCACATAAATATATAAAAATAAGGTTTTACAAAATACATCTATGGAATGCACCTTTAAATAATACTAATCATAGAAAAGGCAAGTAGGTAGAGGTTATTTGTGCTTTGTGCATTGAGCATAGACATTGCACAGAGTAAAAGTACCTTGTCTATGGTATTTAAACATTTTTAAAGAACGAATGTGGTATTCATATATAAAAACAGAGGACATTTTAGAATCATAAAGGTTTCCGTTACTAAATATACTTAAGCTTAACTTAAATTATAGATCATTACAAAAAATGAAATATTAAGGCAATCCTAATATTTTTTATAAAATTATAAAATCTAACTTTAATACTAGACCTAAATAAACTTATATAAGAATAATTCTATATAAAATAATAAGTAAGTATTGCAAAAGAGACAATTTTGCTTACAGCATTGTCTTATTTTACGTTTCGGCAGTGAATGACTGGTTTAACAATGCCTTTGTCTAGGCATCGTCGAAAAAATGCGATAACATAGCATAAAAGTGAAAATAAACTTTATTTTTTTTTAATATAGAAGCACACTTTATGCTGAGTATTGCACAAAAAAAAAGAAAAAAATATCTTCAAAACAAAAATGTTGTATAGAGTTTAAGAAAAAAGTTTTTCATAAAAACTGTATTTTTTTTCTGAAAGTTTCACCCTCAGAATTATTATTACGAGCTAAATTAACCTATGCTGCACATATTAACAATTAACACTAGGATTAAGTAATTAAAATCGAAATGGCAATGTGTAAACATGTTCCATACTGTATGGAAATTCATAAAAATAAATTATTGTAAATGAAACAAGCAGTTTCATAATTATTACATACAACGCTTAATAACACACACGCCTGATATAAATATAAAAACTGTTAGATGTCGTTGTAACTTCTTATTTTTAGTATTCACAGATAAAAAATAATACATCACAATGTTTTTAGTACAAAAATGCAAAGAGGCAAGTAAGTTTTTACTAATTATACGCCGCGTTGAAATGTTTAGTCTACTCGAACACAATAGATTTGAACCTACTAAGGCGTTACACATATTGTAGGGCGACTCACTTAGCGGCCTATTAATTTTGGTAGGTAGGCCTAAACGAACTGCATGAATTTAACCCCCGAATCCGCTCATTAAAGTATTACCCGTCCAAACTTGAAAATAGAACTTCAAAAAGAATCAAAATGTGACTGCGAATTCGTATAAATTTCATAAGCATGCGAATTCATGAGTTTTAGATCGCTAATTGCTGTTGCTAAGTTTATTGCTAATACTGAAGTATATGATTTTTGTTAAAATTCGAATTAAAGAGCTAATAATTTCACTCGCGAACTATGTCAATCAAGGTCACGTTTGACAGAGAGTGGCGTGCGAACGGTGTAACGTGCATGCTTACGAAGTAGGTATGGAGCTACTGGTTAATTCGCTTCATAATTCGCAGAAATTCACAATATTTAAAGAACTATTTAACCACAGATAAAAGTAATGTACGACTATTCGTCACTAATATCCATATCGCTTGAATCATCATCACTGTCTGTGCAGCTTGAGGAGTCAGAATCTTGGCGATAGGCGATACGCGAGTTAAACGGTCGGCCCATACTTCCTAATACCTATATATCCAAATCAACTCCGTCATAGCAGTCTGGTTTGGTCAACTTATTAAAAATTCAATGATACTTTTTACCTAAATACGTTGTTCCCTTGGCCTTATATTATAAATGTTGCTATAAAATATGACACAGCGCCAGCGTAATGTCATGTAAAAAGGTTTTATTACCATATTTTTCTATACATTACCGGTTAGTTGAAAATTATATTTATGTATAAAAATATTTCATTATTTTTCCTACAAGGTCCTGCCTCACCTGATTTTTATAAAAGTATGAAAATATTGATTTAATATAAGTACGTATGAAATTGATATTATTAGTAATTATTGGAAGAATACTAGCACAGTCGTTTTATTTATCCAGTATTTAAAAATAGAGCTTGTATAAAAAAAGGAAATCATACTAAGTAATGTTGTTGGCCAGCAAGGATTAGTTAAAGTATAAACTTCTTTAGCCGCGTTACCGACATGCTTCTAACTTGCGCATGCGCAGCGGTCGAGTACTGTGCGCGTTAGACGCTTTTTGGATGGGTAAAATCTCGTGAGTTCACTTCACTTCTATCAGCAGTCCCTATAACTGCCAATATTTTTATTTTACTTTAGAAGCAATTATTTTGAGTATTTCCTGAATTAATAAGACTTCTGTGTACGAATTGGGTCATTTATAATAGACATAGGGCATATAAATATAAAAATGCATATTACAGGCAGTGTATAGTACATTATCTATGTTGGCACATGTCATTACAATACTTTTTATTGCCTTACTGTACGGACATTGGCAGAATTACAACGATTGTGCGGACATTAATTAAAAAAAAATGAAGTCCTGAGATTTAATTTTTTACTTAATTTTAATTGAAAGAAAGTGTGTTAAAATTATTACTAATATTTTTATGACGAGTCAAAACTGCATGAAATGATGGAAAATTTTATTTAGTATAAATTATTGGAAGCAGTCTTCAATTTTAAGGCCAAAACAGTAATACTTTATTGTAAGTTTTTTTTAATGTAGCCTAATTGTTTATGGAACATTAATAGAGTAATATATAAGAGATACCTCCACATTATTGGTCACCTAAAAACCTAGAAGGCGGTGTGTAGTAAAAAATCTACGTAAGTATCTATCACTATGGTTTTGTCATCGTCAAGATATTAAATTATTATTATTTTGCAAGTAATTACGAAGAATTTTAAATCAAGCAGGTGTTAGTAGGTAAATGTTTTGGAATGATTTCCAATCCTCTAGTGTCTACCTACAAAAAAAATTAAAGTGTTACTTTCGTGACGTTTCATGTAATGTCAATGTCAAGTTATCATTAATCAAAAATTTTAATTTATTTTTAATCTGTAGTAAAATATACATGTCATTTTATCTATAGCCTATTGCTACATACTTTTAGCGCCATTTTTTAATAAAGTAATCGTCCAAGAACCAAAGTTGTGTTTCAATAGGTTATGGCCCCAGCATTGCACTGCATGGGCATGACATAAGTCAGTTTTTTTTACTATGTCACTTGTATTGTTAATAATCTTAATTATCGTTGAGCAATAATAATATCATGGCTGTGGCACTACTCAGGAGCCAGGGAGTGATCAGTGGTCGCCTCGAAGTAGTTCCATGAGCAAGTTAAAGCTTGGTCCGTCGCCATCTTTGTTTTTGTTCGCTGGGTTCAGCATTTCTTTGCCGACTTGCATGAAGAACTGGAACAAAAGTTATTCACTTAGCAGGGTATAGAAATTAAATAATAATTACATAATAATCCCCGGTTATTTATCCGAAACTCTTAATTTTTTTTTGTTAATTTTGCTCCATTTTAATTTACAATTACTACTCTGTACACAGAACTCGATTTGAATCAAAGACAGCTAAAATAAAACATTCATTGAACATTAGTTTCAGGGCGAGTGCCATTAGTGGTAAAGACTAACCCATAGATAAATTCCTGAACTAATTTCATATACCGATCATGTCAGTATGATGCACGGATTTCACCCTATCAGTTTTTGGAGGGCGGTCGCTTCTACCCGGTACACAAAGCACATTCTCACCTGGCAAGTCCTCTGCAACTCAGGTATGCGCAGTAGCAACTCCCCGAACTTGGCGGGAGTGCCCGGTGAGTGTGTCGCGATATATGCTTGTAACGCAGCGAGAGCTTTCTCTTGAGACGCGCGAACCTTCTCAACTTCTCTTAAGTCTGGGGCATCTGAGGAACAAATGGAATTCTAGAAATAATTCCTATGGGTGATCGGAGATTTTGCGTTAAACTACACGACACCACACCGTGATTTAGATGACATGCAATTTAATTTTACCATCCAGAATAGTATGGATTATGAAGTCGGTTTTTGGTAATGTCTAGGCCCACAAGCGCCTACAAAATTTTGATTAGCAAACAATATTTCTAGAAGTTGCTCTAATTTCAATACTGTTAACTACTTAAAGTCTGTTTTTCCTTAGGATGCATATTATATCAACAAATATGGCCGCCTCGTGACCAAAGACTATATTTTTAGGGTAGGGCCACCATGATTGAATACATTGAATGATTTGTGAAAGAGTGACTGAATAGATTGCTAATCATTCATTATTCGGAACCAAGAAGCTTTACATTATTAAAACACTGGAATACAATAATACAGTCGTATCTCAAATAAATTGTTGAAGACAGGAAATAATAAATGTTTAAAAAATTTGAAAATATTAAAAGAATACAAGCCATACGTTTCAAAGACTTCTTTCATATTTCTCTTTTTCTGGCCAGTTACCAAAATTAAGATGAGGGGTCAAACAAGCTATTTTGTTTATTTTTGAAGTTATACTTCTTTAGGCGCGTTATGAAAAAATGATGAGAGTGAAATTTTAAGATGCGCGCGCATCTATGACACAAAATTAACAGTATGAAGCTGTCTGCGTGAAATTTTAAGATGCGCGCGCATCTGTGACACAAAATTAACAGTATGAAGCTGTCTGCTTATTTAATGATGCCAAAGAAGTATAACTTCTCACGCGCGTACATAAGTACACGCACATTTTTTTTTATAAATCAATAATCTGTTAGTGAATCTGAGTAGGCTAATGCGGATGCGGGATGAACTCTGTGTTAGTTAGAGAGGGAGAAGTCATGTGGTTATAAAAAAATAAAAACGCAAGCGCAGCGAAGTTATTTGTTGGTAACAACGAAAATAAAAGCGAAAGTTGGAAATAGCGTACAAATGCATCGCGAGCGAAGGGAGCGCGAAAAGTTTGTTGGTAGTAATACTGTAAAACAAAGGATATGTAAATGACAGTGCGATTTTCGGCGCGAATCGAAGTGAGCCCGGAAATTTTGTTCATTAATGAAAACGCGAGCAAAGCAAGTGCGAAGCGAAATGTTTCTTGGGTACAACGAAAAATAAAAACAAAAGTCGTAATAGTATGAGAAAAGCGAGCCAAAAACTATCGTTAGCAAAAAAGAAAATGGAAAATAAAATGAAAAAGCAAGCGAAGCGAGCACTGAATATTTCGTTGGTGATAATTGAATACTGGTGAACCACCTGACAGTAAAATAATTTCAAAATAAAGAATTTGATTTGATTTGATTTGAATCATTTAAAATAACAGACGACAAACTTATCATTAGCATTTTTTTTGTTGGACATCGAGGTTGTTATCTACTAAAATTATTTCGTTTGTCGCGGGCCGCAGAAATATCGTCTGCGGGCCGCACTTTGACGACCGCTGCTCTAGATGAATACCGATAAATTGACTACAGCCTTACCATGTATTAAACTGTTAAGGAAAAGATCTTTTAAAATAGGCAGAGCTGTTTTTTTTTCAAACTTCTGAGTAAATTTTAAATCTAGACACTAAAATACTTAAATTACCCATTTTGGTGTAAACGTTCTCAAGTCATGGCGTGATCAAGGGAAGCACAGATTGATTTTATTTAAATGATCGTTTAGAATATTTTAAAGAGCGACGATACGATACAACTAATTATATTTAATATGCACTCAATTTCATACAACATCAGTTACGTGGTTAAAAAACAAAATTTTCATATTTAAAGAAGACAGTATTTATCCACTAATAAAATAATTTAAGACAATACTTTACATTAAAGTACAATCTAAACATCACATGTTCATTTGACTGGATATCATTCACTCAGTTCTTCCTAAATCTATGGTTATCGAATCCATAAAAATGTATGTCCACACTCCAATTTAAAAAGTATAAAAATGTCAAACAGGCCGTGTCCTTGCATAACCTGTGGTCATGAATTTTGGAATGTGTTTAGAAATTTATCAATAATTCGTATTTATCTGGTTGATTTAAAACATTTTTCAGTTAATTTCATAGTTAAAGTGTTTACTCAATGGAATAAGACATTTTTAAGTCGATACATAGTGTGGTTGATTGATAAAATCGTGATATTCTAAAGTGACACGAAAACTGAAGCTTTGTTTATCTTTTTGGCACGGTAAGGAAAAACACAGTATAGATAAACTATTTTTTCACCCACCCACAAATACTGTGCGATCTGTAAAGTTATCGAATTCACTGCCGGCATCTATGTTGCCCTATAGCTACAATATCTGCCGGTCTTTAAGTCACCAGTGAATCGTTATTTACTGGGTAAGCGCGTTCCATCGTTCAAGTTGTGGTCAAGTGCAAGCCTATTCTATGATAAAAAAAACTTACCAGAAGTGAGAAGTACAATGACTTTGAGCGCGACGTACTCGTATCTGTCGACTCGTAATCTTCGGAGGTGGTCGGTGAAGCTTAACATTCGTTCTATGCACGGTGTCAAACCTAACCTGAAATGTACATACATATTATTAACACTTTACTTGGTAGTTTTCGATCATCCTACTAGTATTATAAACGGGAAAGTTTGTAAGAATTGATGTATGTTTGTTACTCTTTTGCGCTAAAACTACTGGACAGATTAAATGAAATTTGGCACAGTAATAGATTAACACATAGGCGCTACTTTTTATCCCAATAAGTACCAGTGGGCGAAGCCGTGGGCGGAAACTAGTGTTATTATAACGTGACTATAATTATTTCATGTAAAACCGTTTTTAGTGTCCCACTGCTGGGCACGGGTCTTCTCTCAGCTATCTTACTAGTTGCGAGAGTTTAGGCCTTAATCCACACACGCTGGCCAAGTGCGGGTTGGTGGATGTCACATGTCCTCGAATGATAAATTCTTAGGCATGCCGGTTTCCTCACGATGTTTTCCTTCACCGATAATGAGCAGCGGTGATAAAACAATTCACACAAAGATGTGTGGGCAAGATCGGGAATCGAACCCGCGACCTTTTATTTCTAAGGCGAGTTCTGTACCGCTGCGTCCCTGCTGGTCTTTCGTTATTGTTTACTATACTATTAATTACGACCTCTCTAGTCAGTAGTTTCAACAAAAACGGTGTCTAGTTGGTTATGGAGACACGGAGGGTAGCCCTGCTTGTCTGTAATCTTGACTAGTAAGAAATAGACAAAGTCCATTTTAACTAAACAGTCTTATAAGATTTTTATAATTACAGTCCATCAAATCTAAGTACCGTTTGACAGTTCTAAACGTAGTACATTTAGAATTTTATTTTTTGTATGAAAATTGTTTATGTCATGTTAAAATAAAAATAGCTTCATAATTCAATTATTTTACAGGAAAGCTAATAAAAATAGTGTGTATTTAATAGAAAACAGTCAGTGAAAGGTCAGACGGTACCTCTTAGATTTGATGGACTGTAAGATGGTGATAGTTAAGTGTAACTTACTTGGCACTCTGTTGCAGTGTTATACCACGGCCACCACCGACCCGCACCTCCCCCGGCGTGCTCACGCCGCGGTAACAACACGACAGTACCAGCAACTCGCACCAGCTGTTTATCAGCAGGCAGATCTGATCGTCGATCTATAACAATAATTATTACTCTGTGATTAAGTTAACGTTTTATAGGATTTAGGTTCATGTGAATTAAATAAATAAATATTAAATATTCTGGGACATTAACACACACGGTCATCTGGTCCCAAGCTAAGCAGAGCTTGTGTTATGGAAACCAGATAACTGGTATATACTAAAATATACTTTTCTTTTGTAAATATATACTTAAAATAGATATTTACACCCAGACTCGATACAAACACAAATGTTCATCACTAATGTTTGTCTCGGGTGGGAATCGAAACCACGACCTGCGGCGTGAAAAGCAAGTATCTTACCGACCACGCTACCCCGGCCCGTCGAATTAAAGCATTACTAACATTATCTATAAGGTGTAATTATTTTTTTCTTTTCATGTTTTTACCAACCCTTTAAGGATCTTTTATAGTCTGAAATAAATGATTATTATTATTATATTCTATATCTTAATCTATCTTCTTATTTCTTCTTCTTCTAAATATACAGGGTTAATCGGAAAGGAAGTGCGCGCGAAGTAACTTTAAGAATTTGCTCACAATTTTAAAATTTTCGCCGAAACAAAATACGTCTTAAACGCCGAAACCTACGTGCTCCCCTCGTGATATTGTGCGAGATTACGGTTACCCCCTTTCCCCCAGAACATTGCATGTTAGTAATGAATACCCCTTTCTAGTACTTAGGTACTAATATATCATGTTTATGTATGTGTTTGCAATACTAATAGGTAATTATTGCTTTTAAGTAAATAAAATGTTCAGAATAAAACCTTAGAAATTATAACAAAGGCCAATAATATAATAAATATCATATTAATTTATCATTCTATTTACACAGTTGTACCTAAGTACCTATTAAGTATTTACTGCCAACTTATTTTCTCTATTTACTGTAAAGGCAACAGTCTGAACATAAACTTAAAAAAAAAATGTTTATTTTTTTAATTATTACAAATCTTTTACTCACAGTTGCTTCGACTGTTTCCGGTCAAAGCAACTGTGTTAAAGTAAAAACGAAGATAGGTGTTATTAATGGAGTAACTGAAAGTAGTATTATTAAGTTTCTGGGAATTCCATACGCTACGGTTAATAGAACGAATCGTTATGGGGTAAGTGCAAAAAAATATCATAAAACATAGCATATTTGCAAGAGACTGACAACTGTTGGGGTAAACGAGTTCTTGAATGAAGACCATGAACTGGCAAATGTAGCGTAGTAAGACCTCAGACTGTGTGGAGTGACTACAGGCCGACCATTTAACTCGCGTATCGCCTATCGCCAAGATTCTGACTCAAGCTGCACAGACAGTGATGATGATTCAAGCGATATGGATATTAGTGACGAATAGTCTTACATTACTTTTATCTGTGGTTAAATAGTTCTATAAGAGATTTAATTAATGTTTTATGACTTTGTACCTCAGATGGCGATACGCGAGTTAAACGGTCGGCAAGGTGGTTTGTTTGAGCAGAATAGCCGTGTATGGTCCTCAGTGGCGTGTTTTAGGAAAGGTATATGGCCAGCAATGGCTCAAAGTCGGCTGATGTTATGACTTTTTATTTGGTCAATTTTGTTCTATTTAATTATTTATATAGAACAAAAAATTACTAAATATAACGAATTAAATGTTATGTGTCTGTTAGCCCTCCTAATAGTAATAAATAAATAAATAAAAATAAAATTCGCTGCCATTAAGCCTCTTGGCTCGCCTTTCAACTTTAAAAAAACCCAATAACAGGAGTACCTAATTATTTTTTAAATTATTTTTTTAGATTTCGGCCCCATATCCTCCATTTACCAATGAGTTCAACGCATCAGAATACAAATCTAAAGAAATCTGTTCTACAAATACCACATCACTACAACACACATCTGATTGCCTCTTCCTCAACATTTACAAACCAAATATCAAGAAAAATCATCTACCTGTAGTTATTTTCTTTAACAGCAAGAAAACACTAGCACATTTAAATACAAAAATGTATTCTTTACTCGAGAACAGTATTGTAGTAACAATATATTACAGATCTGGTATTTATAGATTCATGTGTCTAAATACGCCCTTAGAACCGGGAAATCAGGCTTTCAAAGACCAGTATTTAGGTATAAAATGGATTGAGAACAATATTAACTATTTTGGAGGTAATAGAAATAAAATTAATATAGTTAACGATGGTTACAATGTAATTGATGTTAATGTATTGTACAGAAAAGGGAAGGTATATAGAAATGGTACTGCCAATGTAGAAAATAATAATTTTGATATGTATAAAGCTGAAAATAAGGTATATCTAAGCAATATTAAGCAACGCCCAGATGATACGATACCGAGAAGGTTGTCTAAAGAACTTGGTTGTGAATCAAACGATACAGCTGAAGCATTAATGTTCCTATCTACTATAGATGAAAAATCTTTAATGAAAGCGTCGAAGAAATTAAATATTACGTATACAGTTTGTGATACAGAGTTAAAAGAGAACAATAATGGAAGTGAAGATGTAAAACATTATATTAAGGTGGAAGTAATGAAAAATGTGTTCTATGAAGATGTGGATAAGGATGTATTTTCATCGATTTTTGATAATGTTTTCCAAGGATTTAATAGGATGCTGACAATTCTAGGACTTACTAAACGCTAATAGATGATATAATAGAACTATTATTTTAAGTTAAATAAAATCATTTACTTTAATTCTCTTTTTTTTGTATATTTGATGTGTAGCCGTCTACACATAAAGGTAGGTAAATTTCTAGTATAAGCTGATCTCGCATTGTATAAGATTTCGGTTCAACGAGAGGTCAGCATACATTGGAAATGTATAGCTTGATGTGTAGCGAGTAAGCGAGTAGCGATTCCTATTAAAGAATCATATTTAGAAGGCATCATTGCACTTTCAACCTTATCAAATAAACATTAATCTCAAAATACAAACTTACCGAAATATTCTTAAACAGCGGCAGACTTTTACACCACTTAACAATCTTGTAGAGTCGATGGTCGGCGATATTGCAGAGATCTGCTAAGAAGTCAGGGCTTGAGTTTTGCGCGGTAATACCACTGGCCGCGAGTAGTGGATTTGCTGAAGGACTTCCAGTGGATTTGCCAAGTCTGCTGAGTTCGGACTCGTTGTATTGCCAGAGATGCTCCACGTCCATTATTTCCTGAAGAAAATTGTAAAAAAGTGTACTTTGTTAATAACATCAAAAGTGGGATTGATCAAATTTTATGTAAATTTGTGTTTTAATTCGGTTTTAGAGGAAATTTTTAATAAACAGTGCTGATTTAATTCATTGGAAACCAGAGTTTTCTTACCTGTAATAACGGTGGTATTTCTGGCGTTAATTGGCTGTTACTTGATTCTCCTCTACTAGTATACGATCCTGGACCGTTTACCTACAAAAATACATCATAATAAGTTATCTATCTATACCTACTATTAATATTAATTCACAAAGAATTCTGTCTGTTGACTTGTCAAGATTTCGAAACCTGTGAAGTTTGTCGAATATTATAAAGATTTGAACGTTTAAAAATATTAGGCTGTGGGGAAAATATAGAATTGTGACGTTACACATTTGTACCACGTAACTCCCTTTGGAAAAAGATAGAAATAAAATTGAATAGGCTATGAATATATTACTTTTTTTGCCATTTCGTGTTTCGAATTATATTACGTATATGTATAAAAATATAAAGTAACTGACACACGTGAGACTGGAGGCGTGCCGCAGTGTAGTAGGCGCGTGCGCAGCGAGCAGCGAGCCGGTGGACGCGGCGCCTGATAGTGTGTACGAGCACTGGTACGTCGATCTGCCGCCGCGGGTTCTGTCTTCTCTTATAGCTGGCATAAAGATAAATATTCATTAATTAAACTCTTCACTCTGATTTATTTAAAATTAAACGAAAAATAGTCCCCCTTGCCTAGTAGTATATACTTAACTGAACCTTATTACTGAGAGCTCGTATTGCGAATGTCGCCTTCATTGTCACATGTCACCAGTTGAAATCGAGTATAGGATTAAGACTTATTTTACCAACAAACTTAAGCCACTGTGGGGCATTAGGCACTAATCCATGCACGCTAGCTAAGCTTCTTAGGGAATGTCGGTACCCTATATATGGTTTCCTTCACCGATATCTTCGTCTTCTTCTTAATATATAAAAGTCCAAACTGCTGACTAAAGAGACTCCAAATTTAGCACATAGGTTCCATAAGAGGTCAAGAAGTTCATTAAGAAAAGATTATGCAAAACTCATCCCTTAAGGGGGTAATAAGATAATAAGGGAGTAATAAGGCAATAAGAAATAGCAAGCTTACCTTCAAGCTTCATCCCACAACCAAGACACTTGTCAAATCTACACGCCGGACACTTCTTCCTAGTGGTGACCGTGACGGGACAATTTCCGCCGCGGAGACACATGTAGTTCTTGCGATTTTGTACGGTTCGTTTGAAGAAGCCCTTACATGACTCGCAAGAGAATATGCCGTAGTGGAAACCGCTGATCTTATCGCCACATATCGGACAGGGGCTGTCAAGGGAAAATAGTAGGATTACACCGACTAAATACCTACTAGACACCACTTTAATCAAATATTGTATGAAATCGTAATCGTTAAGTTGGTGGGGTATAGAGGAAAATAGCTAATTTTGATTGGTTCGTTCAAGTTCTTGTCCTTGAACGAACCAATAAGAAATTTGCTTGTGGTCGGATGATATGTAGTAAGTCATAAATTAGGCTAGCACGGGGTCCCCGCTGTAGTAACTAGTCGGGGCGTTTTGTTTAAAAGTATATTTAATTAAGAATCAAACACGATCATTGTAGATGAATTACTTTAGTAAAGTTTTTGCTTTCGTGTGAGTAGTTTGCCAAATAAGTTTTAGTTTGCAAAGTTTTTTATTGAATATGTTAAGCTGTCGGTCCTGGCTGATTTCTCACTGATCGCACATTAGTGAGGAAATGGAAAGTAACACCTGGGATTGAGCACAGTTGTATTATAGTAAAGACTAAGGAGCCTGTGAACGTCAGACCACCGTCATTTTATAAACACTGAAAGTTTGTCAATGCATGCTCCCAACACAGGCAAGAACGATGAACCCATTATAAAGTTCATCCAGTCCTGGCTTTGGCCGGTGAACATTACTAAATGTGTGTAACTCAAGTTCATCAAATTATAAACTGTGATTTTTTGATATTTCCTTCAGAAAATTACAAAATAATAACGTAATTTATTGCCAGACCCTCATTATCGAGGCAACCCTTTTAAGTTCATATAATTGTATATAATGAACTATAAAGGTGTCTGATTTCCAAAACTTCTTAATGGGTTCATCATTCTTACGTGTGTTGTGACAAATTTTCATTTTTTTGAAATGACGAAGTTCTGGTGTTCACAGGCTTATTTCCGTACTTAGTTAGTCAGCTCAGATTGGCAGTGACCGCAATAGCCAAAATGCAGATAATTATTTAGTATATATATATAGAAGTAAAGTAGAAGTACCTGTTAATAAGCTGTTGCCTGCTGATACCCTGGTGATGATGGAGTCTGTCTTCAGGTGCATCAGCCTCATCGTCATGAGTACCATCGTAAGCAACTACCGCTTCTCTGTACAACACCTGTGGATGTCGACCCTGTGCCAAATAATACAAGTGCTATACAAGGTAAACCGGAATGAGTACAGCATGCCTAAAATTCTAAGTTATTTAAGCCATATACAAGAGTGTTGTGACGTTTAATTTTAAAGAAATCAATTAGCAAGCAAAAGAATAGTTTGTGGTTAGTGACCACCCATCAGACAAAGCCGCACCGCCAAGCGGCCTTGCCGTGTTCCGCTGCGATGTCTGGTGACACTATTTACGAGGGTGGGTCGAAATTGTTGCTCCAATTGTTTCAACCTTAAGGAGCCTCATATCACTGCCACCTTCTCACCGAAAGTCATTCATAATCACGAGCGAATCGGTACATTGGGCTGGCGCGTCCCATCGTAGACTACATCATTGCTTAACATCAGGTAAGTTGTAGTCAAGCGCCATTTGTCATTCATTTGTCACATCTTTTATTAAAGGCCGACCGTTTAACTCGCGTATCGCCATC
The DNA here is from genome assembly GCA_936450015.1 of Meganola albula. NCBI lineage: Eukaryota > Metazoa > Arthropoda > Insecta > Lepidoptera > Nolidae > Meganola > Meganola albula. The sequence goes on along the minus strand of OW388145.1, from coordinate 13,093,676 downwards.
TGAGGTACAAAGTCATAAAACATTAATTAAATCTCTTATATTTAACCACAGATAAAAGTAATGTAAGACTATTCGTCACTAATATCCATATCGCTTGAATCATCATCACTGTCTGTGCAGCTTGAGAATCAGAATCTTGGCGATAGGCGATACCCGAGTTAAACGGTCGGCCTATAATACATTTTACGTTTGTTCTGCATATTACTCTAACAGCGCGAACCCGAACCCAGGGGTATAAGAAACTTACCTGTACAGGTGAATGTGTGGGAGAGAACTCAGAGCTGTACGAGTAACAGGACGAGTGTGACGCGTCGCTGTTGTTCCGCGACAGTGACGGAGTGTAGTGTCGCGTGGCGCGCGGACTGGCTGACGGACTGCTGTACACACTACAGACAACATAGTTAGTTAGTTGGAGCGGGCAGTTTTCCGCAACTCGACGTCCTGTAAGTGCGCCTATTTTGCGTGAAAAATATGAACATAATATGAAAATGAAAATATGCTTTTTTTTAAACGCGAGTCTTCATAAAAATAGTCCAATTTATTTTCCTACCATGCTGTGAAAGATTGGAAACTACCGAGAAACGATGCCAAAAAACTCAGTAGGCTTTTTTATACTACTTATAATACTTTTCTTTCGTAAATATATACTTAAATATAGATAATTACACCCAGACACAAGACAAACAGACATACCTATATAAAGAAATGTTTGTCCGGGGTGGGAATCGAACCCGCGACCTGCGGCGTGACAAGCAAGTCTTACCAACCACGCCACCGGCCCGTCAAACGTATTTCAATTCTCGAATAGTCTTCAAACGATTGAACTGTTCTTGTTATATTTTCTAATCGTGAAATTATGATACCTGTGTGTATACATAGAATGCACTGCGGAGTCGGTGCTGGCACTGGACTGTACTCGCGGCAGCCTGCCCAGCAGTGGGGAGCCGTGTAACGCGCCCAGCAGCTTGTCCATGCCCACTGATTGCTCGCATTTTAGCTCTGAAACACAAATAAACATAAGTATTTGAAAAGTAGTAATAGTTACACACAAAGCGCTTTGCTTCCACTTTCATTGTGCGAACTGCCAAATTGTGGAACTCGCTGCCGGCATCTATGTTTCCCGATAGCTACAATCTGCCGGTCTTCGAGTCACGAGTGTATCGTTATTTACTGGGTAAGCGCGTTCCGTCGTAGACTGCATCATTGCTTCACATTTGTTGTGGTCAAGCGCAAGCCTACTTTAAGATAAAAAAAAAATCTCGAGCGGTAGTCGAGCGGCGTAAGCCGTCCGATTGGGTTATACTGTGCCTGGACAATATTTGTGTAACAACAAAAAATTGTTTCGGTGTCCGGTTGGTTGAGGGTCTACCCTCCGTGCCTCGGAGAGCATATTAAGCCGTCGGTCCCGGTTGTCATTTAACACATCTATGACAATCATTACATGTAGTCAGAAGCCAATATAATCTGACACCTGGTCTAACCATCTCGGCTACTGGTTCCCTATGGGTTTCGAGGTCTGATGGCAGTCGCTCGTATAATTCTGGTAGCTAGCCACATCAGGTTAGACTGGGAGCTGACCCCAATAGATATGGGAAGGCAAGGGGGAATGATGATCAATGGTGACTTTGCAGTGTTGTTTTTAATATAATAATAAACTGTTTATTAAAAATTTAACCTTTGTAATTTTAAAAATTAGCTTAATACTAAACGAAATATTCTTCCATATCGCTTACGCTAAGACTTACATATCACCACGATAAAAGGTACTTATCTGTGCCATTTATCTAAATCTGGTAGGTAATTTTTATACACGATACTTTTACATGACACGTGAATAAAGAGTGAAAAACGTCTATCTATTCGAACAAACTTTCACCAATGTAAAATTGTATTAATGTCAGAGACACTAAGAAATCTACTCGACTTTGATATACTGTGTCTAAATATATAAAAGAAGAAACTGACTGACTGACTGACTGACTGACATATCAACGCGGAGCCCAAACCGCTGGGTTTGGAGACTCCAAATTTGGCACATAGGTTCCTTATTCTAGGGGTGCACTAAGAAAGGATTTTTTAAAACTCACCCTTTAAGGGGGTGAAACGGGGTTCCAAAGTTTGTATGGAGAAACAAGATTAGTGAGATCAATTATGCGGGCGAAGCCGCGGGCGGAAGCTAGTATAATATAAAATTGTTTGCTCGACCCGGGAATTGAACCCGAGATCAAGCGGTTAGTTAGCGAAAGCTTACCACTGAACCACCAAAGCAAATATAGTATTAGGAAATATTTATTTAATTGTTATAGTAATAATATTATCGGCATTATTCATAAAAAAAGTTATAACTCTTTAGTTAAAATGGACTTTGTCTCTTTCTAACTAGTATAAATGTCAAGATTATAGACAAAGACAAACGAATTATAAACCTATTTTAGCTATAACTAGCTTCCGTCCGCAAAATTGATCTCACTAATCTTGTTTCTCCATACAAATTTTGGAACCCCGTTTCACCCCCTTAAAGGGTGAGTTTTGAAAAATCCTTTCTTAGTGCTCCCCTAGACCCCATAAGGAATCTATGTGCCAAATTTGTAGTCTCCAGACCCAACGATTTGGGCTCTGCGTTGATATGTCAGTCAGCCAGTCAGTCAGTCAGTTTCTTCTTTTATATATTTAGATGAGCTAAAAATACGTTTATGACTATGGGGGTATGTATTTACATATAATTCTTACCGGATAACTGCGTCTCCTTCTTGATAGTCAAGTTGTGAACCTGGTCGAGTCCAGAGCCGGGAGTCTCGCTTAGTGTTAAAGACTTAGTACAGGTAGGTGATGATGGCCGCCTTGGTAGAGATAACGATGCCCCGTCTGTTAGTACTGATATCTGTGGAAGAATTTTGAAATAATTATTTTTGATGGAGTCTTAGAAAATTTGACACGGAACTACTCTGCTAGGGTACACGAACATTTTGTATGCTAAACTGTTCATGTTTTGTGTTCTTATTCTTTATTGTATACAAAACACTTACATAGACGTAGTCGGTAAAAGACTTGCTCTTCACGTCGTAGGTCGTGGGTTCGATTCCCACCCAAGACAGACATTTGTTTAAATATGTCTGTTTGTCTTGTGTCTGGGTGTAATTATCTATATTTAAGTATATATTTACAAAAGAAAAGTATTATATGTAGTATATTACCATTTATCTGGTTTCTATAGTACAAACTCTGCTTAGTTTGGGATCAGATGACCGTGTGAGTTAATGTCCCACTATATTATTATTATTATTATAGACCATTAATAAATCGGAAACAACACCTGTACACAGACGAGTTAATTCAAATGTGAATGTTCTACCAGCAAACCCTAAGTAGAGAAACATTGTGGAATGGGTAAAGTGCACAAATAATTTTAAATACATAAGTACAAACACCTACATACTAACATTACATACTATTTACTTAATTACAATGTAGCTTTTATTTACGTGTACATTTGTAAAGATGTTTCAACTGTTACATATTGTGTTCTACACGTGGTTACCTCGCCTCCCCAAAAAACTGACAGCAACAATTTAGTACCATAAGTTGCGTATAACACTTCTCGTTATAAATGCTCTAAGCATATCACCCTGAATTCGGCTTGTAGCATTTAATTACTGCCAACGACGGACCGTCCCATCTATCGTAAATCGTGGCTCCATGGAGTTAGAAAACATCCCACACTACGCTTGCTAAGATGTGGTCTTCATTCAAGCACTCGCTTGCCACAGCGATTCCAGGCAAGGGAGTGGTCCTTAATTGTTTAAAATAACAAAATTAAGTCACACCTGCATTACTCAAATATGTTGGTCTATGAGAAACAGGCAAAAGTAATTTAGTACTAGAAGTTGCGTATACCGCCTCCCGTGTTAAATGCTCTAAGGTCCATCCTTAGCCTTATCCTTGAAATATTAGTAACAACTAACAACCCATAGTGCCGCTTTGTTTCACGTATTTAAATTATCTGTGGTTTCACATAAGAGACGTTAAAATTGTGTCACCAGACTACGTAGGTATAAACTCTGCAAGAAGTTCGCAAACTTTGAGAAATTTTAATAAACACGATTCTTTTATTATCAAAATAAAAAAAAATGTCTTTATTAAAATTTCTCAAAGTCTTACTACAAAAAATTGAAGTAATAGCTAGCTATGTTTACTATTGATAATAAGGGTACGGTCGCCCTCTCGCCGCCGTATCAAATGTACATTATCGTTAGAAAATGCTAATTTAATTCAGCGGAGACATACTGAATAAGCTTTTCTTTATACGCCACCAGACTTAATTTCAAATAAATCGAATCATGAGATATTTATAATAATTAATAATATATCAATTCGCAAAATAAAAAACAACAAAACTCGATGCCCTAAAAAAACAAAGTGACAAAAGTCAAACGCATGTGTAAATCAAGGCCATAATGTCACATTTATCTTCAACCTTTGGCATGAAGGTGAGCTGATAACTTAAATTGTGTGTATTTCTATTAATAAATATACACTTAGTATCGGATATTACGACTTTGTCTTGCTAATATACAATTGTAGAGCAGTGTCTGTAAATAGTCGTTTTTTAATAAATTTGAGGAAAATATTTGGTACCAGCTTTGGTACAACCTAAACGAATTTTTATTTAGTTGTCCAGATGGTTTTTAGGTTTTAAGAAAATTACGCGACAAGGATGTGCTTGACTACAGCTTAATTGCAATTATGTGATCTATGATGGAACGCGCTTACCCACGATGCCGATTCACTCGTGAATACGAGTGATTTTCGGCGATAAGATGGAAGTGAAATGTGACTCCATTTGGTTGGAAACTATAGAATAGAATAGAATAGAATATAATTTATTTGCATAGAATGTAGGTACATTAATATAGGTATATAAGTCATTATATGTGTGTGAGCCGTATACATTCCGCCTTAAAATTAGCATGCAAATATATTTCAATTTTTTGGTTCAATATTCAATGACTAGGTATGTTAATAATAATCTCTACTACTTAGGACCATTTCGATAAGTTGTCTCTTAAAATTAAATTAGTCTAAGAGGTTTAAAAATATTTATACAGATAGAATAGTAAGCATGTCAATTTGGATGGTCCTATAAATTTAAAGATACATATTCAGGTACATTGTCAATTCTAAGATTTCAAATAAATAAATTCAGTATAATAATAAATTATAAAAAAAATATTACATTTCAATTAAAGCAACAAGTTATTGTAAAATTATTAATTATGTATGTCATTTGAAATTTTATAATCAGAAACCTTCGTCTTTCAAAAAGTCATCAACCGAGTAATAACATTTGTCTAATAATAACGCTAACAATTTCTTTTTAAAAATTTGAATTGTTGCATTTTTTATATAATTAGGCAATTTATTGTATATAATGGGATACAGTATAAACTTTTCTTGAGTAACGCTGTTTTATAAGATTCAACATGAAGAAGGTTTTTGTATTGATTTCTTACTGTTCCTTTCCTAGTTTCGGCTACTGCAGGAAAATATTTTTTGTTAACTTTAACAAAGAGGGCAGTTTCCAGAATATACAACGATGGGAATGTTAGTATTTTCAGGGACTTAAACATAGGTTCACAACTCTCTGTGGGCTTTATTCCAATCTATTCCGATCATCAAAATACTCCAGGTGGGAGGTTAGCTGCTCTGTGGGTCCACCCTTCCAAATGTTATCACCAGAAATCACACTACAAGACGAAGCCGATTGGCGACGCGCGTCTGTTCTAACCTAACCACGTCTAAGTTCAATTAAAGTCTATTCAACCTTGAAATCGCGCAACCGAAATCCAGGTGGTCGCATGAGGTACCTTTTCTTCGGATAACCCCGTTCAACTTTCCCGAAGGGCTTTTGTTGATTCACCGGACTTTTTGGGTGTTCGAGTACAGTCCATCTCTTCAAGTACTTGATTGCTAATCTGTTGCCATACAGCTAATGATATTGGGCATTGGACTGATCCAATTTGCATGAAAGACATTTATTGGTTCACCGGATTTTTTCGGTGAGCCGTCCGCAGACGGTCGTACTATGACAACTGGTGTCATTTTTACTTGTGGACTTAACCCACCACCGCAATCTCGCCATCGCTACTCCTGTAAGCCAGTATCGATAAGGGCGCATGAAGAGACTCGGGATTTGAACCCGGCCAAGTCCCGGGACACCTAAACTGTCTTGGATCCCGCATGAATTTAGTCAGAAAAATAATAGGAGGAGTTGGAAAGTTACATTGTCCATTTCCCTCCAGGCAAAACGGGAGACAGCATTGAGAAAAAAGAGGGGTTTATAATTGCCTCATAAAAATGGACTCAGCACCAAGGGTAATGTAATCTAAGGGGAGACCTATCAGAGCTGATTCCTTGTTACAAACGTGAAAGAGAACAACTGGGGTCATACCATAATTGCTATAAGCAGTATTGTTGGAGCTGCAGAGAGAACGTTGACGGACCACTCTAAATTTAGAAAATCGGGCTGTTAATGAACCTATTCTCCAGAATTTGTATTTATACTAATATCACCGCAAACTTCGTAAGCGCGATTCAGGACAATGACGTTACATTCTTACCCTGTTCATGCTAAGACTCCTTTGATGAGCTTGCAGCGGCGCGCTGTACTTGAGGTCTAGAACTCTCTGGTCATCCATGCTCTGGAAACCTTCACTCTTCAAGGGTTCTGTTTTGATTGTGACGTTCCGGAGGGTGTCGATGGAATCCCTTGATGATTGTAGGTCTAAGGAGCTGCTGTTTTCATCTGGGGATTAAAATTAAATTAATAAGTAGGTCACTAGGTCTACGTGCTAACTTGCGAAAGGATTCTGAGGAAACATATTCTGGAATAGTAAGTGTGTACCCTACCAATGCAACTATACTAGACAAGCTTACTAACTAAGGGGTTTTCCCCCCAATTATAGGGGGTAAATAAGTGGGACGAATCTCGAACGTTTGTGATGTGACATCCCACATAGACAACTGAACATGAATTAATTGACTATTCTGTATAGCAAGATAAATAGCAATAAAAACATTTGTCTAGGAAAAAAATCACGATGTTGCTATGAGGCATATTTCTTTTTTGCACGGATATATATTTTTTTCAATACAGATACCATTATTTAATCCTATATCCTACTAATATTATAAACGCGAAAGTTTCTATGTATGGATGTTTATTACTCTTTCACGCAAAAACTACTGGACGAAATTGGATGAAATTTATCACATAGATAGATTATGGTCTAGATTAACACATAGGCTACTTTAGGCGGAAGCTAGTTTTAATAATATTTTTTAGGGGGTATTCTAGTAATTGTGGTAATTTTAGGGGATTTTAATTAAGATTTAATGATAAATATTGTTAGGAATTCGTAACATTGATACTAGACATGTATAATATTCAAAATATCATTCTACACTGTCTAGCCGTTTTGGCGTAAAGAGCACAACTTTTTCATTAAAATATTCATGTATGAGACAGAATTTTGTTCACTAATTTGTAATTACAAACAAAAACCATTCTCCTATACGCAATCAAGTAAATCCTTTGTAACGAACACTCAATGGTACCAAGGTCAAGTATAACGCATACCAAAATTTCATCTGTTTAGAGTGAAAATATAAGACAGACAGACTTTCATAGTTATAATATTCTGCGGAAAACCCGTAATTTTACAGACAGCCAGTATCGACAGCGCAGCAGCGCGCGTATAGAGGTTTGGTTTTAAGGATGCATGCTCACCGTTATTGGCACTGGTGTCGATAACCATTTCGGAGTCGGAGAGCTCGCCCTCCCAAGACATCGGCCGCTCCCTCTCGTTGGACATGTCGCAGTGCGCCCCGCTAGACGATCGCTTCTTTTTGTTACGCATGTTGACCTGAATGAAAAATTTACATTACAGCACAATATTCAAGCTGTGGAGCAGCGGTACGGACCTCGTCTTAGAAATATAAGGTCTCGGGTTCGATTCCCAGTCGTGCACACACATCTTTGTGAGAAATGTTTCATCTCCGCTGCTCAAAACCGGTGAAGGAAAACATCGTGAGAAAACCAGCATGTCTAAGAACTAATCTTTCGAGTAAGTACATTTAAATGTCATCCACCAACGCGCCAAGGCATGAGTGGATTAATGCCTAAACTCTCTCGACTCGTAAGATAGTTGAGTTGGGCAGGCGCCCCGGCAAGACACATCTCATTCAGTTGCAAGCGGGTTTTGCATTCACATGCGTGCGATGTCTGGTGACACCATGCAGAGAGGGTGGGTCGGAATTGTTGCTCCTTTAAGGTTTCTAACCATATGGAGGCTCATTCTACTGCCACCTTGTCACCGATAATCATTAGTTATCACGAGTGAATCGGTATACTGGGCTGGCGTGTTCCGTCGTAGACTACATCATTGCTTAACATCAGGCAAGTTGTAGTCAAGCGCCAGCCTATCTATCTGTATATATAAAAATGAAACCCGTTTTCCGTTGTCACGACATCACGCGTGAACGGCTGGACCGATTTCGTTAATTCTTTTTTTAAAATATTCCCCTAAGTACAAGGATGGTTCTTACGCAGAGAAAAATAAAAAAAGAGAAAATTTAGAAAGCGAAGAAGTGCCGAAAACCGGGTTAGATACCTATTATTTATTATTGGTTATATTCGATAGGTCTGACACCCGGTAGATGGCATTGCTTTACAGGGCAGAACGACGTCAGCCGGGTCCGCTAGTAGAAGAATAAAAAAAGACATGTGTAGATGTTTAGACAGCTTTGGGAGAGCCCTATGTCTAACAGTGGACTGCTAATAGGCCGTAAATGATGATTAAACGGGATAAACTACATACCTCGTATTGGTGTTGTGTGAAGTCGATTTTGGAGATTTCCGCATCAGTAGAGTCTTCATCATGAGACACTGAAGACACGCTGATGCGCACTCCACTTGAACTATACGAGAATTGACCTAGAATACAAACAGAATAGATACAATTTACAAAATATTTACTATAGTAGCCCTAGTAATAAAATAAAATAAAAAATAAATATTCCAGGACATTAACACACACGATCATCTCATCCCAAGCTAAGCAGAGCTTGTGTTATGGAAACCAGATAACTGGTATATATTATACATATAATACTTTATACATGTAAATATATACTTAAAATATTTACACCCAGACTCGACACAAACACAAATGTTCATCACACTAATGTTTGTCTCGGGTGGGAATCGAAGACACGACCTGCGGCGTGAAAAGCAAGTATCTTACTAAGCACGCCACCAGCCCGTCAAACGTAATACGTCAGTAATACATAGTACTTATATCATCAGGCATCTGTTAAGCCAATTGTACAAGCTCTGTTTAGTTAGGGGTAGGGCCGTGTGTGTGTTCCAGCCAGCAGCTAAACGCCTTTTTCTTCAATGTTATATAAAGAAAGAAAGAAAGAAAAACATTTATTTGACAAAGACAGAACACACAAAATGAAATGATAAAAAAAAACACATAGAAAGAGAAGGATAAAAAAATCTATAAAAGAAGAAAAAAAAAAGCAAAGTGTGACCCATCAGTGTCAAACATGGACATTGCTCAGTAAACGCTGTGCGTGCCTACTAGAGGCGACCCACAACACTGATTTTCAGCAATGTCCATATTGTCATTTAAGAAATTGTAATCGTCAAAGTTATGGGTATCGGGGAAGACAGTTAATTTTGTTTGATTGGTTCGTTCTAGTTCTTGTCCTTGAGTGAAGCAAGAGTGCCTAGCTTTGCTCGATGGTTCTAGCATAGTACCTGTATTTCGAATGTCACCATTCTTTATGACACATTTCCCCAACATTTTGTCTACAAGACCAATCTACGAGTAGCTGTGGCGCAGCGGTATCTATGGTTCTACTTTAAAATATATGTCGCGGGTTCAATCGCCCCCAGTCGTGCCAAAAATCTGGTACGCCGCACATCGCCATTGTTTGTGGTTTAAGCCTAAATTCCAGATTCCCACCCAAGACAGACTGGTGTGCCTGGCTTGGGATCAGATAGCTCTAAATAATTTTACTACCTATAGTCGAGACAAGACCCGTGACCAGCAATGTGACAGGGGTTGTAACTACCTGTACCTGTACCTATTACAAGAAACACTAGTGTTGTATTTACAGCTACAAACTACGAAACAATTTGGACATAAATAAAGCAGGGTTCACGTCCCGTAGCCGGGGCACCGACCTCATTATCATAACATTTTATTGTAATTTACTTGTGTTGTGATTGTGAATCGCATTATACGCTTGACTTTCATGATATTATCTGTAGTTTCAAGAGAAAGTATCATAACATTCACAATATAACCTTGGACTAAATATGTGTAAATATAATAATAAGACAATTTAAAATGAGATAGGTACAACACTAAATTAAATAACTCCCATGCTCGAAGCTCCCGATGTAGGCTTTTTTAACTAAGAACCATCTCTAGCTTTAAAATTAAAAAGGGCATCAATATCGGTCCATCCTTTTAGACGCTCGGTGACAAAGACACTACTTTTTTAGAAGAAAGATAAAAAGAAGGTAAAAAATAGAGTAACTCAGAGAGAATCATGATGAATTCTTACCGTTACTGGTCTCTGGTACTCCCGACATGCTGATAGTGGTGACAGAAACGTGTCCCCCCTCCACCTTTACCGCATCTCCTTCACTGGTCATCGCGGCACTCATCACCCCCTTACATCACCACTTAAACTATCGATACTTTTGTCCGAATACACTTCACTACACTATTAGCACCATCCACTATGTATAGTCTATGGTTTTTAAAAAAATACTGTTCGAAAAATTTTCAAAAACTAGTTGGTCTTTTCTCTTACGGCATAGTGTCTACAAAGATAGATGTAAAAGTTTTATCATCTTGCGTCGCCGCTTAATTTTAAGGCAACATTTTGATTCAGTCTTGCTATTTCTGTGTTGCTTTTGCATGTTTCCTTTGCTGGATAATGCTTTGTATACCAAAGAACTTGCTTGAGCGCCGAGTTTTGTTGATGAAAATTGTGTTCACAGGATATAATCATCATCTTGGGTAACCTGAAAATAAAGAAGGACATTAGTTACTTCATAAATAATTCGTTTAAATAAAGATATAAAAGAGTTTACATATCAAATAACCAACCTACTAACACAGCTAAGTTCATAATAATAAAAAAAGTAGTCGATAAAAAAGTGAGAAAAAAGTTGACACTTAATTTAATTTTGAAATTTGAATTAAAGTATCAGTTGTCAGGCGTTCGAAACAGTGTTTGTGTACACGTATGAGACGTGGACGCGACGCACGGCCTTGCAAACGTACCCAGTGTTGCGATAGCGCACGTTTAGTATCGATAAACCGCTCGACCCTTCGTGTCATTGGCATTCTGTTTACGAGGCGAGGGCAAAGCTCGGTCACGATGGCGACAAATGGAGCTTCAACCCATTTATTGAATGAATGATTTGTTTCCCCTATATTTACTGTACATTATTTTGCGATTGTTAAATATTTTCTAACAAATTGCTCGATATTTTTACTATACTGAAAAACGAATCACTAAAGATTTCACTGGGTGAAAGTGATAGGGGTTAACGAGCTCCACTTGATAACGGTAAGTTTAGGAGTCTTTTTATTTAAGAATTCTAATAAACCATATGAAGTTCTGATTAGCCGTATAATTATCGATAAATCCAATCACTAGTACAATTCAAAGAAGTGAGTGGGGGAGGGGCGACGTACGGCCTTCACAGAGCCGGTTGTAGCGACTAGCAACCGGCCGGCCGCGAGCATTTCGCCTTTCGCGCAGGACTGGTCTGCGCCGCTCCCAATACGAACCGACTGACTGCGGCAACCACGCTCACTAATGATGAGTGTATTATGTACAAACTTGAGTAATTAAATATGAAACCTATTGCCGTAAATGTACAGTACTGTATGACTCACTATTTACAGTTGAAACGAAAGTCAATACCGTACAATACTTAGTGCACTTTAGGCTTCATAAATCATTCTTACCGAAGCTGTGTCGCAACTTTTACTCGGTACAAACATATCGAGCTCGGATAGGATAGATATTACTCACTGTCTGGCAGGCCAATTAGCGTTCAATAAAGTCCCTTGCCCCCAGACATTTCTCAGTTATCGGTATCAGACAGAAATGCAGTTGCCTTGGCAACGCAATTAACTGCCAATTACACAATGTAACTTGTCTAGATTGCACCATTAGCAGTGTTTAGTAACAGTAACTGTCATACAACTTTATTAATATATTCAAGCGAGGCCATTAGTCAACTTAAATTGCTAAAATCTACCTACAATATAGACATTGATCAATGCTTTACTATAAAACTATAGACAAAGAAAATTTGTACACCTACGTTAAAAATCATCAATAATCCTAATCTTTGACGTTTGACGTACATCTTGTTCTAAAATTAAATTCAGTTGCGATCGAAAACGTTCTATCTCTTTCACATGATTAATAAATTGTGTTTCAGAAAGAGACAAATATAAATTTATATCCTAATAAAATGAGTTCATCCGCACGCAAGATGGCGTCACCGTGGCCTAGACAAGGCCGAGCAATCATTGTACGATACACCAGACAAATGCGTTGTCTGTCATTATTGTAGATTTATCTTTTAAGTTAGCGGTTTTTTGCTCCGGTATGGCTTTGTATAAACTTTTTAGGTATCTATTAACAAAGCAGAATGAGCTAGATAATAATAATAATAATAATAATAATAATATAATAATAATAATCACTTTATTACAAACAAGGTCCATACAAAATTTAAATCTAAAATATTATCTTATAGGTATAGCTGTTGATTGCCTATACTAGGTTATGTTAACCTGTGCTACAGGCGGTAGTAGAACGGTAATATTTATTATGATTAGTCATTTATACTACGAAATAATTTATAAAATAAACAAACAAATAAACTAAAATAATACATAGCTTATTTGAGTAAATTAAAAAGATTAAAATAAACATGATGTTTTACGGTTTTCTGTCATTTTAAAAAGTAACAAATTCTAACAAACATAACTAATTCAGACCGAAATCGCTACAAATAATGTCAGTAGATGCACTTTACTTTTTGCATGGCTAAGGTATCGTACACTTAGCGGACATAATGATAATACTTTGACAGATTAATATATCCCCCCCCCCTTTTTTTTCGCAAAACTTACGCGTTGCCTAACTCACCTGTTATAATTATGTCAGTAACAATTGAAAAAAATCTTCATGCACTTAATAAGTTATTATTACTTCGTATGTGTTCGCAAAATAATTGATGTCCTTGCTTTGTTGTAAGTTATCGATAGCGCCAGGCGAGACGAGGCGTCGACCGATAATTATCTTAAGGTCACAACACTATCAGTGACGTTAACAACAAGATAATGCGGATAGGAGTGGATTCAATCAGGTGGCATTTATTTAATCACTTATCATGTTAATCTAGGTGCTGAAAATAATTGTTATCCAGTCCAAAACTTGGTATTTCTACATCAATCAAGCTCAATCGAAATGCAACATTTCGCAAAATAGCCATAGATTACTTATTAACATGTTTTATTCGCCAATTGAACCTATTTAAAAATACTGCTCTCCTAAACATTGGAGTAACTTCTTCCTAAAAGCCTTGTAATTAGTAATTCAACCACAAAAGACAATTGCGATTAAATTTCGGTTATAATATAACAATCACAACAGAAATTAAGGTATCGTTTGTAATACTATAGCTATAACAATAAAACATCATGATTGTGTTTAAAAGTTTTGGCGTCCACGTGATACAGCAAATTAGCGTTTTATGTACCGTTGAGGAAAATTCTAAGCGTTAATTTCCTACATCCTTGACCCCGATGGCAGAGGTCGTCTATCCCCAGTGCGACGCACCCTACGCCTACGCTCACTGAAATAGAAAAGGTTATTACCCCGCTCTATTATGGACAAAGACTACACCTGGCGTTACATATTTCTAAAAAAGGGATTACTTAAGTATAAATAAATATAAATTACATAGCAACAAAGACAACCGACGATTCGATGTTTAAAAAATTTGTATATTTTAAATAAAGATAATGCTTTTATCGATAATTTTACTATTTATTCCCACCTCTTTTTGGGTCATAATTTTTGTCATGTTTATGGTTATATTAAAATGCATTATATTTAAAAAAAAAATTAGAATTCTTCTTTATTTATTAGTTTGTTTATTAATTATATTTTTTTAATTGCTTTTCATGTAGATTGTCACGAGTCACGATCAAAGAATGGATTGAAACAAAATTAAATACAGCTAAAAATAATAATTATTTGATGCTATTTAGCCTAAACTACCTAACACGAGTTAGTTCCGTTGTGTAGTGGTAAAACATTGTTTCCCTATCCATTATTCATAATGAGGTAAATACTGTCTAGACTTGTCGTGACTTAGCGAAGAAAGTATGTAAGGTTAATGTCTCATCTCACGGTGTGGCAATGGCCTTCCTGACGCCATGCCAACAAGTGTCGGCAAATCGGAAATACGATGTAGGTACATACAGTCATAGAACATTATCAAACGAAGTGGACAGCGATTTTTCTTCATTGCATCTTATCAAGGGCTGGTAGACCCTGAGTACTTCGATCCAGTGGGATCCTCTGTGCTTTATTATGCTATAAATGCACTCGTCGTCTTCATTATTACAGCCTGAGTTAGCCATTAGTCCCGTCAGATATCACGTAATGTCTTACCGTCAAAAATAGGGCAAGCTTGCGAGAAAATAATTTTTAAGTGTGGTGGGTACCTAGCCCAAAATAAAATAATGAAGCAAATGAAAATCAACGCACACTAAAAATATTTCATTCATACATTCATGCATCATTCATTCGACCCACTCAGGGATTAACTACTTATTCAGCTTTGGACTATAGAAAACTACGGCTTCAGAACTGTTCATACTATAAAATTGTCCATGTTTCTTCTTAGAAATGAAATAAATTTGATCCAAAATGCGTAAGTTTACGAGGTTTTCACTCCAAGGCGTCGAAATGTCGCGTGCGTAAAAATTCATTCATTCACTCATTATCATCTTCACAAACTCCTCGTTCATTCTAAGTAGATACCTATAGGCCGACGCGAGTTAAACGGTCGGCCTATAGGTAGGCCGACCGTGATCATGATTCAAGCGATATGGATATTTGACGGGCAGGTAGCGTGGTCGGTAAGATACTTGCTTTTCACGCCGCAGGTCGTGGGTTCGATTCCCACCCGAGACAAACATTAGTGATGAACATTTGTGTTTGTGTCGAGTCTGGGTGTCAATATCTATTATAAGTATATATTTACAAAAGAAAAGTATTATATGTATAGTATATACCAGTTATCTGGTTTCCATAACACAAGCTCTGCTTAGCTTGGGACCAGATGACCGTGTGTGTTGATGTCCCAGAATATTATTTATTATTTATTTATTTATATTAGTGACGAATAGTCTTACATTACTTTTATCTGTGGTTAATTAGTTCTTTATGAGATTTAATTAATGTTATATGACTTTTACCTCAGATGGCGATACGGGAGTTAAACAGTCGGCCTATAGCATGCTATATTTGCTAGAAATATTAGCAAGCTATGAAGCCAACTCACGATCACGACACAACACGTTCATCTTTTAGCGACAGTCTACCAATAAGGCCAAGGCCGAACTCCGTCGCCGCAAATATTCTGTGGGACCAGCCGACCTTGGCTCACGATCACTACACAGAACTAGCTACCTACTTAAACTAAATATACAACACACTATCAAACACCGTAACTATATCCTTATAGCAGTGAATTCCTTGAAGCTTGAAGAGTTTCATATGCTACTCTTGAATATTGATCTTACTTTAAAACTACAAAACGAAAATAAGTGCTTTTCGAGACTATAATAATAATCATATTATTTAATAAAGAAGAAAAAGAGTATATGTAAATGTATAGTACACAGTATCTATATAACAGTATCTGGTTTCCATTACACAAGATCTGCTTAGCTTGGGATCAGATGACTGTGTGTGTTAATGTTCCAATCTTTATTCTTCGATTTTTAATGAGGTAATTTAAAGAGTAAGTCATAATAATTGTTTGTCGGACATCTACTGGGTGGTTTGTCTCCTTAGAACAGTTTTTCTGCAAAAAGGGGACGTGTGAAGTGTTCAACAGCTGTTTCTTATATGTTGCAATTTACAACAGATAGATAGAAAACGGGAAGTGATTTGGATGGCTATTAAATTTTAATATAAGTAGTTAAGTGGGTACTAGTATAGTATTATATTATCTGTGGTGGGTACAGATGATGGGGCCTCTACCACAGTCGCCTCGTCGAGGCGCCTCAAGACATAATAAAGACATTAACAAAATGTATCTAACAACAAAAACATTCGTACTACTGTCGTGACACATTAAATGATTCATGATTATATTTTGGCTACACTAGCCGTTAGAACTCGCCTTGCTTCATGTGTACTACCCGTCGTATCGTATAATAGGATAATAAGCATCTGGCTTCCCCGGACCAGAACAACAGAAACAGAACAAACGTTGCTGATTCGTAAAACTTATTAAAACGCATCTAACTACCACGGTGGTCTAGTGGTTAGCGTGTTCGCTTAGTAACCGCAGGGTCCCGGGTCCGATTTCTGGGTCAAACAAAGGGACTTTTCTAATATACTTAAAGATTTTTAGATGCATCTGCTTCAAAATGGAGTAGCAAGATTCCTACCGAAGTAACATACATTGCATGCACACGATGACTGGCTTCTGAGGGACTCTTAGAGGCACAAAAGACCAGCAGGGTGGAAGTGCTCTGGATCTACCAGCCTCATTAATAATATTGTGGAACATTAACACCCTATCTGACCCCAAACTAAGCAGAGCTTGTACTATGGAAACCAGAAAACTGATAAAATACTACATAATTATAATACTTTCTTTTGGAAATACATACAAACTTAAATATGTAGCAGCGCGTAACCTATAAACGTGGCAAGGTGTTGCCTAAAGAGACGGTTAGGTGTCACTTCAGTCACTTGTGATAGCATAAGACCTGTCAGTTGTCAAACTTACAAGACGTCAACGTCACTCAGGTTGCTTGTCTGTGATACACATTGTTACATCAGGGGACAATGAGTAATCTCTACTTGGGCTGTGAGACAGTGTCTGTGAAGTCGGTTGGGTGAGCACGTGGTGTGTACAATACGAATTTGTCCGCACAAAAAAGAAATTTATTTCCATCCAAACATTTCGTGAGTATTTGTGATAAGGGAGGTGCTGTAATCATTGGCAGAGATATTATTTAGCTTTCTGAGGTGTTACATTGTGTATCGAGATGCGGTAATGATGTGTATCTAGTGATCGCGGCCCTATGAGCTCGCCGAGATATAGATAAATGCACCCGGAGTTAAAACAAACAGATATGTTCATTAAACAAATGTCTATCTAGGATGGGAATCGTAAAGCAAGTATCTTTCCGACCACTCCACTGGCCCGTCTGATAGTTAGCGCTCACGCCTGAATTCCCTGAAGGTGTACGCAGACAGGAATATCACTCACATGTTTTTTCGTTACTAAGATAAGTTATATTGCATGCAAGTTGGTTTAAGCATGTAAAAACATTCGTAAACTAAGCGACCATAGAAGCAAACATCTATCAAGAATATTATTAATAAAAAACAACCCGTTAGTTTCCTTTCAAGCATAATTTAGCTAGATCAAGCCAGTTCAGTTTAAGTTTTGCTAAATATTTTAGTTCTAGTTCTACCGTTATTATATTGATTTAGCATTTTAATCGACAACTCGTTTTCGTTTCAACATTTTCATGAGATAAATTAGTCGGTTTGTACGAAACCCTCGGTGCGCGAGTCCGACTCGCACTGGTGGACCGGTTTTTTCACTAGCTTCAGGAAGGATAATCTATATGAATCCCTATTTCCCTTGGTCACGCCATCACGCGTGAACAGCTGGACTGATTTCGCTAATTAGTTTTTTTAGAATATTCCTTGAAGTACGAGGATGGTTCTCACGCAGAGAAAAATTTAAAAAGATAACAATCTACTCCGAAACGGCTTGACCGATTTTTATGGAATCTTTTAACTATATTCGATAGGTCTGAGAGTCGGTCGTAATTTATTCTCCACTAGTAATTCATATTTGTGGTTTTGATCCAATGCCATGCAATAGTTTTTGCGTAATATTGTCACAAACATCCAATTTCGTCACAAACTTTCGCATTTATTTATTCAGTAAGGAATTTCATTGGGATCTTTCCATCATAACAGCCAGTAATATTTTTAAATGTATGCAACCTTCAACTTTCTCCGTGGCGCAGCGGTTCCCACGTAGACGCGGCAGTTCATGAGACATCCTTGCAGGTTTCGCAAGCTCACCTCGATACGGAATGTTTCTGAGAAATCATTAGCCATTGTGACTCACTGGATTCCGTCTGGATCTGGTTGGGCTTGTGCCTATTATGATTTTGAGTCACCACAAACCGTTTTTTACTTGATTATTACCGAAAAAGGATTTGTTTTAAACATTATGTTATTTATTAGACAATTGTGATTAAAACGTTTTGTACCCCATTGTACATTTATTTATTCATTTGATCTTACAAGTTAACAGATGTAATAACATCCAAATCGCTTACAAGATTAGTTAATTACACATATTATAAGAATAAAATTGACTTTTTGCTTAATATTACACCTGTGCGTCACATTTTAAAATAGTCATATTAAATTGATTGTAGTAACAATAACATCATTATAATCGGCCTATAACAATCCACCGCTGGATATAGCTCAACTTATGAGTTGAGAGTTGGTTGGTGGATATCACATGCCGGTTACTTCTCTATGTTTTTCTTTACCGATACTCAGCAGCGAAGATGTAACAATTCACAAAAAGATGTATGGGCATGACCGAGAATCGAACCCGCTACCTTATATTTCTAAGGCGAGGCCAGTACCGCTGCGCCGCCGCTGCTCATACATAGCATACATTCACTTCACTTCGCCCCGTTTTAACGTCCCACCGCTGGGCACGGCTCTTCCCCCAACTATCTCACGAGTAGAGAGTTTAGGCAGGCCTAGTGCGATAGTTTAGTTCCTATTTAGTTAAAAGATCTTTACTATTTCTAGTTTTGTAGTATGAATTTCTTTGTCCACACCATAGAGTAATTTAAGCGTGAGTCATGGATTTACTGTTCCAATACGCGTTAATTCTACATTCTTTTTATAAGCTCTACACTGACGCGTCAGTGTACCAATCCAAATGTTCATCGTTGCATGAGACATGAGATAGCAATTTCCGGAGCTAGTTTTAAATTTTGTTTTTTTATCTCCCTCAATTAAAGACAAAATTCACCAAACCCTAACCACGTTTAACAACTAAACGGTCGAATTTCTACAACAAAATTAACGGTTAACTAGTTTAAGAAATAAGTTTGGGTATATAGATTTAATTTGCACCGGAAAACTGGCGGAGTCAGTGACGGTTAAACCGGTCCGGCTAGACGCGGATTGAAGGATATTTTTTTACGTTCACAATAATATATTTGGCCTTTCGACTACTGAAAGGTGCTTGAGAGACAGGTGAACTATTACGCAAGTTGTTTAGTCGTCTGGTTTCATTAATACAAGTACATTTAAAGTTTTGATTCAAGTTGCATTAAGAGGATATATTCGCAAATGTTACCAATGAAACTGATACCGAAAACAGGGCCTCTAGACAACAAGCAGAAATATTTAAAAAATCAAAAACCCGACTGCGTCAACATCTGCCAACTTAATTGTATGTAGAACTCATTTGGCGCGAAAAATCCTATTTTTTTTTTAATACATTCATGTAGGTACCCAGTGTCACTCTCACGACTAGACGAGTCTGATGATACCTCTAGCTCAGATGCGATAAGCTGTTTAGGCTCTAGAGGGTGCCAAACAAATATACGTACAGTCGAAATAGTTATTATTATTTTAATGTAGTTTTCTTTCACATGTTTTACATCTTCATTGTGTGTTGTTAGTGATTGTAATGTGTTGTTTAATATAATTTAATTTTTAATTTTTTTGAATGTAATGTAATGGTTAATTTTATTTATTTATTTTTAGTTTTTTAAGTACAATATTCAGACACAATGTATTAATTGTTTATGAATAAATAAATTGAAATTGAATTGAAAAACATAACCCTCCTTCTAGCGCCAGTCGGGTAAAAACAACAAACAAATAAATAACAAAAAATCCAAATGAAGAAAATGTATGGTATTGACGATAGTCACGTGACAGCGTTGGCGCAGCGGTACGGGCCTCGCCTTAGAAATATATGGTCGCGCGTTCGATTCTCAATCATACCCACACATCTTTGATTGAACTGTTACATCGCCGCTGTTCAATATCTGTGAAGGAAAACATCGTAAGGAAACCGACATGTCTAAGAACTAATCGTTCGAGGACATGTGACATCCACCAACCCGCATTTGGCCAGCGTGTGTGGTTTAAGGTCTATACTCTCTCAACTCATAAAATAGTTGAGAAAAGACCCGTGCCCAGCAGTGGGGCACTAAAATGGGTTGAAGTGTAGTCACGTGACATTCCAAAGGTGAATGTCAGTTCTATACATTTTGTTATTTTCGATCTTTTACTATCGCTTCGCTAAGTAATTTGACCATGGAAGAAAGAAACAAACCTAAACATAGACGGCGAAAAGTGAAATATTCTCCTCTGCCTATACCTTCGGGTAAAACAGGTGCGATGCAATCATTCCAGCATTTTTGCTGTCAAGGAGCAACAAACATGATTGTATAACTTCTTCACAAACTCGCAATAATGCGTATTACGTGAATACTTACTTACACCCAACAACCGTTATTACAAGAATCTTAATACCATAAGCAAGTAGTATTACAGTGAAATGTCAACCGCTACGGAATGTTGGTGCGGCGACCCATTTACCTCCCGCCCTCCCCCTCTAGCCCTCAGTGGTGGGTGGGTACCGGTCCTGCGTGCCCTCAATGCTGTGATTCCGCGTTGCGAAACCCGTGTGAAGTCGCTTGAAGTTTAACTTTACAGAAGACGAGGTTAAAACATTTACGCGAGTTTAATAAAATTACAAGTAAAGTTTTGAGTAATATATTATACTAATAATAATATAGTGGGATATTAACACACACGGTCATCTGATCCCAAACTAAGCAGAGCTTGTACTATGGAAACCAGATAACTGTTAGTTTAAACTTTTGTAAATATAATTCACCCAAACTCAAGACAAACACACATGTTCATCACACAAATGTGGGAATCGAAACCACGACCTGCGGCGTAAAAAGCAAGCATCTTACCGACCACGCTACCGGGCCTTCTGTTAATTAGCGCCTGTATCACCTCAAGGTGTAGGCAGAGATTAATGTCACTCACATTTTGACGTATACGTTGAGATCCCCATATTGTGATAGACGAGCCTATTGGCATCGGTCACAAATCGTAATTCTTAACTTTGTGCTGTATTACTACGATTTTTTGTTCGACCCGAGATCTCACGAACATGACTACCACTAGAACATAATAGTAGTTGTTAGGTGGAGAAACATGAGCAGTGGTGGCGCAGCGGTACGGGCCTCGCCTAGGAAAAATAAGGTCACGGGTTCGAATCCTGGTCGTGCCCACATCTTTTTGTGTGAATTGTTTCATCTCCGCTGCTCAATATCGGTGAAGGAAAACATCGTGAGGAAACCGGCATGTCTAAGAACTAATCCTTCGAGGACATGTGACATCCACCAACCTGCATTTGGCCAACGTGTGTGGATTAAGGCCTACACTCTCTCAACTCATAAGATAGTTGAGAGAAGACCTGTACCCAGCAGTGGGACACTAAAAAAGAGTTGAAGCTAGGTAGAGAAACTGTTCTGCAAAGTGGCTGACAAGAGATGGAGGAGAGTAGGATCATGTTCCGTGGAGTGCTTTTGGAGAGGCAGTTACAGCAGTGGACGAAAATAGTCTGTGATTGATTGATATTATTCACAAATATATCTATACCTGGCGTCACACTGTGGGTATGTGGAGATTGCTGAAAATAAATTATGTGAGTAGCGTCTGGTAGGTACACACGGCTACAGTATAAGCTGAACTTTCGTTGTACGGAATTCCTATACAATGCGAGATCAGTTTATACTGGAAATGTATAGCTTGATATGTAGCCGGGTGGGTGTAGTCACAGCGTTTACTGAGCAATGTCCATGTTTGACACTGATTGTTTACACTGTACACAAGAGGAAAATCTCAACCGAAACCCTGCGCCGAGTTTTCTGCGGAATAAAGAAGAATTTAGGTATGGTTTCCAGTGGCGTTTTTAAAACCAACCTTCATTATTGTGTGCCAAACATTTGTTTCTACTGCCTACTCTACTTATTACACCGCACCGCAGCCACCAGACGGCAGATTAATTCTACTTATAAAGAGCCAAAAAAGAAAATTAATTAATATTCTGTTGTGTTAGAGTAGCTTAGTCCCAAACAGTCGTAGCTTTAAGCAAACAGTTTTATCCGTTTAATTGTCCGAAATTCAATAATAAGATTCAGTATTATATT
The DNA here is from genome assembly GCA_936450015.1 of Meganola albula. Classification (NCBI taxonomy): domain Eukaryota; kingdom Metazoa; phylum Arthropoda; class Insecta; order Lepidoptera; family Nolidae; genus Meganola; species Meganola albula. The sequence goes on along the minus strand of OW388145.1, from coordinate 13,071,015 downwards.
ATTTGTGGCTGTATTATCTGTGTGGTCTTTAAATATTTTTATTGACAGATAAATTATTGAGTTTTTTTTTCCACAACCTTAGCATACGTGAGATGAAAACTTCGCCGAGAGCGCAAAGGTAAAATATCTAGAAAACTTTTTGCCGAACAACCACTATGTTACAAATACGTCACGTAAATCGCCAATCTAGTGGTCGTGATTAACACCACTTTATCTAGGGGCCCAGTTAATCTTGCTCGTCTTTAATAAGGTTGTTCAAAAGAATGTGATCAATTCTGAATATAACAAGAAGGTACATACATATCTGACAAAAAGTAACGGGCTAAGTTATGCTAAGAATGTCCATTCTCCCCGATTGTATCTTAAATTTTATCTTGCTGCGGTATCCACAAGGTTACTGCTGTCAACATAACGAGTTCAAAATTATTTTAAGCCTAAGTTCTCTAATACAATCTTTTGTTTGTTTTCTAATCTATTGTTTATCTCAACCTGGACCGAAAAGGCTTTACTATACTTGAAACCAGACATTCTTCATGTCATTACTAATGACTATGTAGAATCAAATATCGGTAAGTATGAAAATAAAATAAAAAAACAATTTTTTTTTTTTTTTTTTTGCAAAATTTTTCGTCGCGCAACTCTAATACCTGATACTCTAAACTCTCTTCAACCTACTTAAAAATGTAGTAAATCAAAGACAAGTGGCGGTCTCTTAAAAAGTTAGAGTTGTCTAAGAAAATAAATGAAAAAAAAAAAAAATCTTTTTTAAGGTGATTTATTAAAAATGAAACGTCACAATACTCTCAAATAACGAAGAATTTAAGGTATAATATACCCTTTCCGATTCATTTATATACTAACTACAAAATATGTAGCGGAAAAGTAACCTAAATGACAGAAAGTTCTAGATCACAGACTTTTGTTGTATACATCTTCGACCCGGAGCCTCGTCTCGTGTGTTTCTATCGATCGGTACAAAGAAGTAGGACAAAAACCACATGGTCCACATGATTCATTCACCTAAGCATTCTTTTTTCCACTTCTGTCACCGATCTGTCATCTTCTTTCAGATTACAGCGTTATCATTCAGTTATTACCATGCCAACATAAAAAGTCTATAGTACCAAGCTAATATTATAAGCTAGTATAATATACTAGCTTAAATGGGTTAGCATATTATGCTAACCGGCGGACGGACACGGACGGACCGACTTTAAGGGTTCCTTATTTACTTCGAAACCAAAAAAATCACCTATTTTACCTATTTTTTTTTACGGCGTGGCGTGGTCGGTATTATGCATACTTTTCACGCCGCAGGTCATGGATTCGATTCCCACCCGAGACAAACATTTGTTTAAATATGTCTGTTTGTCTTGTGTCTGGGTGTAATTATCTATATTTAAGTATATATTTACAAAAGAAAAGTATTATATATAGTATATTGCCAGTTATCTGGTTCCCATAGTACAAGCTCTGCTTAGTTTGGGATCAGATGAACGTGTGTGTTAATGTCCCACTATATTATTATTATTATATTATTTTTATTTTAGGCCATAGGTTATCAGCATCGCCTATTAGGCATCTGAGTGATTGCAACATGTTGTGCATTTTTTACCAGAGGTTAAACAACTGATTTAGAAGTCGGTGATCTTATCCAAATAAGGACTTTATACCTACCTATCTATAATTTTAAGTTGCGCATGCATTTAATAAATTCCAAACGGATCAAGTAGCTATTTTTGTAAATAAACCAGTCTAGCTCGCAGGAATTTAAGATGGCAGACACCAAATTTATACTAATATTATTAAACTCAAGCTTGCTATTTTGTTTGTTTGGTTTAACGCGCTAATCTCAGGTACTACTGGTCCGATTTGAAAAAATCTTCCACCGTTTGATAGTCCTTTACTGAGGAAGGTTATAGACTTAGTTTCCAACCATATGAAGCCTCTTTCAACTGCCAACGTCTCAGCGAAAATCATTCGTAATCGCAAGTGAATCGGTATATGGGCAGGCGCGTTCCATCGTAGACTACATCATTGCTTAAGGCAAGTTGTAGACAAGCGCAGTGTTTAATTTATTTTAGAATAAAAAAAAACGAATTACTCAAAGTTGTTGTCGTTGAGTGGGACACTACACCTGTCGCTACAAATTGTATTAACACAAGGTCGCACACAGTAACCCGTACTTTTTAATATTATAAAAGTTTGCTTTACATGTTTAAATCGCTGAACTGATTAGGATGGGATTTGTTATAGACATTCTTTCTAAAAACATACGACATTAGGGGAAAACTCATAAAATGTCATTATACGGAGGTTCTATTGTTTGAATCCTCCAAGGATTCAAACAGTAGAACCTCCGTATGTTAGTATATTATTTTCTTTTGTTTTCGTCGGAATTATATTTTGTTAATCAGTTTTGTTTTATTAAGTTGCTTTTATTTTCCTTGCAAATCGTGCTGTTGTGTAGTTATTTTATTTTGTCGATATTCTATTTAACAATCAAACGCATAATTAAAACAGATGGCATTAAAGTCCATCGAATCTACGAAGTACCGTTTGACAGTACTAAACGTAGTACATTTAGAATTTTGTACGAAAATTGTTTATGTTATGTTAAAATAAAAATAGCTTCATAATTCAATTATTTTACAGGGAAGCTAATAAAAATAGTACGAATTACGCCTCTATAAAGCTAATTTAATAGAAAACAGTGAAACGTCAAAAGGTACTTCTTAGATTTGTTCAATTGTAGGCAAGCTAGTACCCGCTGCCTAAAAAATAAAAAAAAATACAAATTTAACAACAGTTTTTGATGTGCAAACGATAGCAAGTTATTTGTAAGTACGTGATTTGGTTTATAATACTGTTGCTATTTAAAATAACTTCTAAGAATTTGCGAGACCACCCGTACAATGGGTATTATGTTAAACAATCATACTTGTGTCGATAGTATAGGCAGAGATCAATATTATACATATCACGCGTTATTTTAAAGTTTCATACTGAAAGTAAAAGAAAAATCTATACATATAACATGTATATTCTCGTGTCGCTGTGTTTTTAACCAAACTCCTCAAAAGCAGCTTGACCAATTTGTATGCTATTTTATAACTATATTCAATAGGTCCGAGAATCAGTCTTAACCTATTTTTGGACCCGGTCGGTGGCACTGCTTTACCGGGCAGGACGACGCGACGTCTGCCGGGTCCGTTAGTATATTATATAAAAATGAACCTTAATATGATGTCAAGCCAATCGCGTAACAGGAAGAGGTACCGTAGATCTTAACAATTATTTGTGTCAAAGAAAACTATGTCACAGCACTACCGCTAAGGTCATAGTGATGTACTTGATTATCTTCATAGTTAATCACACATGACATAAATAGTTAATGCAAGTAATAAAAATTATATTGTGGCAAACTCTTTAATATGACCAAACGGAGCACCGCGCCGAGGAGGGAAATTAATGCACACACATTATAAATGAAAAGAAATAAAGCGTTAACTAAAAACTATTTTAAATGAGACTACATACTTTAGGATAACTTCTTTAAAAAAAAATCTATCTGCTCATTGGTAACGGAGTTATGCTCGAAAAAAAATATAGGAACATCCAAATTAAATCCTTTTTTAAGTCGATTAAAATTTGCTGCGCAGTTAAATGCCAATAGCCAAGTTATTGGCCGGCCGCTGTACTTGTTACACGCAAAGAATATACATAACACAAATATTATAATAATTCTAATTACCTACTACAATTTCATAAAACATTAATGTGGACGCGAGGTTACATCTACTTAATTCTCATTATGACACATCATGGCCGCTATTTACATTATCAAGGTAACATTATTTTGCTATAAAATAATTGTGAAATATGTAATAACAATTGAATTAATGACAAACATCCATTTTGGATAAGCATTGCCGGGGTTTTAGTTGACCGACTTCAAAACGAAGGAGGTTATCAATATATAGTATTGTCTTAGATTTACGCGAATATCACACATTGAAATAAAAAATAAATAAAAAAAAATAATAATAATAAAATCCGTTAAAAAGTACTTTTATTTCAATGGTTATCAATATAGTTTTTTTTTTGTTTAAAAGAGTGAAGTTTATTTTTAAAATCGTCTAATTTTTTTTACAAAAATAGTTCTAGGCCTCGCTGTTCGATTTTTAAAATTTAAACAATGTAGTAAAATTGAACTGTGTTGATACTTGGAGCCATATTATTTCGGATTTATTAAAAAATATTATTAAAATAAATGTTACGGTGGTTAATTCTAGGTTAAACTGATATTATTTCGAAATTGGATTTTGTGCTAGAGATTACTGCGTTTTAATAAATACATAAAAAATCAGAAAATGTTCAGTATGATAAAACTGAAGATATTTATAATGTTTGAATATGTCAGTAAATGCAATATTAAAACAAGCAAGTACTTAAAGCTTATAAATAAGTATAGGTACTTAATTCTGCTCACCTCACACGGCATACACACACGATAAGCACAACTCGACCTCAATGACGTCATAAAGAGCTCGCTATAACTTCCAAAGCCCGAACAAAGGCTGAGGGGCCTAGAAGTTGCTTTGCTTGGTTAACTTTGGTACTCAATGAAACACTAGTACCATAGACTATAATATTAAAGACCACCTGACGTTTGTTGAAATGTAATTAAAATTTAAAATAAACGATTTGACTTTCAACAAATTCCTTTAGAATGTTATTTAAAAACAGGTTGCATTGGTTGATTTGCTACATCTTTCTGTTTAGTTGCATTGTCTTGATATACTCACTCGCATTCTTTGGACGTCTTCAATACTCCAGGTCTATGGTAAACGTAACGCGAAGGTCTCTGCTCCCTCGGCAGACGAGCGCAGCGCTGAGTCACGCGGCCGTCGCTTCCGCCTGATAGCAAGGTCACCGGCCGACACACACACACAAACACACTCACACTATGACACGAGAAAGTCAGTGAGAGTAGGTGTATACGCATTCGATCGATCATCTAAAGCCGGAGAACTGGTAGACAACTTGAAACCAGGTTTTACCAAAGCAAATTATATTTGACACATAAAGAAGCAAAACGCGCAATTTTCAGGGACAATTTTTCTATTTTATGCCATTTTTAAATAGCATGGTTTTCAGTAGCATGTTCGCGGTTGTGTCACTTGTAGTTCCCGTGGCCCCCTGGCTCAAATGCGCGACTAACATTAGCTTGGGTGGTTTTAGTGGGTACTGGGTACCCTGCGGGTGTCCCACATACCCGCTGCCTTGCGCCCACTCAGGGCGGGAGGATCTCTAAAGTATATCCCCGGCCAAAAAATACGAATCATAAGGTTCTATCTATCTTTTGGCAGAATATTTTGCCACAAAATATTCAGCCAAAACGTTTGCTTTGTTTAATTTAATTGCTAAATAACTAAAACTTGACCTTTAGATAGAGAATCATAACAAGGTAGTGTTTCGATACGGAGTTGATAAAAATAAAAGATATTTTGTTCGCTCAATATAAATCGCATGCGTCATATATTCGCAGTTGTGATAAGTACATTTTTTCGGTTATTCGTTACATTTTAGTTCCGTTAGCTTTATCAGAATTGAAGGATCTTTATGGACTGATTAGCAGTAACTGACAGGATAAAATTAAAATAATAAGTGTACTATATGAATGTCACAAATTATAAGTACTCAGAAGCTTCGTGTAAATCTATGTAGGTATCTCTACGATTAGGCAGATTTACGTTAGTTTTTTAACCCCGTATAAGAGACGAATATGTCTGTGTACTTGTATTACAAGTTTGTTGCCACGATGCGCCACAGATGAACCGATTTAAATGCGGCTTTTTTATTCAAAAGCTAAAGTAATCGATATAGTACTTAGCTAAGTCAGAGGTTTTATATATTCTTGAATTAAGAGTTATGCATGCTTAAAATATCTAATAATAACACGTTGTGACACATAATTCGAAGTTAAAACTAGCATTGCCGTATAATGTTGAGCCTCTATAAGTTAGACAAAAATATCAACAGTGGTCAATTTGAGAAATTTAACATTATCTCATACAGAAATTTGAATAATAGATTATGAGTTTGGAGGTCTCGGGTACAATTACCAAGTCCGAAAACAAGAAATAGAGTTTTTACACAAGTTTAATGTTAAATACCCAGCACATTTAATCGCAAAATCTCATTTAAAATCGGGACACTTTCCCGTTATTATTTTCCCTATTCAACTGCGGAGATTTTGGTCAGACATTGCGTTCTAAAAGACGAACAAAGTGAAGACTTACGAACATAGTATTTTTTTATTAACTTAAATACAAGAGAATTTAGTTAATATCTCCAAAAAGCTTTAAAGTAACGTCTGTTTTGTCTGCCTTTTCACTACGGAACCTTGCGACCATTTTTATACAACGTAATATCAAAGAGTGTGAATAATGTTATACACAAAACCGGGTCGCAACTCGCAAGTAATAACTAGAATAATATATTCACCTCCGCAACTGTCTGACATCGATTATACTCGACTGCCTAACGAACTGTACTTAATATGCAACTTTTTGTTAATCTGTGAGGCCCGGTAAGCGGCACGCAGATCACGACTCGAGGCCAAGTATCAACTCCGTCCGGTGCAGTTACATCTACAAAATAAATATAACTACAAGGTCAAATAGTAGGTCGCATATTATTAATCTGTGGTCATATATTAATTTCTATTTATCTACTACTTGCCCGTACCAGCTATACCCGGGTAGTGTAATACTTGTGGTGTCAGCACTATGAAATACACCTACTTTACGACCTACCTGAATGCTGTAACAGAAGGTAGGTCAGCTCAGGGTGGCAAATGAAACTTCTTCCGTTAGGACAAAATTAATACTATGCGTTTCAAATAAGAATAGGATTGGAAATCAGCCATCTTGGACTGGAATGCGCAACAACTTCACATTGTTTAGTAAAGTGAGCAAAAATGTTTATTTGTTATTATATTCACATCTAGATGACAAAAAAATAAAAATGCGTATATCTTATTGTCTTTTGAGTAAGATTGGACATTTGGAGTCGAATATTTAGTTAAGAACATATTTTATTAACTTCCGACAACAAAAATCGGAGTTATAAGTTAAAACGTGTGTTTTTATTCGTGTATATGAATTTATGTGCAAGTTTGTGGTATCCTAGCGCTTAAATTTACTTAGGTAGATAGCTGCATTGTAACTACTACTTGTGTAAATTTTTCACATAAATCACTTTTCCATACATTTCTTAATAATATTATTGTCTGTGGTTTGACATTTTGTGCTGGCGGTACTTTTGCTTGGTTTTTGGTATGAAGTTAGCCGCGAATCCAGTCTTATCCTTATTTGAAATTATAGTATTTCGTCTGGGTACAACACGTGTGCTCCTGCCAAGTATTACATACTTACACAATTGGTCAAGCAAGGAGTTTTGTAATAAACTCACACGAGAATTTTATATGTTGATTGTATTTTTTTTTATTGTATTAAAGTTATTAATTCAAATATTAGTTTTATGATTGTTCGTAACCCCCCCTTATAACTTGTTCAGATTTGAAAAACACTTCTAACCCCTGCCGAAAAAAGGGTTATTAAATTTGATGCGTAGGTATATCCATTTACTAGGACAGTATAGTTAGTAGTATTACGGTACACTAGTACAAGTGTTGTTGGTACGTAGCGCCTAAACAGATACACCGGTTTTGATGCGGTTTTTTTATTTGTACGAATTATTGAAGATATAGGTAGAAATAGGTGCAGTTTAATAAAAATCAAAACAACCACATGGACATTACTCACGCAATTTCATTACTAAGTACCGTTTTGTATTAAAAAAATCTTTTTTTTTTTACAATCAAGGAAATTTTGTACAAACAAGGAATTTAGGGTAAGTTTTGTATAAAATATGAACATTAAGGATAGGTAGCTACCTGTTATATTTAAATGCTTTAGTTAATTATTTGGTATAGTTACCAATTAATTAACTTAAGCATTTCTATATTTAGAATTAGAATCGATTCGTTTGTCAAACGACTTCAAGAAGTTCGAATGTAATTTTTTGTATGTACCAATGTAACGCGATAATTCCGCCAATTATAGATCGATTTTGACAATTATTTTTTGTTTTATAGGGTATACTTTCCTGGTTCCACCATTTAAATTTTATTAAAAATGGTCAAGCGGGTTTTGAGTTATTGTTAAAACATTGAAGTCGGTTCGTATATCATTTTAAAAGCTATTAATATGTTTATGAGACAAAAATATTCAATCAGTATGATCATTCGTATAAGAAGAAATATTACAAAAGGATCTTGCATTAATCACAAAGATATATTATTATTACCTACATATTTTTTACCTAAAACACAGTTGCTATGGAACTTTATAAAAATAAAAGAAGCGAGGGTCATCAAGGGAAAAGATTGGGGATGTGCACCCTCGCGTCACGTGACCGACCTTCAGGCGGCGCACCGACCTTGAGAGGCGCTCGCCCCGCGCACGGGTCAGAGGTGAATGCACTAGCCCCGCCCCCCACGCACCCTCGCCCCGCACACTGAGTACACACAAAACTTAAATAAACTCACCTCATCACTTTATTAACTCCATGATTTCCACCAACAACTTTGTCTAATATCCACTATGTCTCAGCACCCACCCGGTGAACAGGTACGAACGCGACGCGGCGCACCTTTCCCATAAAATACAACCGACAAGTTTATTGACATCAAGTCTCGCCAACTATTGCGCAAATGAAACGATTTATAAACAATTAAAACACTCCACACAGTCTCTTGATAATGTAAATACACAATTAGAACTAGCTTAGATAGTCTATTCACTCAATAAATACTTTTTATTAAGAAAAACATTGAACACTACGCACTAATTAGAGTGACAGCAACTCAACGTCCTCGTTTCTCCGCAAAACAAAGCGGAATAAAGTTGTTGCGCTCAGCGTGGCACGGAGTGAACGTGCGTGACATCTCGAGTGACTCGAGGTCGTCAAAACAAAGGTAAATTTTAATAATTTTATCGATAAGATATCGATACAAATTATGTTGAAGTTTAGAAATACTACATTAAAAACGATTTTCTTTTTTATGTGAAACTAGCTGCCCGTCCGAGCTTTGCACGGGTCATGTAGATAATGTAAATGTCCGATTTTAATAACATTTTCTTACATTATTTTGTAAAAATAAATCCGATTTTCGATGGATCCGATATTTAAATAATTGTTTACAGAGCGACAGAAAAGAGAAGAAAAAGAATGAGGGCATCACCCGGAATGATTGTTTTTTCCTGAAGTTTCCGAGATATAACTTATATTATTTTATTTTAGTTCTATATATTTCTGTTTTATATTTCAACTGTCAAGTTAGTAATTGATGGTGAATCGTTTCTATATCGATTCAAGAGCAAGTGTACAGTACAACACTATTGTTTGTTTTTTTTTGAAATGACAAAATATTGACAGCACTGACCTCTAAGTTTGACAGTAGCGTAATTGACATTAAGAAATTAATGATCGGTACGGGTCGTAATTTAGCTTTTGACTTAAGCGGGGACCGTAACTAAGCTTCCAGAATCACCGGATCTGAAAAAATCCAAGTCTTTCTAAATGCATAAAGAAATTTAATCAGCCTGCTAGCATTTGCGCTGAATAGTCGTACTAAATAGAATATGTTGTTTGATAAAAAAAAGGAATTGAATACAATAATAACTGATACGCATAAAATAAAATATGCACAGTGCACATACTTATAAATAATTCCCCCAGAAGTACCCGGACCAATCGTTATTCAGCTCTATGTAAGTACAAGCTATGTTTCATTAAAAAAAATTGGTTGCCTGTAAATTCGGTATACGGGCGAAAGTTTTACGTGACAACGACTTTGAGTGGTAAAATAATTTTAATGTGAATATTCATTCGTATAGTAGGAAGAAGGATGAAACATAGTTGAGTGGGAGAGAGACGCAAGGCATTCGGCGGGCCTCTCTCTCGTTCGGTGACTCATCGTAACGTTACCGAGCGTTACACTTTTGACGTGACAACGTCTTAAATTAGGTTGCGGCTGGGAGGCACTTATGAAAAAGTGTAACGCTCGGTAACGTTACGATGAGTCACCGAACGAGAGAGAGGCCCGCCGAATGCCTTGCGTCTCTCTCCCACTCAACTATGTTTCATCCTTCTTCCTACTATACGAATGAATATTCACATTAAAATTATTTTACCACTCAAAGTCGTTGTCACGTAAAACTTTCGCCCGTATACCGAATTTACAGGCAACCAATTTTTTCATAAGTGCCTCCCAGCCGCAACCTAATTTAAGACGTTGTCACGTCAAAAGCTCCCCTCATGCTGAAGATTTACGAAACAAAGTCCGGAGAAAACCAGAACGTTCTCCAGTTGCTTCCGGTAAAAATTTGGAATCGGGTGGCCCCTAGAATTCTTTGTATTCAAGGCGAGAAATAATCAAATGATTGTTTGAGTCTAATTAAATAGACGATTGTTAGTTGATTGTTTGCTCGTACAAGTTTTTCCGGTACGGATATTCCGGAATTGTATAGTCCGGGTCATAAAACTTTGACAGTTTTGAAATCTTATAGAGTTATAAAATATTATCTTGCAAATAAAGAGTAATTTTGGTTAAAGAATAATAATTTATTAACATAGCAGTACATAATCATTTCTGTAAATTATTGTCCCATTACTAGTATGTTTACTCGAACAAGAGTAGCATATTATTTGTTACGGAATTACGGACCGTAAACATTACATCAAAACTCGCTCGACGAATAAAAAAACATTGATAAATCGAAACGAAGAGGCTGTGTGCACGTCGTTTGTTGTGAAATTAATAATTTAAATAAAATACTTCCGCGATTTCTACCAACTAATGTCACAAATAAGTTTTATTTAATATTTAAATACCTCTGAAATCTAAATTTCCGACTTAAGTACTCAATTTAATCAAAAATGCGTCATTAATCAAACATTACAGCAGTGTTTAATTCAAGGCTGTCGTTAAAAGTATTTTGTGACTGAGTATAATGAGCAATCTCTCATAATGTTGGAAGACAGTGATCGTTACTTCAGAAGGCCGCTGAATACGAACACTTTGCTGAAGATAGTGATATTAGGCGAGGGTGGAGTGGGCAAGTCATGTCTTATGAGCAGATTCATTTCTAATCGTTTTGATGAACATAACTTTCATACTATTGGTGTTGAGTTTATGAATAAAACTTTTGAAGTGAATGGCAAACAATATACTTTACAGGTAAGATCATATTATTATTAACTAGCTTTCTGACAGCGGCTTTGCCCGCGTGTATGTTGGTTATCGCGCCAAAACATTACCTTCTTTTTGCGCAGTCGGATACAACTATCCTATGTCCTTTCTCGGGTCTCAAACTACCTCCATACCCAATTTCATCCAAATCGGTTCAGTAGTTTAAGCGGGAAAGCGTAACAGACAGACAGAGTGACTTTCGTATTTATAATATTAGTAGGGATTAGTAGGGATATGAGCAGTGGTGGCAGACTGTTATAATAACTTTAAAATAATACGAACAGACATCAATGTTTTAACAATATCTTGAAACCTGCTTAACCAATTTTAATAAAATTAAATAGGACCAGCAAACAATAAATAAATTATTAAATCAATCTATGATTGGTGGAATTACCACATGATATATGTACGTACAAACAAATAAAAGCCATATAGTTGAATTAAAACCCTCCTTCTTTTTGAAGTTGGTTGAAAATAGCAACATAGCTATTAATGATATAAATGACTGATGGTACGAATGATTTACATTTGGTTAGTAGTAGATTTATTTTAGTTTCATCCTCTATGCCACACTTGCAAACTGAGCTGTCTCTAACCTACTAGATTATGTAATTAGAATTTGAATTGTATTTCATTACTACTTTTCTTGATCTTCTTATAATAATTATTACCTCTGTAGAAATTATTCCATAATTAACAAAAGTAAGCAGTCTTCTATGGTTTTGTATGAAATCCATTAAAACTATCATTAAATAAGTATACAAGCTTATATTATTAGTAAAATGTCTAAAAAACTGCAAGATTCTAAGACCTTTTTTTCAAGAATAATATAATTTATCTGAGCCTAATTGATTTGTTGATTACTGTAGATTACTGTTGCCTTGTTATCATAAGCTTAGTCAAGAAATATGAGTATGGTTTCATAATAGTATGCCTTTGCTATGTCCACAAATATGGATTCATTGAAAATCCAACACACAAGTACTATACCAATGACAGTTCACAGGAGTTAAATTTCACTTCTGACTTTTTACCAACATAATGTATATATTAACCCCCATATTCATTAATGTCTTATAAGCTCATTATAGCTAAAATAGGAGGTTCATTCTACTGCCACCTTCTCACCGATAATCATTTGTAATCACAAGTGAATCTGTATACTAGGCTGGTGCAGTTTATCGTAGACTACATCATTGCTTAACATCAGGCAAGTTGTAGTCAAGCGCCAGCCTATCGAAGAATAAAAAAATGCAAAATTTCTGATATATGAAAGAGGTTAGTTTGAAATGGTCTCATATAAAGAAGTCAGGTTTTTGTTACAGAATTTTTCTTTATGGTTCATTTGTAGCTGTTTTTCATTGAAGAACTAAATATTTTTCCTCTAGATAACAATTCTTAATTTGACATTGTATTTAACTAGCATGAGTTTCAAGGTAGAAACCGTTACTTGATAATGTTGTACAAACATCAGCTCTTATTAGTTTTACTGTCTGAAAAGACAAATAGTATTGTTAGTAGATGTTTTCATTCACCTTGACAATGTAACTTGTTTTCTGCTGAATGAAATCACTACCTATTATAAAATAAAGTATGCTGCTATAGGCCGACCGTTTAACTCGCGTATCGCCATCTGAGGTACAAAGTCATAAAACATTAATTATATCTCTTAAAGAACTATTTAACCACAGACAAAAGTAATGTAATACTATTCGTCACTAATATCCATATCGCTTGAATCATCATCACTGTCTGTGCAGCTTGAGGAGTCAGAATCTTGGCGATAGGCGATACGCGAGTTAAACGGTTGGCCTATATTTAGCTATATATGTATTGAATGATCCTAAAAACTATTGTTTAGGTGAGTGGGAGAGGAGATCTCACCAATCGCAAACCATTGCTTATTGATTGGGAGGATAAATATTACTCAGGAGGACTTAACTTATTTTTAGCATGCTGTAATATTAAACTTCTTGTAAAATCCTTACAAAGATTTGTCCTGGGTGGGAATCGAACCCACGACCTTCGGCTTGTATCATTTATTTATATATATTTATTGGAAATTACACTTGCAATTAAAAACCATCATTAACCCATCATTGTCAGAGTAAATGTATTTGTCAAAACTAGTTTTGATCAATTTAGGTAATCACATCTAGTTTTGGCTAATTTAGGTAATGAGTAGCTAAGAATTTTAAGTGCAACATGGCCCTCTAGATAAATTACATAGCGAAGCAATAACGTAAGATCGAAAATAACAAAATGTATGCGATTGACATAAGAATGTCATGTGATTTTTCGAAGGTGAATATTAATTCCATGCAATCTCAGGGACTGATGGTCCGATTTGAAAAATTATTGCACTGTTAGATAGCTTATTTATTGAGAAAGGCTATAGGCTATATCCCAGTTTTGGGCATGATATGAAATGTAGGTCATGCTGGCCAAGTCTCCGCCAGTGGAAAGTGGTTAGTAATATTATAGAAGAGCATTTTTAGTTGATGTGCAAATGTCAGGACTACTTGTTTCGATTTGAAAAATTCTTGCACTATTAGATAGCCCATTTATGGAGGAACGCTGTAAGCTACTTTTGTCCCACTGCTGGGCATGATATAAACGTAGCCGTAGGCGAAAAGCTAGTAGATATTTATATAGATTACAGATGATTTTAATGTTACAGGTATGGGACACAGCGGGACAAGAAAGGTTCAAATCCCTGAGAACACCGTTCTACAGAGGATCAGATATTTGTATATTAGCATACGCTATTAACGATCGAGACTCCTTCGCCAACATCAAGATGTGGCTAAACGAGTTCTTGACGTACGCAGGAGTGAAGAACGGCATCGAGAAGTACCCCTTTATTGTTGTTGGGAATAAGGTGATTTTATTTTATGTAATAAATAACTATAAAGAGCTATGGAGCTTTGTTTCCTAAATATTAAAACTTAGGGACCGAGTCCGCAACACAGCCATACGTAAGCTGCTTAACGGGTAGAGTAGACGTGGGCTATAAATCCGCAAAGCTAAACCGCCCGCATCACGATGCAATGGATTCCTGGAGACGGTCGTTGTCTCCGAGGAAGACCACGGAAAAGATGGCAGGTTGATCTAAATTCATTGAAAGAAAACTACTTTTTAACAGATCTTTTCTTTTTTTAAATTCGTTTGTCGCTACTTGCATGGAAGAAACAAGCGACTGTGTACTTATATGGTGCGAACAGGGATAATTATTATCGGTGTGTGTGCCACATGACTTTTAGATCCAAATTGTCTAACGAGCCTCGTCCGGAGCTACATGTTCCGAGATATAAGAAAAACAAATATGATAATAATAAATTGTAAAACTTGTACTATACATAACCATTTGATTACGTAATTAAAAACGTCTTAATTATACGTCATAATGTCGTCATTATACTTCTTACATTAAAATTTATAGTCAATTTCATGTAACTACGTCATCAACCTTGTATCAATTTAATTCTTAACGCTATACGCCTGCGTCATTTTAAGATATTTAGCCATATAACGTCATTTTCTACGAATTACACATAATTAACCGACTTCAAAAAAGGAGGAGGGGTTTTGGGTTATACTTTCGACTATGGATATTTTACAGTGATTTCTCCCCCAATTGTGGACCGATTCTCAAAATTGTTTTTTTTATTTGAAAGAGTATTCCTTTGAGTGGGTCTCATTGACACCAAGTCAGGACCCGATGATGGAATCCTAGGGAAATCGAGGGCAATCCTCAATTTTATATGTGTTTTATTCAATTTCATGTTTAGATATAAGGCCTTCATTGGCATCTTGCGTTTAAGTTAAATCGATCAAAAGGGCCTGAGATTTGAGTGATAGATTTGGTTATATGGTAGATTTTTACAACAATGTAACCTTTGTCTATAGCGCAATTAACTTATACGTCTTAATTACTACGTCATAGTCTTGATTACGCTCCTTGTATTATTAAAGTCGGTTTCCTGTAACCACGAGCGGTCAGCATTGTAGGTATCAATTTAACTCGTACGCAACAAGCCTACGTATAGACATTTTGAGATATGTAATACGTCATTTTGTAGTAGATGACACATAATTTTTATTAAAAATTACATTGTCTTAAATACAACCGCTTGTGAGACATAAAGACATTTTGAGATAATAAGTACATCATTTTTTAGTAGATGCTAAATAATTTTCGTTAAAAATTACATTGCTTTAACACGTTCAACGTCCAGTGCCCCATATATGGGTCACTATGAACTAGCTCCACACGTCCGTGCCCCATATATGGGTCACTACGCAACGACCTACGCACTAAGCGAAATTTAGCAAAGGTAAGTAGTGAGTTAGTGTTGAGAGTTTATCTCAGTGCAAGAGTCTTTGTTAAAGCGCCTACTGAAATGAAATATCTAAGTATTTCCAGTAAAGAACTGTTTTTATTTGTTATATTATCATTGATTAAAATTATTATTTATCATTTACGTTTTTATTAGCACATATAAACATTGAAGTTAAATGTGGGACGCACAAAGAAATGAAAACATTTCGTATGGGGACGGTTAACGTGTTAAACACGACAGTTTGTGAGAATTGATGTTTTGTAGTACGATTTACACTTACAAACTTATGTTAGTGAGTACAAATAAATTTATAGGTAATTATTATTGTACTTAAAATTCTTTTTTTAATCGCAATCGTTATCGGGACCCATTATTGTGTAACTTATTTCAGAATTTATACGGATGAAAAAGTAGCTCTACCTAACAGATCGGATAAAACAAAAAATATCGAAGTCCGATGAATAAACTAAATTCTCTCAACTTTTAAAATAGATCAGAAAAGACCCTTGCCCAACTGTGGGGCACTAAAAAGGGTTGAAGTAAATTGTAATAAGCTAGTATCCAATTACGTATCAGGTTGGGTAAACGTGCGTGGGTGACTTTCACCTCTGCCTAGACCTTCTGATATAGGAGTGAACTATGTGTGAAACCACAGATAATGTGATACTATATTAGTAATAGCAAGAAATCGGTGTCATGACATAAATGGAGCAGCACTACTTCTGGCGAACACCGATACGAGTGTCCCCGCTCTAAGTCAGTGAAGATTGCGCGGGAAAGGCGATTGTCAACTGTCTTGTCTGGATGTAACTAATGTAAATAATGTTTTATCCTTTTTCGTATTAAATATTAATTGATTTTCTGTGTGCTCGTTCTATAACTATACGTGACTTTGTTGTGAAACAGCACATTTTCTAATCTATCGTCAAGGATTTCGTAAGGCGGCGTTCTAGGACATTGCATGCTGTTTAAGAATGCAAAAGATACATCGATTTTTTTTAAAACATCGATATAATATTAATAACGTTTATTTTCCACCACTACATAGATAAAAGTTTAAGAAAGAAGGAACGTTACATAGGAAGTACATATGTGGGTGGATTGGAGCCTAAACTAGGGAAACCCTGTATTTCAGGCCTCCAGGACACTCACCCGCAGTGACAGTTTTTAATGGACATAATACAAAATTAATCTGGTTATAATAATAATATAATAGAAACGTGTGTGTGTGTATGTGTGCGTGTGTGCGTGTGTATGTGTGTGTGTGCGCGCGTGTGCGTGTCTGTTCGTGTGCGTGTGTGTGTTTTAACATCGATATTATGACACCGTTCTTTATTAATGGTTTCCGCAGTTTCTTAGCTCGCCCACATTGACGGCGACGGGCATTTTTATTCACACATGTTTAGATATTTCATTTCAGTAGGTAGGTGCTTTAACAGAGAGTTGCACTGACATAAACTCTCACTACTTACCTTTGCTAAATTTCTCTTAGTACGTAGGTACCTGGTCGTTGCGTAGTGACCCATATATGGGGCACTGGACGTTGAACGTGTTAAAAGCATCACAGTGAAGTTTTTCACAATCTATTTAAGGGACTTTACATTTAAAATAAATCGTTTACTCACTTCATAGTGCTCTATTTGAATGGCATATTAGGGATTTCCCTGTTATTTTATAATTTAAATAATTTGTTTTTTTGTTTATTTAGCCTACTTTATGGTAAAATCCTGCTTTGATAGGGAAACCCGCTAACCGTAGTGTTTGTTTGTTGTAGTTAGGTATTATTAGATAAAATCCTTACTAATATTATAGATACGAAAGTACATAACTCTTGTCTGGCTGTCGCGTTTTCACGCCAAAACCACTAAACTGAATTTAGTATGGAGTTAATTGGAGTTAGTTTGAGACCCGGGGAAGGGCATAAGATACTTATTTATCCGACTGCACAAAATGAGGTTAATGGTTTTACGCTATAGTACTTATAATAACAGAAATACGCGCGGGAGGAATCGCGGTCGGAAAACTAGTACAATTATAAAAACATGTTTCCGTAACACTACTGTTAATTTTCTCGTTAGCCTAATAGTTAGCGTCGCATTTGGAATATCATCACTTAAACCCTTTTTAGTGTCACGTTACTGGGCACACGGGTCTTCTCTCAACTATCCTGTGAGTTGAGAGAGTTTAGGTCT
The DNA here is from genome assembly GCA_936450015.1 of Meganola albula. NCBI lineage: Eukaryota > Metazoa > Arthropoda > Insecta > Lepidoptera > Nolidae > Meganola > Meganola albula. Next base: position 13,053,154 of record OW388145.1, on the reverse strand, counting down.
AGATGTGACAAAAGTCCTAGAACGACATAGAGACTCCCACGAACGGAGGTGACTCAGCCCCCTCACTTGGCTGTGGGACAACATTCCACAAACCGATATCCAGGACATATATGGGGGCTTTCAAATCGGTTGCAAGACTTAATAAGGGCCAGAGAGAGAGAGAGCGGATTTAGATTTACTGTAGAAAAACTGCATTTTAATGTTTTTCTTTTTTTTTCTCTTTTCTTTGTTTTTAATCGAACTTTACAACGTTACCTACGTTACATGTTTCAGTTTCTTTGTAAAGTTTTACCCAATGTAATCTTACAACAAAATTAATAAAAATGTATTTAAAAGAAATAGACAAAATGCAAGTGGACGGTTAAATGTGCTTCTGATTGCACGTTACGTAATACTCAAACCGCCAATTAAACCGCAAAAATATAAAATTAAGATACCTAAACCACTTCTATAATGTCATTACCTAAGTAATTAATTTATATACAGCTACACTGTGTATTAAATAACTATATTAATGATTAACTTTTCATCCGCGGTACCTAGATTTTATATCATGCCCAGCACTGGGATAAAAAGTACCTTCCTCAATAATTATAAGGCGAAGTTTTGTCGCGCATTTACCGCATTTACAACGTGCTACAAAAGAGATGCCAACGCACCTTAGCAACATCACCATTATGTTAGTGTTCTACTCCTGACAATCAGTATGAACAATCAGCACATCACATCTTGTGGGAGTTTGACGGGCCGGTGGCGTGGTCGGTAAGATACTTGCTTTTCACGCCGCAGGTCATGGGTTCGATTCCCACCCGAGACAAACATTAATGATGAACATTTGTGTTTGTGTCGAGTCTGGGTGTAAATATCTATTATAAGTATATATTTACAAAAGAAAAGTATTATATGTATAGTATATACTAGTTATCTGGTTTCCATAACACAAGCTCTGCTTAACTTGGGACCAGATGACCGTGTGTGTTAATGTCCCAAAAATATTATATTAAAAATATTAAAAAAATATTATGCTCGACAAAGTACAACCATTATCTGGGGCGGTATATTACCTATACCGATCTTATTACAACCGGTGCTAATTTCCGTGTGTTCAAACGGTTTTGCCATAATCATTACTGGAATCAGCTCTGATAGGTCCCCTTAGATTACATTACCCTTGGTGGTTAGTCCATTTTTATGAGGCATTTTTAAATCTCTCTTTTTTTCTCTACGCTGTGTCCCGTTTTGCCTGGAATATAATATGTCTTTAATGTTTTATCTTTCTGAATATAATTCATGCGGGCTCCAAGACAATTTAGGTGTCCTGGGACTTGGCCGGGTTCAAATCCCAAGTTTTCACGGCGCCATTGTCGATCCTGGCTTACAGAAGCAGCAGTGACGGGATTGCGGTGGTGGGGTCAAAAAAGCGATACCAACGCGCTACAACATCGTGATTGTATCGCAAGAGCGCGACTGTGTCGTACGACATCGGGGTAAAAAGAGTATCGCGTCTGCATCGCGTCTGAAACGTGGTGTGGTGGGCTTAACTGTGCAAGTCGTTTTCAAATTGGACTCGCAGTCCCTGAGATTCTTCTTGGTTGTTGTTCCGCTCTTGTCAGGATGGTTGTGGCATCATTAAGTCATCCACATCGGTTATAGAGGCGGACATAGCTCACCGCACGATCTCCCGCCATCTGTGCCTATACCGATAGGCTGTCTGGCATATGGGTGACCTGCCGCGTAATCTGATTCCCTCCACCTTTCCCTGGACAACTAGCCGTTCAATGGATTCGTTATCTCGCCTAAAGATATGCCCGAAGTACTGTAGTATGCGCAACTGTACTACAGTCGATAGACGCTGCGTGATTCGGAGCTCTTGAAATATGGATTAGCAGTTCCAAATTCCAAGCCACTAAACTTAAATGACGCAAGTGAAGCTCACCGTGTTGGAACATGGAACGATTTAGCGGAATGAGTTCACTTTCATTTCACTTCAATTCAACCCTTTTTAGTGTCCTGCTGCTGGGCTCGGGTCACCTCTCAACTATCTTATGAGTTGAGAGAGTATAGGCCTTAATCCACACAAGCTGGCCAAGTGCGGGTTGGTGGATGTTACATGTCCTCGAATGATTAGTTCTTAGACATGCCGGTGTCCTCACGATGTTTTCCTTCATTGAGCAGAGGAGATGAAACAATACACACAAAGATGTGTGGGGCAAGACCAGGATTCGAAACCGCGACCTTATTTTTCTAAGGCGAGGCCCGTACCGCTGCGCCACCGCTGCTTGCACTGCTCGCGCTGCTCGCTGATTTCACTTTACAGAACGAGATTTTATGAGTCAGTTCGATAAAGTGAACGACAAAGCCCAAGCCTACTAAAACGTATGAGTGTGCTCTGCAATTATCTAATTTAGTGTTTCCAATTATAATTTGCAATAGTTATGCTGATTTAGGCAATTCAATCATATGATCGTAAAGTCGTAATGTCTTCAACTGGTTTTCTTGATGTATTTTCCTTGTATGACGAAAGCGACCCCGAAAATTAATTAGTACCTAACACCTTGCAAAAACATTTACTCTGCTAGATAGTTCGTGAGGAAGTTCGTTACTCTTTTAGGTGGAAAAGGATACTTGTTTAAGACTTCACACTCGTTAGCTCGATGTAGGGGGGGGGGGGGGCATTGACATGGCATAGAATTAAAAAACTTATAAACATGTGACTTTATCTAACTTACATTTGGCTAGTTTTGACGATATAGGGACAAGGGCTGTTTTGATCGAAACTTAACTGCAACTGACTTGAACTTGACTGCATCTGGACTTATTTAATTATGTGAATTAACCTATGTCAGACGAGAATTTTGTTCCTGGTCGTCTACTGAGATAGTATAGGGCCTTTGTTGAGACTCTCAGGCTTATACTACAGGTCTTAGGGACCGTCTCCACTAGCGAGAGAATCGCAGCGATATTATCGTCATGCTGTGTATTCCTATACACTCTTTGAAGGGGTCGTCTCCACGAGCGAGAAAATCGCTATTTAGAAATGTATAGCGCGTGAGGAGACTGGCGTTCTAAAATTTATACTTACATAACTACCTACATATTTATCTGCCCTGTATAAGCCAGTCACCTGATATTATTTAATGTAATATAATTTGATTTCACACAAACACACAGCGCCATCTAGTCTTTAAATTCACTTCACTTCAACCCTTATTAGTGTCCCACAGCTGGGCATGGGTCTTCTCTCAACTATCTTATGAGTTCAGAGAGTTTAGGCCTTAATCCACACGCGCCGGCCAAGTGCGGGTTGGTGGATGTCACATGCCCTCGAATTATTAGTTCTTAGACATGCCGGTTTCCTCACGATGTTTTTCTTCACTGATATTGAGTAGCGGAGATGAAAAAATTCACACAAAGATGTGTGGGCATGACCAGGACTCAAACCCACGACCTTATTTTTCTAAGGCGAGGCCCGTACCGCTGCGCCACCGATGCTCCTCTGCTCTGCTGTCTTTAAATTAAGCAATTGTATTTGCTTGTGTTATGGTTACTAGGAATGGATTTTGTAAAAACATATTTTTTTTTTGTAAACACACACATTTAAAATAGATAAGTTACACGCAGACACAGAACAAACAATCATGCTAATTGCACAAAGATTTGACCTAGGTGGGAATCGAACCCACGCCTTTCGATTAAGTAGTCAGGGTCACTTAATACCACGCCATCAGGCCAGTCGAACCCGGTAATACCCTCAATACAATGAGTACATAGACGTATTTAATAATATAATGTTTTTTTTTGGAACGAAGTTCCTTATCGCGCGTTGTGAAAGGGGGCTAGACGGAAAAAATTCTTACGAAAAGTTGTCACGACACTTTTTGCTATAGAAAGCTATTGTAAGCTGTGCGGCGTGCGCATGTTTCTCTGTCTATGAAAAAATATTTATATTTTATATTACATTATATTAGTTATTAATAAAAAAAATATTATTATAACTTAAAAAAAAAGGTTGCACTCCGGGAGTGCCGGCAGAAGTGAAAACTTGATTATTAATATCTTAATCTGCCTAAACGAAACAGTAGGCCCAGGCATACATTTTCGCCGCGCCGTAGAGAGGGGATAGCTGTCTACTCTCCATCCGTCTTACGCTTTTTCGATCAGGTCACGTGTCCTGACGCAAGTTTAAGATTTTATACCCATTACAGAAAAAGTGCTCAACGCCGCTAAAGAAGTTTTCACTTGAAAAAAAAATATTACAATTCCTTCACTAATTAATCCCTTGTCCCTTGACGCCTCTCAAGTTTTTATTAATATAATGGTTCCTTTCAGTCGGACGTATCTTCGAAAGACAGAGAGGTAACGTACGACCAGCTGAAGCAGTGGTGTGAGGAGAACAAGATATCTACTTACATCGAGACATCAGCGAAAAACGACAACAACGTTATCGAAGCGTTCTCATTAGCTGTTCAAAGGTATACCTTCTATCTACCATTTTTAATTCTCACTTCAACCCTTTCTGATTAGGTCAGGACATGTGCCTTTGAATAAATTTGCATTTTTAATGGGAAAAATTCACTCTCCCAAATGTACAGTGTACGACACACAGTATGTCAGATAAACAAAACCTCTAGAGATTCTACATTAGCAAATTTAAAGGTAAATGTTTCTGACATAGGCTGGTGTAATAGCATTTTGGCTATTCCTGCATCCCAGGAAGCCAAAATGTTATATTAACTGTACAATGATTTAATTTTATTTAAAAACAGACAACAATATCAATGTTTTACTTATGACATGTTCTATGAGAACAAAGTCCCATTAAATAAATGAGATTTAAAAAAACCCTTTTTAGTGTCCCGCTTATTATTGTAGTTATTATTTTAAGTTCACCCGACTAAAGGACCCGATTGCAGGATAAAAACAATATCCGTAGGCGCAAAGCCAGTAATTAATAATCACTAAACATTCCAGGTGGGTGGAACTAGAACAGAAGGCTGAGAGGGAGTTAAGCATGCTGGATCACCCCGACAGCGTCAGGTTAGACGGTTACACCACAACATCTGGCTTCAGATCTGTCTGCTGTTCACGATTCAGCGAAGTATGAACAAACTTCACATAAAGAACTGTACCTTATATAACTGCGTTAGAAAATTGGAGGAGGTTCTCCATTCGACTGTTTTTATTATAAAAACTAATGAGCTATATTTAAACTATATACGTAGAGTTATATTGCCTCTGACAGCGGTTTCTACTGAGTTATGTTATCTATACTCAAATTTCAGGGTAGCCAATAGTATTTCTGGAGCAGGGTAGACCCTTATCCTTTTAGTCGACTCTGAACAGGCTATATTTAGTGTAAACCTTTGTTTCACTTCCCTTGTCTTTCAATCTGTATCTGCTAATTATCCCCGACCACGTAGAAATCGCCGAGCAGGGTAGACCCTAATCCTTTTAGTCGACTCCGAACAGGTTATATTTAGTGTAAACCTTTGTTTCACTTCCCTTGCCTTCAATCTGTGTCTGCTAATTATCTACGACCGCGCAGAATCGCCTTTTATCATGTTGATAATCCTGTTACTACTAGACTAACAGCTGTCAACAGATGATGAGGTTATTCTCATCACTTCAACCCTTTTTTTAGTGTCCCACTTCTGGGCACTGGTCTCAACTATCTTACGAGTTGGCCTTAATTCACACACGCTGCCCAAGTGCGGGTTGGTGGATGTCACATGTCCTTGAATGATTAGTTCTTGACATGCCGGTTTCCTTCTTTCGTTCTCTTCAAATGTGTGGGCGGAATCAAACCCGCGACCTTATATTTCTAAGGTGAGACCCGTACCGCTGCCATTCTGATAACTCGTTCCAATTTGGTGCCCTAAAGACTTCACGTGATTTTTGTTTTACTTATAATTTGACTAATAAAAGCATTTTATCATTCTGACAACTATAAAAAATGTGTTTCTAGAGACCTGTGTAAATGTCATAACTTTTTAAAAATAGCACAAAAGGTTCTCACTGCGGTACCCACAAAAACCAGCTATGTACCTATGCATTATTTTCTTTTTTAATTTCATCAACTTCGGTAGTTTAGGCATATTAGCATACACCTACTGTATGTAATTAATAACCCTATAAAGTATTTTTTCACTATAGGCCGACCGTTTAACTCGTCTATCTGAGGTACAAAGTCATAAAAAATTAATTAAATCTCAAAGAACTATTTAACCACAGATAAAAGTAATGTAAGACTATTCGTCACTAATATCCATATCGCTTGAATCATCATCACTGTCTGTGCAGCTTGAGGAGTCAGAATCTTGGCGATAGGCGATACGCGAGTTAAACGGTCTTTTTATAGTAACATCCCATTAGTGCCACACAGCTGGGGAAGGGTATTCTCTCAGTTTTAGGAGCCGTCCGCATCTCTATGAGCGAGAGATTTATGACGATTTTATCGTTGTGCCGTATTTCTCTACAATCTCTAAATCGCGATTCTCTGGCTCGTGGCCCCTTACGCGTGTGTGGGTAAGGGCTTAAACTCTTTCAACTCACAAGATAATTTAGGCCTTAATCAACACATGATGGTCAAGTGTGATTTGAACAACGCCCTTATTTTATTAGATCGTGTACTAAATCTTATTTAATACAACTTTTTTTCTAGGATCAGGAGGAAAACAACATTTCTAATGTCCAGTGGTATAATTAATTTAACAATTGCAACGAGTCAGTATTGTTTTAAATATTCATATTTTTCTATTGGTCTCTGTTTAACGACTTTCAACTGCTGGGCACTGGACTTCTCTTTTCCACTAACAATAGGGATGATACCTGTACAGTCCAAAATTATTATTAGAAAGTCAGTTAGTTCATAAAAAAATATTGGACATATATTTTTTACCCGACTGCGCCAGTAGGTGGGCTATCTTTTCGAGTGTATGTAGATATGTATGTATATTTCTCTGACACGGCTTGTCACATCTGAGTTTGACATTAGATACGCCTTAGTCGTGAGAGTGACACTGGGTACATCAGAATTATAGAAAAAAAAGTATAATTTCGGTCTTATTCATAAAAATCTTATAACTCTTTAGTTAAAATGGACTTTCTCTTTTTTACTAGTATAAATGTCAATATGACAAATGAATTATAAAACCTATTTTATCTATAATGAACTTATATGACGTTCATGAATACGGGAGTTGGAAATTTTTGCGCCAAATCAGTTTTCTATTCAATTAAGTTGGTAGATATTAATGCTATGGGGATTTTGATTCCTTAAATAATTTTGCTTGTTGCTTTATCAAATGAATAAATAAATACCTGATAAAACTATCAGAATAAATTAATGATTAAAACGCATGAATTTAGATCACTCTAATGCAATAATAAAGAACATGTAATAAATATAGGTCCTGCAATTCAAAAGGGATAAAAGCCTACTGAGTTTTTATCAGTAATTTTCTCAGTAATTGTCAGGGTCATTCACTGCACGATAGGAAAAGGAACTAGAAAATTTCATGAGGAGATGATATTTTCATTCTTTCATTCATTCGTTCAAATCGCACTAAAGTTTAGGAGTGGGGTTTCGTAACATCATATGTTAGTAAAGAGTGCAATTAGGTGGCGCCGCGTGACATTTTAGCTTAATGTATTGACATTATTTTCTGATTCTACACAAACACAAAACACGCACACACTATAAAAACTTCTGTTACAGTATCGATAATGACACACTCGCGCAAAAAACTAGTGATGTGGGGTGGGTGTAACAAAAAAAAGACGTGTGGCACTCGGAGACTGCCTCGATAAAGCTTATTGTAATTATAATTTTTCATTTATTTTATTTATGCAGTATTTTTTTTTCTTTGATTAATTCAAGTTACACTTTTTGAGCGTGGTGACCGATAAGAAAACAAATTGACGACAATTGCCACCTAGAGGCGAGTTGCTGAACTAAATAGACGCGTGATATTTCAAAAAGTCATTAAAAGTTCTGCTATTAATCGATAGATGGCAAAACTAAAAAGTATCACCGCTGTGCCCGTCGGAGTGGCGTGTGTTAGGTTATTTTCGTTACGGAATTTCTGGATTCGGTCTCCACGCTCAAGGCCCGCGACAGAAGCTTTGCAACAACTTAAAATATGTGTCCAATATTTTTTAAGCATCTTCAAGACTGAATAAAGATTAATATTTAGCCATCTGGGCTATTTATCAACGGTCTATTCCTGGGCATGGGTCTTTTCTCAACTAGACTTAACTTGAGTAAAAGTCTTCTTCTACCTACATTAAGGATAATGGTGCCTTTAATATATCTTAGTAATTAATAATCTTCGGCTTTAGGTGATGTCAGTGCTTAAACTAGTGGCGCCATATATGATATAGTAGCGTTTAACTTTCGCTGCAAACTCGGTCATAAATTATCGGAATGAGACAGCAATACCCTCTCTCTGTCCCACTAAGGAGAATCGCCGGGCGCTCTCTTTTTTTTTTGCAGACCACCGGTGTTTTTTTTTTGTAGAGAGGTTTCCGTCATGGCAGTTGTTACAGTATATGATCGGTCATCATTTAGGGACGAACCTCGGTTCAGGACGTTGCCGGACACTAGTTATAGGGGATCGGGGACCGGGCGCTCTCGATTCCTTTTATTGATAACGTGCCTGCGCCTAGTACTCCCAACGCTACTAGTGTTGGGAATACTCTGCATAAGATGATTTATGACCCATGTTGCACCGAGGAAATAATCCTTTTAAAGGATTATTGTGATTTGCGATGCATTTTATAGTGCTTTGGTTGTCTTTTTAATTAAAGTATTATGTAAAAGTGACGTCATTTGACGTTTATTCGAACTTAGAATTGTTTATTTGTATCTTAGTTTGTGGCGGATTTTAGTTTGTGTTCTTTTCACTGTCGTTCTTTAGGGATCTGCGTAGGTATCACGTAATTCAACTCTTGGGCGTTATATTGGTAACTAAATGCATGAGTATGCAAATGAGTGGCAAGGGTACCAACTATTAAGCAGAAGAATTACCAAAGTGAAACTTTTACTGTTTTAAAGCCTGAATGAAAATATGGTTGTGGCTATTTGTTACAGTTTTACATTCCAGATTAAACTAACCAGCTAATTGCAAGTTTAAAATGAATGAAAACTAAATGATAGAAGTATTGTAATTGTAATCGCTACTACGGGTCTAGAAAATGTCACAATTTAATAACGATAATGAAGATCAACAAGGATTGAATTGGATTGATTGATTGACATATGGTTGATATGTGACATTTCGTAATCTAGACCCCAGGGCCGCTCGACAAAGTCACAGCGGAGCGATAACAAAGATCGATAAGAACAAAATGTATGGGATTGACATAACATTACTTCGAAAGTGTATAACTTTCGAATAAGACTCAATTCTTCACATTTCAGACTTCTTCAGACTCGGTTTACAATCTCATAAATTATGTTCATTAATTATGTTTATGTTCTCTTTTGTTATGATTATGCACTTTGTATGCTGATGTCAAAGTTCATATTCACACAGTGCCGTAAATAGCCTTTTTTTTTACGCCCTGTGCGAGCTTCTATAACTGCGCCAATATATTTTCTTTTTAATTTATCAGGAACAAACCGAAATAATAATAGTCCTGCCTGGTCTGGCCATTCTTGCGCCCCCCAGAATCGGCCTCCTGTGTCGGCACCGGTGGCACCGTCCTATTTACGGCACTAATTGCGCTGAATTATTGGCCCTTCGCCGTTATAATTGTAAATACATATAAAAAAAGATTAACATGCTTTTGTCTCAAGTGAGCAAGCTTAAGGTTGTGTCCACGGTACGCAAATTGTCAGCGGCCAACTGAGTTAGAGGCGTATCTGCCGCGCCCTTCTTTATTTGAAATGGAGTGTCCAGTTTGCTAGTTCACTCTACGCAGTTTGACACATTATGCGGCTCACTTAGTCGACCGCTAACAGTTTGTTTCCTGTGGACACAGCCTTAATGTATCTTTATTATTGTTAAAAAAAAGTTACCTAGGTTTTCATATAAAAATTGTATTGGTTTCCAACCGACTTTAAAAAGAAAGAGGTTGAGAATCTCTTTTATGAAGTTTATTAAACTGTATGTTCTTTTGTACACGTATGTTTATTACGCGATAATCCCGCCAATTATAGATCGATTTTGATAATATTTTTTTAGTTTCAAAGGGTATACTTTCCTGATGGTCTTATTTAAATGTTATCAAAATCTGTTTAGCGGGTTTAGAGTTATTATTACTAACACAGCTTGCATAACTCATTAGATGTAAATATGTGAATCTATCATAATTTATTTCGCTTTATGCTTTTGGTTAGTGATAAAATAATTACTGTTATAGGAAACCAAAGATGGGAATGCTGTCCCACTTGTGATCAAAATTAAATTATATAGCTAAATTTATATTTAAAATGTGCTGTTTTAAAATTCGCACAATATTTAGTATTGGATTGATTTTTAAATTTATTATATACTTAAAAATCTTAGTTGCACAGTTTCAGACCTAAACATAACGGACGAAAAGTTGGTGATATACACCTCTGCCTACATCTTCGAGTAATACAGGTGTGAGCGCGGTTGTTGTATTTTAAATACTTAAGTAATTAAATGTTTGCCGTCCTTATTTTGAATACTTATTTATTTATTAATCTATGTGGCATTTATTATATTTATTCTAATTAGGTCTTTCTATTCAATTGGGTAGGTTACTTTGACGTGAATAAGCGGGTTCTATGGACTGCATATTAGAGCATTCACTGCCGTCGAAGCATTAAGCTAATCACGCTACGCAGAAATACTTCTATACTTATTTATATAATATTATAAATGCGAATGTAAGTTTGTTTGTTACGCTTTCTCGCAAAAACTACTGAACCGATTTGGATGAAATTGAATATAGAGGTAGTTTGAGACAGGACATAGGATAGTTTTTATCCGACTGCGCAAAAAGAAGGTAATGTTTTGGCGCGATAACCGACATCCGCGGGCGAAGCCGCGGGCGGAAAGCTAGTAATATTATAAATGCGAATGTAAGTTTGTTTGTTACGCTTTCACGCAAAAACTACTGAACCGATTTGGATGAAATTGGGTATGGAGGTAGTTTGAGACCCGAGAAAGGACATAGGATAGTTTTTATCCGACTGCGCAAAAAGAAGGTAATGTTTTGGCGCGATAACCGACATCCGCGGGCGAAGCCGCGGGCGGAAAGCTAGTATGCCATTTATGTATATGCCGATACATATATGGCATAATATTTTACTTGCATGTAAATATGCGATCTTATGACGAGCTGCAAAAACTCATTGTAAGACTGTGTATAAACAATTCTTATAAAAACACAAGTCTACTCTGTCTGAAGAATCCGAGTATGTTATTAATATTTGTGTACTTGTGATACATTCAGATAATTACGTTTTTTACGAAGATAAAATATTACCGTATCTGCGTAGTGTGTGATTAGATTTTCGGCTATCGCGCTTAAATATTAGCCTCTTTTCGCGCAGTCAGATAAAAACTATGTCCTTCCCCGGGTTTCAAACTATCTCCATAACAAATTTGATCCAAATCGGTCCAGTAGTTTTGGCGTGAAAGCGCAACAGACAGACAGTTACTTTCGCATTTATAAATATTAGTGAGTATTTTAAAGTCTCTGTAAATGAATTGCAAATGGTTCTATAAAAATGTGTGGAATAGTTGCAAGAAAGGACGGGCAGTGAATTCGCTAAATGTTAAAAAAAATTATAAATATCGCTTATTATTTTAAGTAAATATGTTTCTACTGTATTCACTTAGAAATATATTGAAATATTTGCCATCCTGAACATAAGTTGTTACAATGGGACCGAATGAGTAAGGAATGCTAAGAAGTATAGCTTTTAAATTTCTCCATTCTTTGTCTTTGCCAAAACAGCAGAGATCGGAATTAGGTAGAATTATCTATGTATCTACACTGATTTCCTTTAGCGTAAGAATAAAATGGCTATGCCCGAGATTAATTTTGAAGAACAGAAAAAATCCCGTGATTTATTAAATAAAAAAGTTATTTGTTGTCAAACTTATAACAACGAATTCGGATGTTCGTAGTTGCAGAATTCCAATGCGAAATATTTTCTGTTAAAAATCCCGGGTATATCCACATTAATATCAACATTTCAATGCAAGTACACACGGCTACACATCAAACTATACATTTGCAATATGAGCTGACCTCTCGTTGTACGGAAATCCTATACAATGCGAGATTAGCTTAATTGGAAACGTATAGCTTGATGTGCAGCCGTGTGTACAAGAATAAACTACCTAATTCCGACCTCTCATCATAACCTTAAGGCCTCTGCCTCGAATCTTGCGGGCAGCGAGTCGGCGGCGCGCGGCGGCGGTGGCGCGGGAGCGGCAGGATCAAATGCGTAAAATCAAATGGACCGACCCTCGAAAACAGCGGCGCGTCTGCATTGTAGTGTTGTGTGTGCAATTTATTTTTGTGACGTGTCGAAATGTCCTCGGACATGCTAGAGGAAATTAGTTCAGACATTTCGTTCGCGAATAAAAACAAATATCTCTACGACGCAAACACGAACACAACATTAACGCCGCTATAATGCCGCGCTGTTTTCGAGAACGGGTCTGCGTTGCCCGCCCCGCTCCCGCGCCGCCGCCGCTGCCCGCAAGATTCAAGGCAGAGGCCTCAGAGTTGTTCTTATCGGTGAGGATTACTCATACGGTCTACGGGCATGTTGCTCGACTATTATTTTACTTAATTTTGTGTTGCTACTTTTAATCTAATGTGTGTTTATTGTAAAATAAAATAAATAAGGTATATTTTACATTACATTGCTAATATTCTCACTAAGTGCCTAGTTTTAGCAATAAAATAATTATAAGATGGACAAAATAAAGGTTCTATTCATTCCAATAATGTAAAAAACTTGTATTTTAAAGTATTATAGGCTCTATTTGCACCCTATTACTAACAAAATCGATACCTCGGGGCTTAAAGGGCGTAAAAGTCGACTAAGTCAAATTCGGTTACGCCCTTCGAGCCCCGAGGTATCGAAATATTTCATTATTGTTCAATGCACTGCTATCGTAGATGTGTCCATTTTTTTTATTGACGGTATTTCAGTTTACCAATTCTACCTCATTGCATTTTAAATGTAATAATAGACGTGGTGCTTTGAAAAAAAAACCTCGAAAGGGGTTAAAGTAAAGCCTAATTTCTGCTACTTGATCCCATGACACAATGTCCAAAAGGTGAGCAAGAGGCACGTACTTAAAAAACGTGGTATCAATTCAGTGATGTGAATCTTGCCCTTGAACGGTCATAGGCTCGCTTCTGGGTAGCGAAATGTTATGACCCTTAGAAATAACTAGATACATTTTAAGTACGTGTCACCTATTCTTTTTTAAAGTTGGTTAAAATTTTATTTTTAACATAGCGTTATGAGTACAAAGTAGTAAGAAATATGCTGTATTTTATTATCTGGCAAGGAATGTATCGTTTTACCAGGCACCTTGTATTATATCATGTATCTCACAGTCCGAATAAAAGTATATCTGCAGTGTTTATTCAAAATCCCACCAGGTCTAAAACTACCCGCACGATTTTTTTACCAACTGGTAGACTCAATGCGAGTGCCTGCTTGACCAACTGGTCAGAAAATCTGTCATAAAAATCGGTGCAAATTACGTCAGTTTGTAAGAGCGGTCTCAGATTAGCGTTTTACGCGCATTGCCCGTTTACTACTGGCTTTGGCGTGCTTTAAAATATTAAAAAACAATGTCGGGATCTGCCTATGTCCATTCAGAATAATTTATTTTGCCTCGTGACAGCTGTTTACGATTATGTTGACTAACTAACTTTCAAGTTAGCCAATCAGTTAACTACAGGTATTTTTAGAGCAGATTAAAGCAAGTTCAAGCGTACACTTCGGTAAAAAGCACGTTTTCAGTTATTTAAAGCACAAAATCAAACGCGTATATGTAGCACATCGACAGGGAAGATGTTCAAATGGTAATCTGGGAAAATGAGCCTAATTTATTGCGTCATAAAACTCTTTTCACCGGTTCAGTAATTTCCAACTTACGAGGAAATGCATCTTTACCGTCGATGCCGAAACGAGCGTAAAAATCATTGAATAAAATGCTGGTCTGAAGCCGCTGCAGGACACGGTACTTATATAGTTACTTGCTCAGTGCTACTGATATTTGGTTAATGTATTTAACAGGTTTCACGTATTTTTTCAACACATGTGACATTATAATTGTTGATGACTGTATACTGTAAATTATAATTTACTTTAATTTTCCTGATGAACTGAATTTATAACTGATTTATTTATGTTATCATAATGATATCTAAAACCAAACCTTATCTGGAGCTAAATAAACATATTTGTAAAATAATTTTACTTTTCATTTCAACCTGACCTCATCACGATCAATCAAGTATAATTAAAACAACAACCCCATTTAACAATTTAATAAATAATATAGGTACAAAACTATATCTAACTACAATAAAATATAATAGACACTAAAATATCACCTACTCCATTACAAATTTAGGAAAAAAAACTAAGTGCGTATTTATTATTCACTACAAGCTTTTAATAGCTAAAATAGGTTTTTCATTCGTTGGTCTTGTCTGTTATCTAGACATTTATGCTAGTAAGTAAGAGACAAAAATCCATTATAACTACAGAAACTTATAAGCTTTTTATTCATGTACTTCACAATAATGCCACTGAAGACTAGATAGGTACCTATATCCACTGAAATTATGTTGTCATAAAACTCGCGCCAATATGCGAATCTAACATGGCGGCACATCTTATGCGTTTAGTCACACGTCCGTACAGCACAAGAAATAATATTCTATTTTAACTATGTTTTCAGCATTAAGTTTAATATTTTTGAGTTAATTATGGATTAAGTTGGCTGTTTAGGTACATATCATGCTTATTTATTTTAAATTAACCAAGTTCTATATTAAAAAAAATATAATTTATCATTACATTGTTTTGCTGACGGTTCGTTTCGTTTTTTTTTAGATTCGTTTCTGTATTGGCGCGGGTAATAGCGATTAACAAAATACGTATAATATAATATACTAAACATATTACACACATATACCGAGAAAACATAATTATTAGAATAAAAAGTACCCTACATGTCAGTTTAAGTGGTATCACAAGTGTGCAAATTGCCATATTTTAATCCTCGTATACGACACTATTATGCGAAAGTAAAAATTAGATACTAGGATAACACATACTAGATAGATAAGTATGGTATCTAGATTTATTGCAACATGCTGGAATAATAGAACACGTCATTTCTACATTTTCAATTGGTAAACTCTACAACAGTTAAAATTATGTATTTTTTGCATCTACTCCTTAATTTTTTTTACAAAGTTATAAACACGCACATCATAAAAACATCTACAAAACACTGTCTTTTCAAAAACATAAATAAAAAGTAACAAAAAAGTATGTATTGTTGTTATAAGAGACCAATACTTATACGTAGAATATGGTTAAGGTACCAACAAAATTATTGATCACTAAATAACGATGTTGTATTTATTCTTGTACTTCACAATTATGCCACTGAAGACTAGATAGATACCTATATCAACTGTAATTATGTTGTTAAAAAACTCGCGCCAATATACGAATCTAAAATGGCGGCACTTATCATTCCTTCTTACTCGCACGTTGTTGCTGGCTTTAGTTAAATATGTCGGTACAGCACACAAAAAAATATTAATCTGTTTAAACTTTAAATTCAGAATTAGGCATTAGGTTAATCAGGCTTCGGCCATGACAAAAAGTGTTAAGTTAACAGCAGTTTATGGAATAAAAATAGACTAAATGGAAATGAAGGTATATTTAGCTTTAAAAAGAGTCTTCTGTAACCGCTGTCACTAAACCTTTTTCTTTGTATGAGCGCTGCTCCTCTAAAGGCAAATATGTAACTATAAGTCTTCATACAAAAGTAAGAGTTTACGATGCGAATAGCGAAAGTAATTGAGTGTGAGTATTGTAGTTTAAATAACACGTTCTACCACGAGAGCCTAAGATTATTTGTATGATAAAATGTATTTCAAAAACTCGCTGCTTGTGGAGCTGTACTTAAAAATAATATGACTACAGTACGACATAAATATTAGTAAATCAATAAGGGCTCCAAACGGCATGAAAAATTTAAGTTCCCGAAGTTCCTGAGTTTTACTTTTTTATGTCAAACCGTGATAGGATCTCAAAAATAACTTCTACAGAATTAGTAACACTTAGCTGTCTCAAACGATCAACAACTAACCGCAATTCGTGTCACGTGGCTACCGAATTTTGTTATGATGATGGTGACGCCCCTGATAGTAGAGAGTGGAAGAGACGTTTGTAAGGAACTGTTTTTTTCTTTATACAAATAACATATCACGCGCTCAATGTAGAACATGTTATTTTTAAGACAAAACACACTCGTGGTACAGATATTGGTAACTTATAAAGGTTTGCGAGCTTTAATCAGCTCTTCACTGACATTCCACAGTTTGGCCTCTACGTCTTTATCGAAGTTATATTTAGATGTGTACTCTTCACAGTTACGGTAGAACTTTCCAGTTTTGCCTTCAATGCTGTGGTCTGTTGCGCAGAACACTACTGTTTGGGCACCCTGCGAAATATTACATACATTAGACCGCTGGAGAATCTCGCTTTCCTTGGAACGGAGTTTCAAAGAAAAGAATTTTCCATTTCCTCCTTGAATCTGGCTGAATTCGTACAGGTTCTAAGGCAGTTTAATGTCCTCTTTCCCCTTTCAAAAGACGAGCTAAGTCACGCGCGCCGTTTCGTATCCTGGTTCACAAAGTAGTAGACGTAAAAAATATCAGGCAAATTTGAAAAAACTGATTGATTGAGTTGTTTGAGACCATCTGCTACTATCCAGCCCTTAACAGCCATATTACAGAGATCGCCATTCCGTTTAGTCTGATTGAGGGCATCCTACGCTACGTTTGCCATTCCGAGATCTCCACAGAAACATTACAGAAATACCAAAATTAAAAATTAAGTCCCAGGCTCTTTCGACGGTATAATTTTGTATAAAAGTTGATACTTACTTGTTGGGCAGATTTCATGAAGAACAGCAGTACAGGGAACATGAGAATGTAATGATACCACCTTATTGAATATCTGAAAACATTAATAATTAAGTTGCCTGCCCATTTTGGACACAAATCGATAACCCTAGGTAAAGTATCGAAAGTGATTTTGTTTTTATTTATTTTTATTCTTCGATAGGCTGGCGCTTGACTACAACTTGCCTGATGTTAAGCAATGATGTAGTCTACGATGGAACGCGCTAGACCAGTGTACCGATTCACTCGTGATTACGAATGATTATCGGTGAGAAGGTGGCGGTGGAATGAGCCTCCTTAAGGTTAGAAACCTTACAGGAGCAACAATTCCGACCCACCCTCTCTGCATAGTTTCACCAGACTTCGTACCGGAACACGGCAAGACCGCTGGGCGATGCGGCTTTGTCTGGTTGGTGGTCACTAACCACGGCCGAAGGCTACCACCAGTAGATTGCTACAAAAAATAAAATGCTACTTTCCTACAGTAGGATAGGAAATAAGACTATATTAATGCTGACTCGCGTTTGAAAAAAAAGATTTTTCATTTCATGTCATTACTTTTCAGGACAGCCATGTAAAGTATTTATTTTTTGCATAACTTGGTCCGTACTGATTAGATATTAAAAAAATTAATTGAAAGTTGTGTTGAGAATCCAAATATTACGTTTGCAGCAAAAAACAATAATTATAAAGTTTTCGAGAAAATTGAGTTACAATAGTATACTACGTAATTGAATTTGTTTCATATAAACCTCAATTTTTATAAATAATTTGGTTTTTTCTTTTGTTATTTTAGACTCTAACAAGGTTTTCGTGTTTGCTTGCTAGTGTTCTGAAAAATTTATATTGTTACATAACTACTATTCGTGAAAACCTATTATTGGCTTACTGTTGTTTTATCACTTTATCAACAATTGGTTTTTAGGCAGAACTAGCTGCATTTAGCCGACTACTTATCGATGCCTTAAATAAAAACCTCGTAAGTGTAAAATTAGTTACTTTTCAGAAGGAATAAAAAAATGTGTGCTGTAAAATTTCGTACGGCGTCTTATATGTTATTTTTATGATTTCATATAGAAATTTATCCCGCTTTTATAGCCGCTTTTAAAGTATTCGATACAATAAGATTGCGAGGTTTCCAGTCTAAGGCTTCGTTTATGTCATTTACCTACACTAAACGTGAAAATTTACCTGAACAGGTTCGTGGCACAAAATCCAGGACAGCACAAGTTCACATCGATTCCGGAGCTCTTCATTTTGTCAGCGAGTGCTCTAGCGAAGTATGCGTTCATCAGTTTAGAGTTGCAGTACCCAGGGTTGTGGCGACCTGTCCCTATCTTCTTTGCTAATTCAATTTCCTTCTTTAAGTTTAGGTCATCAAAGTCGATTTTGCCACGCTCGTGTAATGTCGACGACACTACTACGACCCTGAAAAACAATGTTTATCGCTACATAATATAAAGGCTGGCATAACATATACTGGGGTGACATAGCAGAGGATTTTTTAAACCTAAGGATATTCAATCTTATCTGGGGGTGGGTTGTGTGTATAATTTAAGTATGTTTCAGGATTTTAAGCGAAGGTGTTTACAAGGCACATAGGTAGGTATATACCTTATAAACGCGTTTACTTAATATCCCATAACATTATATATTATACTTTTGCTATGACAATACTACTAATATTATAAACGCGAAAGTTTGTAAGAATGTATGGATGTTAGTTACTCTTTCACGTAAAAACTTCTGGATGGAATTGGATGAGATTTAGCACAGAGATAGATTTTGGTCTGAATTAACACATGGGCTACTTTTTATCCCACCAAGTACCACGCGGGCGAGACCGTGGGCGAAAGGTAGATATATGACAATTCACCACCACTACCAGTGCAACTTTCAGCCGATTCGCTAATTATTAGAAAGAAATAATAACACTTAACACCCTGAACACTAATAAAGATACATACATAGTTAAATGTACTAATTGTAAGCCCCAAAAATAACCCACATTTAACAAGTCTACGACATTTTATTAAGACCCAAGTATAGTTAAGCTAAATAAAAGATTTAATACCAAACAAAATTTTCACAAAAAACCTTATATATTAAAAGTAGTGAGCTTAGCATTGTTTCATTAAGTCAAAGGTTATCAGAGCGCATGCATGTGTAATTAACTATTTATTTTACAATGCGACTTAATTCTATTTGCAACAAAAACACAAAACCGACTGCAAAAGTAGGTAGGTACCTAGAATTATGCAATTAGATAAATTGCTCTTATAATTTTGACAATGACGCTTCTTTCGACATAGCTCAA
Source organism: Meganola albula (assembly GCA_936450015.1). Taxonomy (NCBI): domain Eukaryota; kingdom Metazoa; phylum Arthropoda; class Insecta; order Lepidoptera; family Nolidae; genus Meganola; species Meganola albula. The sequence continues at coordinate 13,033,674 of OW388145.1, read as the reverse complement.
AAATGACTTGTCAAATCCTAGTCAAATTTAAATGGCTTTACAGAAGATTACAGAGAGAAAAAAATGGCGTCTTAGAACGTCGCAGTTTTTTAGTTTTTTACTACTAATCTTTAAAAACTTATATACTTATTTAAACTTGACACTGGCAAAATTGCGGAATAATTTCTGCAGAGGCCATAATTAAAAGAAGAAGAAGAAGATTACAGAGCTTTAAAACAATAAAAAAATCACAGAAATAGGTTCATGCATAGCAAAGACAAACATACAGAACTCTTTCTTGACAAAGTTAGTAGGTAAAAGAGTAGACTCGGGAATTATGGGAACTAAAATTTTCCATTTCTAATTTTTTTTGTCACACTGTACATACATAATGCAACTTCTTTACCAATCTAAATTATAATATTAATTTGTAGGTAAATATGAATCTGTTCTTTAGTTTATGACCAAATAACTCAATATCAGTGAGTAGATAAGATAAATACATATTATTGTTGTTGATATATTGATGTTGATAACCTTATTAAGTATTCAGCTGCCATAAATCATAACTTTTTACACATTATTAAAAATCAATGGAAATTTTTATGAGTCCCTTCGTCTATAGGAGTGAATTTTCAATCTGAAGCCCCAAACAGCATCCAGATGGTATAAAATAGGTCACAATAATAAATAGTAGGTTTCGGCCGTTTCAACCCACACCCAAGCGGCCTTGTCTTGTTCCGGCACCACATCTGGTGTTAACTTTTGATACTCGGAAAAGTTCGGACCTTAGGGAGCCGCATTCTACTTCCAACTTACGCCCAAAATCACTTGATAATCACGAACAAGTCATTTTGTCGAGTAACATTTCATAATAGAGAATGTCATAACTCAACATGGAACAAAGAAACTTAAGATTCATCGCTTAGAATTACCTAATTAATTTACTAATTACTAATGACATACGCACCTGCTAGGCGTAGCTTTCTTCAAATGATCCATTAACAAATTCGTTAAGTAAAAGTGGCCTAAATGGTTGACACCAAAGTGAATCTCGAAGCCCTCTTTAGTTTTTTGGTCTTGGTCTAAAGGCACAACTACACCAGCGTTATTGATCAACACATCAATCTTGTGGAACCCAGCTTTTACCACTTCCACAAAGTTCTCAATAGATTCTAATGAAGATAGATCTAATTGCATCGGAATCTGGAAAAAATAATAATTCAAGATCTGTAGCTTTCTCTTATATTTTTTTATCACAAATAAGGTTGAGAGTTGCATAAAATCTATCTTCTATATAAATATAGGTTAATGTCTAAAATGTGTGTAGATACATGTACACTCATAAATTCCGCAAAACTGCAACAATGGATATTTCTTTTCGTTTTGATAGTTTTTGTCAAATAAAAACATTTACAGGACCGCTGGGAATTTAAATCAAGTACTTACAATCCCCCCGAAGCTGGGGGGGGGGGGCTGCTAGTTTACTAGTTATTTTTAATTATATTTGACCATGAATATTATATGAAATAAACTAACTAAAATAATACTTTAAACTGAATTATTTGATGATTTATTTAGAACTGTCGCGGCAAATTAAGTACCTCGTATTTCTCACTTTTTAAGCCTACCTTAGACTTGTATGAGTACTGTGACAGACCAAGATCCGCCAAATCGTTTCATTCAATTGCAAGTTTTAGTGTTACAAACATCCATCAATTCATTTTTATATAATATAATAATATGTATATAATTTATATTCTGACTTTAGTGCTACTTAAATTCTAACTACTGTCAACTACTTAAGAGATGACAGGGAAAGAGAAGGAGAGGAAAAGAGAGGCTGTAGAAGTTATGATGTAGGATGCAGTAAGACAAAAAGGACCAGCATTGGAATTTAAATAACATTCGAATTAGCATTTTTTACTATTCATATTATTACTTTTTGAGGCTGGTAATCAGGTGACAATGTACTAACAAAAAATAACTAGTAATAACTAATAGGTGTAATAACTAGTGGTAGCCTTCAGAAGTGGTTAATGACCACCCACCAGACTAAGCCATACTACCAAACGGCCTTAACGTTTTCTGGTGTGATGTCTGGTGACACTATTTGAGACGGTGGGTCCGAATTGTTGCTCCTTTGTGGTTACTAACCAAATTTAGACTCATTCTACTGCCACTTTCGCAGCGAAAATCATTCGTTACCACGAGTGAAACGGTATATTGGGCAGGCGCATTACATCATAGATTACATCATTGCTTAACATCAGCGCACGCTTATTGCAGAATAAAAAAAGAGGTATAGAACAATGCTGTCAAAATAATCTGAAGTATTTAATCCCAGCAAGGGATTAACAGTAATTATTTACTGTAATAATGATAAAATATCATTTTTATCAGTATGATTGTGCAAAACACAGTTTATAATGTTTCTCTTTAAGGTTCAAATTGAAACTTTATTTACAATATAAAGATATAGTTGAACAAGAAATGGGACCCAACTGAATAACAATCTAAATAAATAGAATAATTATCTATTCTTTGTTTTTCCTTACCGTGCCAAAAAGGTAAACAAAGCTTCAGTTTTCGTGTCACTTTAGAATATCACGATTTTATCAATGAACCACACTATGTATCGACTTATAAATGTCTTAATCCATTGAGTAAACACTTTAACTATGAAATTAACTGAAAAATGTTTTAAATCAACCAGTTAAATACGAATTATTGATAAAATTCTAAACACATTCCAAAATTCATGACCACAGGTTATGCAAGGACACGGGCTGTTTGACATTTTTATACTTTTTAAATTAGAGTGTGGACATAGATTTTTATGGATTCGATAACCATAGATTTAGGAAGAACTGAGTGAATGATATCCAGTCAAATGAAAATGTGATGTTTAGATCGTACTTTAATGTAAAGTATTGTCCTAAATTATTTTATTACTGTCTTCTTTAAATATGAAAATTTTGTTTTTTAACCATGTAACTGATGCTGTGTGAAATTGAGTGCATAATAAATATAATTAGTTGTATCGTATCGTCACTCATTCAAATGTTCTAAACGATAACTTAAATAAAATCAATCTGTGCTTCCCTTGGTCACGTCATTACTTGAGAACGTTTACACCAAAATGGATAATTTATGTATCTATGTGCCTAGATTTAAAAGTTACTCGGAAGTTTAAAAAAAAACAGCTCTGCCTATTTTAAAAGATCTTGTCCTTAACAGTTTAGTACATGGTAAGGTTGTAGTCAATTTATCGGTATTCATCTAGAGCAGCGGTCGTCAAAGTGCGGCCCGCAGACGATACTTCTGCGGCAACAAATAACTTCGATGCGCTTGCGTTTTCATTTTTTACAACCGCATGACTCCTCCCTCCCTAACTAACACAGAGTTTATCCCGCATCCGCATTAACCTACTCAGATTCACTATCAGATTATTGATTAATAAAAAATTAACAAAGCAGCTTGTTTGACCCCTCATCTTAATTTTGGTGACTGGCCAGAAAATGAGAAAAATATCAAAGAAGTCGTTGAAACGTTTTTTTTAATATTTTCATATTTTTTAAACATTTATAATATTTCCTGTTTTCAACAATTTATTTGAGATACGACTGCATTATTGTATTCCAGTGTTTTATTAAATGTAAAGCTTCTTGGTTCCGAATAATGAATGATTAGAAATCTATTCAGTCATTCTTTTAACAAATCATTCAATGTATTCAATCATGGTGGCCCTACCCTAAAAATATAGTCTCTGGTTACGAGGCGGCCATATTTGTTGTTATAATATGCATCCTAAGGAAAAACAAGGTATAAATAGCTTCTCAATATTATTTAGTTCTATCAAATTTATTCAATGTGTAAGTCTGACTCAAAGATACAAAGCAAGGCATGTGTGAGCATCCAAGACAAGTTTGCAATCAGAGTTTTCACCTAGTAGATTTTAAATTTTATTGTATTATTAATAATGCGTAACTTTAAGAAAATACTATTTTTTACATGTTTACTGTGTTATTTTCTTTGACGGGTCGGTGGCGTAGTCGGTAAGATACATGTAAGCTCATGGGTTCGATTCCTACCCTAGTCGGACATTTGTGTGATGAAAATGTCTGTTTATCTTGAGTCTGGGTGTAATTATCTATATTTAAGTATTAAATGTAGTATATTACTGGTTATCTGGTTTCCATAGTACAAGCTCTGCTTAGTTTGGGATCAGATGGCTGTGTGTATTATTGTCCTACTATATTATTATTATTACTATGAAGTCAGGCCTGTGCTTGACATTATGGTATATGTTAAGGCCATGTCCTGTGTAACTGACACTAATGTGTAACTTAAATGATCTGTTCAGCATATTTAGTGTGCTTTTTCTGTATGAAAATTGGCTGACAAGGCCCAGACAAACTTATTTATTTAGTTACTAACTTCCGCTCGCGACTTCGCCCGCGAAATTGATCTAACTAATCTTGTTTCTCCTTACAAACTTTGGAACCCCGTTTGTAGTCCCCCAAGACCCCATAAGGAACCTATGTGCCAAATTTGGAGTCTCCAGACCCAGCGGTTTGGGCTCTGCGTTGATATGTTAGTCAGTCAGTCATTCAGTCACTCAGTCAGTCAGTTTCTTCTTTTATATATTTAGATTATATCTCATTATTCACTTCAACTTTTATTCATTCACCCTTTTTGTGTCCCACAGCTGGGCACGGATCTTTTCTGAAAAACTACTTTACAAGTTGGGAGTTTAGCTCATAATCCACAGACTCTGGATCCGCACCCGCAAATGCGGGTTGGTGGATGTCAGATATCCTCAAAAGATTAGTTCTTAGGCATGCTTTTCACTATGTAGTCATTCAACAACTACATATAAACAGACTAAAGACATAAAACATCACACCAACATAGAGTAACACCACAAAACTCGTACACAGATCAAGCTGTAATAAAATGGACTAAATAAACACAGGCCTAATATAATTAGGTTGTCTATTTATAACTTTGTTTTTTCAATGAGCATGTTTAACCAGAAAGTAGGTATACATAGAGTGGTGTTTGTAGATGTATGGCTTACAGAACATACATGCACTGAGAGTTATTTTAGAAATCAGTTTTAAGTGATAATTTTTTTAGCATTACAGGTTAAAAATTAGTCCACAGGCAGACATTAGATGTTTATCCTTTGTTTCTGTGTATTCTGAGTTATAATGATTAATTATCATTATTCCAGTAGGTCTTGGGATATTTTGGTGTCCAAAATGATTCAGTAAAGACAATATTACTTACCATTTCACCGGTGTTCGGGCATTCCTTTCGAATAGCGGCTATCGCCTCCTTAGCTCTGATAATGTCTCTGCAAGCGAATATGACCCGTGCCTTCCTCTTCACGAGTGCTTTAGCAGTCTCAAAGCCTATTCCACTATTAGCACCAGTAATCAGGAACGTCTTACCCCTCAAGCAAGTATTACTTAAGCATTTTGCCCAGTTCCTCGATCTCATCTTCCGAATCAATCCAATAGCAACTAGCACAGAAATCGGCACTGCCGCGTAAATCATACTCGATGAAACCATGTTTTATGCAATAATTTAGTGGATATTTAAAATAAACACGACAAAACTGGTGCTTTTTCTAAATTTCGTATTACATCGACCTACCGCGGCTGGCCGTCCATAAAAAATGTCAACAAAATGTCAATGTCAGTAATGTCATCCGGTCAAAGGTCAAAGATATTTTGAACTTTGATTGAACGTTAATGTGCGTTAAGTCATCGAGTAAAGAGTATGTCAGAAAACAAGTGTGTGTAGCGCGCGAATTTCAAAAGCAGGTGCCAGCACGCCGCGCCCCTGCGCCAGCTTGATTTTTTATATTTATATTGTTTTGAATTATTTAAAAACTTTGAACCGTAAGTAAATAACGTTCCTCACCCTCGGCATCGGCCAGTTACTTATTCGTCTTCAAAGTTTAATTGTATAGGCGTGTTTTGTCACTGTTATTCTAGTAAAATAACTGTAGGCCTGTAAGGAACGCTGTAGATTACGTTCAGGTTCAGCCTAAGAAATTAGTGTTAGGTCGTAATTAAAGTCTACAAAATAAAATAATAATTTTGCTCGGCCGTTTATTTTTAATACAGGGACAACTAGATAAAAAATCTGGATTCCAGATTAAGAAAAACAATTGATATGGCAACATTATGAATATAACAATGTACGAAAATCTTTACAAGTAGATAATTACAGTAGATTAGTTTTAAATTGTCTAAATTATAACTTATTTTAGAATTAGAATGTAAATGGGCATTAGCTATAAGTACATTAGGTATATGGTAAGTACCTAGTAAGTACATTTTAAAAGTTGTTACGTTTTTCCCTCAGTAGTTCTACCAGACCATACAGTCCATTTAGTTAATTTACTTCTGTTATCTGTTATTGCTGCGTTAGATTGGCTAACCTTTTAAGCAATGGTGTCATACTCATTTTCCAAGATAGCCAATATAAGTAAGGTATTTAAGCAAATCTGGAGGCAAATATCTCAACGAACTGTAGGTACCTGTGCATTGTTAACAAATTAAATTAGAACCACTGAGATAGTTAAAAATTTAAGGAGTTACTAAAACAATGCTTATCTAGTAAGAATGTTACAACAGGTTAATCTTACCCCTAGTTTCCACTGGCGAAACATTCACAAGAAAACATAATATATTGCAAACTGTGTCTATCTCTATCGCTTAGGGATGAGTAGAAAGAGATAAGAGTGTGCTTGTATCATGTTTTGTTGTGCAGTGCAAACGCCCAGTTAGGTAATGCGTTAAAAAAATAGTAAAAACTAAATTACTTTTTTTTTACGTAAAGGAACAATGACTTTAATATTTATGCAGATGATAATTGTTTTTTTTTTGGGACATTATTGGCTCAACCTTATGACTTGTGCTTATTTATGTAGTAACTTATAAGTATTTTTAATCCTGCCCCCTCTATGATTCCCATTCATTTTTTAACAATTTGATATCTATTCCTGTCCCTTTACCTACATCTATCCAGTTACTTCTATCTTATAATAACCCTCGTATATATTCTATTCTAGCTGATTTTATAAACTTAAACACCAACTTAAAAATTTAATCCTTCCCAAATCCTATCCTGGTTTTTCCATCCGCTCTAAATTAAATTGTTTTAATGTTTTATAAGTTTCCCTAACTTTGTTATTGGCAAATGGTCTACAACCGAGCCATAAAAAAAAAAAAAAAAAAAAAAAAGTATTTTTAAAAAGTTAAAAGGTTATAATAGTTATGTAACTGTTGTTATGTTACAGCAACATATTAAACAATTTTAACAAGAATAACGGGCATGTTTTTTTTAAATATTGGCACTAAGTTAAAATTACACTGTTTGCGCCATCATTATACATTTATATTGAGTAAGCACTCATAGATACTAGTCTGATGGTGATGAGTAGAAATGGGCAAAATGCCTTGCCTGTCACTTACAAAAAAAACCGATCCGCGGAGCTTTCATCAGTAAATTATTAACGTAAAACTTATTGGGAGTTTTTTCCAAATTGCCCATCATGCTTATGTAATTTCCAACTAAAAATGCCCAAGAAAAAAGGCATTTAATTGTCGTCTTACGATTTGAAGAGAATAAGTGAATTTTGCAACAAACAGCTCTCTTTAGTTTAGTCTTTTTATTTAATTAAAAAGAATATAAATTTAATGTACTCGTACATAGTTATAATAAATGCAATGTTTGACACAAATTGACACAATCATTTCAACCTCAGTGTTGTCATTCAAAAAATAACTGAAATATGTACTTACATTTTCTACTAAAAGAAATACATGGATAAGACTTGTACCTAAACAGAGTAGTTTAATAAGTAGACCGGTATTCTCACTGGCTGTCTAAATATATTTAGATATACTTAAAGCGGTATACAAGAGTTTTATTAACTTATAAGGGAGATTCAGAGAACAATAAAAATCCTATTACTATTCTCATGAAAAAAATATTGATTATATAATAATTAAAACCTTTTCCATAGCTTAACATTGCAATGTAATAAATATAATGCATGTTTTTATTACTTAGGTAGGTAAGTAAACTATGATCATCTATCATAAACAATTACTAAATCCTTATAATAAAATGTACCTTTATATAATAACATAATGTCTCACATTTTTAATAATATGCCTATTAGTTATTGTGGCAATGGGGACACAATTAACATACTAAATACTTAACAATTTACTCTCACTAGACCCATCGACCCAATCGATAGATATCCTTTACTTTATAAACAATTATAGATTCCCCTTTAATTGAAAAATTTTACTTTGGTAAGGCGAGTAGCTATAACACTTTTTACTGTGTTATCCTCTAAATTACAATTATGAACGACATGCAATTTTGCTAAATGCTTTTTGTAAAATTTTCTGTAGTTATTACTTATTTTTATTTAGTTATTACTTCTCTTTTCAAAAAAAATAGGGATTGGACATTATGAACCATAAAGAGAGGTTACTTAAACCTTAATGAGTAGAAACTCAGTAATTAGGTACAGAATAACATCACTATTAGGTACGGTTAAACAAAAACAGATCTAGTGAGAACAAATCGTTAAATATAGATGGAATGTACTTAAATGTAGCACATAATACTTTACTGTTTCTATTATTAACGTTGTTCATAACCACGACCATACATTAAACAACACTTTAGTTAATTAAATACATAAAATACAATATAAATATAGCATTTAATAAATATTTATACTACTAATTAATAAAATAGTTAAGTATTTTCTGTACAAATAAATGCTTTTTCTAAGGTAAGTAGTTTCAGATCTGAATGTAGCAAGGCAGTTTTAAATAGTTAAATAATAATTAGCATAAGGAGACGTCCCATCATTTCACACACGAGATTCAATAATCAGAGATAAAAATATTTTGTAATTTAGAAGAAGTATTGGAATACGACATCACATCAAACATTAAGTCTTTTTTCTACCATTTGGTAGTATTGCCAGCCTGAGCTGCAAAAATATATTATTTAGACAACTATTTATCCTAACTCTCACATAGGAGTCGACAGTTGGTGTCGCGAACGGTCTACGCCGACGTCCACAGTCGTCACCTTGCCATCTACAGGTGTTCCACTGTCTATCTCACTGTCCGGCATGATTATACACATAAACGACTTCCCACTCGTCACATCTTTGGGGTAAATCGTCATAGGAATAAACCTATCGCTAGTGCCATCAACGTACGCGCCCAACCTAGAATAAACTTCAGGAAAGTGTTTCTTCATATTCACACCTCTACTTTCAAGTTCGTGGGAAATGTTATAAAAACAGATCTCTCTAAACTTATGTGCAGTTGCCGCGTTTTTCTCTCCCGCGACACTCATTTTAGATGTCAAAATTAGGGTTTCCCTGTCCTCTGGCGTAGATTTACTGTCTCTTCGGTGCCGTCGCCGGTTCTGCTCCTGTATCGCAGCGGTAACAGTTTTACTAAGGCGTAGTTTTGCACATCTCGACACCAACTGTCGTTCCCACTTTACGGCTCCTTTCGTCGGCACTTCACTGATTATGCACACAGCCACGTACAAAATTACTCTTGTTTCAGGATTGTAAGCTTTGCATAATTTAACTACCTCGGTGTACAGTTCCACTCCCATCTCATTCGGCTGCAGCGAAGTCCATTTCACGTACTCTGGTTCGCTTAGATACTGAAAGCCGTGGGTGGTAAACTTTTCTGCCGCTTCGTGACTAGTAAAAAACACTTTGACGACGCCTCTCCCGTGAGTTAAATAGCCTTTGTGACCGACGGTACTGATTTGATGCAAGGAATCACCGTCCTCCTTAGCCGCCGATATGATCTGTCTACACAGGGTGCTCGCTCTAGTGTGCAAGCAGACTTTTCTATGTTTCTCCCAATGCGCTCTTCTGCATTCCTTGGAGCAATACATTGTGGTGCAGTTGTGACAAGTCTTGTAGTGCCGTTTGGCGTCAGTCAGGGGTGCCCGGGAAGGGCATTTAGGGTATTTGCACTTGACGAAAGCGTCGTCGGTGCTGTTTTCAGTTTGTAAGGAGACTAGGGAGGTTCGGGAATCAGTATGAGTGAGGGTAGGGTCTGCGGAGCACAAGGTTGCGGCGTCGAGGCTGGTGCGGCGGTCGAGCGAGACGCTCGGCTGAGCGAAAGGCTCACTGCGTCGGCGAGAATGCTCGCCTTGCGCCGAGCGCGCTCGCCTCGGCTCTTGCATCTCTGCCGAATTATCAACTGTATCCTTGCCTGAAACCAAGCAAATAACCCGTGAAAAGCGACCACAATTAGCAAGTGAGTATTTTGTGAAGTATGATGTGATTAGTAAGACTCAGAACCAGCGTTAGAACTGAAATATTATAGCACTTATAAAATATATATACCTACGCAGGTACTATAATGTGCAAGACGCATGCTTGGTTTGCAGAAATAAAAAAAACAATACTTACTAGAATCAGCTAAAATACAGTACAATACTAGTCATAAGAAGCGACGAAGATGTGCGGCGAAACTACTTAAAGTGCGAGGTAGTCTTTATATAAAAATTGGAACGGCTTGGACTTACATATCGTTCCTACCTGGTCGCTCTTGGTCGGGGCTGTCGGTCATAGAGCTTGGCCCTTCGCTGGGAGTCCCGAGGCCCACGTATCGAGACGCCGGAGAAGCGCTGCTGTGTCCGCTACTCGCCAGTTGTTCGTATCGAGGACTCTGGGAATTTTTCATTAGTCCTCATCCAGAAACGTGTATGTACTTGAAGGGTTGGCTATGGGGGTCCTACTTAAGTAAAAGTTTAACTTACTGAAGAATCCTAAAAATGAGGCTTTAGAAAGTAGGTATTGTCAATCAATGAATATCCATCTGTGGAAGCAAAATGTCTTTAAAAATAGCCTATTATTTTGACCTGGCCTCTGAGATGCAGTGCATCGTGAAGCCAAGTCGACGCGCCTAATACAGCGCTATGGGTGGGGTCTCCTTGCTTGTACTTACGAGGTGTAAAAACAATTTGGTAATACCTATAATAGGGGGAGGAATATTATGTTAAAATGATGTACCTTGCCACTCATCAAATAATAAGGACTGGAAGCCTTCCTAGGGCTCGGCTGAGGAGTAGGTATTCTCACTGGTTGTGATGGCAGCCCCAATAGCGAGTCCAGTACGTCTTCTAAAGTAGTAGACCCTGGAGATGGTTTCGTGATACCTAAGTTCAGGGAACGTTGGGATTCTTGCCAGTCTGGAAGTCAGTGGTCAACTGTGATAATTAAAATGGAAAAGTGGTGATTGTGCATATTGCAAGCAACATTTTGTGCAATTATCTGATTAAAACGGTGCAAAATTGACTGAGTGTTTTCAGTTGAATATATAGTGCTGACACTGCAACAACGCTTTTTTTGATGGATGGGTCAATGGGTGAATGTTTGTAACTCTTACACACTTACTGGCTATATTTGCTTTGCACTTTAGATTGTTTTTTTTATTACCGAAAGAAATCAAGGTTCTTGTTGGATTTTGAAAAAGTAACTACAACTGATTGTAAAGCCAATTTGGAGGATGAAGTCGAAGGAAATAATCAAATAATTTTAGGTACCTACCTAATACAAATGTTTTCACAGCCCCAAGTAAGTAACTACTGAGAAAAGTCTAGGACAACTAGGTACTTCCATTTAGCAAAAACACAAATCATAGGTGTATTAGTTACATTATTAGAGCGTTATAAAACCCATAAAAAGTAATAGACATCACAAAAATAAAAACAAAACAAAATAATTAAATAAAATGAATATATTCAATAATCATTATGATTAAAACGTAACTAAAAGTACAATATTGAAATTATATTAAAGACAAATCCGTTTGCCTTTATTAACATGAACAAGGTACCGAGATTCTAAAATAGGTACAATAATAAGTATAATTAATAGCTTAATAACTACGTATTGATATTACATTTTCTTTTAGGTACTGAATATTTGGATTGTATTTACTGTAGAGAGCTAATATTACTAGGAGTACTGTTATACGGCGCTATTTCAAAATCTAGGCGGCCATTTTGTTTGTTAACTGTCATTTGGTTTTTATACTTTTTTAATTCATATTATGTCGTCTAATGTTCGTGACGATTTCGTGTTTCGGCAGAGCGATTTTTAAACGCACTTAGTTTTTTTTTCTAACCTAATCAGAACCTGTATAATTTACTTAGGAGCAGCTACCCCAATATAAATTACGAGGTGATTTAAGTAGAAGGAACAAGAAAATTATAGATTTCAGACTTATACCGTCACTTCTCACCACCACATCATATGGTTCTGATAACTGTTGGTAATAGTTTAAGATATTTTATAGAATATTGTGTGAACAACGTGTGGTCTACGTCATTCAATTATTTGTGACAATATTAAAGCTTTTTTAACATTAACTTCCAGTTTTGTAAACAGATAGTGAATTAGCACCTAAAATAAAACATAGCAACATATTTTATTTACAAATCTATTTATATTAACTAGCTGTTAAACTAATTAACTAATTGCATTAAAATAAACACTCAAATAAAAAATAATAATTTATTCTGTACATTGGATGAAATTAATTTAATACTACAAAATATTACTGGTTTCTGTCAAACTACTATTGAAATTATGGCATTAAGAAAAACCAAAAATCTTATCTAAGTATGACTATCTCATTTATAATCATATTTAACCGATTAAACTATTAGTAATCGGATCTCATTAACCATTGGTAAAATTAGGTAAATATGAACTTTCATAGAAATGCATCCATTTATTAATTGCAATACAATACTGTGCCTATGTAGGCATTTTAATTTTATACATAAAATAATATACCTACTGGGCGGGTATCGTCAAAAATATTTTTTTAACTGGCAACTATTTTTTAAATAGAGAATCACTCGACTTTAAAGAAGTGTCGATACTAAGCTGCACGTGACAAACACAGAAATTAAAATGAAAGCATCTACAAGCCAGTGCTTATGGCAACAATGCAAAATTAAAACACTTGTACACAATAATATTGAATTTGGGAACTAAATAGTGCATAAGATATTGATACAAATAATATAATTAATGATATCATAGTATGGTCCTGAGTCTTACACACAGTCTATAAAGCTCTATTACACATAGATATTTAAAAAACGAACTCCGTTAATCCATAGATTAAAAAAGTTCGTTTTACAAAAACTAAATAGTAACATACACGGAACAGCACAAAATTAACGCAATTATTAACGTAACATAAAAATAACAATGTTTAAAGGCAACACTGCAGGTTTGGTGTTTTACAACATAAATGCAATTTTTTAATTTTGGCAACCGACCAAATATGTTTTTATTGACACCTTTTAGCCGTATGGGGAACTCATTCAGAATTTGGGTGTCCATAAACAAGTGAATCAGGTTCCCGCCAAAAATTTTAATGGGTGTTGTCTATGACTTGATTGCTTCGCCTAGAGTGGATTCAGAGCTTGTCATTTTAACAATTTGCTTTACTTAGGCGGTAGGTAACCTCTTATGTTACATATTGATACATTAGCGCGCCATCTTTATAACTTTTTAAATACAGACAATGAGACAGATTTTTCATCTAGTCATGACTAAATAGGTTTTATACGCCTTTTTTTGGGGGTTGATATATTTAATATAATAATTTGGTCGGTTGTGTGTAATGTGTGTGGTGGGAATGTCCTGCAGTGTGTCACGCTCGCTCACCGGGCGCGGCGCGGTGCTCGAGCCGTAATGATGACGGTGGCCGCGGGTGGGGTGGTGGTAATCCACTACTCACTGACAGCGGTGTCTGCGGAGAGTCTAACGGCTTTGTGCCTGGAACAATCAGTGTTTTGGTTAATTAATATGCCGTAGTTATGGGCACTTAAAACTATCTACTAAAATACAGGACAGCTGACATTTATTGGGGTTCTAAACTCCTAGAATCTTTCTGTAGATCGGATTTTGGATAAACTAAGGCATTATTAAGCTGACAGATATTGTACTACCCCGAAATCAGCGCTATTCAATGGACTCGATTAATATTATAAAACACTGGGAGACCCATTAAAATCCACATAAACATCAAAACTGGTAAAAGGCGAAAAGTCGAAGAAAAAACTTCCTTACCAACAAAAGAACTCTCGAGCCAGTACAACTTCTGGCTGGACCGCGGTGAGGTTTGCCGGTCGATGTCCCCGTTAGCAGGTTCGAGTCCCGATACGTAGTGGACTATCGCTGACGTCACCTCTTTGATCGAAGTCTGGATCTCCTCGGATGCTTTCGACGCTTCAGATGCTTCGGATTTAGGAGTTGATTGGCTGAGTAATGATGATGCTAACCTGAAATGTTCAAAAGGAAATAGTAAGCTAAACAAACTTATCAAGTTACTTAGGTTTCAAAGAAAAAAATACGAAATGATTCCTTATGGGCAAATTACTTGGTATTTAAAAAAGATTATATTTGGAAGCGTTTGAACTAACACAGGTGCATAGGTCAAGTTTTTAGAACGAGATTTACCCAGGATTTGGCAAAGAGTTCAGCTCCAATAGTGTAAAAAAAATTAATGTAGCCAGATCCACATTTACCTTTCATGTGGCGTCCTAGGGGTAGAATTAAGGCGCTCCTGACTCCTCCAACCGAGGTACGGCTGGCGTGCACTGAAGGAGGACCGAGCTGATGGCGAGCACAGCGGACTGGTACCGCGGATGCTGCTGCGAGTCGAGGAACACGGAGACGTCTAGAACAATAGAGAGTTGGTAAAAAGAAACAGGAAAAGTTTTGGATAAAGAGTTAGTCACTTCTATAAGGCTGCAAAGGAAAAATAAGACTAAATCCATGAGATTTATTTTTATTTCAAAGGGAAATATACTTTTAAAAGCTACCAGATATAAAGTTTTAATAAGAAATAAGTTATATTTTGTAATTCCTAATGGAGTTCATCGAGGATCTGCATGATCTCCGTAATTCAAATCATTGGTTAGAAGAAATCCTGCTCACTGTTATGTCCATAGTCCTGTACCTATGAGGTAAGGTTTCATAAAATTAGATAATTTACATTTAGAAAAACATTCAGTTAACTTCCATTCAGAGAATGATAAGAAAACACATCAACAATAGTAATGTATCGGTGAATGACCTATCAAATAAATAGCACGAAACCTTATAAAGGCAAGTGACATTCGAGAAATGTTTAGTGAGTGGTGCAAATAGAGATTAACTTAAGGTTAATCAAGGTAGTTGAACTCAGAAGGCAGGCTTTTGAATTGATTTGTCCTGAAACTAAATATTATGTCTGTTTGGCGTTGCTATTGGATAATATTTCTTCAATATTATTGTCATAATCATTGTTCCGAAACTTATTTGAAAGTCTTTACGAAGCTTTGTCTATGTTACTCCCAAAAAAACCTTACCCAACGCATATTCTTAAAAGGAAGAAGGACCTTGTCCCATGCCTAGAACCAAGTTGGTATTCTAAAGAGAAAAGAGGAAAATTCGTCATTTCTACTTCTGTTAGTCAGGTTCGGAAAAACTGTCTTGAATCCCGCACAATCACAAACGATATTGGAAGAGTTTGAAAATTAATTTAGCCTTGATTTCCACAACTCGGCGATATTAGTACGCCATTTTACGTAGCGGGTTTGCCATAGGTCCTTCAAGCAAGGTAATCTTACTTGATTAGAATTAAGCCGGCTAGTAGACCATCGTCCGAAGCTCGTGGTGTGTGGCGACAGCTGTGGCGGTGGTGGTGGCGGATTGCCACCGAGGGAACCCAGTGACGTTGTCTTCGAGTTGAGTCCACTCCAACGCGCCGCGGATGCAGATGCGTCAGATAAACGCTTCCGGAGTAAGAACCCTTCCCTAGGCGTGGGCGCATTTTTGTACCTGGAAAAAAGAAACGTAGGACAACATTGATATCTTATTCTACTTCTACCAAGTATTTAAAATGAGAAAGATTGTCAGGACGTACTCCCACGGAAAAACTTCGGACACATTACACAATTTTCTGACAATTAGTTGGGATTTCTTGGGAATCTTGGGACGCTCTCTGTGTACCACGCGGCATTCTTGTCTTTTGTCAAGTCGCAAGCTACTAAGACAGTACAGCTCTCGTGCCAGTAGTACATAAAGGTGTAGACAGGAGGTGAATGACACCCACAACCCGCTGACTTTGTTTTAGCTCATGCGTAATAGGCCTCGTCGTACCTTTTACCGTAAATGGTAATTCCCAGCCACCTACTACATAGATACGCCGCTTTGTTCAAATATTGTATGAAATTGTAATCGTCAAAAGTTAGCGGGATATTGGGGAAGATATTCGTAGCTAATTCTGATTGGTACGTTGAAACTCTTGTCCTTGAACGAACCAATCAAAATTAGTTAGTGGTCGATGGTTAGTTGTGAGTGGTACAAGATAAGTTATACGAGTGAGGGAAACAGCTATGCAGTGTCTATTCTCAAATTAGATCTAAGATTTATCTATACCTTATAGAATGTGCCTTTGCCTAAAATTTAAAATCTTGCAGTTTAAAAAAAGCGAAATATAACGTAAGGTTTTGCAATGACCTGCTTGAATATGAGTAATAATTTGCTAATTATACCACAAAGAATCTCTCGT
This sequence comes from Meganola albula, assembly GCA_936450015.1. Taxonomy (NCBI): domain Eukaryota; kingdom Metazoa; phylum Arthropoda; class Insecta; order Lepidoptera; family Nolidae; genus Meganola; species Meganola albula. Next base: position 13,017,025 of record OW388145.1, on the reverse strand, counting down.
AATGAGGGCTTAAATGCCATTGTTGTAGTTAAACTTCGGAGGGAGGAAAATAATTTAACTATTGATTTGACCAAGCTTGCGTGACTTCGTCCCAGTTTCAATATCTCAAACTAGCTTCGAGCTTCTAATAAAGTGTCAAGGGTTAGTTGTGAAACAAATTAGCCAAGTTACTTGCTTTTAAGTGAATAATGGACAGTAAGAGATTCAAAGGAGCGTCATGTGTTCAGTGCGATATCATTCATTCATCATCTATTCTCGGATTTTCAGTAGAAATTGTGTACAATTTTACATGCGACATTACAGACCTCGGGAACTTCGAGAACTAATACTTTTGATTCCGTGTGGCGGCCTCAATGATTTTTTACTCTGTAGCTCTGTCTAGTATAGTTTATATTACCTGTGGTCTAGTGCAATCGCGAGTCGCGACCAATGAATTTTGAAATAAACTATTTACTTTCTTCCCTACTTTTTTGAATACCCTAAATGTTATGCAAGAAATATTAGGTTTAAAACACAAAACACTAAAACGGAACTTTTAGGTACATACTAACAGGTATGTACCTGACCTCTTAACCTCTTTAATAAGTCCATATATTCCGATAAAATATTTTCTTAAACGAAAAGTTTTAGTTTAAAAATGCTGACTTAATTATAATTATTATTTCAAAAATTTTATTTTCTACAAATTAACTTACGGTAATCTCAAGTGCCAAACGATAAGTACCTAATACTATGGTACAGATAATATAATACATACTATGGTAAATACTAAGATAGCGAAAACCGGTACTATACTCGTAGAATTTGGAATCGACGCAAAATGCAAACCATTGCAAACTTTAAATTAAAAAAATATTGCAATCCTCACCGACACCTAGCGAAGACCATCTCAACAACTTCAGCTTTTAAAAAAATCAACATTATCGTTTAAGTACTACGGAGCCCAAAACTTTTACACAGGCATAAACACACAACGTCATGCCTGTATTAAACGAAGGTGTAGACAGAGGTGAAAAACACCCACATTTTGGACACTTCAAACTTATATTCCCATTCGTCAAGGGTTAAAGACTAACCGTAGGACTAATTGTACTTTAAATACTAGTTCTTCAAGGTAAGGTTACTTAACATACTTTGCATAGATGCAAACAGCTGTTAATTAAAATAGATAGACTTGCGGCTAATTATTTTGTGCCTGGAATATGCAAACACTTAGCGCCACAGACTAAGTAGAGTTACAACCTAGCACGTAATACGCATTACATTACATCACAAACAGCCTGATCTACATTGATGCTGAGCCGAGCTTCGTCACATAGGCACCCTCATGGCAATTTTCAAGTAAGGCACCACCGTTTTTGGCTCACCAAAAAATCCGGTATAGCTAAAATACGTGCCTGAGGCTCATGAGATACGAGTCAAAAGTTATGCAACATCTACTGTGTAACTTGTGGAGCAAAATTCAATAACAATAACGCCTCTGTAATTATCTATGGTAAACAAATGTCAAAAGGTTGCGCGTTATAGTACAGTGAAGTTTCTGTGTGAAGGAGTAATTAAATCAATCACAATTTTTTGTTTGTATAATGTTACTTGATCACATCAAAAGTTACCTATAATATTATGCGTATCACTTCTACCCCTTTTTTTAGTGTCCCGCTCGTGGGCACGGATCTTCTCTCAACTATCTTACGAGTTTAGAGTTTAGGGCTTAATCCACATACGCTGGCCAAGTGCGGGTTAGTTGTCACATGTCCTTGAATATTTAGTTCTTAGACATGTGAGTTTCCTCACGATGTTTTCCTTCACCGATATTGAGCAGCGGCGATGTATCTTATCTTATCAATGGGGCTGGTATCCCAGAGCACTTCGACCCAATGGGATCTTTTGTATGTGACAATTCACACAAAGATGTGTGGGCGCGACTAGGAGTCGAACCCGCGACTTTATATTTTTAAGGCGCCACCGCTGTTATTATGCGTACGAAAATTTTGAATTGTCTTGCATATTAGACGCCTTAAGTACATTTAGTAGTAAATACAAGATAAAACGGTTTATAAAAAGTAGCTCAGGATTCAGATTAAGATACAAGATTATGCAAAAAATGTGTGCATGATTATGAAAAAGCTTCAAGCATAGCAAACTACATTATCCAAATCACGATTGTAGTCCTTTCGCATTCAAAACCCGGATGTACGCGTCTCGCTCGTTACAAAAGTTAAGTACTGATCTAATTTTAGAAGCTCTTGAAACTAGCACGGATGAAATCGTGATATACTGTATCGAACGCCTTTCTCAAAACCTTGGCATCAATGTGAGGGAAGCGGAGCGTGCCTCCAGCTTTGCTCCGAGTTGAAAATAACAGTTTTTTATAACTGTTTCTTGAAAAAAGTAAGTCGTTTAAATTAAAGTGTCTTAAAATTGCTAGTTCTTAGAATAGTTTGTCATGTTTTTTTTTTGTTTGTTTGTACATGGAAAATATTTGTACAAAGTGACTGTTTCGCGTGATATTAAAACGAGTACCTATTAACTTCCACTCGCGGTTATGCGCACGTGCTATTAGGATTAAAAGGAGCCAACTTATGTGTTATTCCAGACCATAATCTATCAATAGGAGCAGCGGAGTCGGCCGTGTTTTTTTTGGTCACGGGATCGATCCCCGGTCGTGCCCACACATCTTTGTATGGATTGTTTCATCGCCGCTGGTCAATATCGGTGAAGGAAAACATCGTGGCGAAACTCGCATGTGTAAGCACTAATCACTAGAGGACATGTAAGGCCTAAACTTTATGAACTCGTAAGATAATTGAGAGAAGACCCGTTTCCAGCAGTGGGACTCTAAAAAGGGTCGAGGTGAATCTATTAATGTGCTAAATTTCACAAAAAAACATTTTTGCGTGAATGAATTTTATACATACATCAATACAAACCTTCCTATTTATAATATGTATTAGTAAGTAAGATTAGTGTATGAAGTTACCAGGGGTAACTTACCATTCCGGTACATTTAACTTCTGCAGCGACCTCTGTACTCTTAGTTCGTGCTCAGACAGCACGCGGTCTGAATTCTTCTGCAATTCGTTCTCTGGAGGCTGCAACAAAAAAACTATCGTTAGACTATATTTCGTCACTACCAATAACCAATTTTGTCCATTACTGGATACAGACCTCTTCTAAAGTACGATAATGAATACCTTCAAACTCTTTACAGTCACCTTGCGTGAGTTGGCATAAATTCGTGCGATTTTACGTTTTTTATAAGAATATCATTGAAACCAAAATAAACAACGAATTTTTTATTGATAGTTAACATACAATTTTACAACTAAGTACTTTCTAATGTTAACGCGATTGTTTTACATTTACTTAGCGGCCTAACTAATTATGAACAATTTATATTCAGTTTCACCTACTTGATGTTACACTAATTACAAATTCTAGATTATCGTCTATAGAGTTAGGGGCTAAACGGTACATTATTCCGAAAAATGTAGGATCCGGTTTTGTTTCGTTTGTTATACTGCCGTCAATTTCAGTCAGGTCTTTCATTGATGATGAATCTAACATGCTACTTTGAATTTTTAACGTCTGATGTATTTTGTATATAGTGAATCTTGCGTAATTCGTTTCTTCGTTATCAGAGTCGTCTAAATCTTGTATTCGACTATCTGCGTGAGATCGGGCAATCAAATCTTCGCCAAAATCGAAAGTTTCTCTACTTTGAAAAATGCTATCGTTTAATTCACACTCATCCAGTATTTCTGACCAAGAGGGGAAGTAATCTAACGTGTTGTCATTGATTGCGTCCTTTGAATTCCAATTTTCAATTATGTTTTCATCATTGTGTGACAAAATTAAATCAGACACGCCATAGATAGAATCGTACCATGATTGGTTACTTTCGGAATCTGTCTTTGAAACGTTCAAGTTAAAGCTCACTTTCCTTTGAGATTTCTTCAAAGTAGATGTAGTTGGTGAATAAGAATCTTCCCCAATTTGTAATATCTTGCTCTTTTCAAAGTCATCGTAGCCGGGAACTTCGATATTAGCGAAATCGATATTAACTTTGGGCGCTACGATGATTGAACACGTATCAGTAACTGTAGAATTATACGAATCTTCTAAAGGAGGTGGAGGTATACTTTCTAGCAAACGATTGAAAAAGTCTCTAACTTCGTTATCATTTAATTGGGATTTTTCCTTATTGCCAATTTTATATCTGGTCGTTCCATTTTCTACAAGAGAAGTGGCTTTTCTGGGGTTATTATATGAAACTTTGCTAGTTGATCTAACACCATTCCAACTTGACTGGGATTGGCTCCGACTCCGTCGTCGAACTTCTGAGTTTAATCTTCGCAAGCAAATCTTTAACTTCCACTCTCTATGTTTGATTTGAAACCCGTTTAAGCTCAACGGGTTTTCGTCTTCGGAATCACTTCTAGGGATATCAGGATATTTGGAGTAGTAAAAGTCCCTTGAGAGAGGTTTTATAAACAAGTGTTCTTGTTTGACTTCCTCAAAAGGTTCCATATCTTCAGTAATCCATACTGTGTCCAGGCAATACCAAAATGTATTCCTCTGAAGCAACTCTTCGGTGGTCAGAAGCACTGTTGACACCATTTTCACTAAGCATGTCACGACACAAAATACGAAATGCAACTAAGATGCAAAACACTAAAGCTAATTAGTAAAATCAATATTTTGCGCCAAGTAAAGTTTACTTAAAAATTGTTTTCAAAAACATAACCATTTGTTAATTTTGTTTAATTACTGCAAATTGTTTACTTCACAGATCTTGGGCGTCCATTCGTTATTGATTACGCATGACTACAAAGCTGTGAAGAGATAGTTCAATGAATTAGAAAATTGTATCTAAAACAATTTCAAGGGTCAGTTGGGCTTTTGTTCCGGAACTGTTATTAAGAAGAAAGTCTAAGAATCGCTTTATCAAGGAAATTACAAGTTTTGAAGAACGAGTTTACGTTGACGAGGGTTGTGGAAGTAGTCAACTCACCCTGGCGTCGGAGGAGGCGAGGAGCGCACAAGGACCCAGCAGTCCTACACTCTCCCAGCAAGTCATGTCCACAAACAAGTGCTCCACTCGCGGCTCCGCACTCGACTACCGATCGAGGCGACCTTACTATCGCATCCTGATGCACATGCGACTCCGTAATATTACGTTACGTAAGTCGTCATAATACAACACAAGTACAGTTTCAAACTAAATTTCTCGATACAACCAAAGCGTCTACACACAAAGCTACTAATCTTTCTTAGGAAGTGGAAGAAGCAAGCTGCAATATCGAAGCGGGAAGCGTTCGCCAATCAAATCAGAACAACGTTGCTTATCGAACGACAAAATCCAATTACAAGGCTGAATCGGAGCGACCGCGGGGCTTCGGAGCTTAGGGTCGCTCTGCGGGTCGGCGCCGGGGCTGGGGCTGGGTCTGGCATGCGGCGTGCGGTTCGGACTTACGCGTTGGCCACTGCGGCACTCCGCACCATGCGACATGGAGGTGGTATCTAGGGGGCAGGCGGCCGCGGCGCTGCCTCCCGCCGGACTGAGGCGCGCCGCGTCTCCAAGGACACACACCACGGCGCATGCTCCGCTCACACACCCTTACTATCAGATTCTAGTGGTTTCAACTGTCGTTTCTATTAGAAGACATTTCTACTCGGTTCCATACGACTTTCGCTTACTCAAATGAAAATATTTATAGTAAGCATGACTTTCACTTCGCAGCGGTTAAAGTTTCATGACTAAATACATTGCCGAATTTAGGGCAAGATGCGATATTTCATTATACCATAAAGAAGCAATGGATGCCGTGGTTTCGTGATGTCTATAAAGTCGAGGAGGGGTTGAACAGCTGATACTTGTTCGAGTAAGCATTTCTTTGTAGGTGGGTGTGGCATTATGTGACAGGTAGGATTAACTGTTGTTAGAGCGTAATTAATATTCTTTTCAATATTTATGTATCGTAACGCTGGCGGTTTGCTACAAAAGGATTACCTATGGTATCTTGCTTGAACGTCACTTAAGTCGTCATTATGGTCATTATGCTCGGTCAATTCCAATCTACGAAATAGCCTTCATAAAATTATCACGAAGAAGAATGTTAAAGGTCAAAGGAGATGGATGTGAACCATTAAACTCTTTAGCTGCTGAAAGAATTCGCATTGTAAGTGCAGGGGAACCAGTTGCAGTCAATTTCCTTCGTTGAGTTGGAAGACAATAATAGTTTTCGAAACCAAAAAAGATACCTACGGCTCTGCATGCACCGCATCGTTGCAGACTTAATATAAAAAATGTGTTTTGTTTTTTTTTATTTTATTTGTAGACCGAGGTTTTTCGCTCCCACTACAAAAAAATGTTACAACCTATTTTTCAACATGCTGTCCTTATGTATTCTTGTTCTTTTTTTAATTAAATTCACACGTTATGGAGGTATTATTAGGCGTTGTTGCATTGTACTAATGTCTACGTGGTAATGAGAATACGTTTTGCGAGTTCCTCGTTAATTGCGTCTGTGTGCGGCTTCTAATTGGCCCCGTTTTGCATCTCGTCAACCAAGTCACTTCGGGATAACGTGTTTCATTGACTGAGTGCTAATGAAAACAAGTACCTACTACCTATGTTATGAATGATGTATCTACACGATAGACTATCATATTACTATTTCGTTAGGTTTTACTTATAGAAAAAAAAGAAAAGAAACTTCAAACTTTAAACTTCAACGAAAGATGCCATAAGACAGGAAATTAAGGCTAAGAATATCTGCCTGAAATATTATTCTTGTATTGCATGAGGCTAGGTATGTATTAAGGTTTTATTTAGTAATAAAAATATTAATATAACATTTAACTAAGGCTCATAAGGTCAAGGCAGCTTTAAAATGCTTTTAATGAAAAAAAAATATTTTTCCAACGTTTAAAGGCTCTTCGTCTCTTACTGCCTTGGCAATTATGAGCCTTTCTATACAACTGAAGTTTACCTGCTTTTTGAAGCAGATTAAAGATACCATTAAAGGAGAATCGCTGTGTAAAGATGATTTCCTTTATAAAACGACAATTATGAAACTTTCTCAAAGAGACAAACTTTTTAGAAAAATAATCTGGGCTGCACACAGCCTATTTTATTTATGGTAATCGTGTATGAAGCGGACATAACGAGTGGATGATTTTGACGATTGGTGTATAATACGCCGTGTTAAGGCCTAAGTTATTCCTTTTCTAGATTTGTGATTAGCAACTTGCGACACATTTTGGGATTTACGAAAATCTTATTATACTAAGGCCAGAAACTAAAAAAATAAAAAAAAAGCTTTATAAAATAGGGATGCCCTACACTCAGCCAGCAAGCCATATTATTATGCCAAGCTGCAGCATTAATGTTGCGGTCAGGCGTATCAAAGGGCTGCACCGCGCCGTAAGGCATAAACTTACTACTACTGATGGAACGCATAAACCCGCGTCCGCTTTGAAACTAAATAACGGACGTCGGACATGCTTATGTTGTACAAGATTGGTTAGCCACAAATTACTACACGTTTCATCCACTGAATTTGAACACAAAATTTGGATCTACTGTAATGTATTTTACAGTTAGTAATGTTATTGATAACAGATGGCACTAGTATCTAGTTAAAAAAAACGAAGTGTAATGACACGTCTGATCTAGTTTATAACATTTCATTATGGTAAAAAAAAAATTACACAAAAATCTGCCCATTCCTCTAAGCGCTACGATGATGATGCACGTATTACAAGTACTTGCTATCCTCTGTACCAAGTACTTATTGCTTATTGTATGGAATCAAGTTATTATGTAATAGAAACAGTCCATACAAAAAGCATAGTTTATTAGACTTGGTAGCGAGGATATAAACTCGTAATAAGGGCACATATACACAAACATATAACACACGATGGGTGTTAAAAAACATAACTAATATGTAGCATTTAGCGTTGTATTTTATTTATAACTTATTCTACTGGAAGTAGACCCATGCGTGCTAGCAAACAACAATCATTTATGTTTTTATCTAACCTCACTTTGTAACGGCAATTTTCATTTTCCCTATTTGAATGCGTTGGCAGAACGCCAACTGCCGCTCTGCACTTTATTCATACCGACAGTTCGCCTGCGCGTGTAAGATGTACAGCATATTTAAATTTGATGAATGTGTTAATTTATTAGGTACTTAATTCGTGTTCGCATAACAATCGCGAAGTCCCGGGTTCGATTCCTAGCACAAAAGATTTCTATGTACTTACAAAATCTTAGTTGCACTATGAAGTTTGGAGTTGTGCCCAATGAACGGTTTTAGGTTCGACGTCGAAAAGTTGATGATATTCACCTCTGCCTAGACCTTCGGGTAATAGAGGCGTGATGCTATATTATTTCATTTAAAAGAATAATAATGTTATAGTTAAATTGGCAAGCGACGTAATCGTAATTAGAATGACAATCATTGAATCAATAGATATACATACATATAATAATAATATATGTACTTATTTCATTACTTTTTAATTTATTAAGCGGTACGAGGTGTACAAGCGCAGATAATGTGTTAATTCGTTGTAGGATTAAGTACCTATTTAATTATTTACAGTTTAAAAATAATTGATTTCATTAAAATTTGATTTTTGTACTAGTTTGACAGCATGTTTAATTTATTTTAAATTTTTCATAGATCTTATTTAACTTTAATATTCTTCCAATTATTTAATAAACTGTTATGTTTTGGATTCGGGAATAGCCATCATTTATTTACTAAATTGTATAGTGCGACGTAAAAGAGTATAATATTATAGAACTCGGAATATTAGTAAAGAAAATAATAAAATTTTCACTATATGAAAATGTGTGCTAAAGGAAATATTCCCTTGGCGCTATCATTGATTTTTAACCGACGGCGTCCAGAGGAGTTTAAATGATTCTAAGCGACTCGGGAACTTTGGGAACTTAAAATTTTTCTTTCCATGTGGCGCCCTCATCTCATTCATGTCACACTGTATTAGTACGTGTCACTAGCAGCGCCACCTAGAGTTTCTATCAGCAACTAAAGTAGGCGCGACTCGCGTTTAGGGTTTACGTCTGCTACTAAGAGATGGCGCTACATATCTCCACTAAGTTATTTTTAAGTAAAAATATAACTAAACGTACCTTAATACAATGCAGCTGTTTTATAAAACTGACCTAAATATTATCTCGACTATCAATCATAAATATTCTTTAAATAAAATAATGAGTAACATACATTTTGTAAGTAATTATTTCACTGATAAGGAAACAAGGAATGATATATTACAATGTAGAAATTACTAATTACCTACTTCAACAAACAGTACATTATGTATGCATCTACTTAGTATGTAATAATTTTGTTTAATTTAATGATACTTTACATTATAATAGTACCTACGTATAATATTTTAGCTACCTACTTAATTTTGATCTACTTTCAAAATTAAAACGATCCTGCATACGTTTTATTATTTTGCATGAATCAAGATCATAGAAGACTAGCTCGTGGAAACTTTGTGGCAACGGGACTTGACTTTGTCTAAAAATGCAACTACTAATGACTTGAGCCTTTAAGTTAAAAGTTATTCCGTCTGGATGCCACAAGCCTATAATCCACCACATATCCTGCCATCTGTCCAATCTAGCTAAGTGGTAAAGGCGGTGATCGCATAAATTGGATCAAATTGACCGGTCGTAGTACCCGGACCATTTGTTAACGAAATCCCCCACGGACGTAACAATGACTGATAGTTTAACTAAACCATAGACAGCGATAAGAACTCTATTGAGTGCGCGTTTTTGCTGGTTAAAATAATCGATTTCATTTTGCAAGAAAAGTTTTTTTTTTATTTGACTGCTTGGACCCTACGAGCCACGTGAAGTTATTACTTTAATCTGTAGACACTTATTCGAGCTCTATGATCTGATTAAGGCCGAATTTGACTGTCACTATGTCGCTTTTATTTATGTATCCGGTAAAGACCGCGCATATCTCGATTATCGCATCAAACCACTAATCTCTCTTTGCAGTCGGACAAAACTTTCCTATATCCTTCCTATATCCTTCTTAAACTATCTCCAGAAATTTTATTCAAATTGGTTCAGTAGTTTGTCACTTTCGCATTTATAATATTAGCACAGATAATAAAATACTATAATAAACTAGTAAGGATAGGGATTGAATGTTCTGATTGTTAGCTAGGTCAGCCACTGTCCATAGATTGGCTAGTTCTATATTTTATCTATTTTCCAACAGAAATGCTTTGTCTGAACTCTTTTGAAAGCCAAGAAAGGCATTAACTAGCAACAATAAGGTTTTCTAGTTGTCGCTTTTCCGCAGAAACCGCAGAGGTTTTATTACTCACATGGGAAGAGGATTGAAAAGCGGATCCTTTCATGCAGCCTTTGCAGTATAAAAACACGGCGAAATGAGCGCAGCTGAATAGCTAATGCTCAGCTGAAATGGGGACGGTTGCAAGGCTGCTACAAGGATTGAAATAATATTTTTCGAATGAAAGCCTATAACAGTTAAAGATATTGAGATTTAATGTTGGGTAACAACAATATCATTTTATTATAAACCATTTTTTTTTGTAACTAGATAGTCTAAAAAGGCTATGGAGTCAAAACAACGCAGAAGCTAAAATTATTTAAAAAAAAGAAGTGTGACATTTGTGTTGGGAACTTAGTAGTCTGTGGTTGGGAAAGATGCAAGCTATGTGATGTGACCTCCTTTCGTGTTAAATATAACCTGGAATAATTTGAGTTCCAGAGAATTGTCGCAACACTACGCAATTTATCACACGACTCACTATTATCCGTGATATTATTAAATTTCAAATTTATTAAGGAATATAGAACGCGGAAAATCTATAGGTACAAAAGACCTTCATCTTACGAATATTTTTGACGTTTTGATAGTAAATGTACGAAATTTATACTGTCAAAACGTTAAAAATGTTACGAAGTTATAAGATATTTAAGTAGCAGGCAATCAATAACCCTAGGTATGTACTAAATGAGTGATTAAGGGCTGAATACACATTGGCCGAGAAGGCTAATTCACGTAATTAAATAAGTTCTGTTGCGGTGCAGTTGCAGTTAGGTTTCGATCAAAACAGCCCTTTTCGTATTCTCGTAATCTTGAAGACCGTTGTCAGATACGCCCGCGTCAAGTTCACTTTACGCGAACGCTTTAGCGTTTAAGTTATTTAAAAGATAATTACAAGAATACAATTTTTTACAAAGACGTTAACTTATTTGCAACTGCACCGCATCTTGATTGCAACTGCACCGCAACCTTATCAGCGCGTCAAGATTTATTCAATAAATAACCGCGAGGTCTTGGGTTCGATTCCCGGGTGAAAGAAAAAGACTTCTAATATCCCTTCAACCCTTTTTACCCGAGTATCGAACCCGCGACCTTAAATTTCAAAGGCGAGGCCAATAATAATGAGAAGTTCGGAACTGTGTCTGAACCTGAATAGGCTTGCCCCTATTACGTATGGTAACTAAACATAGCCGCCGAAAAGTGGGTGAGTTTCACTTCTACCTACACCCTCGGGTAATACAGGTGTGACGCTATAATAATATAAATATTCAATAATAAGCTAACGTTTCTACGTAATCAAATAAAAGAGCTCTCGGGTAATTAGTTCAGTTCCTGGCAGTTCTCACTGCGGAAAATTAAACCGAAAATTAAAAAAAATACCTATTTATGTCTCTACGCTGTGAAATTATGTTGAGGAAAATTGTTTACCTGAAACAAACAAAAGGAATAATTATTATCCTGTTTACTTTATCATTAGTGAGTTTTTGGTTGTTTTTGGTTTGTTATTAAATAGTTGAAAAAAATAACCTTGTCTGAGGTGAACTCAGAACAGAGCTTTTGGTCAAAAACTACTTTTGATGTTTTCAACCAAAATCATAAAAATCCTGCACGGTGTAGTTTTTTTTTTCATAAACTCAAGTTCAGGGTTATTTTTAATGCAGACGTCAGATTTTTCTGATTTGCCGAATTACAAAAAAAAAAGTTAATGATTGCTATCCATTCTTGCCGGAATAGTATTATATTATCTGTGCCGTAATGCATTTTAGCTTTAGCCCTTAGCCCTTTATTTAAAAGAGGAGTGTGCTGATGTCTTGCTGTTATATATTTTTTAATTTATTTGTGGCATTGGCAACAGAGCGTTCAGCCGAAGGGGTGTTACAAATTTGACAAGAATTACGATAATCTTTGCAAGTGTATCTGTACAGTAAGTCTATGTATCTGTGTACATGATGTGCATTTCTTTATTTAGAAGGTGACTGGTTCTACGCTAGGGTGTTACATTAAAATTTTAATTTAATATTATGCAGAGTTATAAAATAACGAGAGTATTGTGTTGGCTATTCAATATTTTCTCAGTTTAATACTACTTCCGATATCAATAGGTACTAGTAGTGGTTATTTTGCCCTCAATCACCAAGAAAAGCTTGCGTAGAGAGTAGAAGCGCATTTCTAATCGTTAACCGCCATCAATTATTATATTTATCATCTACGATTAGAGTTTCCATGTAACTCACGCCGGTATCACTTAAAAGTGGAGCTAGAGGCAATTAATATACAAATTTATCTACTTAGCTAGTAATTAATGAACAAACAAATCTTAAAATAGATTCACAAGAAACTTCTTCGTATAAACACCGTCCAAAATATACAAAAATTAATTACCTTTAACCTTTCATCTAATTTAAAATGTTTTTGACTAAAAGATCACTGTACAACTGATTTTCGGACCGTGGTATTTTTGTACAGCTGTCATCAATGTCATTTTTTCGCGCCATTTCTCGCTCATTAAAAAATTAATACACAACAAACCCAAGGTTATAGCAAATTCTTAATAAATAAAAACTAGGTAGGTACGATTTTCTCGATGCATTTAATTATGTAGGTTGGTATGTCTGTAGGAGGTACCTACCTACTTAATTCACTTAGTTCTTATTTTCTTTACAAAGAGAAAATTGTAAGTAAGTAGGTACCTAAATATTTTCGGAATACGGAAACGCTAGAGACAATATTAAATCATTGGAGTACGTTTCCAGTGACCCACATGTGTGTCCCACACGTGTGCTTCAGTATTTATAGTAGGCGCCAATGTTCAGCGGTTTCCGCTTGTCTGTCTAGTTATTTATCGAAATATGATTCATAGATTCTTCATAGATCTTCAGATTCACTATGTGTATACCTACTCAAATTCTTTCAAAGAAGGTTATTATAGCTATTCCAAAACAACGTTGAGTTTATTTATTTAGTAACAAACACGGTGTCATATAAGAACTTTAGCGTATCGTTTAAGAACTTTGCGGATAGGCCTTATGGCCGGCAACCGATCGCTGTAGCGTTCTAAAAGGGAAGCCTATATCCAGCAGTGAACGTCCACAGGCTGATGATGATGATGAATATAGCAGTGAACTAAAGTAATATTAATAATAATTAATAAAATCCCCGAATAAAATTCCGCGAGTAGTGTTTACATATTTGGGCTCGGGACTATCGTTTAGTAGCATAATGCCAAATTCGCAAAATGTCTACCGTGTCTTTAAAGGACTAATTCGCGAAAGGACATATTCTCAAAAGGACTAATTAGCAAAATCCCTAATTCTCAAAAGGACCAATTCGCAAAAGGACTACACTTGATTATCTTAAATAATAATACTAATAAACGTTAGATGCTTGAATATAAAAAAAAAGACGGGTTGCACTCCGGGAGTGCCGGCAGAAGTGAAAACTTGATTATTAACATCTTAATCTGCCTAAACGAAACAGTAGGCCCAGGCATACATTTTCGCCGCGCCGTAGAGAGGGGATAGCTGTCTACTCTCCATCCGTCTTACGCTTTTTCGATCAGGTCACGTGTCCTGACGCGAGTTTAAGATTTTGTACCCATTACAGAAAAAGTGCTCAACGCCGCTAAAGAAGTTTTCACTTCAAAAACTTGCATGATATAACTCGCAGGGTGAAATCGTTCGATAATCCTTACAAACCACGAAAGTTTAAAAGTTTACATGTAACAACTGTTGGCAATTAAACATTTAAATGAAAATATATAAATTAAGGTGAGTGAGGCTCACCTTAATTTATATATTTTCACTTAGCGAGTATCTAATCGCTGCATTAGTGATGACAACATAGACTATTCTTGAAATGAAATGAAAAATATCTTTATTTTTTGAAGAGCAACTCTACAATCGTCCAATTTCTTTTCCTACCGTGCAATGACGTGGAGGTAACTACTGAGAAAAATCACAGAATATTGTTCCTAAATAGCTTATATGTAATTTAAATACTTTCAAAATAGAGTCAGTTCATCGTATACCGTAAACGAAAGCTTGCTGTTGAGTGTTGATGAGCAGTTTCCGTCCGTCCGCTGAGTACATATCTATGACTACATAGTTTTTATGATATATGCGTTTAGAATACAAGTAAACAGTAATAAAATATTTAAAAGATTATTTTAGCTTTGTAGCCTTGAATACTACTCGATAGGTTTGCAGTGTGTGTGTGAATTACGGATATTAAAGTTTCCTACCGTAGAATTGGTCGTAAAAATGTTAGGCCCGTTTTGACAAATATCATCGTGATGAGAGATACTATAAAGTAGGCGGGAAAAGAATGCTCGCAATATCGCTCAGCAAACAATTGACGGTCTTATTCATATTATTATAAATCATAGAAGACTCCAGTTAAAATTGACTTTGTCTCTTTCTTACTAGTATAAATGTAAAGATGACAGACAAAGATAATACAAATTATAAACCTATTTTAGCTATAATGAGCTTATGACGTTTATGAGTTTTTATAATTTTATAAAAACACTATGTAATTAATTTTTATTATATTGTTTGTTTTCAAATTACATTCTAAGGCCTTTCTCAAATATCAAAACAAGTAATAGTCTGCAAAGTGACTTACGGTATCCTTCATGTGCGGGTCTGACTTGTACATAAACGTTTTTTTTTCTATAATACACGAACGCTCACGTAAGCAACCTTTCTGTAAGCGATTCCCTTTAATCTATCAAGGGACATAATCCTGAAAGGTATCCCAAGGGTGTCAGGTAAACGTGAGGAGGGTGAATAGGTCAATGTTTACAAGGGTTGTAGGTTTTTGTAAGGTTATCTGACATTTGGCACTGTTGGCTTAGATTTCTTTGGCCTTTTATAAAACGTCACATTAATTTATGTTGAAAAATTGGTATGGTTTAAATTACCTCATCAAAATGGACTAAGCACCTCGGATCATCACTTCATCACTTCAGCCCTTTTTAGTGTCCCACGGCTGGGCATGGGTCTTCTCTCAACTATCTTATGAGTTGAGAGAGTTTAGGCCTTAATCCACACACGCTGGCCAAATGCAGATTGGTGGATGTCACATATCCTCGAATAATTAGTTCTTAGACAGATCGGTTTCCTCACGATGTTTTCCTACGCCGATGTTGAGCAGTGGAGGTGAAACAATTCACACAAAGATTCGAACGACCAGGATTCCAACCCGCGGCCTTATTTTTCTAAGGCGAGGTCCGTACCGCTGCGCCACCGCTGCTATATTTACTATGCACCTCGGATAATGTAATCTAATCCCTAGTTTCCACTGCACATGCAAGCACTATCTATCTCTATCGTTTAGAGATGAGTAGAAAGAGATGAGGCTATGCTTGTATAATGTTTTGTTGTGCAGTGCAACGCTCAGTTAGGGTACCCATTCGAGCTGGCTGAAATTTAAACCTCTCTTATTTCTGTGCTGTGAATACGACGAGGCAGCTTGGCGGTGCGGATTTGTCGGGAGAATGGTCACTAACCACGGCCGAAACCTACCACCATTAATAATAATAAATAATTGTAAATAATAATAATGAAAAACATATAAAATTAATAATAAAAAAGGTATAAACCGGCCGGTGGCGTGGTCGGTAAGTTACTTGCTTTTCACGCCGCAGGTCGTGGGTTCGATTCCCACCCGAGACAAACATTTGTTTAAATATGTCTGTTTGTCTTGTGTCGGGGTGTAATTATCTATATTTAAGTATATATTTACAAAATAAAAGTATTATATGTAGTATATTACCAGTTATCTGGTTTCCACAGTACAAGCTCTGCTTAGTTTGGGGTCAGATGACCGTGTGTGTTAATGTCCCACTATATTATTATTAAATACAATCTTCTATATTATAAAAATGAATCGTAAAATGTGTTGGTAAGCGCATAACTTGCGAACGGCTGAACCGATTTCGCTAAAACTTTTTTTAAATTATTCCTTGAAGCACGAGGATGGTTTTTACGCAAAGAAAAATTAAAAAACTCCTCCAAAACAGCTCGACCGATTTTTATGAAATCTTATAGGTCGTATTCTGTTTTCGGGCCCGGCCAGGTGGCACTGCTCTTCCGGGCAGGACGACGTCTGTGGGATCCGCTAGTAACTATACACAAGACAAACAGACATATTTAAACAAATGTTTGTCTCGGGTGGGAATCGTACCCACGACCTGCGGCGTGAAAAGCAAGTATCTTACCCGTCTATAGGAACGGATATACATAATCTTATATCTTTAAATGAACAATTCTTGTATATTATATATAATTGGAATCTCGGAATCGGCTCCAACGATTTTCATAAAATTTAGTATATAGGGGGTTTCGGGGGCGATAAATCGATCTAGTTAGGAATCATTTTTAGAAAATGTCATTTAAAAAAAAATGCCGAGCAAAGCTCGGTCATCTGGATATTGATTTTTATTGCAATAAACAGTGCTTGAGGGTGTAGTGACAATAGATATATGTATAAATAAAACGGCATATATTACTTACTTAATCTAAAAATAATCGTAGGTAGTGATATAGATATTATTAGATATATTACTATGTATAATTCAACGCTCTCAATTAATTGAATGCTATATTAATAGAGCAGTTCCCCTTTATCTCTTTCAATTGCTGACTATCTACTTAGTCCTTGTTAGAGGTGGGCGGAATACATCGATATGTCGAAATGTACTCTATGTAAGTTATTATTAAATTTTTATATTTATTCGATACTAGCGGACCCCGCAGACGTCGTCCTGCCCGGTAAAACAGTGCCACCTACCGGGTCCGAAAATAAATTACGACCGATTCTCGGACCTATCGAATATAGATATAACATTTCATAAAAATTGGTCAATCCGTTTCGGAGGAGATTCTTTTTTTTAATATTATTCTCTGCATAAGAACCATCCTCGTACTTCAAGGAATATTCTAAAAGAAGAATTAGCGAAATCGGTCCAGCTATTCACGCGTGATGGCGTGACCAAGGGAAATAGGGATTCATTTTTATATAAATAGACTATCGGATCCCGTAAAGCAGTGCCTTCTGCCGGGTCTCAGACCTGCCAAATACAACCACCCAAATATAACCGCAGCGGTTAAGTCATGAATAGGTACCAAGTGCTTTTCCTTCTGCTTTCCTTTTTTAATATCTCGCCCGGTTTTTGGCTTTGGAACTCTTCATAATGTATAAGCCTATCTCTTCTTCTCTCGGATAACTTCCTTCTTTCTAATTGTTCTCTACAATTTTTTTATTTTTTTCTGTGAAAGAACCATCCTCGTACTTCAAGGAACATTGTAAAAAAAGAATTAGCGAAATCGGTCCAGCCGTTCACGCGTGATGTCGTGACCAAGGAAAAAAGGAATTCATTTTTATATAGATAGATTTTGTTCCCCGACAAAAAGATGGGTGTTTTATGTTTGAGAGATGTATCTGAGTATCTGTTTACAAGTTGGTGCTATCTAGCACCTAATCGGATGGATCGATTTTGATGCGGTTCATTCGATAACTCAAGTGATAGAGATTTATTAGCTAAAGAAAATGCGTCGGGGTTTTAAATTTTTAAGTTTTTTATTTGACGCAATGAAAACAAAAAATTACAGCATTTACTATTTTATAGTAATACATATATTAACAATGATTATAGTTTTAAACTGCTTAAGTTTACAACAATCATAATTATTATTATATTTCCTTCTTAATTGTATTTAATATGTAATTCTTACAAAATAAAGCCTAAAAAAAACTTTTGCATGATTTTTTTGTACGCTACAATCACATAATCGTCGAAGTCGATAGACCAATTTTTAAAAGATTTTTAATGTTATGAAAAAACATCGATATTTTTGTTCAACGCCCATCCTTAATCCAAGTGAACTGTTTCATTTTAGTAAGCAGCCCACATAATAATATGTCGATAACATGCATTTTTTAGGATTAGATTACTAGATGTCTGACCTCAGTAATAATTGGAGCTAATTTATGCATGCTTATGTAATGTAAGTAACTAATAATTCACCCGCTTGTGTCGGTAAAGTTTCAGTTACACGATGCAAAATTACAGATGATAATGGTAATGGTCGGAATAAACCTTAAAAAACAATGATTTAAATAAATATTGGCCCCCGTAATGATAAACGTCATAAAAGCCCATTATAGCTAAACTAGGTTTATAATTCGTCTTGTCTCTGTCTATCATCTTGACATTTATACTAGTAAGAAAGAGACAAAGTCCATTTTAAATAAGGAATCAATAAAAGATTTTAGAATAAAAGGTACCATAATTTTATAGCACGACTGACCACAGGCACAGGTGAAATACAAAATTCTCGACTTGCCACAGACTATTAGTAACAGTCATAGTTTTAATTTATAACTTATTATGATTTTTAACTTACCACCAGGCTCCGGTAATTTTGCAAAATACCTATTTTAAATTAAAATAAGTGGTTGCAAGTTTAATTAGATAGTTATTTTGAACCGCATACAAAATAGCTAAAATTACAACTTATTTACTGTTTCACTTAAAGGAATGTGGTAAAGAAACCGCAGTCGTTTATCTATCAATGAGTATTGCAATCTAGATAGACTTTGTAGACAGCTGTCGTAAATCAAGACTGGTGTAGGCGCTGCTACCTGTATCTAGGTATCCTAGGTACGGTCGAACACCAATGTTTAAAAAAAAGTTTTTTGACATAACTTCAAATTAGGATGACAGAATAATGTGTAATGTGTTAGTGTGTAAGTTGTCACATTTGTCACCGTTTTGACATTTGTTTAACAAAAAATTATGTAGTAATTAATTACGGTGTTTAAAAAAATACAATTTTTGGCGCGTTAAATAATATGATAAAATATGTTGCGAGTATTAGTTTCGCATTTACTTTATTTATAGTATAATGCATAGTATGGTCGCAATGATATTTGTCAAAACACTCGCTTTAAATTTTTTTAAAAAATAATTGCCTGCCTTTTGCCTAATTATAACAACAACAACAACGGAGTCATTTCTTAAACATTAAAAAATAATAAAAATTAAAATTATAAAAACCATTTTTATAAGTCAATCTATATAATTTTGTTAACTTGACGTAAACTTTAAACATTTATGA
This sequence comes from Meganola albula, assembly GCA_936450015.1. NCBI lineage: Eukaryota > Metazoa > Arthropoda > Insecta > Lepidoptera > Nolidae > Meganola > Meganola albula. The sequence continues at coordinate 12,997,539 of OW388145.1, read as the reverse complement.
TTTTTATTGTATGCACTGAAAAAAGCTAAAACGTGAAAATTTAAGGCCACGGCTAACAATCTATTAATAAAAAACATCGATGTTTTTCTTTGTTCAACGTACATCCCTACTGTAGATGTTGACGTTTTACGCTTAAAACACTACTGCACTGGAATACAATTTTGTATACAGATAGTTTCAGACCCAGGAAAGAAGATTATTGTGCAGGCAGCTTATGACATGCACCATTGCGATGCAGGGTCGGGTAAATATTAACTAATAAATATACAATTGACAATAGTAGCATGTTTAGGCGTAAACTACCCACGTGTGTGTTGCCAATAATAAATATTTCGCAAGCTCGGCACATGGTGCAATGCAAACTAACATTGGAATGCGCATTATATTAATTTGATATGGGATTATGGGATGTATTGAGGCTTATTAGATTACTCCTAGTAGTTATGACTTCCTGGTATCTTAGTCTGATAAATACAAATATTAAAGTAGGTAGTTAATACCTATTATAAAATGTGGTTTAATTAAAGTTAATCCTCATTCATCCAGGTTTATGATAATAATTAAAAATATTACTTATAAGTTTGTTATTAGATAACGCCTAAACCTATTTTTACAGAACTTTCAAGGACCCCGAAGGATATAATATAGATATAGATTGAATATCCCAAGCGTACTTAGAACCTATATTTCTTAAAAAAAAAATATGACTGATTTTGGCGCAAAATTGTTGTAAGTCGTAATTATTTTGACGTGACAACGTCTTATAAATTGGTTTGCCGGGTGACACTTCAAGAAACTGCGTTACGCTCCGCTCACGTTATGCGCTCACAATGAGAGCGAGTGAGAGGCACGCGTCCCTTCCACTCGAGCATGGTTAGCCCGCCTAAGAGCGAGAGAGACAGACATAAAAAGTGAAAGGCACGCGTCCCTTCCACTCGAGCACAGTTAGCCCGCCTAAGAGCGAGATTCTTTGTATAAATTAATGTTTTAAATATAATTCTTTGTATAAATAAATGTTTTAAATTGTTACTATTATTTCATCCTTCTTCCTACTATACGAATGAATATTCACATTAAAATTATTTTACCACTCAAAGTCGTTGTCACGTAAAACTTTCGCCCGTATACCGACTTTACAGGCAACCAATTTTTTGCCAAACTTATCGAGTTGAATGTCAAAATGAATGGTTTTAAAAGGAGATTACAAAAATATATTCAAGTTGAATGTCTTATTAAATCTTCTAAATATATAAAAGAAGAAACTGACTGACTGACATATCAACGCAGAGCCCAAACCGCTGGGTCTGGAGACTCTAAATTTGGCACATTGGTTCTTTACGGGGTCTAGGGGTGCACTAAGAAAGGATTTATCAAAACTCACCCTTTAAGGGGGTGAAACGGGGTTCCAAAGTTTGTATGGAGAAACAAGATTAGTGAGATCAATTTCGCGGGCGCAGCCGCGGACGGAAGCTAGTACCTAATAAATAAATAGTTTCTAGGTGTTTATTAAACGGTTTCCTTTATTCCTTTAATTTTAATTAAGTTATTACTTTCGCAAATTTACTCCGTGCACATTTTCTCTAACTAAACTGTTTATGTAACTGTGTAGAATTTGATAAAGAAAGTGTAAGTGTGTAATTATGGATTAAGGGCGACATAAGTTTAGTGTAGTGAAAGTTAAACTGCTCAACTAACTACCCTGTTGTTAACAAGTTATTGCTGTAATTAACTATAACAGTAACTAGTACTGTTTAATAACAGTTAAAAGTTAAATTTGCAATGTCATGACACCGACCCAGATACTACCCATTAGTGACGAAGGGTGAAAGTCTGAAGGAAGCCGGAGGAAAAAAGTTCTTATTTTATTAGGAAAATAATAATAATATATATCTTCAATACTGTCACCGATCATTCTTACACGTGACGCTATACTTATTTTTGTTACTATTTAAAACTTTTAGGCATTACATAATATATTACTAAGTACATACGTGTGGATTGACCATTTCCTAAAGGGAAGCCGATGGGAATCGGCTTGTATAGACTCTTCGCCACTGGTACCTATAGACAGTTAGACGCTGTATAGTGGGCAGTTAGTCGCGCCCGCATGACACGTCTATAATAATCTTTATTACCACTACTATAATGTCCAACCACAAGCTAATTTTAATTGGTTCATTCAAAGACAAGAACTTAAACTACACAATCAATATTCTTCAATCAAATTTCTTTCCCGCCAATTTTTGACAGTTACAATTTTATACAATAATGGAAAAAAAGTGGCGATATGTAGCTTTATAGTTGTTGCTTATTCTATACAAAATAGCTAGGTACCACGTCAGTTCATTTCAGTTAGCTAAAAACCGCAGCTTTTAACATTATAAATATTTAATCCTTCCCAAATCCTATCCTGGTTTTTCCATCCGCTCTAAATTAAATTGTTTTAATGTTTAATATGTTTCCCTAACTTTGTTATTGGCAAATGGTCTACAACCGAGCCATTTAAAAAAAAAAAAAAAAAAAAAACATTATAAATGGCGGCAACATATTTGTCACCACATTTATGGTATTACTTACCATAAAAGTGGTTACAAAATGGCGGCAAGCTATAAACACTGCTTTCTCTACAAACGTTTACCATAAACAATAACTCTATGGGCAGTATTATTACGGGAATAAATGGAAAGTATTGAAAACGGCGACGAAATCCGTAAGAAGTGTCTACATATTTAATATATTTTTTACAGCAAACATGTGCACAGCCCTTCTGATAGTTGACGCATACAATACCAAAACCCCGATTCTCGTGCTCTGCGCGTTGCATTGCGTCGTGCGTTGAGTGGTAGACTTATCTCTAACGTGACATTCTAAGAATACGAAACAGTTTTCTATCGTTATTCGCCATTTTTTATGATATATTTCGCGTTCGAGATATTAAGTCTAATGCGCGAGAATCGGGATCTAGAGGCTTTAATCGCGCGTCGCTAACCCTGATGTCGACACTTTACGACTACCACACCCAGGAACACAACTAAATTTATTACACTGCGGTCTTGGTGGACCAAATGTGTAACCGCGAAGGTTCGATTTCCAAAAAGATTTTTGATATACTTCGAAAATCTTAGCTTGAAGTTTGGAATTATGCCTGTTGAACGGCAATAAGCTCGCTCTCTACGTATGGAACCTAAACATAGCCGGCGATGAGTGATATTTACCTCTGCCTACACTTTCAGGAAATACCTACATGTGTGATGCTATGTGTATTCCCTATAGACGAAGATGCCTCCCCAATCGGGCGAACAAAATCGCTTTGCCCTACCTTTTTTAAAAATAAATCATTATTATATCAGCTTGTCAAAATAATAATCAATCAGAGTATTTTTAATAACCAGAAGCTTTCAAATTTAATAATTGCTAACGAACAGTCATTGTTATGCTTTCATTAATTAGGTAAGCCCCGAGTTCTAATGAGCGCCTTTGTTATTGACCTCTTTTATTAAAGACTCCTACTACCGTATTTTTACGATTACGAACCATAGACAATAAGATTTTTACACGACTGTCAAATAAGTGTTTTTTCGCGCGTAGGTATCATATATTATGTATCTATGTATGTTAGTTATCTATATTTATCCTTACCTAAATTCCAGACAGCTAAAAGAATTACGATAAAGGTACCAACGGATATGTCTCAATAACCCTAGTGTTCTTGGTAAAAAAAAAAGAAAAAAAAAAGGATTTTTACGCTAAATTGTAAGTCACTAATGTTTTTTCGTACCAAATCTATCGTGTTTGGTATTAACATGAAGAGTTTTAAAAAGAAGATTATGAAAATATAAATATAATAAACATAAATTTGTTTAAATATCTTATGGAATAATAAATAAGCAGTTTAAAGGTGCATTGAATTGTGTAACAAATTGTTTCTTACTTCCATTATGAACACTAAGTTTTTGAATTTTCTTGCTAACGGAAGAAAATCGGATCACAGAGTAAATAGAGCTCCTACATCGATGATACACACTTATATTTGTTATATCTATCTTAAGTATTTACGTGACGCACTTCGTTGACGGTGATTCCAGGAAAACTACTTACATATTAATTGGTTGTTGGTTGCTATGCTCATATAGACAAGTTAATGGTGAATAATATTACTGGGAAATGATATACATAATATTAATCATTTTCATTACGTACTTATTAAAAAAAAAACCAAAAACTTGCTTTCGTCACCTCCAGAATTTAGTCAATACTTACTTAATTATTTAAATAGCCTGTTCCTACTTTATGGTTCTGTTCAAGAAGGGTCAACTGGTCCTTATAATTTAATTTAAACTCTACTAACGGCCGGGGGATGGGGAGGAGAGGTATTTGAATAATTGGACGCCCCAGTTTGTTTTCGATTTCCGATTTGCACAAGCTGATAAATCAAATTACTATTAAAAAGTTACCACGCAAAATACAACACAGCGATTCCTAGTAAACTCGTCAATACAGCTTACGATTAAAACATAATAAGTAGGTAATTAATTAAAATAACACATAAAACAGTTTTACAATCCATTATACAAGTCGTTAACGAACAAGTTTACACAATACAATAACTATTTAACCTGGATTCACTAAAATGCAATAAAAATGTTATAAATCGACATAACAGCGGTAGAAAAAGCCTTACTCTTTACCTTATATTCAATGTTTTCTGATCGTTCGTATTTACGTAAGAATTATATAAATTATTATTCTGGTAAACTCTATTTGCCTAGATAGTGTCATTTAGTTTTAGTTAGCTTAAAGTGAGTAAGAAATTGAGTGAGATTATTGTTGCGCCATAAAGTGATTAAAGAAATTATATAAAATACGAGTCTTAATTCAATTTTCGGAAACGTAATAACGCTCGGGAGTAGGTCTCTAGTCAAATAACTCAAAAAATAAATAAAAATACTAATAACCCTGACACTTCCTTACCATCTTCATTCATACCATCTGTAACTGTTCAGCTTTTGAGAAGAAAGGGTCTAAATCAGTTACTTGGCAACAAACTTGTACACAATACCCAGACACACAGATACACAGATACACTCGGCAAACTTATATAACACTCCTCATTGTCGGGTACAGTTTTCCAGTATAGATCTCGCATTGTACAGCATTTCCTAACAACGAGAAGTCAGCTTATACCGAATTTGTATAGCTTGATGTGTATCTGCGTGTAAAAATATCATCCGATCGAAACATACGAGTTACGGGAGTATACCCTTAGACATAAACGGATTCCTCAAACATGGCCCTGCAGCCGAACTAAAGTTCCGTGTTCCAAAAATAGTGTAACCAACATTCCAGCTCCCGCTGTTTGCTTGTCATTTAACAACACGATAATTATTCTACGGTAGAAACTTCGCTGCATCATAAGGTCTGGAAGATCGAAGTCGTGTCAAACTGCTTACGTTATCTATGGTGTTTAAGTAATGATCAATGTGTACCTACTTCTACTATGTGAATATCGTTATACGAATTTGAAAGTTATTAATTTCATCGGTGAAAAATTTACAGCGTATCATTTTCAAACATTAAAAAAAAACTAAAAAAAAATCTAATTATTAAAAAAAGGAAAAACCTTTGTGTGATAATTACCAATATTGTTTGTTCTGTGTCTGAGTGTACCTTATTTATTAATGTATATATTTACGAAAAAAAAGTATAAGTTTAATACATATAGTATTCGTTCCTAGTACCTACCCATAACACAAAGCAAGTATAATTGCTTAATTTAGGACCAGAGGGCGTTGTGTATGTTTGAAAATATTATTATTATTATAAAAAAAAACCGATTGCGTCAATATCTACTACCAAATTAATTGCAAAAAGAAAAAAAAAATAGAAATCATAAATTGGCGCCAAAATTCTTAATAATTTGTTGTATAATAACACAAATAAGATTTTTGTTACAAGTTTTGTATCCAGTGTCATTTTCACGTCTAAGATAAATCTAGGTATACTTTTCACTAGCGACCCGCCCCAGCTTCGCACGGGTGCAATGTTTTATACTTATAAACCGTCCTCTGGAATCACTCTATTTATTAAAAAACCGCATCAAAATCCGTTGCGTAGTTTTAAAGATCTAAGCATACATAGGGACAGCGGAACAGAAAAAGCGACTGTCTTATACTATGAAGTGAAGCTCAGATGTGACAAACCGTTTAGGCTCTAGACTAGAGCGTGTCAAAGAGCGTATAAGGTAAAAAAAAATGGAACATTTAAAAAAACACATTTTTGGTTGCGGTAAAACTAAAATTTATTGAAACCACTCCCGAATCAAATGAATAAGGTGATTCACGCTGAAACATTTCGCCAGATAATTCTGTTACAGCTTGCTTACTGTAATATCATTTGAACCTTACAACAAAGTACGTTTATGTTGTATAATAAAAGAGGATTTATTAAAGAATGTCCACTCTAGTGAACTTTATAGCTGACCGCATGTCCACGCGCGTGAGCCCTTTGATGTAAGTAAATAATTTATTATTGTAAAGTTGCAAGAGTTCAAAATTTAAAATGGAACTCTATGCTCAATACATTACGATTTCACGTTCAAATCTATGTGAGATAGGTAATAGGCAAAATACCTAACCTTTTCTTATTATCCGCAGCTTTATTTTCAATATTTTCTATATTTAGGTACAACTTTTTCATCATAGACGGAGCAAGAAAACACTACAATAACTCGCCATATCTTTTTTAACTTCCTCATCTTCCCTTCATCTCACTCGCTCACATTCACTCTTACATTCAGTCATCTGACTTTCTGTTTCACTACTCATAGAAATTATTTATAAAGAAGGTGGGCTTTACCTGATTTCTTTCTATGTCTGCGCTCTAAGTCAACACCTGTTTCGTCAGGAGATGCCATAGATATTAAGGAAAACTGTACGAAATCATATAAAGTTTAGTCTCTTGTTCAGAATAAATAGGGTTTGCAAAATTCAATTCGGGCGACCTGGCGTACAAATGCTCATTACTCAGCCTACCAAGTAACTCTTAAAATGGACTGGAAAATTGGAACTGAAAATGCATTGGAGAGCGCTTTGGTACCGTATCTAAACCGATTTGGTAACCTGCCAATGTTGTGCTTCGTTGTAGGTTTGATTACATTACAACCTTTTTATCCGTGACTGGCCTCTCTGTTAATAAAATATGTAATAGTTGTAATAAGTACTCTCTTACGCATTTAATTTCCTACAAAGTGTGTCACAATTAAAAATGTGCATCGCAAGTACAAATTACTCGTAATAAAAAGAACGTATAAATAGTAGGCACTTGATTATGTTCTAAAACAAAATTCTATTTATTTGTGGCACACATGCCAACCGCATTTTCTCAAGAAAAAAATCCGATCTGACTGAATTAGTTCCATGATTGTTTTTTTTTTTTGTAGCCAGTGCTAAATGTTTGGATGTTTTGATATTAAAAAAGCAAAATAATTAGAACAATATGAATAGGACTGCAAAATTATTAACCTAGTAATATTAAATAATTACACTATAAATTATTTTAAAGGTTTTAAAACGTGGAACCATAACGACTGATTGACCATTCTTAATTTAAAATCACAATCCATAGTTTTTTTTTTTTTTTTTTTTTTTTTAATGGCTCGGTTGTAGACCATTTGCCAATATCAAAGTTAAGGAAACTTATAAAACATTAAAACAATTTAATTTAGAGCGGATGGAAAAACCAGGATAGGATTTGGGAAGGATTAAATTTTTAAGTTGGTGTTTAAGTTTATAAAATCAACTAGAATAGAATATATACGAGGGTTATTATGATATAGAAGTAACTGGATAGAAGTAGGTAAAGGGACAGGAATAGATAAATCCATAGTTTGAAGCATGAGGTTAATTAAATTAGTCTATGGTTCATGTAGAATTGTAGATTAAAAAGACAAATAATCTACAAAGACAAACAAGTTAGTCGTATTGATGAGAAAAATGAGAAAATCCGCTTCATAGTTGCGATATTACGTTTCATTTCACATTAAAGTTTTATCAACATTGTGTTGGGATTTGTTTTAGCTTTGTAAATAATCCCAGAGCGAACACGGTGACCTAAATACAAGCAATATGGAGTAAAAGGGTTGTTTGATGTATCTTTATTAAAATATTTCTACCTAAAGCGAGTAGTTTTTTTTACCAACCAAGTCGGGATAAGCATACAGCCCACATGCAAGCGGTTTTAGTAGCATATGAACGCTTGCAACACCAAAGGCATCAGTCACTTCCGTGTTGCTGATCATGGCGCTGGCTAGCTACCCAAGTCACACCCAGGACCATGGTCAAAAGTTGTAACACGGTCATTGCGTGTTTTTAACCCACTTCAACGATATATTGTTCTTTTTTATTACTTACTTTTGTTACGAGATAATTCCGCCGCGGATAAATTTTAATAATTCTGTTTTTGTTTCAAAGGCTATACTTTTCAGGCAGTCCCAATATTTATCAAAATCGTTTGGGCAGGTGATATTTGCCAAATCTTAATGGGAAGCCGATGGGACTCGGCTTGCATATCTTCGCAAATGTTTGATAGATAACTAAGTTTCAATACCGGAGATGTTAAATCAAAGAAATTAGGTTGCAGATGCCGAGGAAACAGGAGTTTATAGATAATTATAAACAGGAACACCGGATATTGTGCATATGCAGCGAAAAGCAAAACCATAAACGATGACTTGGTTATTCCACCTCATTCCACTGCTACCTTCTCACTAACAAGCATTCGTATTCAGACCACGCGCTTTTGACATTTATCTAGAACGCGACATATCGTAAAAAAATGGCGAATGTTTGATTGAAAACTATTTTTTGTATTCTCAGAATGTCACGTTAGAAATAATTAATAAGACTATCACTCAACGCATGACATACATTGAGTAGTCTATAGCAATCGAAATCGATGTCGATTTCATTAGTTCTCAATCGACATTCGCCATTTTTTACTACATGTATCGAGTTCGATATAAATGTCTAAAGCGCGAGATTTGGGGTCCAGACAAGTTGTGGTCATTGGTCAAACACAAGTCTATTTTAGAAAAAAAAAACAACAATCACATGAAGTTGTAGGTAAAAGTGGAGGTCACAATTCTGACAACTTAAAGCTCATTCCATTTCGCTCTCTGTCTCTCTAGCATAGACTACGAGACTAGCTGTCATACTGAATAGTGAACAGAGAAGGTTTTTTTTCTTCTTCTTCTTTTAACTATGGCCTCTGCAGAAATTATTCCGCAATTTTGCCAGTGTCAAGTTTAAATAAGTATATCAGTTGTTAAAGATTAGTAGTGAAAAACTAAAAAACTGCGACGTTCTAAGACGCCATTTTTTTTTTAATTAAACGGCAACAGGGATAGGAGATAGGTGGTATTAAACAACCACAGATTCAGAAAGATTAAGATAGATTACCTATAACCCCTAGTTTCCACTGCACAAGAAAACATATTGCAAGCACTATCTATCTCTATCGTTTAGAGATGAGTAGAAAGAGATAAAACTATGCGTGTATCATGTTTTGTTGCGTATTGCAAACGCCCTGTAATGTTTCTTCAGGTTTCCTACGCCAATAGTAGAAAAGTGTTCCATTTTTTTTCAAGAGAGCGATTTCTCGTGTTACTTTCAGCAAAATTACATTCTCAACCCAGACTCCTTAAAATGTTGTTTGATAGATCTTAAAAGTACTACAAAACTCTACAAAACCAAAGGCTTTTAAAGTTCTTACTTTTATGACGTCACGGGTATAATCTCGGCGATTAAAACGCTGAAGAGCGTTGAGTGATCGTTACATTTTTGAACGCAGATGCTGAAATACGCCCTGGGTTCTGGCGTTTTAGACGTTTATCTCTAATATTTGTCTAACCAAAATGGCGGGTTTCTTTTATTTTTCAATGACATCCGCCATTTTTACAATATCTGTCTACGAGAGATAAATGTGTGAAGCGCGAAAATGTAAAAAAAAAAATAGCAGATGTCATTGAAAAACAAAAGAAATCACCATTTTTGTTAGACAAATACTAGAGATAAATGTGAATTGGGGCTTACTCTTCAAAACAATCTGTGATTCAGAGATGTTGGCAGACATCATATTTTTTACGTAGCTATTAGATCATAGGTTAGAAAAGTTAATAGTCAGTAAATTCTACTACTGAGTGTTTACTTTATTGCTGCCAAATCTTTTAGGTAGGTAAATGTAATACATAATAGCGTCACGCTTTACTGTCTGAAGGTGTAGGCAGAGGTGAATATCACCTACGTCTCACCGGCCATGGTAGGTAGTATAGGTATAGGTCCTATACGTAATAGGGGGCGAGCCTATTGTCGTTCATCAAGCGCAATTACAAACTAAGATTCACTAAGTATATTATTAGAAAGACTTTTTGCTCGACCTGGGAATCGAACTCGGTACATTTGGACCTAGTAATGTTAAATGAATCTTAAAAATATGGTCTGATTCTGTGGTTCAAATAATTTTTGTAAAACATTTTTTCACCTAGTGTCTCTTACAAGTCATGAAAAAAAAATTAAAAATTTAATGACACCTTTAACTAGCTAAGAACCGTTTCGATTTTCGATTACTAGATTTGATATAAAAAACACATATAGAAATAGGTACGTATTGTATACGTTTAGGCTCTATGTGAAAACAAAACTTGTACACCCGTCTTTTCGTCGGGCATGGGTTAAACTGCAGTTTACAGATAAGTTAGAAGTTACCTTTATGAAAGCAACATAATATAAAAACTGACAACTCAAATCTGTCAAAATTGACGGCTGATGTCAGATGCGAGAATGCGAATAATTTTGTAGAAAATTATTCACATTCTACCCGCTAGGTTCTCTTAGTAGTCTGTGCATTCTACATCTAACAACAGCCCAAATAGAACCCACACGATTGTATAATGCAATTTAAAATGGACGTCTACTAAATTGGTAAATGGCTCCCGACAGAGCCGAATCTTATTGTAACCATTTACAAGATTATGAGCATAAAAGTGTCAACTAGCAGAATTGCAACTCGTTTTGTGACCAATTTAAAAATAATTTCATTATTTTTATTGGTTCAGTTGTAATGCTGGAGACTACTTAGCTTTATGTGAAGTTTACAAAGCATTTTAACTGTAGAAGATTCCATAGTGTCGCGTGACTGTTCTTTGTAAACTACTATTATGACAAGATTACCTTCTGCTCTCGTTAAGACCACTTATAAATTTATGAAATCCTTTATTGCTAAAATGTTGTCAACCGCAAAAAAATGTATGAACTATTTCACCTATTCTTTAATCAATTCTTCAGAAAATTTGTTAAATGCTCTAAGTTCGATTAATTTTATCCTTTTTCAAGCAATAAATTTTAATTCCTTTAAAAAAAAAATTCACGTTCAAGACCGTATTCGAAAACTTATTTCGTATTGACGAACTCATAAGATAATTTAATAAGTACCAGGTGTTCATCAACTATTGAAGCTGACTGTACCTAAGTATTACCATTTACAAGATTCCTAGGCCTCTTTTTTAAAACAAAAAGCCCCGCTAAAAGGGCTATTTTTTCAATAACCTTTATTTATGTTAGGAATAATTTCAACGCTCTGTCAGTCAATGTATGGGCAATGTGAAACGAAGTAATGATATTTATTTTTAGCCTTACCCTTCCTTCCCTAACATAAGCAAACTAACATTGCATTGGACCTCCTTGCCGTAACTTTAATTATTTTAAATCAATTAGTGTCAGTTCAATTAGCATTCGAAAAACGCGACCATAGTCGCATATAGATCCAGCGATGGTGTTCCAAATTTAAACCGAACTTCCTCTAACTCAATACGGCTACACGCCGTTACATGAAGGCCACTTATTTATGTTGTATGGCTTGTAAGGAAAGTAGGTACCTACATAAAGAAATTATAGTTTTGTTAGAATCATTTTTAATTAATTTCTAGGTACATGTTTTATTAGGTACCTATATTTTATGTCGCTTTACGGTATACTTGAGTAAACATTGGCAATCTTCAGTTTTTAGAACGAAGTTCGTTAGCGCAAGTTACGCCGACGCTACGTGCTTGGAAGCCAAACTGTAAGAAGTGTACCGCAATGATAAAGTTTAACCCTTTCGCTGCGGGCCCAAGTTATACAAAACCCTCTCCACTGACAAACTTACCAAAACTAATGTTGCTTCTCTGTGTGGGTGTCGAGATAACTCGTCTCATAACTTCGTTACAATCGAGTGTACCAAATACACCTATTCTTCGAGATTTCATTAAGTCAATATGCCTGCAGTGATTTCAAATATTACGCTTTCAAAGAGCAGTTAATTACGAATGACCTTCAAAGTTTAATTTAAACCCACCTAGGCGTAATATGGAACGCACGTTTTGTTTACACACTCGGGCTGGCAGAAAGGGGAGAACGCAAGATTCCTTTGCTAATTTTAGCTTTTTAAAACAACACTTGAATCAAGGAGTTAGTAGTGATGTTTATTATTGTATCGATCGTATAATTATTTAATTTATTTCACGCTTAGTATTTAGACTTTGTAAAGCATTTGATTTTCTTTAGTGTACTTGTTAATTTGACTTTTATTAAATACACTAGCTTTCCGACAGCGGCTTCGCCCGCCTGTATGTCGGTTATCGCGACAAAACATTACCGTCTTTTTGCGCAGTCGGATAAAAACTATCCTATGTTCTTTCTCGGGTCTCAAACTACCTCCATACCCAATTTCATCCAAATCGGTTCAGTAGTTAAGGCGTGAAAGCATAACAGACAGACAGACAGACAGTTACTTTCGCATTTGTAATATTAGTAGGGATTAGTAGGGATTAATTTTTACCAACATGTAAAAATTATTCAGTATGATATAATATGAAATTTTATCGATTCGTAGCTGTTTCGTTGAAAAGTTAATCGAGTTCTGAATCGATTTAATTACGTTTGCCACACAAACGTCAATCTGCTGCGAGTTTCAGATATAAGGGTGGTACCTATACAGAATTTAATTAAAACCAGACGAGCCATCGCATCGGATATCCGCCATTGAACATTATATCCGCGCAGGGACGTGGTTTAAAATAAATTGTATTTTTTGTCATTCTCTTTTATTTAACTCCCGACGAAAATGGGATGTTACAAGTTTATTCTCTAGACCATTATGGTTGGGAAGCTGTGTAAAAGTTTGTGGAACCGTAGCAATCAAACAAATGGACCGATTTTGATGCGGTTATTAAGCGGTTGATCTATCGGGTCCTTAATTCGGTCACGGCTAGTAACCACTCTTTAGGCATCAACACATCTGGAGAAGTCTTAAAAGGAAACGGATTTGGTGGACTGCGTTATTGGGCATTATATTTACTAACTGCACGTGTACCATTTCGTCTTTACAGTCACTTAGGTACGAGGGCAAACGTTTTGTCAGTTCTGTATAAAAAAAGCTCATAAAAAACCGAAGTCGTAGGCTGGAGCTAATTAGCGAATACAGCGAAAGTGTTTGTGATTAACAGAACAGTAGGGCACTGTGACGGTCAGTTTGGTCGCTGTACAAAAACAAACATTGCGAACAATTTAATTACCGAAACAGCTGATGATTACAGGGAAACAGATGTTAGAATGCCGAATGACGAATCACGGACAGAGTTACGCGAGTATGGCAAATACCCTTTGATAAAATATTATTATACCAATGTAGTTAGTTAATGTAAGCAAGTAGGTACCTAAATTTTATCGATTGAATTACCTAGGAAATAGGTCCTGGGGACAACCCTATGCAGTTTTTTTAATTTGTGTTAGTAGTATAATATTCCAAATTCGAATCTATGTCAATTAAATTAGCTTTTTTTACTGAGCAATGCCCACGTTTGACATGGATGGGCCACACCGTTTATTTTTTTCCAAATATTAGCTGATAGTCAATGGCTTGATTTTTTTTATTTGTTTTTTTTATTGTATGTGTCCGGTTTGTGTCAAATAAATGTTTACTAACATTATCTTTAAGGTGTTTTGTTTTGTTTTTTCTTTTTTTCTTTTCATATTTTTACTAACCCTCTATGGATCTTTTACGGTCTGAAATAAATGATTATTATTATTATTACCTATTATTATTATTGTCAATGTGTGACATAGCGACCTCTAACAGTGTTTTTACCTTGTTTCTGACGTTCATCAAGTAATTCTGTTTTTGTACATTGTTGTTTCGTGACTTGCATTGTAATTCAAAGGTAATTATTACCTACCTACTGTGGGAAATTTGTATAGATAATTCGAATAGTTAGGTAATTAAAACCACAATTGACTACCGAAATGTTACGTCGCACATAGGTATATTTAATTGACTTTATGTAAGACAGGTAACAGTATTTTTTTTTTATAAATGAGTAGTTATTGGTAACAAAAAAGCTTGAAAAAAACTTTACTTGCCACATAGTGCTAACCGTTGATAGTACCTAAATTTTGTATAAAAATTAGAAACCAAGATATAGGTAGATGGAATTGTTATTCAAATAGGTACATATATTTTTAACTACTTACGGCCTTATTCATAAAAAAGTTATAAGACTCTTTAGTTAAAATGGACTTTGTCTCTTTCTTACAAGTATAAATGACAAAGACAAACTATAATGAGCTTAAAATACGTTTATGAATACAGGGTAAATAATTATATTTATCATAACGGGCAATTAACGCGCTCACCTATAATTTGGCTTTACGTTTCGACATGGGTTGCACCAGTCGTGATAAATATAAATAATGTGACACTAAATTTTAAAAGTTTATACATAATTAAAAAAAAAACTTGTCAAAAATAAAACAAAATACTGCTAAATTAAAATCTTAGAATAATAAATAGGTGAAGAGATGAGCAGAATTTTAATCTAAATAGAAAGGTAAAAAAATATTCAAAGGTCAAAAGTATTAGTCATAATGGATTATGTTCAGATATACATCACGTAATATTAATGGCCAGTTCTGAAAACATAAAGTCAAAACAAACCACAACACGCAAATGTTACGTAACATTTTTGTCTCGTGATAAATACATAACAAAGTATTTGCATAATTTATTCTGTTTACGAGATTTTCAAGTTCACGTCGTCACCGCGCTGTCAGTCCCACAAAAGTTACAACAAAAGATGCGTTTAGTTTCTTGCATTGTCTTTTTAATTCCCGATGAGAAAAACGACTGCTTTTTTTTTGTTTTTATAATGTAGACCTCGGCTTGCCAAAAAGACGGGTGTCATAAGTTTGACAACCATCACTTTCAAAAATTAGGCCCTAGTAAAATTGAAGATTCTTTTTTTTTAATTTAAAGTTAGAGAATGACAGGTCGGTACGCTCTGAAGGAGATTTTTTGCAAGTGTGTCAGTAAAAGGTGAAGGATTTATTTATTCGTGTTGAAGGGAAACCAGAGATTTGCAAGTGTGTCATAGGTACTATTAATCCCTACAGATAATATAATTATAATAAAATCAAATTTGGTCACGCCGCGAGTCACTCAATTGCTGTCTTTACGGGAAAATATTATAATTTTCCATCCATTTAAATGAGAAAGTCACGGGAAATCTACAATTTACGCAATTTTCCGGAGAAAATCACTAGCATTTATCAAAATTCTCAACCAAATAAGCAGATAATGAGCTATTGTTAACGTGGACAGTTCTCCATTTTGTGTAAGCAAGCAGCAATAAGATTTACAAATAAGAGTATTGAAATAAAATCAAAAATAAACCGCAATTAAAAAGTTAGTTTATAATAATAATAATTTTAATAATTTTTTTTAATATTTTTTTTTAAGTAGGTAAGTATCCCTCACATTCGGCGTAGGCGTTCATCGAGCGTATGAATGAGGCGACGCGATCCCGGCGCGACAATACGGCGGCGGGGCGGCGCGCCAGCGTGAGGAACGGCTCAACGCCTACGCCCAGGGTTGGGGAGGCGATGTACTTCGTTTGGATGTTACCTAGTTAAGTAGATAAACGCATGACGTGGGGAGCTACAGGGTTGAATCCCACACCCAGACTTGTCCCAGGAGGTTCTTCTGTCGATGTTGATACGTCTTTGTAGTGAGTGACGTAAGTTGATATTTCTCAGACAAATATAATCTCAAGAAATACTTATTTGTTATGTACGAGGTCTTGTGGGATTGGACAAGGCCGGTCGATGTTAGAAATTCTCATGTATTGACAGGGTCAATGGATATCTATTCTGTTTTGTTCTTTGTCGAAAGTGGGTCTTTGCTATTATAGTTTTTGTTAGTTTAATAATAAGAGGACTGTGGAAAGTAGGTGACATTAAAAATTAACTATAGTGGAAGCTTGAAGGACAGAGTGGGCAAGGTGATGACAAAAATATCTAGGGTACTTCACAGTAGCGAAGGGTGGAAGTCTGGAAAAGGGAAGCCAGTGCAAAAAAGTTCTTACTTAAGAAAATAATATCTCTTCAATACCTTCACCGATGTTTCTATGGCGACCACCACCTTCATATTATTATTATTATTATTATTTACTATTTAAAAGTCTTGGCGATTCATAATTTTAAGGAAATAAACGATATTAATCAATTCCTAAAGCCGATTGGAATCAGCTTGTATGGACTCTTTCCTTATCATTCCTATCGTTGGTTAGACCTTTAAATATTAATAGGACATGAAAACGCTATTCTCCGTCCGTCAAATCACCAGTTTGCAAAATATTTTATTTTATAGTTCCAAATTGTGAAAATCCTGACGTCCAAACTGAACAACGACAATGTTTTTCGTACTCAGAAATCAAAATATTGATGTTTAAAAGGAAAAAAATGATAGATTGATGACTGCACAAAGAGGGTTCCAAAAAGTGCAGGCGAGGTTTTAATTTGTACCTATTTCTTAGATTATCCCAGGAAAACTACGATTGTTAGTTTGACGATCAGAATTAAAGAAAGTTATTAAAATACTTTATGATTTCGGTTTTTAGTATTTGCTTTTTAAATTTGTAGTGTTCCCAAAAAAAATATATTGGGGTTCATTTGTTTATTAATATTTTTTTACAATTTGTAACAAAGTTGTTGGTTTTCCTTACTAAATAAATAAAAGCATACATCAATCTAAATAACTACCTAGATAACTACGCAGTTTCCAGTACCCTGGAGACTAAACGGCACTTCATAATACTCTAGAGAATTGCCTAACCTAAGCAATACGATGCTGTAATATATTATGAGGAGTTATTCACGACAGCACCTCGTGATGTCATGCTCATGATACAACGATTAGTATGTCAGGGGCAGGGTTACCTAATCAACGTATGTGCTGGAGGGAAGTTTCTATAAAAACGCTTAAAAAGCACTCCTAAAAGAAAAAAGTTTTTGAATACCATTTTGTACAAGTTCAATTTACATACATTCATTAAAAAAGTATGTAAAATGCTACAAATAGAATATTATTAACTGGAAACAAACTAAGTTAAATAATTTGTAGATAGTTTTGTATTCAAAATCATCTTGATCTGTTACGGATAGTGTTAGAAAACTTTTGTCGTATTGACAAATCGTAATAAGGGTGTGTTAGGACTTGGGACTGGTATTGATTCATTACCATATGGTCATATCACTATCACTAGGTATCAGTGACGAAGGGTGGAAGTCTGAAAAAGGGAAGCCGGAGCAAAAAAGTTCTTACTTAGAAAAATAATATCACTTGACTACCGTCACCGATAGTTCTTACACTAGATGCTATACTTATTTATGTTGCTATTTAAAACTTTTAGGCGTTACATATTAATATATTATTAAGTACGTGTGATATTGACAATTTTCTAAAGGCAAGCCGGTGGGAATCGGCTTGCTGGCTGGGTACTTAATACTAAATTAGCTAATTAATAAATAATCTTGTCGACCTAGTAAGAACCCGCTAAATCCCTTCAGCTCTTAAATAAATACCCCCATCAAATCAGCCCTTTCAATTATAGCAGTTCTTAGACAAATAAATATGAAATAAATATGAAAAAAACTAAAATACGCTAAAACAATTAAGGGAAACAAAAAATCAAAGTGATAAAATCCAATCAAAATTCGATAGGTTTGGTTTGTTTAAGTTGTTCATCATTTAAAACGAAATTTAGATTTGATTAATTGATTTGAAGACATTTGAAGACATTGGTAGACACATTGATGATCTAATGATGACTAAACTATTATTGCAAAATACTGCATAACCTTGCGAGTTTCAAAGATCAATTTAGATATTAAGATGCAAACCAGAATATTACTTCATTTGTACCAAGCTATTTGTAAAATCGTAGTCTCCCCTTAGTAGTAAAAGTAATAGTATTTTGGCTTGAAAACTGTCATTTATTTAAATAATTTACCAGTGTTACTTTATTTATTTCACCTCTGCATTGGCCTGTTGAACTTGTAGTCCAAAACTGGGCCCCTATTCTCGCACTTTAAACCTCTATAATTATGTCGAACATAATTTGAATTTCATTAGTTTTTTGGATTTTTTTCGACATTTGTCTATTAGAGTTAAATGTCAAAAGTGAGAGAATAAACCTTTTTTACTTTTTCCATTTTATTGTTTCGTGATGTGCCGAAAGATTTTATATAATAGACCAAAAGAGACGGTCCCTGCAGGCCTCCTTGCAGGAATTGTTTATATATACAAATTCACACACATTAAAATTATTAATAATGTACAATTCTACATGTCTAGAAACTGAGTTCGTGAATAATTAGTAATAATTACATCACATGGTGGTGTGAGTCTGAATTACAGTTGATTGTCGTGAGAAGCGTGTACAATAGTTTTTTGTTAACAATTACACGCTCGTCATATATTGTGCCGGTTATCATATTACGTATTATATTTCTATCATATTTGTAGATTATATTGTTGCAAGTTTATGCTTGAGATGCAAAATATGAAATTATAGAAATACTATTACCTACACAGCCTCGACTTTCCGTGCGTTAACAAAAGGTAAGGAAGCATGGTTATTAAGTACCTACACTATATACTTAACAATTGCTATAATACCCGTAGTTAAAGGCAGTGGTGTATACCAAAAAAGTACCACAAACTCATTGATAGTATTTATGTTATCTATGTGTTTATCCATGTATTAGATAACTTATAAATGTTAGTTTTCGAAGGTAAATGTATTAAGCATATAGCCATTTATCCTATTCCTCACACATTCCTGTATTAATATAGCAGTAATAAGCAGTTTGATAACATTGTTAAATGCAATGCGACGTTCGTAGCATAGATTACAAGTTTTATTTGCATTCTTGTATGATTATGTAACATTCTAGTTAGATCTGTGTCAGATGCTGTATGGAACAATAAATTCCGTCGCAGCGATCCGCCCTTTGTGCCTTTGTTATCTTATCTGTCGGCATTTAAACTCTGGGAGATTTAAAGGCTCGGATGTTGCCGTATAAAAACTTTACGATGAGATGATGGATTGCGAAATGACGAGATTAAAACATTTGATTTGTATTATAAAGTTGAACGCGTGTATTTGTGACGGCTCTATCGTTTATGTTGTATGTTCTCCTCACATGTGCACACTTTCACCTCCGCCCCGTTTTAATGGATCGCGTGTGAACTATACGTGTGGTGTCATGAATGGCGTAAAGCCCTCGTGGGGATACTTCTGACTCATTATACAATAACAACCTAATAAAGAAGTCGATACACGACGTGGGGGTTTAGAAATAGTTTATTCAAGCCAATATGACTATCAATTATGTAGTTAGAGATGGCCTTTCATTGAAATCTCTACTCGATACCGGTGATTGAGGAGCACGTAGTTCATTCTACGTGACTTTGTTTAGTAACGCTTTCACCGCGAGTAATCATTGGTGACCCGATAGACGTGAAATATTTAATAGAAAACTGTTTGAAGAGTGTCGTGAGCCGACAAAGAGCAGTACCGGTCGTCGGTTGGCATCGATCGAGCTGTTTGTAAACATTGCATTAGGGCGCAGTGCAAAGCGCTGCGTCCAGGGCGGGTATTGTGTGTATGTAGGACTCACCTGGACCGTCTGGGCGCTGTCCTTGTCGAGCAGGAACTCCATGGACTTGTGCGGGCGGTGTGCTGGCGCGGGCGGGGCCAGCGCCAGCAGTGAGCGCGCGTGCAGCACGGTGCGCGATGTGTCTACGTCGGTCTCCAGCACGCCGGCGGCCGCGGGCACGCGGGCCCGCGGCGGGCGGCCGGCGCGCGCCGCCACCGCCACGCTCGCACCCTCCTCCTTCAGCGGGATACGGACGTATTGCGGCGCGCCCGCCCCGCGCGTCGTCGGGGCCGCGTCTGCCGCCGCCGGACTACCCCCGCTCGGTCTACCATTCGCGCCTGCGCCCCTACATTTTTTCTCCTTGCGCCCCGAAAATCGGAAGTTAGCGAACCGCGAGAGGAAGCCGGCGATACGGTTGCGCGGCGCGCGCGCGGCCGCTTCCGTCATGACGGCTGCGCGCTCTGCGGGCTGCGCGCGCGTCGCCTCGCTCCCCACCTCCACTACCTCCGCGTCGGCCGCGTCGTCGCTCGCGCTCGTCTCGATAGATGTGGTCGTGCTAGCACTCGCTTCGCGCCAGCTGACTTCTGCCACCACGGGTGAGAACGTGACGCCGCGCGAACCCGCGGACACGGAACGCCCGGGAGGCGCGGCCGGCGCCGGCGCTACTAGCTGCAGAGACGCGCGTAGCTCTTCTGGCGTGTCACGCTGTGGCGTAGAGCGTGCCCGCAGCTCTGGTGTCGAACGCACGCGCGCGTCGCACGAAGACCTCAGCGGAGTGGAAGTGTACTGTGGTTCCCGGACGGGGTCGGGCGACGGCGTTCGTGGAGGGGAAGGCGACGGCGATGGAGGCTCCGTGCGCCGTCGGAGCTCGTCCAGTACATCGTCCCATGCACCCCAGGAGTCGTGCAGGCGCCTCGCGGTCATCACTGACAGGCTACGGTCGTAGTCGCCGCTGTCGGCGAGCGCCTGCCTGGCGGTTTCGTCGAGGCGGCGCGCCGTCGCTTCCATCTCACGGGCAAACGCGCGCTCCGACTCGGTCGTCGAATCGCTTCCGGCGCTCGGCTCCCGTGCAGGTGATTCCGAGACGGCTGGCACCCTCGCGACGGGGGTCGGTTCGGTGGGAACATGGCGGTGTTGCCGGGGCGGCGGAGGCGGTGGGGGCGGAAGGCGCGGACGTCTAGGCCCGCCCCGGTAGTCCAGCGCGGTGAGGTCGGCCACGCTGACTGTGAGCCCGTCGCTCACCTCGAAACTCTGTCGGAAGCGTGCCGCGTGTCCAGTGGCGTGGCGTCGCGGCTCGGAGCACACGTCCAACTCGGCGGGTAGCGAGCAGGCCCGCGCGGCGCGAGGCCGGCGCTCGGCCCGGGGCGAGCCGGCTAAACACGGTGTGGAGGCGGCGGGTGCGCACTGCGCGGGCGGGTGGCGTGGTGCGGCCGGCCGGCGAGACCGCTCGCTATAGCCGCTATCCTCGCTTAGGTTTTCGGCGGAAAGGTGGGCTCGCGGCGCCGGACGCTTCGGCGGTGGCGATGGTGGTGGTGACTCCAGCGAATCGGGTGAGAGGCTGGGAGAGGCAGGCGCGGCGCACGAGCGCTCCAGCGACTCGAACTGTGCGAGGCTGGAGGAGCGCGACAGCTCGCCCGAGCTGCCGGCTGAGGAGCCTCGCTCGCGCCGCCGCCGCTTGGCCGGGCACGCCCACTCGCGCTCCGACTCGCTGTCGCACTCGGACCCTGTCACACGAGCTCGTGTCAAGAACCAACGAATATTTAACACATCACTAGACGCTACTTGCGGTACGTCGGTACGTTAGTGCGACGACAATGACAATGACACCGAATACGAATGAGTATTCTTTATACTACTTGGATCTGATCCAAGATCTGTAGGATAACTTCGGTGCTGATGCCAAACCCAGTCTAACCGTAACTAAGGATTCTAATGTTATTTAAATTTTGTAAACTTATGAAACGTCTAAAGCAAGAAAGAGGCCTCAGGACAATGCGGGTTTTGTAATCCAAGGTTTGAAATGATTATAATAGAAAGAATAATAATAAGAATTTATTCAACTATAATTATATTTAAGAATGGCTGAGGTTTGCATTGCCAAAATTCCCACGCTCACATTGAGTCTTCACATATTATTATAGTCCACAGAAAACTGTGTTCAACACTATTTCTTGCTTTCCTTAGCTCAATTAGCTGAGTCTGAACTACTAATATAGTATTATATTATATCTGTGGTCTGAACTTTGCAACATAAGGCTACGTCTTTTGTCGTTCAGCAGCTCAAGCTAAAAACCCATTCACATCAATCTTGCTAGACACTTTCATAACTTTAAAAATAAAAGTACCGATCTACTTCGGGTTCAAGAGGGTTCGGTACTGGGTTCGATCCTGGGTAGTGCTCACACTTTGTGTGAATTGTTTCCCCGCAGCTGCTCAATATCGGTGCCAGAAAGAAAACATTGTGAGGAACTCACTTGTCTTAAAACTGAATATTTGAGGACATATGACATCCAGCAATCCGCACATGATCAGTGTTTGGATTATGGCCTTATTAGATAGTTGGATAGTGCCCAGCTGTGGGATATTGGATATAAGATAACTATAGATTTCCTTAAAAATAATTACATATTAAGCGCCATCTATGAACAGAGTTTGTAAATTTAAGGCGAGCTACGCTGCCGCTGTATACATTTAATCACCTCGCGGAGACGCTGTAAATTTAAGCGTTATAAAAAGTTCAACTACTTGCCGCTAGATGGCAGTGATAGAAAAATTTAGGAATAGTAATTAAATTGTATAGATGCTGTGATGTTTTACTTAAGGTTTTTATTTGTCTGGTCCAGTTTTAATTTTCTTATAAATTAATCAGTATTAAATTATAATAGTTACCTGGCGCGCCCCGGACATGAATAACGGAGTCTGCATCTGAATCTGAAAGCCACGTTGCGGCTGAAGATCGTTCAGATCGCAAGTCATCGCTGGTCTCTTCAACTATCGTCTCGAGGTATAAAGCGTGGGTACTGCCATTGTCACCTGGCAACAAAGAAAAACACACTGTAATAATTACTTTTAAAACATTTTTTATATCTACTCGACGCTAGATGGCGTTGTAAGTTACCGCTACGCCGCGCCGGTTATCGTGCATGTGTTTACGGTTTATCAACAGTCTACACTTAAACGTAAATTACCACACCACAGTCACAGCTGTCGTAAATTTGGCCTACCTTTGATACACACTTTACACACATGTGTTCAGCGATATAAGGAATTAATTAACAGAATGCTTCTTCCGTTGCGTCACGAATCACGAACTCTACAGAAGATTCAAGTTTACATCAAGTTCTTGAAATTAAAATATATTTCATTGAACACAGAGCACTCACGCCGCGGCTGTATTATCGTAAGTTGTAGGCAGAGATCAATTCACCCACATATTTTTATTTATCGGCTATCTTTAGATCCCACCCATTCTAAAAGTGGGTAATATTCACCTCTGCCTATCCCTTAATATATTACAGGATCTTACATACATAAATAAGTAAGAACAAATATCACAAAAAAAATCGCCATAACATCATCTGTATATTTAGGTAGCTTAAAGTAACTTTGTCTGTCTGTTACGCTTTCAGGCCTAAACTACTGAACCAATTTCGATGAAATTTGGTATGGAGATAGTTTGAGACCCAGGGATGGTAATAGGATAGTTTTTAAACGACAGTGTAAAAAGGGTATAATGGTTTTGCGAGATAACAGACATATTTAGTTAGTAGCACAGATAATATAATACCACAGATAATATAATACTATATGTAATACTATGTTAGTAGTAAGCAAGGTACTAAAATGTAATAAGTATAATATTCTGGGACATTAACACACATGGCCATCTGGTCCCATGCTAAATTGAGCTCGTATGGTAACCAGATAACTGGTTTATACTAAATATACATAAACTACTTTTCTTTTGTAAATATATACTTAAAATAGATAATTACACTCAGACTCGAGACAAACAGGCATGTTCATCACACAAATGTCTGTCTCGGGTGGGAAAGCAAGTATCTTACCGACTACGCCACCGGCCCGTCAAATTTTTACATGTCGTTATAAATGTCAAAAAATATTGAAGTGAGTACAAAAATAATATGAAAAACGAACAAGTACTGATATGTATGTACATATTATGTTATGTTGTGGGTTCGGTCTGTACTTATTATGTAACGAGTTCTAAAGGCTATGCAAGCGAAGTTCCGGCCAGTGGTCAGCTGACCGAGCGCCACCCGAGAGCATTGACCGCATTGCTAAATATTTATTTTTATATAAAAACAGATTAAAAATACTAGAATTTTAAAAAGAAATGTAACAGTTAAGCAATTTATGTTCTGTGGCCTCATTTTGTTTCTTTATTCGTTATCAAGTGTAGGTCTGTGGGCTAGAACACCACTTTAAATTTTAAAAAAATATTTATACTTTTTTTAAATAATGGTTCGGCTTTAGACTATTTGCCAATAACAAAGTTAGGGAAACTTATTAAACGTTAAAAAAAATGAGGGTGGATGGAAAACCCAGGATAGGATTTAGGAATATATTTTTTTATCACCTTTATACACGCTATGACCTGTTTAAAAGTGAATCTAAAAATATGTACAAAATTACACCCAAAATACAAATATTAAACTTCCGACCTAGTAGAAGGTTGATTTGCATATCCAGTACACCTTGTCACCTATGATGACAAGATATTTTCGGTAAGAATGTGGAAACGAGGATCCTTAAGGTTGATAATTGCTTTATATTTAATACGAACCAACTTTAACAATAACATGGTTTAACAATAACATAAATACCGCTTGACCGATTTTGATAAAATTTGACTGAGACAACCTAAAAAGAATCCTTTGAAACTAAAACAAATTTTCAAAATCGATTTATAATTGGCGGAATTATCGCGAAACATACGTACAAACAAAACAATACAGTCAAATGGAGAACTTCTTTATTTTTGAAGTCGGTTGAAAAGCACTCGAATGGTGTCACCAGACATCCAGGCTTTGTTAACTATGGTCGAGGTAGTGCCGTGCAACTCAGGTGACATTAAACTGGTTGTAACTTTATTGTCACCTGATTTGCCCTACCCAGAGAGTATTTGGGATTCAGATTAAGGGTGCAGTCTCACGGACGTATATCCGTTAACTGGTTAACGCAGTAAGCAACACCACAGATAATATAATATTAAATTGCAACACTTAGGTCAAATAAAGTTTAGTCTTGTCGTTATATTCATTGCACGCGTTTTTAACAGTTATGTTCAGTCCAGTATCGAGTCCCACGGATAAGGTTGTCTTTTGAAATAAAACTCAACAAAATATGTATATTAATTTTTTGTAAATATTTAGCTAAGTATCTAGAAGTAAAATGTATATACAACCACAGATAATAATAATCTTAATATATATATTTCTTGTGTGCGTGTGTATGTGACTGAACTCCTCCTAAACGACTGGACCGATTTTGATGAAATTTTTTGTGTGTGTTCAAGGGGATCTGGGAATGGTTTAGATTCACAATTTTGCGCGGTACGAAGTTCGCTGGCGCAGCTAGTATATTAATATAGATACATAGTATTGTCTTAGATTTACGCGAATATCACACATGAAATAAAACTACTTTTAACTGATTTTATCGCGGTTTATTTTAGATTTTAGATCCCGACGTTTCAAAGTCTTTTCAGACGTCATGTTCACGGGTGAACTCACACACTCTGGCCACGTGCGGGTTGGTGGATTATCCATCAATTAATACATTTGTATATTTAGTAAAAAAAATAATTGCAGTCTATGACAGGCAACCCTATTGAAACACCTGACGAACACATGTTCTAACGGTCCACCCTCACGGTATTGGGGTTCGATTCTTTGCACGTCGCACACGTATCTGTAATACATACCGAATTACCTGACTGACGGACATAATCGTACGGAAACTGGGTGAATCTGACCATTAAAGTATTCGCGGTTAAGTCAATACGAGTGGATTTGGTATGTTAATGAAACGTAGTAATGGTAGTCCCGGGTTCGATTCTCTGGTCTAGCAAATTTTTTTAGAGAATCTTAGCAGCAGCTCGAAGTTTGGAATTGTGCCTGATGAACGGCAATAGGCTCACCCCCTATTACGTATGGGACTTAAGTCCCATAAGTAGTATAGCCGACGAAAAATGGGTTATATTCACTTCTGCCTAGAACTTCGTGAAACACAGTCGTGATGCTATATCCTTATCCTTACTAATATAATAAATGCGAAAGTAACTGTCTGTCTATCACTCTTTCACGCCAAAACTATTGAACCGATTTGGATGAAATTTAGTATGTTGATAGTTTGAGACCTGAGAAAGGACATAGAATAGCTTTTATCCGACTACGTAAAAAGATGTTAATGGTTTATCGTGATAACCAACATACGCGCGGGCGAAAAGCTATTATAAATACTTAGAGAATCTTAGTTGCAGCGCGAAGTTTAGAATTTTGCCCTATGAACGGCAATAGACTCCCATCCTGTTACTATGCATTTCAAATAAGAATAAGATTGGACTCGCGGCTGACTTCATACCCAAAACCAAGCCAAAGTAGTGACAGCACGAAATATCAAACCGCAGACAACAATACTTTCTTAAAATGTATGGAAAAGTGATTTTTGTTAGAAATTTTACTTAGGTATGTAGCTATACATACGGTTACCTTCCTAAGTAAATTTAAGCGCTAGGATACCACAAACTTTTACACAAATAGTAATACATATACACGGATGTAAACACACGTTAAACACCGATTTTTTTCGTCGGTCGGTAATTAAATATGTTCGTAGCAAATATTCAAATCCAAATGTTAAAATTACTTGAACGACATTAAGTTATGTAGGTGTACCGTGTATGTGTTTTTTTTTATCTAGATGTGATTATTACGTCGGACTTGTCCGATCGTTTTTACCCACCGTACTATAAAATGTGAATTTGTTGCGCATTCCGTTCCAAGATGGCGGATTTCCAGTGCTATTCTTATTTGAAACGCATATACGTACCTATGCTTGATGTTCTTTTTTTTGCTGATAACCTAACCCAATTAGCCGGAAGGGCCTCTATTGGTTCACCGGACTTTTCCGGTGAGCCGTCCGAGGACGGTCGATCCGATCAAGTACTGTAGCAACTGCCATGAGGGCCCCCCATGTGGGGACGAACCTCAGCTCAGGAAGTTGCCGGACACTCTAGTTTTAGGGGATCGGGGGGCGCTTGCTGTCCTGCCTTTTGTCCTGTCTCGGTTATTGTTCTCGTGTAAATGGTCTATTATTTCCAAAATAAAATAAATCTCCACGATCGTGTTGCTGTCATTAGTTTTGTATTATCTCAACTTGACACCCGACAATGTTATCTTTCAAATGCTTATGCAAGTCGTAAAACCTTAGTCATTCGATTATTTTAATGAACTAAATCGATAATACCTGACGTTTTCGATTGTTGAGTGAACGTCCGATATAATCAGAAAGGCTGTTTTTATTTGTATTGGTTTAACACATTACCTTTCTTTATGATGAGCAGTCGGGTAAAGTAATAAACTATATCCCACTGCAGGCACTGGTCTGGCTCTTAAGATAATTGAGAGCTGATCACATTTTATTTCTTAATCTATTATTTTAAACGACTTCAAAAAGAAAAATATTCTCAATTCTACTGTACATAGCGATATTTCGACAATTATAGATCGACTGGCTTTCCGCGCGATAAACCATTAACCTCTTTTTGCGCAGTCGGCTAAAAACTATCCTATGTCCTTCCCCGGGTCTCAAACTATCCCCATTACAAATTTCATCCAAATCGAATCATGGTTTTGACGTGAAAGCGCGACAGAAAGGCAGAGTTACTTTTCTAATCCTATTTATCTATGCTTTCGCATATAAAATACTAGCTTTCCGCCGGGGCTATCATGCCCAGCAGTGGGATAAAAAGTAGCTTAGAGCCTTCCTTAACAAATGGATTATCTAACAGTGCAAGAATTTTTCAAATCGGACCAGTAGTTTCTAAGATTAGCGCGTTCAAACAAACAAACTCTTCAGCTTTATAGTATTAGTGTAGATTACATTTCGTACATCGCAGCAGTACTGCGTGCAACCAATATCGGAATCATACTTATGACCCCAAAAACATGTCAGTTATGGGCACAGAATTGGACTAATGGATTAACCAGGTTTTTTTATTTATTTAATAAGGTTCACCAACAATTGTATACATTTAGTTTTCTTAAATATAACAACATGTTTAAGAGCTAGTAACAATGCAACAATTACTTATAGGTAAACACCATACGACATACTATAGATAGATCGTTTAATATTTAATCTTCACCACTGCTGTACTAGTATGTTGTATGGACACTAACCATATAAAAAGAACACACTATGGACACTTTACCACCGCTACATACCTTTACAGGTATACCTAGTACATAATAATATGCATGCCTAACCTGGTTAATGCATTTTAACACTAAATTGCATACCAATAATAATTGTTTATGTCGACATGCATACTTCAATTTATTATTGCTTAGCGATTTGCAATGCAGCATATAAAAAGTGTAAGTAAGTACTATTGAGTTGGGTAACAGCAATCAGTTATAGTTGAAGAAGCAACCGGCTAAATAGCGGTTGAACTTACAATAAATACAATTAATTCATTATATTTGCGATCCCTAAAATAAATAAAAAAAAATATAATTATATCGGCCATCGTACTAAACCATTACCCTACAAATCTTTCAAGAGTATATGTTTGATGAATGTGACATATCTTCCAATGATTACTTCTTAGACATGCTGGTTTCCTCACGACGTTTTCCTTCACTGATATTGAGCAGCGACAACGAAGCAATTCATACAACGATGTGAATCAAACCCGCGACCTTATTTCAAAGGTGAGGCTGATACCGCGATGTCGAAACTATAGTATTTATTAGTCCCTTTAAATTATTACTTGTGCAAAACCTTAACATTACCTTACCTTAACATTGCAAAGACACGCTGTGTTTAATTGTAATAAATAATTAACTCGCATTTTTTTTTATAAATACGTAGGAATTTTTATTTAATACATGACGAAATAAATCCTAACAAGCGCGAGTAGGACTCTTTTTTTGGCGGATGACCTAACCCAATTAGCCGGAAGGACCTTTAGTGGTTCACCGGACTTTTTCGGTGAGCCGTCCAAGGACGGTCGAACCGATCAAGTACTATGGCAACTGCAATGGGTCCCTATGTGGGGACGAACCTCGGCTCAGGACGTTGCCGGACACTCTAGTTTTAGGAGATTAGGGGGCAAGTTGGGCTCGTTACGCACAAATATTAACGCATGAATCATGCACAATATTCCAGTATATACTGATCTCGCATTGTATAGGATTTCCGTACAACTAGAGGTCAGCTTACATTGGTAATATATAGCTTGATGTGTAGCCGGTCGTAGTTATCAGAAATTACTACATGTGGAAAATGTAAGTATTGCAATGTCATAGTGTGTGTTAATTGTAAAGTATTTCGCATTTTTTTATAATGATGTAGGCATTCTTATTTAATACGTAAACAAATAAAACCAATCAAGTGCGAGCTGAATTCTCGCGCGAAGGGTTCCGTTCCACACAAATTAATTTAGTTTTATTTGGGTTGAAGGTTTCTAAGTAACCGTGGTAATTGGGAATACACTCATGTGATCCCCTGGTCGTGTAAATCATGTGAAAAAGAACTGGTCTGTTGGACTTCGCCCGTGGTAAGCGATAAGACAAAGCCGCGCTGACAAGCGGTGTGCAATGTCTGGTTGGTGACAACGTTTCTGGGAGTCGGAATATTTATTTTGTTTTGTTCCTATATATTTTTCAACCATTTAAACAAGTAGATAGATCACATTCCATTTTTCTTACCAAAAAACCACTCGTTTTCACGAGTGAGTTGGTATATTGGGTAAGTGTAGACCGCGCGTTGACCACATAATCATTGACATCAGGCAAATTGACGAAGGCCGAGTCACCTTTGTCCATTGCAGTGCACCTTTTATCTAAATCCACACACATGGTCCCCGTGAAAATCAGGTGACAATCAATCAACTGGTATGTTTACAGGTTATTAACTGGTGGTAGGCTTCGGCCGTGGTTAGTGACCACCCACCGGACAAAGCCGCACAGCCAAGTGACCTTGCCCTGTTTTGGTGTGTTGCTCTTAGTTTATACCAGAGCCTAATTCCACTGCCACCTTCTCACCGAAAAACAATCGTAATCAAGTGAATCGGTTTACTGGGCAGGCGCGTGCCATCGTAGACAAAACCATTGCTTAACATCAGGCAATTTATCTATAATAGGTCTATTTTAGGATATTTTTACTAAGTAATTAGTAATACTTTATAGTAATACTTTGACTGTATACAGTCGTGTTCAACTTACGGAACCCTAAAAAGTTTTCATCACATTACGGTACTATATTTGTATAACTTTTTCATAACTGTTATCGCACTGTGACGTAAATATAATATTTTTACATTATCTGTGTAAATTAATTACACAAAGTGACGTGCTTCTTGTAATCTGTATATATAAAAATCAATGCCACTTTTCGTTGTAATTTTATAACTCAAAAACGGGCTTACCTATTCAAACCAAATGTTTAGGCATTGTTCGGACTATTTAGTAGATGGTTTATGTGAAGTTTGCACAAAATTTGTTGAGCGGTTCTTTATTAATCACATTTTTTGTAAATTGTTGAATGGGCGAAGCTGGGGCGGGCCGCTAGTAATAGATAAAAATCTAACAACAAATTGGTTAGAATATTACTTCATGGTTTGGTGGTTATCGTTATAATAAAACTGCGTACACTATACTATGCGTTTCAAATAAGAATAGGACTGGAAATCCGCCATTTTGCACCGGAATGCGCAATAACTTCACATTTTTCACGGTGGGCAAAAATGTTTGTTTGATAATAATCACAACTAGATGAAAAAATAATTAAAATGCGTATATCATAATGCCGTTTCAGTGAAATTGGGAGTTTGGAGTCGAATATTTAGTACGAACATATTTTATTATCTTCGGGACGAAAAAAACAGTGTTACAAGTTAAAACATGTGTTCATATTCGTGTTTATGTGTCTGTGTAAAAGTTTGTGGCATCCTAGCGCGCCTATATTTACTTAGGTATGTAGCTAAGTAAATTTTCTACATAAATCACTTTTCCATACATTTTAAAATAATATTATTGTCTGTAGTTTGATATTTTGGGCTGACGCTACTTTTGCTAGGTTTTTGATATGAAGTTAGCCGCGAGTCCAGTCCTATTGTTATATATAACGCCTAGTAGTTTTTATTTTATGAAAAATAAGCATCGTATGGCCCATAGATCAAAGGTTTTTACGCTTTCCAATAAACAGCAATGGGTTCGCTCACTTTTACATACGGGCACAGGAAGCACAGGATATACAAATTATCAGACTTATTCATAAAAATCTATAAGCCTCTTTAGTTAAAATGGACTTTGTCTCTTTCTTACTAGTATAAATGTCACGATGACAGACAAAGACAAATAAATTATATATAAAAGAAGAAACTGATTGACTGACTGACATATCAACGCAGAGCCCAAAGCCCTGGGTCTGGAGACTCTAAATTTGGCACATAGGTTCCTTATGGGGTCTAGGGGTGCACTAAGAAAGGATTTTTCAAAACTCACCCTTTAAGGGGGTGAATCGGGGTTCCAAAGTTTGTATGGAGAAATAAAATTAGTGAGATCAAATTCGCGGGCGAAGCCGCGGGCGGAAGCTAGTAAATTATAAACCTATTTTAGCTATGATGAGCTTAAAAGACGTGTATGAACATGGCGGTTAGTTTTCAACTTTAAGCGGTTCTTTCATATTATATTCCATGTATAATCACAAAGTTGCAATAATTTGCATTTAGCGTAAAATAGGAAATATGCTATCCGTACGGCACCTCTCTATGAACCAGACAGCGCGCGGGCCATCCTATAGTATTAGGTATTGTATGCCATGTACGCGGAAGAATTTTAGAGATATTACTTTTTCTTAGAAGATAATTAGATAAAAAATTAATTAAATTATATTTAATTTTCGTTACCAAGTAGCCTAGCAATGCTTGACAGGTCAATTAATTAGGACCTTGTTTAATAGTACTCGACGTACACACAGGTACACATCAAGCGAAATCTACATATAATGCGAGATGAGCTTACACTGGAACTATATTTTACAGTATAAGCTGATCTCGCATTGTATAGGATGTCCATACAACGAGAGGCCACTTTATACTATAGCTTTATGTGTAGCCGTGTGTAGAACGGGACCCTAAACATAGCCAGTGAAATGTGGGTAAGAATAATAATAATAATAAACATTTATTTCGGAGCACATCCATACAGAGTACATCCATAGATTGTTAGTAAATACACTTAAAGCTATGTTAGTGAATAAAGTAGTTACTTAATTTATAGAGGGCAACTCTGGCTCTATGCACCGCGTTTCAGTGTCCTACAATCGGGCACTCTACTCTATCCAAAATGGTGTTCAGAAGGCTGTTGGTACTGCCTCGCGCGCGACGCATTAGGGACGCCACTCGTTTCCGCACTATAGCCCTAAAGCAGTCTGTATTGTTCTCAGCAAACATACCTGACGCGCTGCAGAAGCTGGGCAGCCCCAACAGCATCCTGAAACCATTATTATACAAGACCCGCAGGGCATTGAAAGATTTATGGTTATATCTGACCCACAAACTGCAGGTGTAAAAAGTTTGGCAGTATGCCTTAAAAAGAGCTATTTTGACTGCTTTTGTACACCTTGCAAATCTGCGCGCCTATATTAACCTATGTAATATTCACCTCTGCCTGCACTACCAGCATCACAAACATTAGTGTTATTTTATGTGTTTATAAAAAACTTTGTGGATCCTGTTGTTTTTTACAAATGGAACATAATATTTTGTACTAAATTAACGTCGCCATTTTGGAATGCAGGTTTTTTTATCACTTCCCTTGAACTTTTTGTAGAATGCGAGGCATTTGGGTGCATTGTTTGTGCCTATTTTGGGAGCTGAGTCACCGTTGTAGGAATTTATTGACAAAGGAATGGGGAAGATAACGTTTTAGTGGATTTTTTCTTGCAAATATCGTGAATAACTTGTACTTAATTTTGGGACAAAATTTTCTAGAGAAACATGTTTTTTTAATTCTTCTTCAATTTATGCAATCTTTATTTGAAATAAAACTATTTTATAACGGATTTTGTAGCGGTTAATTTTAAATTTAATATCCCGACGTTTCAGACTATTCGGACGTCATGATACCCCCGAGACCATGAAGTCCGAAAAGACTTTGTGTGATATTCGCGTAAATTTAAGAAAATAAAGTATCTATCTTATTCCGTCTCTAGCTAATTTCTTCAGTTCTCTAGAATATATTATTATAGAGCACTGAAGAATTAATGACACACCCTCGTGCTTTAGAGAGCACGTTAAGCTTTCGGTCATGCACCCAATCTCTCAGTTATGTAGGCCAGCCCCTCTCCCCGTACTCTAAAAGTAATAATATTGCGGTTTAAGAGGTTTTCACAAAAATTTCGCGTCGCGCAACCCTAATCTGTTTTCTCTCAGAGTAAAGATGAATAACGTAGATGTAACAAATGAATGGCAAATGGTGGTCTCTTCTCTTCAAAAATTAGGGTTGTGTAAGAAAAGAAATTGAAAAATAATATTTTCAGTTTGTAGGGGTTATTATTATTTTTCTATTTGATTTAACATTTAAACGTCACAACGTTCGTGCGTAGTATAATGGCTCAAACCACAGATAATACAATACTATACTAGTATCAAACGTAGAATTTAAGGCATAATACAGGCTGACCGGTTCGTCCTGTAAATGGTGCTATTATTTTTGCTATTTAAACTGCCAAAATTCAAAATCCATTGGGATTTGAACAATAAATGTAAATAATGCTAATAATTATGCTATTTAAACTGCTAAAATTCAAAATCTATTGGGATTTTTAACAGTATACAGCGGTCATAAGAAAGATTGACATAATTACTTAAAACAGTAACAATTTACAATGGTACAGTGGAACAATGACCGGGCTTGCATAACAAAAGATCAATTGCCGGAGGTAGCGATTGCTAAATCGAAAGTTGCCAGAAATAATAGGTACCTAAGTGTTTAATTGTGTTCTAAATATGTGGGCCGGTTTAAATCTCCCACTCTTGTTTTTACGTAGGCCAATGCTTCACGAGTAGGCACAGGACGAGGGGTGTGTGAGATTCCGTTTTCGGCCCAAGCGAGTGAAACCCCGCAGGGTCTCCAGGTTCAAACTAAAACCCCACGATGTCCTTCAACTGGCCATGTTAATATAAAAAAAATAATGTAGCAGTGGCGCAGCGGTATCGGCCTCGCTATTGAAATATACAGTCTCGAGTTCGATTCCCGGTTGTACCCATCTTTGTGTAGATTGTTTCATTATCTCTATTTAATAAACGTAAAAGACATCTGGAGGTAACCGGCATGTCTAAGAACTGACCATTCGAGGACATGTGACATCACCAACCCCCATTTAGCGAGCGTGTGTGGATCAAAGCCTATACTCTCTTAACTCTTACGTTAGTTGAGAGAAGTGTGTGTGATACTACTTCAGTCGAATATTATTATTCGACTGAGCTATTCTCATAACTTCGTTTCAATGCTTGTTCCAAACACACTTCGACACTTTTAGTGTCTTACTGCTGAGCACGGGTCTTCTCTTAAGTATCTTGACAACCGCTGTCAGTTACGCTAGCGTCAAGTTCACGTCGCGCGAGCGCTTTAGTCAGGATATGACAGCTAAACAATTTTTACAAGATACCATTTTCACTAAGACGTAAACTTGCAACTGCACCGCAATTTGATCGTAACTGCACTGCAATTTGAGCGCCGCGTCATGAATTAGGGCCCTGTATGTCGCTGTGCTATGCACCACCGCTGCTCTGATTTCCCTTGAGCAAGTTTAATGATTCGCCTTTTCCACACAGACTACCTGCCGAATGAGACAAGATCTCCCAACGGAGTACCGGTAGCGACCGCTATACGGTCACGGTTGGAAGCGGTTACGGTTTGCGGTTACAACCCGGTGCTCCATGTGATAAAGGTAATGTTTTTTTATTTGTCTGATGCTGGGTCAGTAAGTTATGGTTCTAAAAATGTAACTAAATGTAAGGTGTCAAAGTGAGGTAAGGAAAAACCACACGTCATACACGCTTGCTATACTGGTGGTGACGTTGTTTGAGAGGGTGGGATGGAAAAGTTGGAAAAGGTGCCCAGTGGCACCCATAGGGTAGTAATGGATACAAAATCAAATGCGTTCATGTAGTTTTATTTCAACGAAAATCTTGAGATTTGGCATAAAAATTAAATTAAATTGATTCATAATCGCCATAAAATCAAAACAACGATTATCAATGTGGTCACCTGTGCGCATAATTTGTTATAACTGTTTTAAGTTATCACAAGTAAAGAAAAGGAGATTAAACATAGGGCTACCTATGTATACACGTAGGTAAACGTAGCAAATCATTTACTCATTATTAAAAATTATCGTCAAATTAGCAATTAGATTAGCAATAACAATTAGCGTGCTTAGACTCATGAATTCACATCCTTATAAAATTTATAGGAACTCGCATTCTTCAACCTTTTGAGACGGAAAAGTTGGAGTTACGATGATTTACTACGTTTACGTGTATCCACGGGGAGCCCTAGTCTACTTTTCTTTACATGTCATATCTTAAAAGAAATTATGGCGTACAGGTAACCAAATTGATAATATCATTCAAGATTATCGTTCCCAGTGTTCTTGTTTACTAAAATACAAGTAGTGGTAGAAGAATGAATTATATTAAATTCATAATAGGGGTCACAAACTTATATTCTCTATAATCGAAATGATTGCAGCACAAGGAAGTCTGTCGGAGTTGCGAACTGATTCGACCCACGATAACCTTGTCTCGCAATATTTCAATAATCATAAACACATGAGGAGCTCTTGTTACGACAATAGAACTGCACGTGATCTTACTATACAATATTGTTAAAAAGTTTATATTGTTCACTGTTACGTTCGGGGCTTGGGGACATTTTTTTTTCAATTTGACGTTTCGGGCCGACTAATGCCTTTTGGACCATACCTGCAACTAGTTATACCTATGCTAAATCAATGCCAATAAACGAAATAATAAACTTGTAAGTACTCGTTGGTATTTTATTTTAAGATCCATTCATAGACATTTTTTTTCTGTCAGTGTGACCAGAAAAAAGATGACGTTTTACAATTCGAACATCAAGCAGCAAGCGGCAACCAATCAAGGATGACGATTGCAGCTGCGTTCAGGAATTCGATGAGAAATCGCCGCGTCTTGAATTATTTATGTGTAGTCAACTTGTCGTAACTCAACATAGGTTCAATGAGCATAGAAGTTAAGTTTTCTTTCAACTTTATTTGTAATGGTCATTCATCATTAACTCTCTCAACTCATAAGATAGTTGAGAGAAGTGCCGTGCCCCGTGCCCAGCATATTTATTCATATTAAATTACCCATAGGCTAAATTCATCAACCGCCACCATAGCTTTAAACCGAATTAAGACAGGTACCTTCGTAAGTACCTACTTTTAACCGATTTTAAAATTGAAAAGGTTATTATTTTGGATGTTTGCCTATTATATATTGTTTGCTAAGTACCATATTATATATATATCTAGACGCCAAATACTTTTATTGTTTTTTTTTTAATTTATTTTTACAATGTAGAGCAAAGGACATACCAAAACTGTATTGGAATTTTCTTCCTTATTATAAGGTTTAATGTGTCTTAAAATGTACATTTTTATTAAAATGGACCAATTACAACCAACAGGTAATATTACCCATAATCATACAGAATTAACTGCCTACTCTATTTTGAATAAATCTGTCTCATGGTCATTCTGTAGAGTGGCTGGCGGCTGGCCGTCCTCTAAAATATTATTTTCCTAGTAAAAACTTGTTAAAGTATTATTTAATATAGATTAGTTATTTGTTGTGCACTTCTACCCATTCCACAAGTTTTCTCTACTTGAGGTTTGCTGGTAGAAACTTCATATTTGCGTTAAGCTCGCCTGTGTACATTGTTGTTTCCTATTTATAATTGTTTATGTAAGTGTTTTGTGTACAATAAAGAATAAGAATAAGAATAGTTATGTACTGCTAACGTTTTTTTAGATCAAAATAGTGCATATTACCCACTCAGTATACCCAAACTACTATCAAATATTTACCTGTGTCTACGTATAGAACCACACTTTATTATTTTTTCAATAAATAGTTACTTTTAATTCCTAAATATAACTAAAAATCACAAAACGACCCTATCTTAAGTAACACTGCACTGTTACACTTATGTAGCACGTAATCTACGAGTACACGAAGTTTGTTTACTTTTAAAGTTTCATTATTTCACTTTTATTTTCTGTCAACTAAAACTTAGTGGAATGAAAGGAGTTTATCAAGTTTTCACGTATCAGCAAAAAGTATTCCGTACAAAACATACACACAAAGACACGACCTCAAAGGATGTGGAACCGGTTAGTTACATGTAATGGCAACACAATCGTGATACCGCTTGGCATTTAAGGAATGCTGACTGGCAATCTTATCCGCGTAAGTATAATGTATTATTCGTCGACTAAAAAGGCCTGTCGCCAATGCCGAGAATAAATTAAAAAAAAAGTGTAATTCTAATTTGGAACACTGAATAGATACTGAATAGATAGTAAAGTTACATTCCGAGATAAATCGATAGCTTTTAATCGATTAGAATTAGTCGAGTTGAATGGCTGTCACTTTCAAATAGGACCTAAATGTTGCTGATGTTATTCGATTTGAACGCCTACCGAGTCTACCGGAAGTTATAAAAGTAAACTGAACATTGTGTGCTATGAAGCTATGATCAACAGGCAGTCGTTTATATTCAAACTGTCGCATATTATCGTCGTCTCTAACTTTATCAAGCAAGGGGCCCCGAGCTTTCCCTTTGTTACCGAATTATTAGGTAAGCAGGTGCCTAATAATTAATTGCCTAAACGTCTATTTACTCAGACAAAGTACCTATTTGATAACGTAAAGCATGGTAAACAAAGACATAATACACGCTTAGTTAATCGTTTCCTCGGATACTTGCCTAGTCTCCGCCGGCTCGGCATTGATCACAAACAAATTAATCACATCACTAGCACCCGCGAAACCACAAAACACTACATTTTAATTGACTATTTAATTTTCGAACGTAAAAACAAAAGGCGTTCGTTCCTATTCATTCCCCGCGTTCGACTCATAAAACTAAATGATTGAACTAAAGTGATGTGAGTGAATCACTTTAGTCTATTAATATGCGTAGCAAGTGACCGCGTGTCAAGAGCAAGGCTCGACCGTTCATACTGCTGATTCGACGGCCGTCACTAATGTTATGGAATGTTATGTAAATTGTCTCGTAGGCGGTTAGTTAGATATAGCACATTAGGTAGCTACATAATGTACACTTTGTTGTACACAGGTCGTTACAAATTACTTAAAGTTATGTTTAACATTATTAACTGTGCATAGTTCCTTACTCGTTTTAGTTAGTTTTGGGTCTTTTGGTCTTAAAGTAAGATTTCCCTTAGAGCAAATACTAATCTGCTTTCTTTCAGTGCCTGCCAATTTTGTCGTTAGTTCTATTCCAACAGCCATTAACATAGCCTGGTAAAGCCATAATTAGAATCGGGTCTGGTGAGCCATATTGTGGATATTTACGTCTTCATTATCACTACTTTCTACCAGACAAATACGGTAAGACCAACTGGATAATTTTTTGGGCTAATGAGAAAAGGTCGATTTAAATCTTCACATCTGGTAGGTTTTTGGGGAGTAAGTATCTCTAACTAGCTCCTGCCCGGAACAAAATACCGGAATAAAACGTACCCTATACAAACTATACCAAAACCTTCACTTAAAGCCGTTAAGCTGTTTTCTCGTTACTAATAATTCACACAAACCTTCGTACATTATCACAAACTTTCGCATTTATAGTATTGGTAAGATTTATTAAAACGTTATCGATACTCGAAAGTTTATAAACGATATTTTGTTACTTCACTTTCCAATACGATTCAGCCGACTCACGCATTTGGTTTGTGCTAAGTCACAAGATGTTGCTCTCAGAATCCATGTTTGAAGTTTTCCAAAATGTCATACTTTCACTAAACAAAGCATGCTTTCTTCAATAAAAATTAAAAAAAAAAACTATGTGCATTATTCCACAGGGACCTTTTTGGTATAAACCTCTTAAAAGCATAAAAAAAATTAATATTGAATAGACAACCTCCTTTAATAAATCTATTTAAAACAAAATCGAATTCCAAAAATCGACTAAATACTGCGTAAGTAAGGTGCAAGTTTCCCCTCACTACTGCTTTCTTGTTTTCCTATTTACGCAATCGCAATAATTACAAAAAAATAACAAAACAAAGAAGTAACTACAAGAACCGTTATCTCACAAGTAGCGTAACTGTTAACCGCGAACGCTTGCAAAATAACCGCAGCATCACAATCACGTATTAATCGTTATTATAATAATACACCTGTTATTTTTACTACCAATCACGATCTCTCTAAAGAACACAGACTTCTACAGTCCATAGTCTCCTCCTTCTATAATATTGGCACAGATAATTAAAGCTACTATTAGTCAGAATGTCAACAACACACATGAACATGACATGCATCCTTGTTATTTAATAAGGCACCTAGTCCTTATGGGATTATTTTCCAAAAGTCCGTCTTGGGGACCCATTCATTTATTACGTTAAATAATTATTT
This sequence comes from Meganola albula, assembly GCA_936450015.1. NCBI lineage: Eukaryota > Metazoa > Arthropoda > Insecta > Lepidoptera > Nolidae > Meganola > Meganola albula. Next base: position 12,957,564 of record OW388145.1, on the reverse strand, counting down.
AGGGATCGATCGACCATGTCCTAATTTTTTCTTACTAGGGGGTGGGAGGGAGTCTCTATAGTTCTTACGTAACATCACAAAATTGCGCAAAGTTAAAATTGCTCTTACAAAAATTACTAAAAAATATACGATCAAAATCAATACACACTTTAGATTATTAAGTTTTCTTATAATAGGGAAAGGGGACCTAAACTAGCGAAAGAGAATAGTCTTACCACATTTAATATAATACTATAATGTCTCTTACGTAATAAATGAATGGCCCTAAATAATATACCTAAAATCTAAACTGAGAACCTCCTCTTGAAATAAAACTATTTTATCGCGGTTTAAATTTAGATTTTAATATCCCCACATTTCAGTCTGAAAAGATTTTGAAATTAAACCGCGATGAAATCAGTTATAAAGTACCTACTATTCACGTCAATTTAAGAAAATACTATGTCAACCTCCTCTTTTTATGAAATCTGTTAAAAAAAGGTAACTAACCAGTAAGTCATCATAATAATATCATCTTCAACTAATTGTAGTCTACAGCTGGACAGAGGCCTCTCCTAAAGTACGCGTCTGACCACGACCCGCGGCTTTTCTCATCCAGTTCTTGCCGGCCGTTCTTGCTGAGATCGTCACTCCATCTAGTCTGAAGGCGTCCTACGCTACGTTTGCCAATTCGTGGCCTCCAGTTCTGCAGCAGATATGACCGGCCCACTGCCAGTGTGTGTCCAAATTTCGGCATGTAATGTGTCAGTTAACTCACTTTCTCTTTGATATAAAATTGGTTACTTAACATAAAAACGGCATTATTATGAGGAATATAGTCTACTTAAATGTAGTAGGTACTTAATGTTACGTTTTAATGGTTTATTCGTGCTGTAATGGTCAGTGCTTGATGATTTGTTAAAAGAAATTGTCTTTTATTCTATGTTACTGTGATTCTTAATCTTTTTAACAGACTTCTAAGGTAACGAAGCTCGAATGTTTATGTTTTTAAGGATCCGTACCTCAAAATGAAAAACCGGAACCCATAAAGAATGACTTTGTTGTCCGTCTGTCAGTCAAGACCCTTTTTCTCTGGAACGAGTGGAGGTCAAGCTGAAATTCATATAAAATACTCAGATCTACTGTCCTTTGGAGCTGTGAAAAAATCAAACTTCTAAGTCAACGCAATCAAAAGGTACAGCCGTTTTGCCTCAAAAATTTTCGACACGCGCAAGGAAATCAAAACATAAAGGATACTTACAGTCGACCCAGAATCTTGAAATTTGGCATGAAGCAGCGTTTTATAGCACACATAAAGGAAATATTCTGAAATTCGACAATTTTAAGTTACATCACATCGCAGATGATATAATACTATGATCACATAATAAAATATTTTTTTTAATGCCTACAGGTTTGTACATAACTCTCCGTGCGCGAGTCCTACTCGCACTTGGGCGGTTTATTTTTTATGGACCTAAATCAGTCATAATTTGTATGAATGCTACTTTAGATTTGCAAAACTAAAACTGCAAAAAACTTTAACTTTCTGTTTTAATTGTGTTCGCGATAAAACTCTATGATTTGAATTTTTGGACTTTAAAAAATTTAAAAATCAAGCTAAATTTCTCCAAACCTAACTTAGGTGAAGGGAGATCTTATCACTTAATTATTTTCTTAATTCGATATAAATATTTTCTTAATTTTTGTTTAATTTTATGATTGTGTTTTTAAATTACGTTAATATTTACAAATACTAGTTTTGGCTAATCTTCAATAAAAGTAATAGAACAAGTTTTGTTTTATTTTTCTCAATAATCCGACACGTTTACAGCCCAAATAGAAGTTTTGAAGGATCTCGCATGAGATTAGGGGAAGAGAGAGGGAGTTGAGGTAAATCTTACGATATCTCACCGAGGGGAGAGGAGAATCGAAACATTTTTAAAAATGCCTCACGTAATAATTGGACGAGCCTAATCAGTGCGGTCTTATAAGGTAACTATTCTAATCAAAATATTTAACAAGCTGAACATTTAGTTAGGATGCTGAGACCAGTCCGCCTACGTGTGAACGAAAATGGCAAGAGCTATATTTATAGCACATTAATAATAGGAAAACGTAAAATTTTGTTGCTTACCTACCTAGTTATAATAAAATTTACTACTATATTACATTCTTAACTGTACATATCCCACTTTACAAAATATAACAGTATACGTAATGCAACGCGAAAGTTGAAAAGTTAAAATAACAGTACTTGTATAAAATATTAGGAGAATCTGAAGAATTTTTTGGACTCTGTAGGATCGGTAAGTAAATAAAATATAAAACACTAGCTTTCCGTCCTTTTTCCGTTATCGCGCCAAAACATTACCTTCTTTTTGCGCAGTCGGATAAAAACTATCCTATGTCCTTTCTCGGGTCTCAAACTACCTGCATACCCAATTTCATCCAAATCGGTTCAGTAGTTTTTGCGTGAAAGCGGAACAAACAAACTTGCATTCGCATTTATAATATTAAGTATAGATTCAAACTGCAAAATTAATATTGTAAACATTACTAGTTTTACCAATAAAATTGTAATTTAGAATATTTAGAATTAAGAAAGGCGTTTTTTTTTCGCAAATGTAAAACAGTTTGTTCTGGCCAACAAACTGTTTTACATTTGGCGGGATATTATATTAGTATTATGGTAGATATAATATTTTATTTGTATTTTTTTCTGGAAACAAATTAAAAATAACCTCGAACGGCAAAGTGTGCGAAATGCACCGCGACTGGATGGAAATTATAGTTAACTAGTGGCCCGCCCCGGCTTCGCAGGGGTACATAAATTTTATCACACTCTTGGCAGACTTTCCATGCTTAGAACACTCGATCAAATCTGCTTCGGCAAAACCAATAATCAAAATCATTAGTTTAATAGCTATGGTGTCGCAATGTTTGCTTGTTTGTTTGTTTGAATGCACTAATGTCCGAAACTACGGGTCCGATTTGAAAAATTTATGCACGTTACAACTAGCGTTAGCAACTCTTACAACTGCCGTGCATGTATGACGAGATGTATGAACATTAGTGAGGTTAAGGAAGTATGTTTAGATTGTAGCAAGTGGTGATCTATAGTCTCTGCCTAAACCCATGGAAAAACGGCGTGATTGTACGTATGTATTACAGTGGCGAAGAGTCCATAAAAGCCGATTCCCATCGGCTTTCCTTTAGGAAATTGTCAATATCACACGTACTTAATAACATATTATGTAACGCCTAAAAGTTTTAAGTAGCAACAAAAATAAGTATAACATCAAGTGTGAGAACGATCGGTGACGGTAGCGAGATATTATTTTCCTAAGTAAGAACTTTTTGCTCCGACTTCCCTTTTCCAGACTTCCAACATTCGCCACTGATGTAAACGCTTTAAATATTTGGTAATTTATTCTTGATTCAAAGTTCAGTAACTATTTAGTAATAAGCCAGAAGTACCTAGTTTTACCTAGATACCTATCACGAAGCAGCGTTGTACTCGTACACCTTGCTATTTGCCAACAGGTGCCAAAGGTGGCGCGCACCTGTTGTTGGCAACTTGCATGATTATCATGTTATTTATGTGAACATTTCTTTCCAAAAATTCTAGCTAGATTTTAGAATGCTTTAGTAGTTACTTCCTTTCCTATTAATATAATTGTTAGTCTGTGTTAGATCCCGACGTTTCAAACTCTTTTCAGACTTCATGCTCACGGGTGGACTGAAGTGTCTCCATGAAGTCTGAAAAGACTTTGAAACGTCGGGATCTAAAATCTAAAATATACCGCGATAAAATTCATTGTAAAATTATTTCAATGTATCACACATTGAAATAATTTAAATAAATTCGCGTAAATCTAACCAAATATTTGGAGGCGCAGTGTGTTTGTGTGGAAAATGCAATGGACCACTGTTAGTTTCCTACTCTGTGGTTCTATTCATAGATCCGGCAGATCATGAGCTTCGGTGCCGCTCTCATCAATTGTTTTCTAACCAACCGGTAAATGATGTTCAATAGATAAGAGTAAGTACCCATTCATGTGATGCGGTCTCTCATGTGTTTATACAATTTATACAATTTCACAACGTATATTCCCAGGGTCTTGCATTGTGTGATCTTCCCATCACGACCTTTCTACACATCTTGGTTATGAAATTCTCATCTTATTATTACAATCTCATAAATTTGTAAGAGTGTTTTTAGATTTACTTCTTACAAGAGCGGAGTGCTTATGTGGAAGCTTAGCTAGGAAACTATGTGATCGTTTCTACTGTTGCTAAGCAGTGTAAGATGTGCCCTGAGAGTTAGCTGTGCGAATGAGATGCGTAGATTGAGCTCATGTAATGTCGAAGTAGAGTAGGGACCAGATAGAAGGGATTTATAGCGCGCATTCATGACACGCACCATATCGCATCCTTCCATAAATAAACTCACAGCTTAGTTAATCCAGTTTACGCCACTAACCTAGCCTAGTACAGTCCGTGAGGCCTAAGCTGAGATTTGCATATGTGTGAGTACATATTATAGTGTAGGTATGACGTCATCGGCCTAGAGCGCGAAGCGGTCTTTTCTGGGTAAAACATGCGGTTTATGCTGCTTTTTGACAATCGGCCTGAAGTGGGGTGAGTTGCGACGCAACTCATACAAATCATGGATCACTCAAACAAATGCATCAGTTCGACCATCCTCGGACGGCTCACCGAAAAGTCCGGTGAACCAATAAAGGGCCTTTATTGGCCTTTATTTATTATTTATTTTTTGTGTGATTTTTTTGCGGATGACCTAACCCAATTGGGTTAGGTCATCCGCAAAAAAATCACACAAATGCAAAATTCATCCTAGACTTCGAGGACTGCGTGCGTTCGGCTTTTTATACCATGAAGCTTGATTTGAAGCGTGCGTGTGAGCGCGTATGCCGAATTGTACGCGCTTAAAATACCCCGGTTTGAGATAGATCATACTTTAATTTTAGTCATGTTTTGACTCCTTGTAAATCCGTCCTTACTCCCTGCCGAAAAAGTTGGCTGACTTAGTTGATTGACCACTAAAAGGTCAACAAAATATTTATATGGCACTATTGTATAAAAATTCACCAAACAAAAATCCATTTACTACAGTTAAATCTTCTTTTTTAAAATACTACAATGGTTAACAAAGAGTACATAGTTTCAGAGGACGTTTAAAATGACGACATTTGGAAACAAACAGTGACTTGTTTATCGAACAAATCTACATACAATACAACTAGAACACCGAATCAGGCCCTACGCCCACAGACGTGTTACTTTCCACAATATGCTAATATCTTCCATTCGCACTAAAAGTTCGCGATCTTTCGCCACAAAGAGAATTAATAACTTCGTTGTAATTAGAAAGTGGGCTGTTAACCCTTAGTTCATAGACTCATACGTACTTATTTATGAGCTACTGAGTGGTAGTAGGTGTTAAAAAGGAAAACAGTAGACTATAAATAGTAAACGGGATATTTTCTGAGACTAAATGTAAGACTGATTTAAACATTAAAAGCCCCTCATCGAGCAATGGAAAGAGTAGTTAGAGTCTGGTTGAAGGATTCAGTTTAATGAAGTGATCCAAGATCCAACAGACAAATAGAATTATCGACATAGCTCACTGAAACCCAACTGCGAGCAATTTACTAACCATATATGCCGCAGAACCAGAACCGACGATAAGTATCGGACTAAATGTATTCTTGAGTGAAGACCACGGAAACGTAGAGGACGCGCTGCGGGCAAGAGCTGGATGAGAACAGCCGTGCATCGTGATCAGTGGAGAGAAAAACGTGCTTTAGAAAAACTTATGTTCAGAATTGAACTTAAATAGCCCTATGATGATGATAATAAAGTACAGAATCCACAACTGTCTACAGTACAGTACCTAACAGTTTCTTCTTCTTCTATCATTGCTTCTATACTTCTAAAGGTTGGCTATCAGCTCGTGGAAGCTCTTCCTTTCTTCCTGTGCACAGCGAAATAGTTGATCTACGCTGGCTACTCCTATCCACTGCCCATTGTCGGATGGTTTTCAACCACGACTTCTAGCGTCTACCAGGGTAACGTTTGCCCATTACCTTGCCCATCATGATCAATTGAACCTTTCAGGTCTGCTAAGCACATAGCCGAGTTATTCATTCAAATTTTCTCTTCTTGATGATTTGCGTAGTTGACAGCTACTAACCAGACGCTGTAGAACTCATAGGGGTCATTTACGCGAGGACAGTAGCTGGGACAGTAATAGACAAAAAAAACACTAGAAAATACACTGCATTGGATTGTCCTCAAGACAGTTGTCCCTATTCACAAGGCTTTTTTATGGCTCGCTGTCCTATTTTACTGTCTTATCACGGTTATTGTCCTTGTGTTAATGGCTCATCATGATCAGTTCATTGCCAACGCTAGGATTAATAAGGATTTTTAATAAATTACTATTCTATACCATCGAGGTCTATCTGTGGTCTACAGAACCGGTCTTAGACCATGTTGTGCAAGAAACTAATACGAGCACTGTATTTATGTAATCTGTCTACATACTAATGGGTTTTTGATGGCTTTCAAATCATGTTTCTCAGTTCGTGGAATAAATCTTTCCAAAGGAATGAATCAAGGAGGGGAGTAGGACTGAGGAATAAAGTACGTTGAATAAATTTTAGGTATCTTTTAACGAAGGCAATTTTAACGAATGTAAGAATCATCTCTATTTCCAGCTATTTTTTAGCCTTCGTTTCGTCTAAAACGATTTGAACTGGAAATGGAAGAATACATTTCTAATCGTTGTGTTGTGACTTGTGTGTTGACTGTACATCTTGTGACACCTCTTAATTTATGGTGTACAGCAACAGTGCGTTGAAATCATGCGTTTTTATATAAAAATTGAACTGCAGGCATGTCTAACGCTCTAGTGCGTTTAGGACCTTACATTAGGTACCTACGTACTGGTTTGTTTTAAACGCTGTCTATAATAAGTAGACCATTAATACCACAGGTTATTACAGAATTCATTTCAAGACCTACAGGTCAATTTACAAAATCGTCTACCTTGACTTAGTAGCGACCACAACCTCTAAGTTTAAAATTACATGCATTTACAACTCACTGGTTAAATGTATACTTTAATATCAATGCAGTGATAGATCGTGTGATCAAGAGCACAATAGTAGGCCTTGAAATGTCGGTAGAACATAAAACGTAATGTATAGCTAACATAATGTAAGGTGTCACGACGACTAAACAGCTTGCAAGTAATCTATGCACCATTGTAACCAGACAAGTGTTTTGTTTTTGACACGAGTCTAAGGACAACGGCATGTGGTATTAAAGCCGGGTTTCAATTGCGAGCGAAGCGGACTCATTAGTAGTTCATTTAACCTTAAGAGTAAACTGCATACTATTATGTGTTAACTGGCAAATTACGGCAGAAAAATGTAATTTCAGTGTCAGCTTCGGTCTCGGCAGGAAGAAATGGCGAAAGTTTCTGCCGCATAGAAGTATGGTATTCGTGCATCTTTCGGCTATCTTTGAGACTGTGACATGAACACACCGGCTTTGGCATAGTTTGCCACCAGTCGTGGTGCAGTTCGATCGTGTAGGTTGTAATTTACGCACAAATAATTAGGTGTTTGTTTATGGTGTGGAAATTATCGGGTTTAGAGCACCATTTTGTTGATTAAAACAAATACTTAATTTACCAACAAGTAGATAAGGAGAGCGAGCAGGAAGAGTTAAAATGATTTCGCTAAGTTCTAGTGAACGTGAGCAAAGCAATTCTATTGGCGGAAAAGAATTTCATAAAGACAGAGTCCGTTGCGCTTAGCCCTTTCCCGCTCATTACTCTTTTAAGGTGAAAACCAAGCCCTACTGTAAATAGATACGTCTTTTATTGGTGTATTGTCAATGGGGAGTTGTTTATAGTTTTTTAACCGACTTCGACCTAAATTCGACCGTTTAGATGCTTTTTTTAATTTAGTAACCTCACTACTATTGTTTCAAGAACACCGTTTTACTATGGAAAAATCAGATCTGCTGCTAGTATATGACACCGTATAAAGTATTATTATTCCAGTAGTACGAAAGAGAAATTGCTCTACTTATTGTATAGTGGCATCCCTCTTCCTCAGCTCCAACAATACTGCTTGAAGCTGTTGTGGTATGGTGCCACCTCTTTAAAGATCTTCTATGTCATGTCGTAATCTTCACTTTAACCCTTTTCAGTGTCCCACAGCTGGGCACGGGTCTTCTCTCAACTATCTAACGAGTTAAGAGAGTTTACGCTTTATTCCACACACGCTGGCTACGTGCGGGTTAGCGGATGTCACATGTCTGTGATATCCACCAACTAATAATTAGTTCTTAGACATGCTGGTTTCCTCACGATTATTCCCTTCAACGATATTGAACAGCTGCGATGAAATAATTCACACAAACATGTGTGGGCACGACGGGATCGAACCTGCGACCTTATATTCAAAGGCGAGGCCGATACCTCTGTGCCACCACTACTACATAATATGTCGGTGAATATAGTTCAGAATATCCTCAATGTTTTAGTGACTGCGTGTTCGTTGAGGACCCAGATTCGAATCCTGGGTCAATATATAGCGTTATGATTGCTTCTGTACGTGGGAAATAAGAAGCGGAAGCCATAATAATGTCAAGTGACATTTCGAAGGTGAATGTCAATACCATACATTTTGTTGCTTTCGATCTTTTGCTAACGCTTCGTAATGTAATTTGTCTAGGGGCACTGAGTATGTACAATTTTATGAGGTACAATAAAGTAAAAGTTGTTGATACAATGTTCTACTTGAGTGAAGTACTTAAGTACCCACTACTTGAGTTGCATGTAATGTCTAATTCGGAATAAGTCACGGTATTCGTATTTACATTCACATCTCGTAAACTCTACTTTCTCTAACGATTAGCGTCACCTACCTGGTTTTGAATTAGATTTTTACTGATTTTTTTTTAAGGGTTATGTGTGATTTGTGGGAAATTTGGAGTGAATTGAACTTAGGACTAAAAAGATCCATAGAAAACACAGGGTTACTACTCGTTAAAGAACACCGATTTCTATCAAGAATGATCCGCGTGGCCAGTGAAATGATAATGATAGCACAGATAAGGGGACGTCTAATAATTATGTGAGATGTTGAAATAAAACTACTTCTAACGGATTTTATCGCGGTTTATTTTAGATTTTAGATCCCGACGACGTTTCGAAGTCTTTTCAGACTTCATGTTCACGGGTGGACTGAGGTATTTGACGTCCAAAAATATTAATCACAATTATAACTGACTACCTCCAAACATGAATATTAAAGTTGCGTTCCGATCGAAACGCAACTTAAATATTAATGTCAAATACCTCAGTTCACCCGTGAACATGAAGTCTGAAAAGACTTTGAAACGTCGTCGGGATCTAAAATAAACTGCGATAAAATCCGTTAAAAGTAGTTTTATTTCAATGTGTGATATTCGCGTAAATCTAAGACAATACTATGTGAGGTGTTCTAGGAGGGATGAAAAATATCACGGGAGGGTCATGGCAAATATCACGTGAAAAATTATTTATCTGTAACATTGCGTGAAATTTATTTCTAGAAAAAAATGTGGATAAATCTCAAGTAGCGCTCAATTGTTTAGCAGTATCGACAGTACGTGACCAGGTTTAGTTGATTTCTACTTCTCAAATAGAAGTTTTGAAGAATCTCGCGTGAGATTAGGGGAGGGGAGAGGGAGTTGAGGAAAATCTTACGATATCTCACCAAGGGGGGTATAGGTATTTTTGAGAATTTTTCTACCCCCCCTGGGTTGAAAAATTCTCAAAAATACCTCACGTAATTTATGGGCACCCTTTAATGTAATACTATACTAGTAATAGTTATGTTTTATTACTTCAAATTTTTTTACATACGTAGTACATTTTACACAACACATTTATACAAATTGATGTCCTAGTAAATGGATTTCACATGCCAAACCAATAAATGGCATACACAGAGCACCAAATCGCCCTTGGGTCTGCATAATCTGTGGTCTCATGGATAGCCATGTGTAGACAGGGTGAACCAGAAAGGATTAGTTATCATAGCTCAAATAACGTAAAATTTATTGGGTAGTTTAAATTTTAATATGTAAATCAATCATTAAAATAATATATTATTAGCAAGGTTTTAGCTTGATTAAAAGAAATTCGCTCATCTATGTGTTTGTAAACTAACCATTAAATATTTCATTTATTACAGTTATTCGTGTTATTACAAACAACGGTTAGTCGCGTTTTCTTTTTTCTTTAAAAGTATAATTAAATCTGTTTTAGTTGTTGTTTCATGCAGCTCATAGCTCTAAACTGTTTAGCAGTTAAATCCTTACTTCCTTATTAATATCACAAATACGAAACTGCCTGTCACACTTTCACGCCAAAACTAACAGATTTGGGTGAAATTTGCAATGGAGATAGTTTGAGACGCGAAGGACATAGGAAAGTTTTTATCTGCTGCGCCATAAGAGGTTAATGGTTTAGCCCGATAAACGCGGGAGGAACCGCGGGCAGAAAGCTAATACTATTTATATAAAGACTTGTAGTTATTATCTTTTTAGCAGTCAAATGAGTAATAAAACCGCTAGGCTGAAATATTTACAATGTCGACACAGGTGTTTTCCATGAGTCAATTAATTTTCCTACAGTACCTAGTAGCTATTCTTTGTTAAATCTTGTAGATAATAATAGTTTACGTAAACCACATAAAACTCTATAAACATTTTGTCGCATAGAAAACTCAAGGTTTTGTAAAACTTGACAATGGTGAAGTTCATTGCTTTTCTTCACATATCATAGATCTAAGAGACCATAGAATAAGAATAAGAATAATTTATTAACTTAACAAGTTTACAAATAAAATTTACATGTGGTTCCTAAACTAGAACTGTGCCCACCAGACACTAAAGTAATAGCCCTTGGATAATTTTTCGTTTTATTAGTGATTCTGAAAGCGGGTTTCATAAGGTTTCTGCTGAATTAACTTATTTATTTTCTCGGACAATTTAGGTGGTTTTTATTTACAGTTTTACTCTTTTATATCAAATTCTTAACTTTAAAGGGCGTTTGCTGGCAATCGTTATTTTGCGGTTACTGCACTTTAGTGTCTGGTGGGCAGAACTATGTCTGTATCTTAGGAACCAGAGACGCGTTTACATGTATAGTACACTGAGTTATACAAGAGGATACATTTAGATTACGAAAAATAGAAATGACGAGAAAAAAGAAATAATTAAAACCAAAAACAATACAATCATAACAAAAGGAGAATCAGATCAAAACATGAGACCGAGTGTGTGTAGGTACCTAAGTTACAATTTTAGTATTAAACTACTATAATAATAATAATATAATAATAATAATATAGTGGGACATGAACACACACGGTCATCTGATCCCAAACTAAGCAGAGCTTGTACTATGGAAACCAGATAACTGGTAATATACTACATATAATACTTTTCTTTTGTAAATATATACATACATATAGATAATTACACCCAGACACAAGACAAACAGACATATTTAAACAAATGTTAGTCTAGGGTGGGAATCGAACCCACGACCTGCGGCGTGAAAAGCAAGTATCTTACCGACCACGCCACCGGCCCGTCAAAGTATGTAGTGTGAATGTATGTAGTGTGTTTGGAGTGAGTGTATTTTATAATCGATCGGGTATCTAACCCTAAAAACTATCATAAGAGATCTTTGAACGAAAACAACTATGTGAAACATAATTAACAGTCTTTAGGCTAATTCATAATAATCGAAGGAAAAATAGGAGGAAAACGGGGAAGGGGAAGAAGGAGGATGAACTGGCTGGATAACATAAAGAACTGGACAAAGACTGGCCAATGAAAGAAAGGACTTTGCAAAGGTGTCCACCGACGCCCGTTAGGTTATGGCAACAGAAGAAGAAGAAGGCTGATTCAAGTAATTTCTTGACACGCCGATCAAGATGCGGTGCAGTTGCAATCACGTTGCATTTAAGTTTACAAAGTTTGTAAAATGGTATTCTTGTAATTGTCGTATAAATAACGCTAAAACGGTCGTCTGACGCGGACTTGACGCGAGCGTATCTGAACAGCGGTTGTCAAAATTGCGAGAATACCCAAAGGGCAGTTTTGATCGAAACTTAACTGCAACTGAACTTTTTTAATTACGTGAATTAGCCCCCCAATCGGAAGGTTGGCTCATTAAAAGATCGTCATTGCTATCCAGCCATAATAATAATATTAATATAGTGGGACATTAACACACACGGTCAGTTGATCCCAAACTAAGCAGAGCTTGTACTATGGAAATCAGATAACTGGTAATATACTACATGTATTCTTTTGTAAATATATACTTAAATATAGGTAATTACACCCAGACACAAGACAAACAGACATATTTAAACAAAATTAAATGTTTGTCTCGGGTGGGAATCGAACCCACGACCTGCGGCGTGAAAAGCAAGTATCTTACCGACCACGCCACCGGCCCGTCAAGAAATAATGCCGCAAGACTACGGGTACATTCCCAAAACATAATGATTAGGAACTTAATGAAGACTTTGGGTTAGGTGTTTAGTGTTGTGTTTTATTTGTTTCAATTTTGAGATCATGAAACAGTAACTATATTTATGTTGATGTAATTTCGATTTATCGAAATTGTCATTTCAATCGATTCGATACAGACACAACCAATCTTATAATCATAACTGAACACTATTCGAATTATTCGCTTTCCAGTTTTCTGATATTACCAACAATATTGTGGTTAAAACATTGACGACAGCCTTAAGGCCGACTTGCACCATAACTACACGTTTTATTTGTTAACCCCGTCATAACCCCGTTAAAAAGGATTGTCATACCTAAGTTTGACGCTTGACACGTATATATATGTTTGTAGCACCATAGCGACTATACGGACGGACCGATTTGATGTGTTTTATTCGAATATTACTTTTGAATGTGACAGGTTCTTAGCTAAAAAAATGATGATATATTACATAACTTCACTCCTGTATTACTTGAAGGTGTAGGCAGAGGTAAATATCACCAACTTTTATAGCTATGTTTAGGTCCTATACGTAATAGGGTTATTAAATTTATTATTTAGAGGTATTCAACTATAGCACATTTTTATTTAGAGACGAGTGAAGACGAAGGTAAATGGTAGCAAGAGTTGGTATAAACCCAAAGAGGCCGCAACCCGTTCCCATTTAAGGCTTCATCAGTACCCTTAGTACCTACGAGTTCAACATTACGAAAAAAGTTTTCGAATACTAACTTGAACTTGTCAAAATGCGTTTTCAAATTAATTTCTTTTGTTCAAAACATTAGTTGAAAAGAAAATAGAATTGCTAGAAATATAATAAAATAGATTGGCAGCAGAATAGGTAACCTTTTTTTGGAGAATTAAGTGCAATTTAACTTATCTGGACATGTTACTGATAGTATTCGAAAACTTTATTAATTTTGACAACTCGTATTAAGGGTACAGGTATTACGTCGGAACACAACCGAGCCATTAAGTGACATCTTTTTGCTAGGGGGATGGTTATAGTGAAACCATCCAGCCCTCACTTCAACCCTTTTTTTAGAGTCCCACTACTGGGCACGGGTCTTCTTTCAACTATATTACGAGTTGAGAGTATTTAAGCTTTAATCGACAAACGCTGGCTAATTGCGGATTGGTGGATGTCACATGCCCTCGAATGATTAGTTCTTAGCCATGCCGGTTTCCTCACATGTTTTCCTTCAGCAATATTGAGCAGCGGCGATTTAATAACTCACACAAAGATGTGTGGGCACGACCGGGAATCGAACCCGCGACCTTATATTTCAAAGGCGAGGCCAATACTGCTGCGCCACCGCTGGTGTAATTAAATAAATAAATATTCTGGGACATTAACACACACAGTCATCTGGTCCCAAGCTAAGCAGAGCTTGTGTTATGGAAACCAGATAACTGGTATATACTATACATATAATATTTTTCTTTTGTAAATATATACTTATAATAGATATTTACACCCAGACTCGACACAAACACAAATGTTTGTCTCGGGTGGGAATCGAACCCACGACCTGCGGTGTGAAAAGCAAGTATCTTACCGACCACGCCACCGGCCCGTCAATTATCACGAAGTTATGTTAGAGATATTATACATAGGTAGTTATTCCCACGATTATAAAAATATGTTACATTCTAATTTCGTACGATTCGGAGACACTTTTGGTGCAGACGAAATCCTTGACATAGTTAACAGAAGATCCAGGCCCAACTGTTGGACACTAAAAACGGGTTGAAGTGAACGAACTTCGCGAAGGACTGAAAGTATTCTGTGGGAATATTTTCAGTGATAAACTATTTTATACGTTATTTCTAGGTAAATTGTAGTTAATAACAACTAAAAATAAAACAAGCTTTAAATAATTAAAATTAACTAATTTAATTGTTAAAACATTGTATTGTCTTCGGTCCTTGACAAGTGAGGAAATTTTTAAATGAATCTGACGTTTTGAAGTTTCAAATTTTCATTAAAATATGATCATTAAGTTATGTGAATAATACGAAAATTAACACAAACAGCATAATTTCATTTAAGTACCTAGGTAACACAAAAACTAGATGCTGGTAATTAGAGAACGATGTGATCTGAAAGAAGATGTATTTTGATGAGTTTTGTGTACAATAAAGAAGAAATTAGTGACAAAGATGAAAAAAAGCATGCTTAGATGGTTTGGTCATGTGGAGAGGATGGATGATAGAGGATTGACGAAAAGTCGCCCCAAGAGAACATTCGCTGATCTCATCGATGTTCATTAAAAGGGACATGTGCGTAGCACTCACAACTGCCGTGTATGTATGAACATTAGTGTGGCGCTCAATAGCCTTTGCCTACTCCCATGGGAAAAAGTCGTGAACCTACATACAAATGTAGGTTTAAGTATCAATGGCGAAGGGTGGAAATTTGGTAAAGGTAAGACGGAGCACATTAAATGACAAGTATTTCTTGGTTACCTACTCACTTTCAAACTTACCAAGAAACATGTAGGTAATGCAATTTTGATGCCATTTAAAACTTTTAGGCGCTACTTAATAGATATTTAATTTAGTACGTACGATATATTGACAAATTCCTAAAGAGAAGCCGGTGGGAATCGTCTTAGACTTCGCCATGAAGTATGTGATCAAATCTAAGTACGACCCCATGGGAATCACCAGATTTCTAATAAAAAGATCCATTTGTTCATGTTAAGTCTATAGCAGAATCTAGTTCAATAAGTTTAAAAAAAACCGGTCAAGTGCGAGTCGGACTCGCGCACCGAGGGTTCCGTACAAACCTGCAAGGTTTACAAAGTTCGTTCATTACGACAATCGAGTCATAACTATGGTATTTTTATTATATTTTGTATATTATATTATAAATATATATTTTGTAATGTAACTAAAAATTTAAGGTTTTCGGAATTTTTCCTTTATGTGTGCTATAAAACGTTGCTTCATGCCAAATTTCAAGATTCTAGGTCGACTGGAAGTACCCTTTAGGTTTTGATTCCCTTGCGAGTACTTGCGAGTTTCAAAATATGCAGCTTAAATTGCTGTTTCTTTTGATTGCGTTGACATAGAAGTTTGATTTTATTACAGCTTAAAGGTATTATAGACCTGAGTATTTGGTATGAATTTCAATTTAATACCTCTACGCGTTTATGAGGAAATGGGTAGTAAGTTTGAAATTATTAAAAAAAAAATATTATGTGATGTAACTAAAAATTTATGGTTTTCGTAATTTTTCCTTTATCTATGCTATAAGACGTTGCTTCGTACCAAATTTCAAGATTCTGAGTTCACGGGAAGCACCCTGCAGGTTTTGATTCCCTTGCAAGTGTCGAAAATTTGCGGCATAAACGGCTGTATCTTTTGATTGCGTTGGCTTAGAAGTTTGATTTTTTCACAGCTTCAAGGGACAGTAGACCTGAGTAATTGATATAAATTTCAGCTTCATACCTCCACGCGTTCCTGAGAAAAAGGGTCTTGACAGACGGACGGACAGACGGACAACAAAGTGATCCTATAAGGGTTCCGTTTTTTCTTTTTGAGGTACGGAACCTTAAAAATATGACGTAAGTATAACGAAACAATATTTCTGTACCCAGGGTTTGCTGGTAGAAAATTCACATTTGAATTAGGCTTGCCTGTGTACATGTGCTGTTTCCTATTTATTAATTGTTTAAGTAAGTGTTTTGTGTACAATAAAGAATAAGAATAAGGTATACGTTCTTTGAGGTTCAATGGAAAAAAAAATCGAATGTTTGCTTAACACCTGAGGTCATTAAACTGCTTATTACGTACTCGTAATCACTAATTATTAGCTAGCATGTCTAACAACCATTAAAGTTACTTATTAAGTTATTATGGATTTCTTCGCTTTCTAAGATGTGATGACTTGTCAGACTTCTGTTCACCATTCGTCATGTTTATAATAATTTGAATAATCATTTGTAACTGTTTGGCGTTACACTGTGGGAATATGGACATTGCTGAAAATCAGTGCTGTGGGTCGCTTTTAGTAGGCACTCACAGCGTTTCTTCTTCTTCCTTTAATTATGGCCTCTGCAGAAATTATTCACTGAGCAATGTCCATGTATGACACTGATGGGTCACAGTTACTCTTTTTTTCTTCTTCTTTTTAACTGTTTTCTTTTTATATATTTTTTTCTCTTTTTTTGTGTTTTTTTTTCTTTTATCATTTGATTCTTTGGGTCCTGTCTCTGTCAAATAAATGTTTTTCTTTCTTTCTGTCACTGACTGCATACTTTGAATAATATTTCGTACTTACATTATGCAATTATTTTTAACCCTAGACCCTAGACACGGACAAATGCAAGTTTTTAGTTAAACTAGGCAAAATTAAGATTAAGAAAATTAAGAAAAAAACTTTAAAAAAAATTTAATCTTTTTTAAGAAAAAGTAAATTAGCAAGCGTAAGAATACAATTTTTTTTAAAGAATAATATCTTTAGTTTTTTAAAAAACTTTTATTTAAAGAATCCTGTTTAAATTGTAGTTCTCATTTTCAAGCTCATTTGATTTTGATACCCATATTGTATAGGTTATGAAAACGATAAGCCGGCATTTTGTAACGTGCATATTGGATTCAAAATGGCGGCATTTATTAAATCTTGTATTGTCATCAAAACTAAACCTGTATGCAAAATTTCAGCTCGATAGCAAGTGGGTGAAATATTGATTGCAAGTTTCCAGGACATACATACCTTATTAGGTATGTATATCCTGTATATCACGTTATTACGTGAACTTTTAAAAGCTTTTAAAAAGCATGTTTGTTAGTATGCTAAAAAGCTTGCTGTTCACAAGCATGGTTATTTGTACCTTAGCTATTTAGGTACTGAATGATAAAATAGTAATAACAATAAAGTACCGTTACTATAAATTATACAGTTTTGAGCACATCAACCTGTTCATAACATAATACAAACAAATACAATATCGCCTAAATATGAATAAATTCTATGATAAATCTGACCGTTTAAAACCGTCGGGTTATTGTCAGTTATCTGGCTTACTTTTTTATCTAGTGAAAGACAAGTCAAGGTCTTTTTATCTTGACGTCAACATTATTTTTTGTTGAGATGTATCTGTACACGCGGATCCACATCAAGCTATACATTACCAGTATAAGTTGATCTCTTATTGTACTTATATCCTATACAATGGGAGATAAGTTTATACTGGAAATACTTGTTGTGTAGGTAATCCGTGTGTACCTTAGTTATTATGAATTACTAGGTATTTAATTTACATTATTATTAATTATTAAATTATAAAGTGTGGGACATAGTGTTTTAGACTAGCCGCAGTATTCATAAACGTATTTTAGCACATTAAAGCTAAAATAGGTTTATAATTCGTTTGTCTTTGTCGGTCATCTAGTAAGAAAGAGACAAAGTCCATTTTAAATATAGAGTCTTATAACTTTTTTATGAATAAGGCCGTAGATATATAAAGTCAATGTTTATTTTTTTCAGGGGAGGTTTTATCACTTTTAACAGTATACAGGTACACATCAAGCTTTACATTTTCAGTATAAGCCCATCTCGTATTGTATAGGATTTACGTAGAACGAGAGGTCAGCTTATACTGGATTTGTATAGCTTGATGAGTAGCCGTGTGTACCTGTCAACACTTTCAACCCGTTAGTGAATTTTCTACAAACTATAACGTCATTTACAGCTACATAATATCTATTCTGTGGCTATAGACCGCCATTAACGCCTTCAAACGTGTTGTTACTTTAGGAGTACATTTTAGTCACTGAAAATCGATGATAATTTTTATGCTGATTGTAATGTAACATCCCTAGTCCCACAATGGCCGGGTCGTCTCTCAACGTTTTAGGCCATAATCAACAACGCTAGCAGAGTGCAATTTAGTGGATTTTATGTCTTCTTATGTTCAGTTCTAAGAGATGCCGATGTCCTCACCAATGACCAGCGGCGATGAAGCAATTTACACATATGAATACTTTTACAGAAGTAAATAAATGTGACTAACATTCGCCAAAAACGTTACACGCCTACGTAGTCGTTTTGTTTACATACTCGTTACACTACACTGTCATTGCCAGGGTTACTATGTTTACTAGATAAACAATGTGGGTAACTAACTGATATTAAATAAAGTCTTCCCCGCGTTTGTCATTTTGCTATATCAACTTTTGCTGCGACTCGTGGAATTGTTACCAAATGGAATTAACATTTTACAAATAGAGTGCATATTTCACACCCTGTATACTAAAATATTAGGTACATACTGTCAAATTTAAGTCGAAAAAATATGTAAATTAACAAAAATGATTAAACCCTTTTTAACTCAATTTATATTATAATGATTTTGTTAATCTAATAAAATATTGCATCTAAGTCTAAATAAAAAAAATAGTAAGCCCCGACATATATTTTTTAAAGTTAAGAACCATCTCTATCACTTCAGATTTTGAATAAAAAACCCTTAGAAGTGAGCAGGGAGCAGGGAGGTGTTAAACGCAATTTCTAATACTAAATTGTTACTGCCAATTTATGGGGGGGAGGCAGGTAACCACGTACAGCACACATTAAGTAAAAGTTGATGCGTCTTTACAAATGCATACGTAAATAAAAGCTACACACAAACACACAACATGCACAGTTTATACATATAGTTCATGTATAACGGCAGAGTGAAACAAGCGCAATACCTGTTCCGTGTTAAATTTTCTAAGAAAAAACCGCATCACAAACAGTCCATCCATTTAAGCGGTACATGCCAACAAACTTGTACACAGATACACAGAAACACGGGTAAAACTTATAACATACCTCTTTTTGTCGGGGGTAAAAAGTTTTTGTTTTCTCAACAAATGTAATTATTTTCTACAAAAATAATTGTACGAAATCCGCAATGTCCCGGTTGTTTGGGCGTGGACCCCGTTTCTTCGAATGGAGTGACCTTTAGGGCAAGCGAGACTGGTCTGACTGCATACCTTGCATCGCTCCGAGGAATTTATATCGCCACTCCATGCGCCATGTCATAAAAGTTCAACGATAATAGCCGCTTTAAAATTCAAAATAGGTTTCAACCCACTTCAACCTCTTTTTGAGTAGAATACACGTCTAATAGTACCATAATAGTTTTCAAAATTAAATACTACCTACTCTTAATAAATTTATATATCAAATTAACTATCATTTTATGAAAGAATATGTATTTTAAATCGAACGAGTATCCTGAGAGGAAAATGTGATAATTCTACTACTATTTACGGCTTATAATTTACGGGAATACCATCCTAATAATTTGTGGATTTGATTTTTTTTTGGCAATGGAGTCTATGACGTAGCGACTATTCTGCCCGTGTCAAGTACTTAGAAAATATTTTATAAGCAATAGAACAGAGTTATTACATACATACATAAAACACTACAAAAATATTTTTTTTATTATAGCATTATTTATAATATCTGTGTTAGGTATGGCCGTTATATGCCTTAAAATGTTATTATAATTTTTTTAACAATGTATGAACTGTTTACGGGAAAAGTGTGATAAGCGGTACCGGAAGATTTGTTTTGTTGTTTGAGGAGAATTTTGACGTATTTTGTTCGGAGCTAATCTGAGAGAGATTGATCGCTAGCGCATATTTCCTTTTTTTTACAAAAAAAACAAATATTTTTGATTTCTGTTTGTTACATAAAGAATAACTTGGTATTTGAGACCTCATTTTAAGCAAGTTTTAAACACTTTACTATCGTTTGTAACTAAAACCACAGATGGAATATTGGAACCGGTCTTTAGATCACAGATTCCTTCTCAGTACACTTTCTTCTTTTTAGTTATCTGACAGCAATATCACAGTAAATTTCAATATGTACTTACTTCTAAAATATCCAAAAGTCTTTTTTTAGAGATTGAGTAAAATATGTGGCAAAATTTTATTCGCGCGTTTTTATTTAATCTGTAAAAAAGTTACAAGTCAAGAGATAATGACAGGTCAGACTCAGAATAATACCAAGACTAGTATTTACAAGGTTTTGTAATTACCGTGTGAATAAAACTAAATAAATACGTAGGTAGATAATTTTAAAGACTTCTTTATGAGCAAATTGAGTTTGAATGTTAGTATGCAAGCAGGTGATACTTAGGTAACACGTTTTGTTAGTGTATATTATTATCACAGTTAATATAATACTATACTAGTATTATTATAGACAATGATTCCCTGGATACGAGAATCGAAATTTAATTCATTCATTCATTCAATCAAATCGAATGAAATGTCACATCGAAGTAATAAAATACTAATAACTGTACACCCGGCTTCACATCAAGCTTTACATTTCCAGTATAAGCTGATCTCGCATTGTAGGTATAGGAGTTCCGTACAACGAGAGGTCAGCTTATACTTGAAATAATAGCTTATACTTGAAATATTTAGCCATGTGTACAATACTTTTTAAGAGCAGCGGTGGCGCAGCGGTACGGACCCCGCCTTAGTAAAATAAGGTCACGGGTTCGAATCCAGGTCGTGCCCACACATTTTTGTGTGAATTGTTTCATCACCGCTGCTCAATATCGGTGAAGGAAAACATCGTGAGGAAACCGGCATGTCTAAGAACTAATCATTCGAGGACATGTGACATCCACCAACCCGCACTTGGCCAGCGTGTGTGTATTAAGGCCTAATCTCTCTCAACTCATAAGATAGTTGAGAGAAGACCCGTGCCCAGCAATGGGACACTTTATAGGGTTGAAGTGACAATACCTTTTAGTTTATTGCACTGTCCCTTACAATTTGAAGTTGGCAGAATCACTGTCAAACACGGTGGACAAATGTTTTAAAAATGGAAGTGGTTGTGTAATCATTAAAAAAAAAATAATGAAAAGCGCGGGAAACCTGATAGATTGGCTGACGCGTATAATCAATTTCACTAACTTTGTCATTGGTAAATGGTCTAAGATAAAAAAAATAAGTGAAGTATACATAAGCGTGACGTCACACGCCATTTTGGTTCAATGTATCACGTTTATTTTTTTATTTATTGTAAAGAAAATGAATTTAAATAGTTATCTAATATTTTCTAAACAATACAAGTTGGACAGAAATATTAATCAGGTCATCTTTCCTATTGTTGTTGTTGCTTCGTAGTAAATCCGGCTTAGAATTTAAGTCTTAAAGAAAGTCAAAGAAACGTGATATGATCTACACTACACTGTAATTACAGAAGCCTCTGATCCGACGATTTGTAATAAAACTTCGATCGCTATTAATTACACACTTTCACAAGCACACTATGTATGAACCGTTCTATTATTAAAATTAATGATTACAGTTCCTGAGAAAAATTGTGTGTTGAATAACCTCTCTTTCTCTTGTAATCTGCATAGGTATGTAAACTATGAAAGTAAGACGTATAAACGAGTTACTAGTAATGTACAGTCAGTTAGAAAAGTTAAAAACAGATTCAATATTACAAAACATTTTAACACTTATAAGATTCCATAATTTGGATACATATATATTTTATGTATACATGTATTTTTTTTTTTGCAAGCTATAGCTTGCTTGTTTGTTTGATTGTAAGGTATGTGCATCATAGAATTAATAGCAAACTTAACCTTCATCTTGAGCTAATGACTGATGGAGTCCTTAGGAGGCCTTTTTATGTATTTTGGGTCCGGAAAACAGTTTTTTGCGAATAACATCCGTTCACTCAAAATCACAAAAAAAGTCACAAACTATTAGTACATATTTTCTTAGATTTACGCGAATATCACACATTGAAATAAAACTAAGTAGGTACTTTATAAGGGATTTTATCGCGGTATATTTTAGATTTTAGATCCCGATGTTGTAAATCTTGCGCGTTTCGTTTGTAGGTCTTCTAAATCCGTTATAAAGTTCCTAGTTTTATTTCAACATATTTATTTACTGAATATTAAAGTACTTATTTACTAATAAATAAAAAAAAAAACAGAATCGAGATGCTATGTCTGGCTATGTTTAATTTTTTTTTGTTTTTAATTAATTATAATTCTATGAAATAATGAATATGTTATTGATTTTTAAATTATTTTAGATTAATGTACGAGTACAGCTAAATGTGAAGTAAACTATTCATAATGCCAACAATTATTTTGAAATTTTAAATTGAAATGTTTTAGTTTTGTAACTATTGTTTCTTGTTATCATACTTTGCGTCATTTTATCTCACGGGTGTCAGATACCTCTCTAACTTATCTTATCCAAGGTTAAAACCAACTAATTCAGATGTTTTGCTGTTTGGAAACCACAATGGAACTGTTCTAAGTGGATTAACGCAATAATAACAATGATCCGTACACGCTTCCACGGAATAAGAAATAATGTACCTATGGCGCTTTGCACAACTTTTTTTTCTTATTTTTTTTTTATCAATCATAACTAATGTACGGTACGATTTGCATTTTTTTAAATTATTGTTTAATAGGGTAATAGCTTAGAAAATTTTACATGGAACCGGTATATCGCCCGTTCTCCTCTGCCGATGTATGAACACTTGGAATTCATAAACTGTTCACGTTTCGTGTTTGTGTGTAGCTTTTATTTACGTGTGCATTTGTTACATGTGTGCTGTACCTACGTGGTTACCTCCTCTCCCCTAAAACTTGTAGAAAATATTTAGTACTAGATGTTGCGTATGAAACCTCCCGTGATAAATGCTCTAAGGGTATCAAGTAAATAAGTTGGATTTATACATATTTTTTTGTTTATGTGATTTTTTAAAGTTATAAATAAGTAAATAATAAGTTAATTTTGACGGGCCGGTGGCGTGGTCGGTAAGATACTTGCTTTTCATGCCGCAGGTCGTGGGTTCGATTCCCACCCGAGACAAACATTAGTGATGAACATTTGTGTTTGTGTCGAGTCTTACACCCGTAAATATCTATTATAAGTATATATTTACAAAAGAAAAGTATTATATGTATATTATATACCAGTTATCTGGTTTCCATAACAGAAGCTCTGCTTAGCTTGGGACCAGGTGACCGTGTGTGTTAATGTCCCAGAATATTTATTATTTTATTTTATTTATTTATTTAATATGATAGTGATTTATTAATTCAAAAAGTTTTACATAGTACATTTTACACAACAGATACATACAATTTTTGTTTTTATGTTTAGTACGGTACAGCGCTTTATTTCATTACGTGTTTTACTATGTAAACCAAAACATGATTAAACCCTATCACTTAAACTCAGATGAACCTGTATGTTGAGTGATAGTGTTCGGCCATTTATAAACTGTGCAATGTAAGCACAGACTACTTAGAGAAAATGTAATTAGTTCAAGAGTAGCGAGTGCACCATAGTGATCAAAGTATGAATGAATGATTGGAGAAATGAATGAATGTTATGATGTTTTTACTGACATTTTACAATATTGACATTTGTTATTTTCATACGCCTCTTTAGGCAGATTTTGGTGATGGTATTTCTTGACCTAAGATCATTAAAATTTGTAAAAACTTACCCAAAATGTTATTAATAAATGATTTGATTTGATTTAAAGGAATATAGGTCTTATAAGACTTTCACGATATACCGTGATCGATTTAATGTCAGTAATTATTATGACTAACAAGTAAGTAGGTAGGTATATTGCATAAATCATGGCTTCATTATTCTGTAGGTATCTGTCTATTATTCATACAAGGATCTATGACCAATACTAGCTACTACTACCTACCTATGCTTCTGTAGTGTGTGGGGAATTCAAATCAGTAAATTTTATGATTGTTTATAGTTATTACCTGAATCAAATGAAAATGAAATAAATAAATAAAATAATAATAGGGAAAACGACAAAATGTAAAAATCGTATTGATATTAGTAAGATTATAAAAAAAAAATTGGTTGCCTGTAAATTCGGTATACGGGCGAAAGTTTTACGTGACAACGACTTTGAGTGGTAAAATTATTTTAATGTGAATATTCATTCGTATAGTAGGAAGAAGGATGAAACATAGTTGAGTGGGAGAGAGACGCAAGGCATTCGGCGGGCCTCTCTCTCGTTCGGTGACTCATCGTAACGTTACCGAGCGTTACACTTTTTCATAAGTGCCTCCCAGCCGCAACCTAATTTAAGACGTTGTCACGTCAAAAACTAGCTTGCCGACCGCAGCTTGGTCCGGGCGTTTGTCGATTATCACGCTAAACCATTAACGTCTTTTTGCTCAGTCGGATAAAAACTATCCTAAGTCCTTCTCCGGGTCTCAAACCATCTCCGTACCAAATCGGTTTAGTAGTTTTGGCATGAAAGCATTTATAATATTAGTAAAGATGTTAGACACGTATTTTTTGCATTATCATTGAAATGAAACAATATTAAAACATAACGTAGGTATTCAAGTTATGGAATGGGAGTGCGCTACGTCATACCTCTGTATATAACTTATTTAATTGTTACGTCATTCTAGATTTCGCTTAGACGTATCGCCGTAAAATTTCGGTAACACAACAAAACAACAAAAATGTTGGGTACCTATTATTGTTGCTAGTGAGGTAGGCACTTACAACAAATTATTATTGAAAAGTGAAAATTAAAGTTAGCTAAAAGGTCCAGATTTCGCTTGGATTGCCGTAATTTTTAGATCTCACAAAAAAAAACATACAATTATAGGTACTATTGTTGATAGTGAGGTAGGTATTACAACAAATTATTATTGAAAAGTTTGAATTAATTTGCTGAAAAGCCCATTATATCAGTGTATAGGCAATTGGTAGGAACTTTGTTGCCATGTACCTACCTACTTTGATATCAAATATCTTTTCTTTAATGCCTGCTTACCAATAAAAATATTATCAACTAGCATTTACCTACTTACTAATTAATATCTAAGTAGGTAGGTACGTAACTAGTGTTTCAGTTTGAAAGTATGTAGACTTACCTACTTTACCTGACTCAAACAGAGCGAGATATTTTAATAGGTTTTTAATACTTAAAATATTAAAGTAAGTAGTACTACTAAGTACCTACCTAAAAATAATGTAATGTCATCGGTGTCTCTTACAACATAATTATGACAACAACACAACAGTCGATAAAACACAATGCCAGCGAGTGTGAGTCAACACGAATGCAAAAACACCACAAAATATTTCAACTGAACCATTTTTTGTTCGTCGCCTCTCGCCAATCTGCAGACAGATCAGTCAACTGTTTTGGAACAGATTGGGTCAACGACAGAGAGATTGCGAGCTTGATGGAAACCAGTTCACAAACCTGCGTGCCTGGTACCTGTCTAGTTATGCAGTTATATAGTTATTTATTTATTGCTTTGATTATTACTAGAGTCAACAAACGCAAAATGACTCCGTTTGCATTTTAAAATTGCCAACAAAGCTAAGAAAACATTTTAGCCAACAAAACAGCCTGTTTCAACACATCACAGTCACGATTCACGATTATATCAAAGTTAATGGCAAACCATGCCATTCAGAAGAACTACACAAAAGGTCTAGGCCACACGAGAGGCACTCACTTACCGTTTGTGCCAAAATAGTCATCCTTATCCAATAAATCATGCTGGAAACCATAAGCAGGCAGCCATGCATGGGAGCCTGGAGGCTCAGGCCAGTCCGAGATCCGGACCTCCTCCATTGAGCATTAACACAACACTGCACTCCACAGGAAGTTCACACGACACAAACATGCATGGACTACCTTTGCGCTCGTCCATCAGGTGGTCATTGAGGGCGATAACGGTGTAAGGCGATCGGTGTTATGCGCGGAAACCGTCCTTGGTACGCGACAATAGGTGCGCGCGCGGAGAGGTGCGGCGGTAAACTGGCGTGGCTGCAGCGTTAGCAACTTGAAGTGGACTGACTATCGTACCAGGGGCGTAAAATTATCGTACATGGATCGAAAATAATCGAAATTATCGTATTTTTTAGGATAATGTCTATTATAGATAAATAAATCATATAAATTGTAATATTGATATGCATGCTGTCAAAACCACCGCTGTCAAATTAACAGAACACTGAAACCCAAATGTTTTACACGTGGTACAGAGTTGACTGCTCGTACTATCTACTTTGCATGTAGGACTTACTCATTCTTCATTGCACAGATAAAAAATATTTAATAGGTGAGTAAGTTATAGAAAATATACAGCCACTGAAAAAATGTATTTGATAAATATACCTACTTGCCAATGATAACAATCACTCCGAGTGTGTAATCAAAATTTTGCTGCTCTAGAAAATTACTTTACAGTATCGGCAGTGGTGAAACTTAGCAGAGCGGATCGTAAGAACCAATAGGAATAGAGAACTTGTATTTCCCGGTATTTTCCCAAGATTTTATTGGACAAAATAAAATCATGCTACTGCGATTTAGACTATCAGCGCATGAGTGAAATAATATAAATTCTCAAATTTTGCATCATGATAGAAATTATCGTACAATCGGCGTACGATAATAATATGCTATCGTACATCGTACGTAGGCACAAAATTATCGTATGTGTACGATAATTATCGTACGGTTCCGAACGCTGCGTGGCTGGCCGGCTGGCTGGCGTGCTGGCGTGCGCGCTGCGATCTCTCCGATATCTATTGCAGTAAAAAAATGTCCACCAGACGCCATCCCGTCGCGTCTCAACATTCAACAGCTGCTTCCATAGCTTGAACGGATGCTAAATTGACAAATGACAATCAATAAACTAGATTACCAAGAACCCGATGTAACCCACACACAATCGAAGATGACGTAACTTATTATCCAGAGCAATGATTACTTTTTGCTATTGCAAAGCAAGATACAAAAGACAGCAGTGCTGCAGAGGTAAGATGCAAAGTAACTTGCCTAACAAGTTTGGTAATATTATAGTGGACTTGGCGAAGGTTATTGCATTATCGTCTGTATTACTCGTTATCAAACAAATTAATGATTTACTTAAACTCAAATTACATCACATCGTTATCGGTGAGCTGATTACAGTGCAGCAAAACAATGCCAATAAGTTAGTCTACTTTAGCTGTTACCATCGCAATTTAATTTAAGTATTTTAATTTTAACTTGCACGGAGAAGGCGTGCGATAGACAAAGTTGGAAGATTATGGGGGAGGCTTTTACCCAGCCGTGTTAAAGTACAAGATAGTAAAATAATTAATCTTAATTAATATTTTGAATTTCAAAAAATCAAGATAAGAAAAAATTGACGTTTCGGAAATGAGAGAATTGACAATGCTATAATTTTGGAGGCTAGTCTATGAGAGAACATAGTGCAAGTGTCTGTGAATAATCTAAATCTACTAGCTGAAATTTAATTAGCACTAAATTCAGCTAGCCAACTTACATTTTGTTAACCTTTATATCTCTGCTTACGTTTCGGAGATGAATTCAGTGTCCAAAAGAAAAAGATATGGTAGACCCACAGGAAGAATACATTTTATTAGGACGAAAAAGTTACTTATGAACGATGAAATAGGTACCTACCAAACCACTGATTTTCACAAAATTAAATTTAGATTGTGAACGTAGCATTGTTGTTTAATAAAGCCAAAAGTTTGCAGAGGACATGTGCAATTACTTAAATGTTTTTCAAAATAGAGATAGAGTGTGCGACATTTATGAGAGACTCGGGAATTTCGGACTAAAACTTTTCATTTCATGTATTATAGTGTTTTATATTACTGTACCCAGATTTTTTTTCTATGTATTTAAAAAAAAAATCTCATTCAACTGTAACAGACAATAAATTAACAATTACCTTCACAACACCACAAAGACTACCAAGTAAAGTACAGTGAATTTGAAATTCATTCACAGATGAAATCTCGGAGATTAATATTGTCGTTAAATCAGCATTAAAGCTATGTGCACATTATGTTATATTTCTTTGAGAAATTAGCTTAGCTTAAGCTTAGTTCTACATGTAAACAGATAATTATTTCTCAAGCATTTATTGCATAATTAATACCTACCTATTTTGGCAAACCAGCCAACTCTACTTTAGTAAATTTTTTTTTTGTGTGATTTGTATAAGGTTTACTTGGCGTAATTTACTAAATCGATATCTCCGACATAACATAGTTAAATTCTTTGCAAAAATCGCAATTTTATATGAAGTTTAACATTTACTCTAATGGAGTTTGCAAAGTGAACTAGGTAAGTAATGTTTTACAAATTAACATCTTATAGCTGGTTTACAAACTCAGGCGTCGAAATTCGTCTATTTATAAGTATGATAACTGAAAACAGCAACAGTATAATAATCTAAACATGCTAAGTAAAAAATCTAATGCTTAAGGCTGTCTTATTCGAGTAAAGTAGGCATTTAGTGTTCTTTCAATCGCGCGCGCAATAGCATGGTCCGTATTGCGACACAGTGTAGACACGTAGTAGGTAAGTTATTTTATGTCACGTTAGATATTATTTTCGTGGTCTAACTTCATTTACATTGATGATAAGTTTAGGAATACAGTTTAGTAAGGTAAATAAAATACAGAGTAAAAAAATACAAATTTATGTATTAGTTTTAAACCAATTATAATACACCTTGTCCTGTTTATCTACGAGTGTTATGTGTGAGTAAAAATTAATTGTTCACATCTGGTAATTGAAGTCAGTGCTAAATCGTTAGATACAGTACCTAAAATAAATATTCGTAGTATGGTAGCTCGAAGTTTGTGGTTGTGGCCGTTAAATGTCAATAGGTCATTTTTATGTATGGGACCTAAAACAACATTCACCTCTGTCTTCATCTTCAGTTAATACAGGCGTGAGCGCTTTGTTATTAATCAATAAGATAAATCTATCCATTGATTGCGTTTTTAACAGGCAAATCAGGTAACAATTAATCAACTGGTAAATGTGTACTGGTAGGCTTCGGCCGTGGAAAGTAACCACCCACCAGATAAAGCCGCACCGCCAAGCGGCCTTACCGTGTTCCGGTGCGATGTCGATGCGATTTTTGGATTTTAACCATATGGAGCCTGCCACTGCCACTTTCTCGCCGAAAATCACTCATAATCACGAGTTAATCAGTATATTGGGCAGGCACGTCCCATCGTGGACTACATCATTGCTTTACATCAAGTTAAAAAGGCAAGAAAGAAAAGAAACATGTAAAATGGTTAACATTTCTAAAACTGCATGATGAGTAAGAGAAATTTTATAAGAATTTTTGGCAAGATTTTCACAAATAAAAGTCATTATATAAGTATTAACAAAAATAAAACCCTGTTATAAAGTAACCGCACCACTTTTGTCACCACTCCCTAATTTCTTCATTTTCGCCTCATTTTCCTTTCCCTATAAGTGCCTCTCTCTCTTCTGTCTGACCGGTTTTATTGCAAATTCTACGAGTTCGGTCCATCTTTAAAATAAAACTAAGCAGAGTGGGAATAAATATACTTACTATAGATGGAGTAATATATTTCATTCAGAAGGCCACTCTTTTTCAAAAACAAAGGTCTCTCACTCTGTCATTTACTCATGTACCTATTAAAAATCTCTGAAAGTACTAGACATAGGATGATAATATAAGGCAATGTAAGAAACTCGTGCACAAAGAGGTAGAATATCAGTAAAATTAACGGGGCGGAACGCTATAGAATAGATGTATTTTAACTGTTATTTCTTTTTTTAATACTATAAAATTGAATAAAAGTATATGATAAAATCAAAGTATCAATCTAGTCCACTCCAAGTATGCTTTGAATTTAAGGGTTGCAAGACGAGGATTTTTTAAATTTGCCGCGGTTTTCGAGTGACTTCTTTCGTTTGCCAGACTATAGTAGGTATATTAAAAGCATAAACAACTTCATTCATCAACGCGGCACTGAGTTACAGAAATTGAGTATAACCATTTTATTTTTCTTCTTTTTACACCTACTGATGTTATTTATACTGTGGTAAGTACGTAGCGGAATAAAAGCGCGCACTAGAGAAATTTGGCATAGGTCTCACCTCGGCAACGTCCCGCGGGACACTGGCGAGAGCCAAACGAATCAAAAATCACTGAAAAGATCGATTAAAAAAATTATAAATGCAGTAGGAAAAATCAATTCTGATATATCCCTAAAGGTACCTGTGAACTTTATTTTAAAAAATAAAACATGATATCAAATCACTTATTTTGAAAATAAAACCGAAAAAAGAATATTAAATTACAGAAGAAGAGGTATCTTCATGAATTTATTCTATCGAGCCAACTTTATCAAATCGTGTTTCCAGTCCTCGTATTCCTTAGATTATATTCTCGATTATATGAATACATTTTTTTCAGATTTTTATTTTGCTTTCACTGCTTCAAAAAGTGTTTCAAAATACATGTTTTTGTGGATTTTCGCTAAAACCTGGCCTTAAGTCGATTTTAAAAAAAAGAAAAGTACCTACTTATTTTTCCATCATTAATGTTGAAAAATAAAAGGACTATAAAACAAGACAATTACGAAATTTTTCATAATTTCGTGAACAAATAAGTAGTACATATATACAACGTCAAGAAAGTTTAAGCGATAGCATTTCGAACATCATAAAGCGGTGTGTGTCTTACTCCTTAAGAAGTTACAAAGAGTCAGCACGAATCACGAGTCGGGAAACAACATTTCTATTGTAATGTTAATGTAAATATAATGTTTGCGGTGTTCTCACCTGTTGACGTTATTGTGATTTTACTATGCTTACTATTAGTAACTGTCGACATAGATAATATAATACTATCGAAAAGTGAACCTTAATCAGGAACTACCTATACATAAGTAACTAAAATTGTTCTCGTATAGCGCTCGAGCTTAGAAAACTTTTATTACTTGGGCTAAATATAATTCATCTATTTTGCAAGGATGACCTCACATTTAAAAAGTGTTTAGACAAAACTCGTCGACCTATTCGAATACAGTGGCCGTGAGGTCAATAGATAAACTAGATTACTGCCCACTGAGGTATTTGATAATATAGCAGAGCTCACAAAACTGTTCTCAAATCTCTCACTATATTTCCTTACTTTCTGAATCGGATGGTAGTGACGACGGCTTAACAAGTTGAGCGCCACTACGGGTTAACTCGTAGGGACATTAAAACACCAGTTACGAGATATTACGAAGTATTTGAAGAAGGGTTTCATTCAAGAAAACGAAATGATTTACGCTGCCCGCATACTACCGATGTTTCCACCGATTTTAATGACCGATTTTGTGCAACTCATCACAAAACTCAAGGCCACGCGTTGAATCGGTTACAAAATCAGTCATAAAAATTGGACGTGGCCAGGCAGTCTTGGCATCCACGAGATTTCCAAATTACGAGTTCATAGCAAGCTATCTCGTAGAGCGGCAAGTGGTATTATGCCTAAACCCAGGGTGCCAACTACAATGTATCTCGTAGGTATGCCTAATTACGGTGGGAAATGATTTCGGGTCAAAATAATCCTTGGTGTTCAACGTGTTAACGTGCTCTCTACCATGGGATTGTCATACCACCAACATGCTTGCCACGGAATAGTGCTGAAGAATTAGTTAAGTCCCAGCATTTTGCTTCTATTCGGGATTCAAACCTTCTACCTCGACTAGAGGTAATCCATTCTTTCTATTACGCCAACGAGGTATTAAGAAGTGTTAATGTTCCAGTGAATCTATCAATTTATTTAATTTTCTCAATGTTTACGTTACTTTACGAAAAGTTGTAGAATCTGAAGAATTGTAAACAGCGTTTGGCGGGTTGCCAGTATCTAATCTTTTGCTCTAGTAATTATTTTGGGAATTTATTTATTAGTTAACACTCTTAACACTTACTCACCGAACAGAGTACAGTTGTAAGTTGTAACAAATCTTTTTCCAAAGTGCAGAGAGTACTAAGCTAGGAAGTGTTTTATGTAACTTCTAATACTAAATTGTTTCTGCCAATTTTTAAATTACTATGAACTTGAAACAGAAAATTGAACCTTTCTCGTTTATAATTAAGTTGAAATTAATTTAGCTCAAGAAGAAAAACCTAGTGTTTATTTATTTGAGCAATCATTCAGGGCTGTCTGTTCTCTTGCGTCACAGAATGACAATAGCGTGGAGTTTTTAAGTGTCTAACTTCATGGCAGCGGAACGGTTTTCAGGGTCACTGTATTAGTGAATATAGTCTTATTCCTAATGACTACATCGCAAATACTACCTAAGATTGGTTGTAATTTCCTAAAAATGTGTTTCACAGTCAAAAAGAGGTGTTATTATACGAGTAGGTACATTTGCAAAATTCTCCACTCGTTTGGCGTATTATATCTGTGTATAAAATAGGTTTTTCTTTTGAAGGCCGTCAACAATCTAATAATCTTTTAAATAAGGAATAATATTGACGTTGTAAAAATTATTCAACAGACAGATTTTCCTTAATTTAAAATAAAAAATATCTGGCTTTCGGACAATTGGTTACTACAGTCCATCAAATCTAAGAAGTACCGTTTGACGTTTCACTGTTTTCTATTAAATTAGCTTTATTAAGGCGTAATTCACACTATTTTTATTAGCTTAACATAACATAAACAATTTTCATACAAAAAATAAAATTCTAAATGTACTACGTTTAGAACTGTTAAACGGTACTTCTTAAATTTGATGGACTGTAAACAAAGAATTATGGTGCTCCTTCACCGCGAGCATTAGGCTGTAATGTAACACAGATTTGAAAATTACATTCAAATTAACCTCTATTTAGTCTTCTAGTACACACAGCTACACATTTTCATTCATTCATTCATTTAAAAGCAGTAACAGCAGAACTAAAGCAGTAAATACCGATTCACTCGTGACAAAGACAGGCAGATTATAGCTATCCACAATAAAAGTGGTAACAAAGCGCTTTGTGCGTATCCGTGGATTTACCACCATATAACGGTGGCGCATAGCCGTACCTTTGCTTGTCCGATGGAAGAACGGGGATGGGGGAATAAGATTGTGTAATTGTGATTGTTGATTTTTATAGGTATTGTTAATATAGGATAGTATTAAATTATCTGTGATACAGGCACATTAAATTGTTGATAAAAATCTTTGTTTTTCTGATGACCTAACCCAATCGGCCGGAAGGGCCTCTATTGGTTCACCGGACCTTTTCGGTGAGCCGTCCGAGGACGGTCGAACCGAAATAAAAATCTCAGGCAACTCGGTAATAAATAAACTTGTCGTGTTGTTTGTGTTATAGGTATTAAAAAAAGGTAAAAAGGTAATCTTTCATAACCTAATGCAGTTATAATATTTATCTTTTACAGTAATTCATAATGTTATTAAAACTGCAGTTTCGAAATAGATTAGAGTTGGGAAAGCGAGTTTATTGATAGATTATATTCTGTGTGCGCACGCGCATGGCACGTCGCCAGTGACGGAGAACAAAGTGATTAGAACATGTTGGTGTGAAATTATTGTATGCTTTGTGGACGTTACATTCATATTTTGTAACTGATAGTAATAATAATCTCTCCCTTTTCTCGCAACTGTCTCAAGAGTTAAGAGAGTTAAGGTCTTAATCCACACTGCTATTTACCTACGCTGGCCTGTGCGGGTTGGTAGTTCTTAGACATAGATGAAACAATTCACACAAAGATCGGCCGGCACGGTTGATAGTGTTGATACTCATAAAAGAAGTTGTCTGTATAGTCCGGTCAATTTAGACCAAAAAATGAGAGTGAAGTTACATAAAGTCCCAACAAGCTGAATTTCAGTGAAAGTGTTCAAAACATAATTATAAACAATGTCTAGAAGTTCCCCATAATTACCATGTGTGGAAATTTTTTTATTCAAGGTCAAAGGTCAAAAAATGAGTTTTTCGCGATTTTCAGCAAAACGGTAAGTTTTATCATAAAAGTACCTCAGACAAAAATTGTAGATCATAAAATTATCTATAAAAAATGTTTTATACTTTTTTTCTTACTAGCCACCGTTTCTGAGATATAACGATTCAAAAAGTTATAAAATTTGTTATCGTCATAATATGCACACGTTTCCACGCCACCTATGAGGTAGTGTACTTAGCGCGTTTTCTTTAACGTGGTTTCCCCAGTAGGCCTGCTCACAGGTCACACGGGTCAGTTGTGATCCTGTTTTATGTAAAAATATTGCAAAATAATGGAAATTTTCAAAGATTGGAAAAGATAAAAGCAATGTAAATAAAAAAAAGTGTTGAAGTTCATTCGTCTTATTCGTAAGTTTCAAATTCTTGTTCTTCTTCTTGATCTTCTTCTTTTTCTTCTTCTCCTGCTTCTTCTTTATCTTCATTTTGGATGCAAGTAAATTGCGTCATTAGCGATGTATCGCATGATACTTCGTCGGAGTCAAACGAATCCTCCATTGTTTGTGATTCAATATTAGAGCACGACCGGCCTTGATAATTTGTGCATGCCAAAGAACAAAACAGTCCGACTTTTTTGCAATCGCATTTAGCAATACATCCCTTTTTGCAGTTGCAAAAAATAGTGTTCTCTTGTAAGACTAAGCCACTGAAGCAATCAACAACATACAAAGTAAATCTTAGGTAAAAAATTCTTTAATTTTCTGGCTAATTGACACATTTTTCTATAATTTACTGTTAATTTCGCTAATTGACACTTTTCTTTACATAATCTGTGTACAAAAGTACAAAATGCCATTTCCTTTTCTTCTTTTTTAGAAATTATTCCACAATGTGACCAGTGTCAAGTTTAAATAATTAAACAAGCTTTTAAAAGATTAGAAGGTAAGAACTGCGACGTTTCAAGACGCCATTTTTTCCATTTATAATTTTAATTCTATTTTCTTTTCACTCCTGAGGAATTACTCAGAATATAGTCTGTCAACTATGTTGTAAGGGAGATTGTTAAGCTTCCGTCAAAAAAAGTGGCTGCCGATGAGAAAATGAGGAAACTGTACCACTTTCGATATCGACTGGTTTTAAATGATGTGTCTGCAATACAGGCTCAACATTTTATTTAATTAACACTTACA
This sequence comes from Meganola albula, assembly GCA_936450015.1. Lineage (NCBI taxonomy): Eukaryota > Metazoa > Arthropoda > Insecta > Lepidoptera > Nolidae > Meganola > Meganola albula. The sequence continues at coordinate 12,921,995 of OW388145.1, read as the reverse complement.
AAGTTTTGTGATTTATTTTTTCGTACTTTTTTACATTTCATAGAAACAAAACTGCATATTTTATTACGGATTTTATCGCGGTTTATTTTAGATTTTGTAAATTATGCACTGGTTCCCAAGCAGGTGGTATATTCCACCCATTTTCTCTGTTGAAATTAGGATCTTTTTAAATTTTACCTTCGCGAATCATTATAGGTAGGAACCGTTTTTTTACAAGTACTTAGGTACCTGTGTTTTATCAAATCTCTGGTAATGGTTGGAGCATTTTTGAGTATGTACAGACACTGCAGATTTCGTAGAGCGTTGATGTTTTACGTCAGCTATGTGTTCATTTACGCGGGTCCCTTTATTTATTTTTGTTTGACCATAAGATAAGAGTTTTTATTTTTATTTATTTATAAGGCATGTAAACAGTATAAAGCACCAACATTACAATAAAATCATTGGCAAGTACAAGGGCTAGTGCTTATGAAAAGTATAGATATGCATAACATTATCATTAAAAATTATTACAAAAGTTAGTAATATTATTACATTCTCTTTAAAAATTATCCTTTTTAGAGTAGTTTAATAATGTTTTCTTGATTTATTAAGTAATTGATGATAATGTCAGCCTGTAACGAATAAATAAAAAAATAAACGTACCTATACTATCGCCATATGCCTACAGTAAAATTACTAGAAATGGCATCATACTCTTTAACTGATCTAAACGTAGTTATTATACTCTTTGGTCTAGTCTAGACAATAGCTATTAATATCACGTGAGGCCTTTCTAAGTTTCTATTTTTAAATCTCCATCAAAATCTCTCTTTTGATTAGTCACAGATTAAATTACGTCACGATATAATATCGACTACGAAAAACTAGGTGTGGTTGGTAAAAAAATGAACTGTGTATTCGTATACATTTCAGTATAAGCTGATCTCTCGTTTTACGGAAATCTGAGATCAGTTTATACTGGAAATGTATAGCCGGATGAGTACACCCAGCAATAAAGTAACAACCTAATATTTTCCAACAGCTGGTTGGTCTTACCTCAACTATCTTGGTATCTGCGGGTTGGTGGATGTCACGTCCTCCAATCTAAATATATAAAAGAAGAAACTGACTGACTGACTGACTGACTGACTGACATATCAACGCAGAGCCGAAACCGCTGGGTCTGGAGACTCCAAATTTGGCACATAGCTTCCTTAAGGGGTGTAGGGGTGCACTAAGAAAGGATTTTTCAAAACTCACCCTTTAAGGGGGTGAAACGGGGTTCTAAAGTTTGTATAGAGAAACAAGATTAGTGAGATCAATTTCGCGGGCGAAGCCGCGGGCGGAAGTTAGTGATTAGATAATCAAGTTATACATTTCCAGTATAAACTGATCTCGCATTGCATAAAATTTCCGTAAAACGTGAGGTCGGCTTATACTGGAAATGTATAACCTGATATGTCGTCGTGTGTACAAGTTACACTGGTTATTTACATTCATAGGTATTCACCTCGTTTAGTTCGGATATTATAATTGTTTTTTATTGTAATGTTTGTAGAGCTCGCTTTAATAATAGTGCTTACTATAATCCCTATCGGTAAACGCATCTGAAAGTGAAAGGACTTGTCCAAATACCAATACATACGAAACTAATAAATTCGTTACAACTTATCTTAAATGACAGCTGTCTTCAGATAACTGGGGAAACAATGCACCACTCGATTTTGATAACTGATAAACTTGTTTGGGTATAGATATTATTATAAATACACCTTCGTTTAAATACATATAAATCGTTGCATAATTTGTGAGTATAATGCCTTTTGTTTTAGCTGATTTCTGACATAAATCAAGGCCTATGGGGCCTAGCAATTTGGTTTACTATAAGCATACTATTTATAAGGACGTCTATTCAGCGTAATACCCCTTTAATAAAATAATAATTGCATAAACAAGAATTGCTTAAAGAAGTAGATTAGTCAAGTTAGTGCATTTATGTGTAACAGGAAAAAAAAACCCGCTATTATTCAGTACTATCAATGCTTTATCTTCATTATTATTTAAATCTGTTTAATCCTTGATGATAAAAAATGTTATGTGCTTTCACGTGTTACATGTTAAATTGTGAAATAATTAATTAAAACTCATCGTTTTATGTTTCAATGTAATTATTATTATTATTGTAGACGGGCCGGTGGCGTGGTCGGTAAGATACTTGCTTTTCACGCCGCAGGTCGTGGGTTCGATTCCCACCCGAGACAAACATTAGTGATGAACATTTCTGTTTGTGTCGAGTCTGGGTGTAAATAATCTATTATAAGTATATATTTACAAAATAAAAGTATTATATGTATAGTATAAACCAGTTATCTGGTTTCCATAACACAAGCTCTGCTTAGCTTGGGACCAGATGACCGTGTGTGTTAATGTCCCAGAATATTTATTTATTTATTTATTATTTAATTTCATCGTAAATGGTAGTTTTTACTTGAAATATTATGGTTTGGTAACATAATCGGACGTCTACTAGCGTACGTCTACGTCTACTTTTAATATGATTTATTAATTTAGATGATTCCGGTAATAGTTAAAGTAATTTATTTGGGTACAGTATAATGTGATTTTACTTTAATCTACAATCTACCACAACTTGCCTGATGTTGAGTAAATTATGTAATCTACGATGGGACGCGCCCGCCCAATATACCGATTAACTCGTGTTTACGAATGATTTTCGGTAGGAAGGCGGCAGTGGAATGAGGCTCTATATGGTTAGAAACCATAAAGAAGCAAAAGTTCCGACTCAACCTCTTAAATGGTGTTACCAGACATCGCACCGGAACACGGCAAGGCCGCTTGGCGGTGCGGCTTTGCCTGGTGGGTGGTTACGAACCACGGCGGAAGCCCACCACCCATCAATTACCAGTCAATATAATTACCAGTGAATAGTTTTTTTGAAATTGTCACCTGATTTGCACCACCCGGAGACCACGTGTGGGGATTCAGATGAAAGGTGCACTCCCACGGACGAAGGTGACTCAGCCCCCAAATACAAAACTAAAGGAGAGGTCAAAAGTGGGCTAGAATTTTGAACACCAATGTGATATACCTCATTGGAAAGCTTATTTAATAAGCTGTTAGAATTTAACTAAACACGAATTTTAGGAGCAACCATTTTTGTAAAAATCAAAAAAATGTAATAGAAAAACAAAACGCACATTACCTTTAATTATCCGTTTCCTAAGCAGTATAAATATTGCAATCACGTCAACAATTGCATTCTGTTACAGTACTTTTCTCTTGTAATATTATTCTAGCTGCAGCTTAATGTAATTATGACGAAAAATATTTGTTATCTTATTAGTGTAATAACAAAACGCGTGGAAAAAAATATAATTACGGGAAACGTCATGATGTCATTGTCATTGATCAGTTTGATTGACAGCGTCGAAATAATTTTGATTTTTTTGGTTGCTCAATTGACATTTGACCATGGGGTTGCCAATTGCAATAATCATAATATTGCATTAAGGATTCTTATTTTCAATTTCAATTTTTAAAAAAACGGGGGGGTGTAAAATTATTTTAAATACACCAAAAAATTTAATTAATTATGCTCTATTAACCTATGTTACTCAGATTGCTGTTCAAATTTACAATTATTTTAATCCCAGGCTCTATACATTTTTTGAACGTCTCCTTTACAAATAAAAATCCGCATGTAGGTTGCTGCCTGCGGGCAGGGTACCAAGAAAGCTGACAACGTCACCCTTTCTGAATAGCCAAACGTAAGCGTTGACAGAAGTACCTACGTGCCAGCCCTCCGGTCACCTGAGGTCGTAATTAAAAAAAAGTAAAAAAAAAGAAGTTAGACATCATTCCTCGAATCTCCCGAGGCAACTAGTTATCTCTCACATACTCGCGTTAATTTTTAAAAGTAAAATAACCTAGAATTACTTATACTCCGAATTTGAATTCGTTCCATTTAACCTTATTTCATACTCATCACCATTATCTATGTAACTAGAGCTTAGTTAATCCCATAGTCACGGTTCCAAACCCCAATTTCTATATCTTATCGAGATCTCGGTATCGTGACAGTTGTCAATTTAAATTTGCAATCATCGTCATTGATATCGATGATCTCATTGCAGGTTGCCTGCACATGCACTCACCTGTGCCGGATTAACTACGTAAAACATAAAAAAGGGCCCCGAAAATTGTTAAGTAACACCTCTTTAAAGTTCCGCCGCGCGTTTTTTTCTTTTAACTACCTAGATAGTAACGTCGTATAAGCTCGTTATACCTTCTATAATTCGTTTATAATTCGTTTATCTTTGTCTGTCATCTTGAAATACTAGTAAGAAAGAGATAAAGTCCATTTTAACTGAAGAGTCTTTATAAGATTTTTATAAAAGACCTTAATTTTATACTGTAGGAATGTGAACATGGTTGAAAATCAGTGCTGTGACTCACCTCTGGTAGGAACTCACAGCGTTTACTGAGCAATGTCCACGTTTGACGACTAATAATTTTTTCTTTTCGTTTTTAGTTATTTCTTTTTACAAGTATTTTTTATTTGCTGTGTGTGTCTTTTTGTGTCTATTAAATGCATTTTCTTTTCTTCTTCTTCCTTATACTTAGGCCATAGCAGCGTATGGGCTCTCGAAAGTATTCACTACGGGCCCCTCTCTAAATCCGGCCCTGACTAACATTATCTAAACTTTCGTGAGTATCACGACCTTATTTCTTTGTGTTTTCGTTCGCGTCTCTGTTAAAAATAGCACATGACAAGTGTTTAACACTCATGTGTTAGATTTGCAAGTGTTAACTTGTAAATTAGAATGAATCAATATTCCGCTATACTACAGTAATTGATTGATAATATTATAATAACAATTTTCTCAACTTAGAAAAAGAGCTCACACAAAGACTTCAACTCGGATGCCAGCATTCGGGAAACTACGCGATGTCTTCTCGCCTAGGATTCCGAAAGTATTTTACTAGGGTGTGTTGCCAGTGATGCCATAACATATGGAATCGAAACATTATTTCACAGCTGTCCTATAAATAAGCTCAAAGTCGCTCAACGGGCCATAGAGAGAGCTATGCTCGGAGTTTCTTTGCGTGATAAGATCCGCAATGAGGAAAACTGCAAAAGAACCAAAGTCACCGACGACTAAGCGATTAAAGTGGGCAAGTTCAAGTGACAGTGGGCAGGCCACATCGCTCGTAGGACCGATACCCGCTGGGATATACAGGTTCTCGAGTGGAGACCACGCAATGGTCGCCGCAGCGTCGTCGCCTCGGCCACTACAAGTACGACTGATGACATTGTTAATATTTCCGGAAGCCGATGCATGGGCCGGCAACCGATCGTTGTGGCGTTCTAAAGGGAAAACCTATGTCCAGTGGACGTCCCCAGACTGATGCTGATGATGAATCATTTTCTCCTGATACAAACAGAATTGGGAAACAATTTGTTTACTTGTTCTATGGATCTTATCTTATTAATGGGGCTCGTGAACCCAGAGCACTTCGACCCAGCTGGATCTTTTGTTCTATTGATACCTACTGTTTTTTAACTATTTCCTCATGAAAGTTATAAACCTCGATAGAGAAAGCGTTACTCTTGTGTGATTCGTTAGATATTCATGATTTTTCAAACGATTTGTTGGCTGCCTAGGCTGCATGAATATTATTTAATGTGTGACTAGGAACAGCCATGCTTATCCTTCAAAATTAGGTACTAAGTTTTCCAACGTTTTCATTACAGGAAAAATCTCTAATAATATTTTATATGCGAAAGTATCTGTGTCGTCTGTCTGTTTATCTGTTGCGCTTACATGCTAAAACTATAAGTAGAACTGATTTGGATGAAATTTGGTATGCTCATAGTTTGAGACCCGGGGATAATAATAACACAGGATAGTTTTTTTCCAATTGCGTAAAAAGAGGTTAATCGTTTAGTGCGATAACTGACATACGCGCGGGCGGAACCGCGGTCGGAAATCTATAACGTAGGTAAATATGGAAAAAAAAACAAATATTTGTGTTAGTCTAGTCCGAAACCGAATCGAATCATCGAACTATAGCAGAGTAGAGGCTAAGGGCATTTTAAAGCCATATAAAATTAGTTGCAACACTAGGATGTCTCTTGCGGCGCTTGCGCAAATGCTGTTCCAATTAGCTAAGTGGAGCTCAGATTTGGAGTTACGACGTTTTAACCTGGTTTCCACTTTAATCGGATTCTAAAGTACACAATAACGTAACCACAGACATAGATTGTCTACAGTTATAATAAAATAACTAGTTGGGGATTAAAAAATATTTAAAAGATTATAGAAAAATATGTAGAAGTTGATTCAAAAAGGAAATTTCCTTGGGAAAGTTGTTTGTAATGATGAGCACTATCAAGTGTAACTAACCTAACTAAACTATCACAAAATGGTGCTCCAAAAAATGTTCCACAATTTTAAAAGTCTCTCAGAATTTTACTTCGTGTTAGTCATATGTCATATGTATTCTATAATTCCTTATAGAAAGAAGAAAGAAAGGAAAATCATTTATTTGACACAATAGGCCACACACAATCAATTAAAAAAACACATGTAAGGAAGAAAAAAATATAAAACAGCTAAAAAAGAAAAAAAAGAGTTAATAGTGTGCCCATCAGTGTCTACTAACAATAAGTAAATAAATAAAATAAATATTCTAGGACATTAACACACACGGTCATCTGATCCCAAGCTAAGCAGAGCTTGTGTTATGGAAACCAGGTAACTGGTATATACTAGGTATACATATAATATAATACTTTTCTTTTGTAAATATATACTTATAATAGATATTTACACCCAGACTCGACACAAACACAAATGATCATCACTAATGTTTGTCTCGGGTGGGAATTGAACCCACGACCTGCGCTGCGGCGGGAAAAGCAAATATCTTACCGACCACGCCACCACCGGTCCGTCAATGTGTATACTTTTATAGTTTTCATTAAACACGGTGTAAGTAACGGGTCACCAACTGACAGGGTTGAGGCCCTTATTCTGAATCATATTCCACTGGAAAAAAATTCTGAATATTTTTTTTTTAAAAGAAAAAAAATGTTTTTGTGGAGTCTCTGTGAAACTCATTATAAAGTCAGTCAAAAATTAGAATATGCTCTTTATTGGAGTATTTTTTTACACTAAGTACCATCATCTTTATAAAAATCCGCTTCCGTATTTAGGAGATGCCACCGTTTCCATAGTGAGGTCGGCAGACATTGCCTGTGTGATCGATCGATTCGATTCACATTATGTGCACGCGCAATGCGCATACGACACGCAAATATCATATTGGCTAACACGCACTGCGGTCATTGGTCAGGTCAATCACAATGATTAGGTAGCGACTATAGATAGATAATATACCTCCATAATAATATGATGAAATGATACGAGTACTAGACTAGGTATTCGCAATCGAGTGTGGATAATTAAAACTTTTTAATCCTTGACTAAAAATAGAGAAGAGCTGCCTTACTTGTGTTTAAAGCGATTCTGATTCGGTGGCGTGGTCGGTAAGATACTTACTTTTCACGCCGCAGGTCGTGGGTTCGATTCCCATTCGAGACAAACATTAATGATGAACATTTGTGTTTGTGTCGAGTCAGTGTGTAAATATCTATTATAAGTATATATTTACAAAAGAAAAGTATTTTAAGTATAGTTATCTGGTTTCCATAACACAAGCTCTGCTTAGCTTGGGACCAGATGACCGTGTGTGTTAATGTTACAGAATATTTATTATTATTAGTTGAAAGAAAGGGATGCGGTTATACAATGCGTATATCCGCATCGTTTTCTTTCTCGGAATCACAATTGCTTTAAACACTCATAATACGGCATCTGCTAAGTTTGGTACTTATTTTTGCCAATAGAAGCGTTGAACTTACACTAGATTCCACAAAAAAGTTATGTACCTATGCGATGAGGAATAGAATCACAAGCGTGGTATGGATCAAGGTATAGTAAAAGGGGTGGCCATTTGATTAGACCCAAGATATACTGTTTAGGTGCTGACGAAACTCTTTGCGATTTACCAACTCCACGGGTTTGACACTTTTTATACTTTCATACCTCTACCTCCTTTTTTCGTTTTTGACGTGACAACGTCTTATAAATTGGTTTGCCGGGTGACACTTCAAGAAACTGCGTTACGCTCCGCTCACGTTATGCGCTCACAATGAGAGCGAGTGAGAGGCACGCGTCCCTTCCACTCGGGCATGGTTAGCCCGCCTAAGAGCGAGAGAGACAGACATAAAAAGTGAAAGGCACGCGTCCCTTCCACTCGAGCACAGTTAGCCCGCCTAAGAGCGAGATTCTTTGAATAAATAAATGTTTTAAATATAATTCTTTGTATAAATAAATGTTTAAATTGTTACTATTATTTCATCCTTCTTCCTACTATACGAATGAATATTCACATTAAAATTATTTTACCACTCAAAGTCGTTGTCACGTAAAACTTTCGCCCGTATACCGACTTTACAGGCAACCAATTTTTACCTATACCTTTTATTAAAAAAGTCAAAAATTAATTGCCGTTCCTCTGACTAATGAATACATAGGTTCAATTGTGCAATGAATGAAAATGGAACAAAAAATACATTAAGTTTTTTGTCGAATACATGCGACACGGGCGGTTATAAAGTTAATTATGAAAGACCTTTGCAAAGCAGTAAAACAAGAACGACATGCTTAGTTGCTAACGATATATGGTAACACTTTTCTGAGACCTTGGCAGGGTTTCAACGCCGCGCGCCGCTGTCAATCCTGACTTACAGGACATCCTTATATCCTTATAGTGAACCCACCAGGGGGCTTTAGTCCCAAATGCAACTTATGTATGGGCACCAACATCATAATAATTATGTGCATCACCATAAATATAAATTTGCTACATGACATTGAATTCATTAACAAGTTCTGCTTAACTTAACAAGGTAATTTAAGGTTCTAGCTTTCCCATCGTCCTTTAAACATAAAATAACTATCTGTATATACTTCAAGTGCTTCCTACGGCATTTTTCACTCTAACAGGATTACCTTGTCCATTGGCCTATTTGTACCAGAAACAGTGAACACTAGTAACGTGCCACTTTACTGAATGGTTCACTTTTACCGTATTGTTCTAAACCAATGACCCGTGGTTATAGACTTGCGTTCTAGTGGTATTGTGACGCAATGGAATTGATTTATAATACTTTGATGAATGAAACACTGAAAGTGACCCAAGGGTGGTTATTTACCAATGTGACTCCGTCCTTTTTCCAGTTGGAGTCATACTTAAGGGGATGGACTTCTTATCTAATATTAAAAATCGATTTTTAAATTACCGATTCTTTTTCTGAAAAAGAAAGTCGATGGGCAAAAATGGATTTTTTTTATGGGATGTAACCCACCATCGCAATCCCGCCATTGCGACTTTTGTAAGCCAGGATCGACAACGGTGCCGTGAAGAGACTCGGGATTTGAACCCGGCCAAAAACAAGTAAAAAAATACCTAATTAACTTTACATATGCGACTGAGATTTGTTTGATATTCTAAACTTACTGAGTAACGGATCAATTTTGTCAGTCATCATCGCCCTAGGTCATCTGCCTGTCGATCGAATCCATTTTTTTAATATGTAATTGAATATATTTTCTCATCCCTATAGCCAAGTTCATATAACGTTTGTGGTGTGATACTGTGGCACGTTAACTCGTCTGTCCTGTGCTCGATCTCTTCCCAGTCATGTCAATCAGCTACCTTCCGAGCTAAAGCGTGTAGTCAAGTGTGGTTTAACCATTGCCAATTGGAGACAAACAAAGCAGTTGTAAAACATCCGTGTAAACCTTAATTGTTGCACTTTGTTAATTAAAATGTTATTGTTTCGACATTGAATCTGTTATTAAAACTGTTTCGGATTGTAACTGTATTCCCATAGAAATAATTAGTTAGATTCATTTGCCAATTATGAGATACATGAGAGACTTGAAAACATTTAATTATATCTAATAAATTATATATATCGCTTATAGTAATAGTAATTAAAATAAAAAATAATAGTCCACCAACAATTAATGAATTAACGTTTAAAACAAATCTTCCTCTCTCCTGCCCATAAGGAAGAATATTTATTGAGTATGGAGTTATCGAGTATTAATTTTGAGGTTTCTGCCTTGATGACATCATATTCCAAGTATCAATAATAGATATTTACACCCAGACTCGACATAAACACAAATGTTCATCACTAATGTTTGTCTCGGGTGGGAATCAAACCCAAGACCTGTGGCGTGAAAAGCAAGTATCTTACCGACCACGCCACCGCACCGGCCCGTCCGTTACTTATTTTGATCACGATAAAACATTTATGGATTCCACATTTGAAGTTCGTAGAAATGTTATGATTTCTCGTACTTACACCTAAAATGGTTAGGTTATGTAAGAGTACTTACAGTAACTAGATAATTTCTTACCCATGTACTATGCGTTTCCAAATAGGACTGGAAATCCGCCATCTTGGACCGGAATGTGCAACAATTTCACATTTTTAGTACAGCGGGCAAAAATGTTTGTTGGATATAATAATCACATCTAGAAGAAAAATAAATGCTTAGTTATTTATATCTTAGAGTCGTTAGAGTAAGATTGGGCATTGGGAGTCAAATATTTAGGTAGGAACATATTTTATTAACATTCGACGAAAAAAAGCGGTGTTATAAGTTTTATGGTATGTTTATGCCACAAGTTCGTGGCATCCTAGCGTGTAAATTTACTTAGGTACGCTGCTGTATATAACTACATACATAAATAAAGTTTTTGACATAAATCACTTTTACATACATTTTAAAATAATATTATTGTCTGTGGTTTGATATTTTGTGCTGACGCTACTTCTGCATGGTTTTTGGTATGAAGTTAGCCGCGAGTACAGTCCTATTCTTATTTGAAACGCATAGTAGGTTAAGACCATTATTTTCTTAGGTATGTGCTTACGTGTTTTATTACAGCAATATTTTCTAACAATTATCTTTTTCTACAACGTAACTAGTATGTGTACGAAAGCATACATAAATATGATACATTATGGGAGTGTAGCGAGCACGTAATTACTGGTGAAATGGTAGCACGTCGTACAATGGGTATTGTTCCACACACCTTCAATGCAGGAAGAGTTGCAATCGCCTCCATTGTCTGTGCGCCTAGTACTTACGACCATATCACCTTTTTGGAATTTGTGCATAAATACGTCATACATAAGTAAAAATAATTTACAATTAATGTAATTAAATGTGTTGTTGTAACTTGTAATTACAAACATATATAAAATTTCAGTTGTCATTTACCACCGTATAAATAAACGTGTTGTATACTCATTCATTATAGCTAAAATAGGTTTATAATTCGTTTGACTTTGTCTATCATCTTGACATTTATACTAGTAAGAAAGGGACAAAGTCCATTTTAACTAAACAGTCTTATAGGATTTTTATGAATAAGACTGTCAATGAATTGTATAAATTAATTAACGGCATCTTCTTTTAGAAAAAAAAATGCGAGATATCGATTCTAATTTTAAAATATATAAAAAACCTATTAAATTTTATTTCGTGGATTTTGTGTATGTCACAAATACTTAAAATTCCCGATTTAAAAATATGATACCTAATATGATAGCATCAATTCTCGAAACAAATGTTCTCGCCACGTGCTTTTTAACTAAGAATCGATTGATCGTACTCGGTTGTCAATCGAGTAGGTACATTGATCCTATTTGCACTCACTTGAATGTGTAGGTATTGCAAGCTATATACCTAATAATGTATTTTCAACTTACTAGACATATAATATTTAGCAAATCTTATGGAATTATTGCAGTGATATACTTACCTAAGTTTAATGTTGAATAAAAATTATAAATCGATAACTCTTTAAAATTTCATTAAATCCCAATGTATCTAATGTGTGACTATGACTGGATCTCTTCAGCTTTTTAATAAAAAATACCGCATCAAAGTTGGTCCATTCTTTTATGCGCTGCGAACCTTTTGGTCCACATAAATAAATTTACACAGATATCTTTAAGTACATGCCTAGAACATAACAACTTTCTTTTTGTCGGGGGTTAAAAAATTGGAAACTCGTTTCGAATAATTCGACTCATGTAAGAACGCACGCAAATTTGAAGATCAGATGTTTGCTGTTGAGAATCGCTTTATTTATTAATGAGAACATCTCTGATCTCTTGTTTATTATTTAGTCTAGTTTAGATCAATAGTTGAAAAAAACTTGCATTTTAAGCTTGATGAACAATTATCTCAGACAACACAAAAACAGAAATTTCATTGTATAAAAGGTAGGTATGTAGTTTAATTACTTTGTTGTTTAACCAATCAAGTCTTAACCTCGAGTCCGTATTTAGGCACTAAATTGGACATAAATACTAACAAAACAAATATCACAAGACTGTCTGGCTCACTCACAGAAATAAATCAACAGGAAATCAGGCGTTACGCAAAGATGGCGCCCTACGTCGCTTCCTTGACAAGGTTGTTGTATTTGTTTTAATTACAGCTAAAATTGGGCATGGCATCCTTCTTTGATAATGTATATAATAAATAATAATATATATTCTGGGACATTAACACACACGGTCATCTGGTCCCAAGCTAAGCAGAGCTTGTGTTATGGAAACCAGATAACTGGTATATACTATACATATAATACTTTTCTTTTGTAAATATATACATATAATAGATATTTACACCCAGACTCGACATAAACAGAAATGTTCATCACTAATGTTTGTCTCGGGCGGGAATCGAACCCACGACCTGCGGCGTGAAAAGCAAGTATCTTACCGACCACGCCACCCGGCCCGTCTAAATTCGTATCTAGTTAAATTAATTACTTTACTGCTAGCTAATCCATCTTAGCTGTATCAACAGCAATATGTCATTTGAAAAAACAAGCATTATGCCAGAAAAAAAACAAAAAGTAATTTGATTTGGCGCCAAAAATCCGCGATTTTTAAAGTTAGAATACCAGCCGTTTGGGAGATACGAGGTAATAATGAAATTTCTAAACCCTTTCTTGGTGGTCGGGTAAGAATAAATACTTTGTGTGTTTTTTATTTTTACTTTGGTAGCCCATCACTAACTCTGTAAACTGATGTAAACTGTCAGATATATACATAAAAAAAACTAGAATTCTGAATCAAGGTATCCTTCTTTCATATGAACAAATAGGACAGCTGATGGTGGTGAGTGATTTTCATACGAGGCATATGTTAGGTACTCGCTGGGATTATTATTGTACTGAGTGGTTAGTGTGATGTGAAGTTATGTTGACAACCAGCTTAGAACAAAAATAGCTTGTTTGAATTAAGAACTGATGAATGATGTTTGTGGCTGAAATTGTCTTTGATTTCAATTGGGTTGGGCGTGTTAGTAATAACATAGTAGTATATTATCTGTGGTTATATGTTTTGACAGGTGAGTTCAGACCAGCGGTGGCGCAGCGGTACGGGCCGCGCCTTATAAATATAAAGTCGCGGGTATGATCCCCGGTCGTACCCACACATCTACAATTGTTTCATCGCCGCCGCTTATTATAGGTGAAGGAAAACATCGTGAGGATATAGGCGTGTCTAAGAACTTCAAATCATTCGGACTTGTGACATCTACTAACTCGCACTTAGTTACCTTGTGTGGATTAATGCCTAAACTTTATCAACTCGTAACATGGTTGAGAGAAGACCCGTGCCCAGTTGTAGGACAACAAAAGGGGTTGAAGTGGTATAAATAAGTATAAGGCTGATATTTTCATTGTCTATAGTAAGCAAGTGTATCACGTGTCAAACGCATCGGGTTCTAGACTAAACACGATAACCTCAGTAAAGTTAAACGGTGACTAATTTTCATTGGAATGCAACTAGTTATTTGTCTCGCTATAGTATATTATGCACTTAATCATACAAAGTAAAGGTACGTGATATGATATGGCCATTATTCCCACTACTATCGACTTAATTTTTTTTACATGAAACTGGTATTGAAAGAGAAAGAAAGAAAGAAATCATTTATTTGACAAAGACAGGACACACAAAATCAAATGATAAAAAAACAAATAGAAACTGTAAAAGAAGAAATAAAAAAATAAAAAACAGAAAAATGCTCAGAAAAATCGCGCGCGATGTATTGCGCGCAATATGCTTGATACGCTCACACAATACGCTCGGGTTATGATAGTTGAGAGAAGACCCGTGCCCAGCTGTCGGAAACTAAAAAGGGTTGAAGTGAAGCTAGTGGGCTCCCTGATGTTGTCGGAAGCCTATACGTAATTCAGTCAGTGGACCCTCTGATTCGGTTGGGAGCATAGAGTCAAGTTTGTGTCTATGTCACATGTTAATCTGATGTTCCAAGCATATTACCGCCGGCATTATAATAAGGTCGATGTCAGTTTCACTACAAGTGAAACCGTTGTCGCTAGATAATTGTGGGGAATCTCTCACGTCCATATTAACACTTCCAAACAAAACATAAGATTATGTGAACGAAGCGTTTTAACAATTTCCCCGTATAGCGAGTTTTTCATTATTAAAATTCATTCATCCGTAGATTTTCTTACAAATTCGGATTTCCCTTCATGTGTTTTTTATCTAATCTATACTTTTTTTAATAGTTTATTCGTGGCCTTGGCAACAGGGTCTGCCACAAGCTGCCCGTCCCTCACCTCCGGCTTGCCTTTACTGGCTGGTTGGAGTGAACCCTGACGGGGGACAGATCTCCCACCTATTGCTTGCCTTCATTGGCCGGCTTTAGTGGAGTAGCAGAACAGCAGAGATGCCCGGAGGAGGAAGTGTCCCGTAAGTGGCTAGTGGGCACGTGACGCTGAACCCTTAGGCAGCCAGTGATCGGGTAGAATGCCGTGGGACATCGCTCCACTCCTCTAGCCCCTCAGAATATGTTGCCCCATGTCGCTTCATTTAGCGGCCATACGGGGGCCCATTTATCGAGTGGGCGAGTCACCCCCTGTCATTTTATCTGTGTTTATTTGCATTGGTCAGGCAAGGGCCATAGTCCATCCATAGTCCTAGTTCCCTAATTCATTAGCACCCACCACTATAAGCCAGATTTTAGTTCCTATATTCTGCAATAGCCCTGCTCTAACCAGGAATTGCCATTGAGTGTACCAATATGGTGCGAACAGGGGTAATCGACGGTTGGTGCCACATTACATTTAGATCAAAATTGTCTAACGGGGCTCTACGTGTTGTCTTCGGCCCCGCGCACGCCTTCCTAAAGTCCGGAGCTCCATAGCTCCGAGATAAGAAAAGACAATCGTAATAATAATAATAATGACATTTATGTTAAGTATTAAAATTACACTCATATTTGATAGAAAACATAATCAATATCTAAGCAGCGTGACGATAGTTTTAAAATTATGCTTTACTAGTAAAAGTTAACTTAACGGACGCAAAAACTAATTTATTGAAGTATCGGCTATAACTGAGTTTCACAACCTAATGGTTTACTAAAGGAAGGAAAGTAGGTGACGTAATTCGGGTCAGGAAATGAGAAATATTGCATAAAATTGCTTTTGTTATGTTGATCTACTTACTGATTCATTTTATAACCACAAGTGCGTAACGTTACTGTTTAAATATTTTATAGTGATGAGATTTTAGTAATAATTATTTATTAAACACTAATTTAAACATTACTAACCAGGGAACGTTTTGTTTTCATAATTCAGAGATCAACTGAGACCAATTTCGTAATGAATGAATGAAAATACTTTTATTTGAGACGTAGTGAGTCTACATAAAAATAGTCCAATTTTTTTACTACCGTGACTGGCTACTGAGAAATTACTGCTCTAAAAACTCAGTAGGTAGGCTTTTTTTAAATAAAGTAGGTACTTATGTAGATATCTATTACATTTTGTTTAGTGTGTTGTATTAGAGCTACTTCATTCCAAGCGTTTTTATTTATTTATTTATTACATTCTGGAAGTCTTACAGCTAAAACTACTTGAATAGAAATAACAATATGAAACATTTAGCCAATTACAAGCCTTAGAAATTGCGTATTAATTTTTGTAATGTCAATATCATAGATAAATAATATTAGTTTTTCTATGGCAATATTATAGTAGTTGCTGTATTTACATTTAGAAAATATAAAGTAAATTACTTAATATGATTAAGACATTCCTGAATAAATAATTTTTGACTTAAGTATCGTCTCGCCGCTGATGTAGTTGTGAGAAACGGATCAATATTCGTAACATAGTCTGAAATTTTACAATAGGCATGTTTACTTAACGTAGATTTTTTAGTTATCTAATGTAAATTTGACAGAAGCAGAATTCAAAATTAATAATAGTCATTTCCCATAAATTATTTAAAAGTTTATTGTAGAAACGTATGCACTGCCCATAAAAAAGTTACTGAGTTACTAAGTTACTATTGAGTTATCATAATATATATAAATCTCGTGTCACAATGTTTGTCCTCAATGGACTCCTAAACCACTTAACCGATTATAATAAAATTCGCACACCATGTGCAATTCGATCCAACTTGAGAGATAGGATAGTTTAAATCTCAAATTATAGTCGCAATTTTAATTTATTGCTAATTATTTGTCTGTTATTATTTGACAGTCACAATTATCTGTTAACTCCAAATGATTCTAACAGATGTCGATACCTTTCGACTGGGTTGAGTAAGTAATCAATAGATGGCGCTGCTATGGTTATCACATTTTATGGAAATTGTTGAGTGGGCTGAAGCTACCCGGGCGAAGCTGGGACGGGCCGCTAGTTAAAACAGTAAGAATGTGCAACGATAGGTAGTGTCCGCTGTTTCGAAATATAAGTCGCGGTTTAAAACGACCCGGGGTCGTGCACTGTGACGAGAAACGTCATCGGTCGTGCCCCATCCTTTTGCATTTTTATTTATGCATGTCATATTATTCGAGGACATGTCTTTAAACTAGCCCGGACTTGGTCATAGCCTACACTCTCACAGAGGCCCGTGTCTCTTAAAGATAAAGCACTTCATTGACTACAATTATGTGCGTCACGCTTGGGTTATAAATCCTAAATTCTTGTGTAGACTAGAGTTCATCTGTAGCATAGTTAGAAACCCTTAGTGCGTATCACATGGAGCAGGTACAAATCACTGAAGTATAAAAAAGTGCAGGTACCTAGCGAGTAGGTACCTATCTAACTGTGCATCTGCTCTGCGCAAACAAAACATGCCTATTGTGACTACTGTCGGAGGTGGCATACGCAACTTCTAGTACTAATTTGTTTCTGCCCGTTTTTGGGGGAGGAGTGGTAACCTCTTACAGCACACATGTAAAAGTTGAAGCGATTTTACAAGTGCACACGTAAATAGAAGCTACACACAAATACGAAATATGAACAGTTTATGCATACAAACTGTTCATGTACCTCGGCAGAGGGGAACGCGTGCAATACTAGGGCTCCGATTCTCGGGCTTTTGACATTTAACTGTAATAGACAAATGTTGAATAAATATCAGAAAAGAATCGGGGCCCACTACCGTGTTCTGTTCATCTCTCGCTTACTGGGTGTTTGCACTGCACGGCAAATCATGATACAAGCATAGATAACTCTTATCTCTTTCTACTCATCTCTAAACGATAAAGATGGATAGTGCTTGCAACATGTTTTCTTGTGCAGTGGAAACTAGGGGTTAGGACAGACCTCAGAATTTAGGTCTGTCCTAAGCGAGAGATGATCGGTACCAATCACAAATAATATATAACCCTACACAGATAATATAATACTACAGACCATCAAATCTAAGAGGTACCCTTTGACGTTTCACTGTTTTCTATTAAATTTGCTTAATAGAGGCGTAATTTACACTATTTTTATTAGCTTTCCTGTGAAATATTTGAATTATGAAGCTATTTTTATTTTAACATAACATATACAATTTTCATTCAAAAAATAAAATTCTAAATGTACTACGTTTAGAACTGTCTTTGATGGACTGTACACAGATAATATAATACTTTACTAGTGTACAAATACACGTTTCCTTGTGCATGTAGCCAGAACGAACGAGGTAAGTGCATGCTGTAGAACTTAGAACTTGTAGTGTCGTTATTAGGTACGTCAAAAAAAACCTATTCTAAGTAAACTATTGACCGTAACTTAGTACGAACCCCTCGTTTCCGCAATATACCATATAGAACCACTTCCGTTCACACGAGCTTAAAGTAGCGTATGTTCACCTGCCCTTACTTTTGTAAGACTACACGCAAAAACTTCACGCTCCCGTGGTTATTATCAAGTTGCTATGTTAAAAGGTCATAAGGGTTATTTAGTATTAAAAAAATCTGTTAAAATGTAGCCTCGCTTCGTTGGTCCAGTGGTAAACGTGTCCGCTTAATAACCGCAAGGTCCCGGGTTTGATTGCTGAGTCGAATAAAAACCTTTTCTAATATGTATAGTTAGCAGTAGCGAAATCCATACAAGCCGATTCCCATCGGCTTCCTTTTAGATGATCGATTCTATTTTTAATGTTCCACTTCTCTGCAGTAGTTTTCTCTCAACTATCTTACGAGTTGCGAGAGTTTAGGCCTTAATCCACACTCGCTGGCCAAGTGCGGATGTCACGTGACCTCGACTGATGAATTTTTAGACATACCGGTTTCCTCACGATTTTTTTTACACCAATATTGAGCAACGGCGGTAAAAAAGCGGACGTGCACACACAAAGATGTGGGGATCGAACCCGCGACCTTATATTTTAAAAGGCGAGGCCGATACAGCTACGCCACATTAATTGTGTTGTTGATCAAACAAAACACATTTTATTAGTCTGACTAACCACCAGCTGGCAAAACCTGCTACAATTAACATTTTATAGTAAAAACAAAACAGAATAATCAAAGCAAAGAAAATGATTAAAAATAGAATGCGTATGCGATCTATCAGAGCTGTCTAAAATGAATTTGCGGCATATTATACTGCCGTCAAGGTGTCTGGTTATTAGCAAACACTGTGCGTCAGAAACACTTCGTCATAACGTTGTAAATTATTGCTTAAAAATAAATGTTTATAAATTTGACACTTTTATAGTTTTCATAAACCTAATAACGGCCTTATTCATAAAAATCTTATTGAACTCTTTAGTTAAAATGGACTTTGTCTCTCTCTTACTATAGGCCGACCGTTTAACTCGCGTATCGCCATCTGAGGTACAAAGTCATAAAACATTAATTAAATCTCCTAAAGAACTATTTAACCACAGATAAAAGTAATGTAAGACTATTCGTCACTAATATCCATATCACTGTCTGTGCAGCTTGAGGAGTCAGAATCTTCGCGATAGGCGATACGCGAGTTAAACGGTCGGCCTATAGTATAAATGTCAAGATGACAGACAAAGACAAACGAATTATAAACCTATTTTAGCTATAATGAGCCTTTATGACGCTTATGTTTATGGGGTTTAATGTTTTACAAAAAGGTTGCGCCCACTCTAGCGCGGGATCCAGCCCTCTTAAAAGGTTGTTGTCACTGCCAGTTAAAAATCGGCTTATTATGTGTAAATCGGTTATTATTATGATCTCAATAACGATAATATTTATATTGCCACTAAAGTACATAACTCAAAGTATGGCGCTAACGGCGCTGCGTATGCAATACAGTATAAAATCACAAAAGTACATTAGAAATATACGAACAATAATTTTATCATTTATACTATCAGCAATCTCGGTTGTCAGTATGTTTGTTATGCTTAAAGCAGTTGCCATTCACAGCAATGTTGTAAATTATTCGTAAACATTACAGTTTACTCTACTCACCGGTAGATGGCGCTAATTAAAAAAAATCTGTTCTATAATTTAAAAAATATGTGTCATACTTAAGATGTCATGTCTTACTAGTAGTACTATGCGTTTCAAATAAGAATAAGACTCGCCTCGCAGCTAACTTCATACCAAAAACCAAGCAAAAGTAGCGCCAGCACAAAATGTCAAACCACAGCCAATAATAAATTAAGTTCGTATCTTAATATTCGACTCCAAATGTCCAATCTTACTCAAAAGGCAATAAGATATACGCATTTTTATTTATCTTTTGTCTAGATGTGATTATAAAATCAAACAAACATGTTTGCTCACTGTACTAAAATATATGAAGTAGTTGCGCATTCCAGGCCAAGATGGCGGATTTCCAATCCTACTCTTATTTGAAACGCATAGTAAGAAAGAGACTAAGTCCATTTTAACTGGTGATTTTTATTAATAAGACCGCTATTAACTATAAGTATCTATATTCTTGAATATGAAAAGAGGTTTCAATGGTTTTATGGTTCTGTAAGACACGTCTCGATATATATATTTTTTTTTTAATTTATTCGTGGGATTGGCAACGTCTTATTATAAAATAGTAATTATCCAAAGATATTAACCTCCTTTTCATTTTCATTTTCATTCATCATTCATTCAGTGTTGTATAAAAAAAAACAAAATCTTCATTATTCATACATTTTATTGCAAGTAATGAATTAAATAATATTTACAATCAACATCCTGGTACTGTCTTTTAACAATGAAGCAATTTAAATAATCATAATGTCGTGTTATAGAAAATTATATTTTATCAATAAATAAAATCTACATTTTAGCTTCCAATAAATACAAGTTTCATAATAATTTTAAAGAGATCATTATAATTAGTTACATACTACCCGCGATAAGTTGACACTCGTCTGGAATGCAACCCTCCGCCCGCTACCCCTGTAAGTATAAGGCAGCGTCGTTCCGAGTACAACACTTGCTACCTTAAAAAATCAAACGAAGTCGCGGGTGGAGACGGAAGTTGTGTTTATTTTGTGCACAGTACAACTAACCATGCGTCTATTAGTCACCGCCCGCAGGTCTCAACTTATTGCGCACGTAGTAGTACACATTTTAATACAGGACACTTAAACCAGTGCGCGATTTTTTTTATGGTTAAATACGTTTTTATTATTTTCTTTATCCGACAGAAAATCAGCTTAATATGGACGATGTGTTTGTAATAATATCGATGAAATCGCGCGGCGCAAAATTAGCCGCATGCGCACAGCACAGCACAGCACAATCAGTATCGATAGTAGGTAAACATCTTTCGTTAGCGATTACTTAATTTTTAAAGTGAATCTTTTCTCACTTCAACCCTTTTTAGTGTCCCACTGTTGGGCACGGGTCTTCTCTCGACAAGAGACTTTAGGCCTTAATCCACACACGCTAGCCAAATGCGGGTTGGCGGATGTCACATGTCCTCGAATGATTACTTCTTAGACATGCCGGTTTCCTCACGATGTTTTCCTTCACCGATGTTAAGAAACGGAGATGAAACAATTCACACAAAGATGTGTGGGCACGACCAGGATTCGAACCCGCGACCTTATTTTTCTAAGGCTAGGCCCGCACCGCTGCGCGTGAATCTTTTACGTAACCTCAAACGTTTTCGTCTGTGTGTTGCATGTCGCGTGACGGTCGGCCGCAGAGTAGGGATAAAGTGAAAGGCGCTCGTTAGAGCAGCCAAGGCCAATATAGCGGCGGCGCCTATAGTTCGCAGCACCTGATGATAAAAATGACTTTTCCAAAAAATTTCTTAATGGAATATTCATTTTATTTCAACCCTTTTTAGTGTCCCGCAACTGGGCACGGGTCTAAAATCGAATATTATTGCAAATTTTTTTAGTGAAATGTCTATAATGTGAAAAAAGTTTCACTTTTACCGAGGTTTCATAAAACCACACAATTTTTTTGTATACCTATGAAACTAAAAGATATGTGATTATTAAAATTTGTTTAAGTATGTGGTTACCTACCCACATACGTCAATATCATCGCAAGGTGCAACAGGCGCGCGGCAAGCGCGCGCTCCTCGGATTGCGGCTGCGCCGGCCGATGCAATGCATTTTTATAGTTTGCGGCATCTCACTCTTACGCATAGGTGTGTCCCTTTCACTCATTACTAAATTATCATTGGTTTATATTGTGTCGTCAACTTGCCATACATTAATAAATTGTAAATTCTAATTTTGTATATTAGGTAGGACATTAAAGAAAATAAACAGACCATTATTCCACTTGTATTGGGAGTTTCATTGAATCTCAACGATAGGCTTTAGGCAGGCAACCACATTTGGTGACCCCGACCCTACGCTGTACAGTAAACCTACTGAGTATTTTCTTATCAAAGAAATATGGAGCAGAAGCCTTCAGCCTCGAACGTCGAAGCGTCAGCGGACATCGCAGTAGTCTCAGTCCAGTCACGACTGCTGCCCTTTTGGCGTGAATATCCGCGTTTGTGGTTCATCCAATTTGAAGCCATCGTTGAACCCCAGAAGACGAGTGACGAGAACAAGTTCCGCTATGTACTTGGACAGCTGCAACCTGTGGATCTCCAGCACATCACAGACATCCTATTGAAACCACCTGAGTCCGGGAAATATCAAGCCATCAAACAGCGGTTACTTTCCGTGTACGAGCAATCCGAAATCAAGAACTTCAAGAACCTGATAAGCGGTCTAGATCTCGGAAGTCAGAAGCCTTCTCAGTTACTCAGGCGCATGCGTGAGCTTGGGGGCTCGATGATCACCGAGGAAGGAATAAAAATCGAGTGGATGAATCATTTACCGTCTCACGTACGCGTCGTGCTATCTGTCAACACCGATTCTTCCTTGGATATGCTCGCTACCATGGCGGACAAGATGTTGGAGTACTCTGACTCAAGCACCATTGCAGCCGTTTCCCCGTCGCCGAGCCACGAAGCTACCACCAGCTCCAACCAAATATTGGAAGCCAAATTAGACATGTTGTCCAAACAATGCGAGAAGTTGTCACTGGAGATAGCTGAAATACGAAGCCGTGGAAGGTCCAGATTTAGACGTCCATTTCGTTCTCGTTCTCGCTCGAAGTCAAAACGATCGGATGAGTGGCTGTGCAAGTACCACTTTCGTTTTGGAGACAAGGCGTGGCGATGTCAATCGCCGTGTGCGAAGCGCCAGTGTAACAAGTCGGAAAACTAGCTGGTACACCGACCGTGGCGGACGTCGGTGTAACTAGAGGAAGCAATCGCCTATGTATCTACGATCGCACCACTGCAACCCGGTTTCTCGTGGATACTGGAGCCGAAATATCCGTCCTAGCCGCCACTCAAATACACAAGAAGAATAAATTGAAAAGCGCCTGCCGATTATATGCGGCAAACAATACGCCGATCGAGACATTTGGTGAGAAGAATTTATCACTGGATTTTGGCTTACGACGCCGTTTCCGCTGGACATTCATAGTCGCCGATGTGAAGATGTCAATCGTGGGTGCAGATTTCCTACGTCACTACAAGCTGCTCGTTGACCTGGACCGAAAAAAACTTGTAGACAAGATTACCAGCCTGTCCATCAACGCCGTAGAGATCACGACATCGCAAGAAAGTGTGCATGTACTCTGCAACGGTGATGCTTTCCACGACGTACTCAAGCAGTACCCAGACGTAATACGTCCCATGTCGCTGAAGACTCCAACCAAACATAGCACAGTACATCACATCGAGACTACGGGCCCACCTCTCACAGCACGGGCACGTCCCCTACCTCCTGACAAGTACAAATCAGCCAAGGAAGAGTTTGAAAGGATGATGGAGATGGGCATATGTCAACCCTCAAAGAGCCCATGGGCAAGCCCTTTGCACGTGGTGAAGAAAAAGGATGGTGGCATTCGTGTTTGCGGAGACTACAGACGTCTCAACGCCGTAACTTTGCCGGATCGATACCCGATACCACGCATCCAAGATTTTACCTATCAGTTGCACAATATGAAAGTTTTCACGAAGCTGGATCTGAAAATGGCCTACTACTGGATACCTATAAACAAAGAAGACGCCCAAAAGACAGCTATCATCACACCCTTTGGACTATTCGAATTCAATTGTATGACGTTTGGCCAACGAAACGCAAGTCAAACCTTTCAACGTTTCATGCATGAAGTGCTGCGCGGCATCGTGGGATGTTTTTCATTCGTCGATGACATACTTCTGTATTCTGAAAATGTAGAAAGCCACAACAAACTTCTGCATCAAGTACTCGAGCGTCTAAGCCAGTATGGAGTAACACTCAATGTCGACAAGTGCGAGTTTGCAAAATCAAAAATCACTTTTCTGGGCTACGAAGTCAACTCGGATGGAATTTCGCCCACTAGTGAGCGCACCGAAGCCATTTCAAACTATCCCAAACCGAAGACTATCATCGAACTGCGACGTTTTCTCGGCATGCTAAATTTTTACCGAGACTGCTTACCTCAACAAGCCAACATGCAGAATGCACTGAACAAGTACCTCCACAATACGAAGAAAAATGACAAAACACCCATTGAATGGACGACCGAAGCAGAAATGGCCTTTGAAAACTGCCGAAAAAGCATTTTGGAAGCCACAACTTTAACGCATCCAGTTCCAGGCGCACCCCTGAGCATCTTGACTGACGCCTCAAACACTTGCGTTGGCGCGGTTCTTCATCAGCGTGTCAATAACGTCAACAGACCACTGGCATTCTTCTCCAAATCAATCAGCGAAACTCAACGTCGGTACAGCGTGTATGACCGCGAATTACTAGCGATCTATATGGCTGTAAAACATTTTCGCCGACTCATCGAGGGCTGTGACGTCACTGTTTTTACAGATCACAAACCACTATCCTATGCGCTAACAAGACCGGCAAGTAGCAGCGACACGCCAAGACGAGAGCGGCAATTAAATTTTATCAGCCAGTTTTGTTCAAACATTTTATACATCGCTGGAAACTCAAACGCTGCCGCCGACGCAATGTCACGCATAGAAGAGATAGACTTTCCTTCAGTCATTGACTACAACAAGTTATCAAGCGACCAACGATGTGACGAAGAATTGAAGCAACTGAAATTACAGCCTAACCTGAAATTCGTCGATATAACATTACCTGGAACGAACGGACCAATCACATGCGAGAACACTACGTCAACGCCCCGCCCATATCTACCCGTGGCATATCGTCAGAAAGTATTCAAATCACAACACGATCTATGTCACCCCGGTGTGCGTGCTTCTAGGAGAATGGTAGCAGAAAAATTTTTTTGGGCTTCGATGAACAAGGACATCACTACCTGGGCCAGAAATTGCGTCAGCTGTCAAAGGGCCAAGATTCATCGCCATGTCGTCACTCCACTGAAAAGCTTTCCTCCTTCTGAAAAAATGGACCACGTTCACATAGACATCATCGGACCACTTCGACTATCATATGATTACCGATACTGCGTTACTATGATAGATCGATTTACGCAATGGGCAGAAGCAGTTCCAGTACGAGAAATAACCGCTGAAGTCGTCGCCAAGGCGTTATTTGACAACTGGATAGCAAGATTTGGCTGCCCTCTAAGAATATCGACAGATCAGGGCAGACAGTTCGAATCTTGCCTTTTCACCGAACTCACCAGAAGACTAGGCATCACTCGTATAAGGACTACTTCCTTCCACGCTCAATCGAACGGAAAATTGGAACGCTGGCACCGTACCCTGAAGAGCGCACTGATGGCAAGAAGCGCTACTACTAACTGGAGCGAAGAATTATCCACTGTACTACTGGGTCTTCGCACAGCACTGCGCGCTGACAATAATTTGTGTCCCGCACTTATGATGTACGGATGCACACTCCGCATACCTTCAGACTTCATTGTGCCTACCCAGCCTGCTAGGTTAACGGACACCGAGTACGTTTACCGGCTCAGCGCATCGATGACGTCACTCTCACCGAGCAATCGCGATGCAAGATCAACCGCACGGCTATTCATTCACAAGGACCTAGCAACATGCACGCACGTCTTTGTGCGAAATGACACTGACTTTTGTGGTCGAGCACCTCTGACGCCACCCTATGACGGACCGTATCCAGTACTACAGCGATATGACAAGTACTTCAAGATCCAGTTACCTAGACGCGTTACGGTTGTATCCCTGGACAGACTCAAACCAGCATACACCTATAACGAAGCGCAAGAAGATGTTCAAGTACCGCACTGTTCACCGAAAGTAGCACCTTCGCCGACGACAGCACAAAGCCAGCAACCATACACCACGAAAGCGGGCAGAATTAGCAAACCCGTGGTCCGGTTTGCTTGAAGGGGGGTCCTGTGGTTACCTACCCACATACGTCAATATCATCGCAAGGTGCAACAGGCGCGCGGCAAGCGCGCGCTCCTCGGATTGCGGCTGCGCCGGCCGATGCAATGCATTTTTATAGTTTGCGGCATCTCACTCTTACGCATAGGTGTGTCCCTTTCACTCATTACTAAATTATCATTGGTTTATATTGTGTCGTCAACTTGCCATACATTAATAAATTGTAAATTCTAATTTTGTATATTAGGTAGGACATTAAAGAAAATAAACAGACCATTATTCCACTTGTATTGGGAGTTTCATTGAATCTCAACGATAGGCTTTAGGCAGGCAACCACAAGTATATATCTTCAAAATGTGCGCACTGGTTAAGTTTTCTTGTCTACAAGCCTGACAAATGCACGAGAACTTTTTCAAACATACTAAGATCTTCTAAAGTTGGCTCGTCTTAACTTAGCAGGTTTAGACATTGCAGGCATGTACAGTTACCGACAGTATTCGATACTATTTGGATCCTTTATCAGTCACAAGATCGTTCCTATAACTTTGTATTCCAAAGATCATCTCAAGCGATTTGTTATATAATTTTTAAGCACTGACTATTCTAATAACGAAGATGCTACCATCAAAATATTATTGTCAACATAATGATATTACAACGATATGCGGATAACACCTTAAAAACTTCACACCACGCCCCTAACACCTTCATGAACTCTACGTCAATAGGCGGGATATTAAACGGATCGACAAGACACCAGTGGCGGAGAGTCCGTATAACACGATTCACACCGGTTTCCCTTTAGGAATTGTTCAATATAACGTATTAAATTAAATAATAAATAATGCCTAAAAGTTTTAAATAGCATAAAAATGCACTACATACTTTTTAGTTAGTTCTATAGTCGGCGTAGGTAACCAAGAAATACTTGCCATTTAATTTGCTCCGTCTTTTTCAAATTTTCACCCTTCGCCACTGCAAGACACTACGTCTTATGACGTTGTGTTTGAGCCTTTGTTCTACAATCATTATGAACTCGCCACTTGATTCTTGTGTCCACAAAAGTGTTAAAAGACCTACGTATGAAGTTTGCAGGTATCATCAATTTAGTTATCAGAATTCGTAACTACATACGCACGCAAAATGCCAAACAAACACACAAGCAGTGTGACTCATAGATAAACTCAGTGCATTTCCCTATTTATAACATTTATACAACTATTCTATGGCAGTTAGTATAACATTTTCGACCTCACAAATAAACGAGGATGATTTACAGTTAGTTTTGTCTTTTTTTATTAATTTATGACATTATGACACTAGTGACAAAACATAGGTAATCTCAGCTAACTCTCCGTTTATTTGTAAAGGGTATACGATTATAAGGTCTCACACAAAGCATATACAGTATAGCAAATATCATATACACAGTACGTTGACATATTTTAATTGTTGAGCGACTTTGTGGCCTACCAACATTGGTAGAGTAATACAAATCGCATCAATTTAAACTGACAACCCGCAAAATAATGTATATTCTTACCAAAATTAACATGACGTTGATTGGCTCAGCGATCAAAATACGTCATGGTACATAATATCATTAAATATCTTGCATTGTGCAATAATTAATATCTGATAATTTATTTGCCTAAAAATTAAACATATTTTTTAACTAGAATTTCACATCTTATTACTGGTTAATATATTTATATCTGAATGGGCAAGATTGATAAACATTTTATATGGACTCTTGGTTTAACAAAACATTGATTATATTTTTGGAATAGAGTTCTAATATTCGGCCACTTGTTTTAATACCAACCATGAAAATGACTAATGACTACGGCTATACATATAAAATATACTATAGCCTATATAGGTACAAGGGCGTTTAATAGTTACCATATATAATACTTTCTATTTAGTAGAGTCTCTATAAATAATAATAAATACAGTAGAGTTTAATTAATTCGGCGCTTCATTACTAGCAAAATCGTAAAACTTATAAATAAACCAATACATCGATTAGATACTTAGTTGGTGTGAAAATTTTTAGGTATCTATGTGCCAGCGTTCTAAACAAATGTTGTATGAAATTGTAATCGTCAAAAGTTCTTGAACGAACCAATCAAAATTAGCTAGTGGTCGGATGATATGAATTGGTACGACATAATTTAGGCGGGAGCGGGGGTCCCAGCTATGCGGTGTCTATAAGTACCTGGTCAATACACAAACATAGTGAGAAAGATTACGAAATCTACGATCTAAGGAAATCTGTCACAATAATATCACTGTGCCGAATTAATGAATCTTTACTATAAAATATTATTACAATCCACTTATATTCATAACAAAATGACATTGCAACTTTACAAAAATACATTAATAAATAAGTATAAAGAAAATTAATACAAAATCAATCAGAAACACCAGTCTTACCAACATACCATCGTATAATTCTAGTGTCATTGCTTTTTTATGTATTGGTATTTAGCAAACGATAAAAATCTATTACCTATATACTTTATATGGCTAGCCTGGAGCTACAGTGACCTATGTGACATGTATAGCCAATTCTATCTATGAGTATTTTACGACAGAAATCATTGATAACTACACAGTGACTACAAACGAGTTACCTTTGTTATCTCAAAATGTACTTTGTATCATAGACCACTTTCGTTCCAAGCTAGTCATATTCTTTTTCAACCAAACCATATTTTGATGTTCACCGTCTGTACAAGATAATTTAAAAAGACTGGAAAAATATAGCGTCCGTTCGTTTAGGTTATTCGGTCAACTGAGTTAGTTATTTAAACTCAAACTTAACTTTTTCTGTACAAATCAACTTGCTGAACCAATTTTGTAGGTTTAAGATTTGGTTTATATTAGTAATAAAACACGGACCATGTACCCCTTAAAGAATCCGATGCTATATTTTAACACCTGTAGATAAGGCTGCCAAAGCTAAAGTAAAATACTGAAAATTTTAATAAATACAAAACGTAATTCTTAACCTAACCCGGAAGGCACTTTCTGATCTGGGTATACATGTTATTTAAACTTTATAAGACTCCCACAAACGAGATATCAACAATATCAACAAGACTTCGACACTCATTACGCTCGTCATGCGCTTTCTCATGACTTTAGTACATTTGCTAAGCGCACACGCATTTCACTGGGGGTTACTGTTAACACACAAAAAATGACACCACTGATCATCATCATCATCATATTTTAACTATGACCTCTGCAGAAATAAATTCTCAATTTTGCCAGTGTGAAGTTTAAATAAGTATACAAGCTTTTATTAGTAGAAAAACTGATTAAACTTCAGCGTTCTTGTACGGTCTCGTATGAATTCCATTAAAAACTACCATTAAATAAGTACATAGGGTTTTATAAGATTAGAAGTATTGAAATAAAACTACTTTTTAACGGATTTTATCGCGGTTTATTTTAGATTTCAATGTGTGATATTCGCGTAAATCTAAGACAATACTAGATTAGAAGTAAAATAAAATTAAAAATAGTGTTATAACGATTTATGAAGCAATTTTTCTATAATCACGACTGATAGCATAGTTTCATTTTGACCGGTCGAAAGTTTTGTATTTAATTCAAACTAGGGCGAAAAATACTGGCATAATCAATCGTTTTTAACATTTGTTGTACAGTCTATAACCCCTCTGTGGCCACTACGCGTTATGTATTCGCCACCAAGGGTCACTCTATTAACACAAAAGTCGGAAATCATTTTTGCTTTTAAGCTCTACTAACACGTTGGCTAAAAATGAATTCTAAGAACGAAAATGTCACTATTGGCTTTAACCCTACTCTGCTAGCATTTAATGCTCGGCCACGAAATCCATCGATGAGCGATGAGACTGGCAATTTTGCAGTTGACTTCGCGCTCGCGTTCTTTTTCTTTCTACACTGCTAAACCAAATGCGCAATGAACGACAAAATCACTGGAAGCGCCTCTTGACATTGAGTTCAGGGCCGGTAACAGGCCATGTCGCGGTACTGAATAGCGCGTGATCGTTATGAGAAGTAGATGTTGTCACCAGAGACGGGTTGGCCGTGGCTCGTTTGCGGAAGTTGTTAAAGATAAAACAGATTTAGTACCTTCCTATTGCAAGAGATTCATAAACAGCTATAGGCCGACCGTTTAACTCGCGTATCGCCATCTGAGGTACAAAGTCATAAAACATTAATTAAATCTCTTAAAGAACTATTTAATCATAGATAAAAGTTATGTAAGACTATTCGTCACTAATATCCATATCGCTTGAATCATCATCACTGTCTGCGCAGCTTGAGGAGTCAGAATCTTAGCGATAGGGGATACGCGAGTTAAACGGTCGGCATATATATAAAGCATTTACAAAAATTGGTATTGACACTAACACTGGAATGGTAGCAAAAGCCATACTTTTTTTTAAATGCAGTTTCTTTGACCCATGACCCATTGACTGGTTTATTTTATACTTTGTCTTAACACTTTTGATTAACAGTCTGATTAAGTTCTTAATTCAACGTTAAGATCTCAGGTCGGGCGATTAATCAATCAGGTGAGCGATTCAAAACGAAAAATTGAATGAAAACAACGAAGCAAATTCTATGAAGACATTTTCACGATTTTAAACCAATTAAACACGGTTATTCTCTATATTCTCCAGTAACAGTTTTCTATACAATATTTTTATGTTATGGGACTTTTTTCAATACAACAAAAACAAACAATATGACGTTATCAATCGTATTTACTGTTTTTAATTTTTAAACCGCATAATTAGCTCGCTCATGATGCCAACATTAGGAATCTCATGAAAACGACAGAAGACTTGTATCGATATATTTTTCTTATCAATGTTGTGGCATATAAGCAGGTCAAAGAAAGTACAGGTTCACATATAGTGGCATAAAGGTAAACAATAACATAAGAATTCATAAATACTATTCGTTTTCATATAAAGCGCTATATATTCATTATGACTAGTTAGCATTATGTGCACATTTCGTTCTACCTCCCGTTGTTCTGGCGTTTAAGGTTTATTCCATCACAACGTTTAAACATTACATTATTGCTACGTAGAGAACCAGTAAGGGCTTTATATATTACAGCGGGTCGACACATTTGATTCGCCAATACTTGTTGATCAATAAGGCCGACCCCAAGCATTTACTATACGCTAGTTATGGGTTAATAATAATAATTATTAGCATGCGAATGCTGTATTAGGATGTGAACGCTTCATTAGCATTTAAAAAACGAAATTCGGTGAATTACAAAGCGAATTCAGCACTCTCTTCATACCTATTTCTTCAGCATTACACCGGTCGCGACCGGCAGCGTGCGCTCTCTGCCGCACGCAAATATGTACTTTATCCCGATGTTGCACTTGACCATGATTTACATAGTTGGCGAGTGAAATTATTAGCTATTTAATTCGCATATTAACAAAAATCAACTTCATCATTATACATATCGTCATATTAGCAATTAGCTTGGCAATAGCAATTAGCGTGTTAACACTCGTGATTTCGGATACTTGTGAAATTGATACGAATTCACATTAATCGGTAAGTGCCATTCAAGCATGCTACGGCATTGCTGAGCGGCTGTCGATTAATGCTGACTAGCGAATATATAGACCCGGTTTTAGCTGGGCATTCTTATTATGAAACATTCATTTACGCTATTCGATTTTGCTGCCCGAGTGTGCCGATTTATGCCAGCCCCTCTCTAATAACTCTGAACTTGTTTAAACATCGTTACGGAATAAACTCTTTAAAGCTTTAGGGTACCTTCAATGCCCCTACTATAGACATCCACATACTTTTCACTACTGAAAGTAATATCGAATACGAAACAAAACTTCGTATACCTAACCGACATTGGAACGCACGCGCCGTCAACCCATAGACAAATTCTTAACAATAGTAACTTCATGACTCCTCCGATTAATTTCTTTGGCCTCTTTAGTTAAATTGGATTCTACTAGCATGGAATGCCGTTTTGCATTTAGGTCTTTCTTCCGTCGGACAACATCTGGGCTGTGTGGTTCTGAGACTCTGCGGTCTAGGTTGGCATGGGTCTGGCTCTGGCCTTGTACGCTGGAGAATGAGCCATGTCGATGCAGAGGAGTGGGTTCTGGACTCATGCTAGGCAGGTATGTTTGGAACGATGGTCTGTTCTGCGCCGCTTCCATGATGGAACCTTTAAATGTGACATCAGAGTATTAGCATATTACGATTTTTTGTATGTAACTTGAGACACATAAATGTTTTAGAGAATAAATAAATGATTCGAAGTAAAAATATTTGCTATAAAACTACACAATGTGTATGAGAACGCCCATAAATCACGTATGGCATTTCAGATCTCAATAATAATAATTAAACAGAGACCCTCGCCCTGGCCGTATGCCCTCACCATAATATTAAACACTATTGAACAGATTTTCATGCGATTTTCGCCAATAGATATTTTTTTAAGGCATGTTTAAATGTAATATAATCTTTTGTACCCGTGCGAAGCTGCGCCGGAGCATCAAGATCAATTGACGTAATTGATGGACGACCTCTAACCAAATAAACCAAAGTAGATAATCCAAATATAGAAATAGATTACAAAAGTTCTATTTCTCCATACAACCACGACAGACTTATTTTACTTACTTAGCACATAAAGGTTATTTTACTATATTAATCATGTGAAGCACAATACATACTAAAGTCAACAACCCACCGGCGTTTGTCGGTCACTATCTTTTTAATAAAAATTACTAATTGTGTTAATAAGCGCAAAACTAGACAACGGCTGAACCGATTTTGCTAATTATTTTTTTTAGAATATTCCCTGAAGTATGAGGATGGTTCTTACGAAGATAAAATTTTTAAAAATTGCCTTATAACGTCGCAAAGCAATACTTTTATATTCCCATACAAACGATTCGTAATAATACTTTAATCGATTTAAACTTTTATAGGCTGTTAGGCGGTACCACAGATGATATAATACTATACTAACGGTCCGAAGTTCGGAGGGTCAGCTAGTTATACATAAAACAACTTATGTGAAGTCACAGTCAGACACCAGTCCTGTCTACATGTGTTATCATGCTATGCGATTGTAACATGTACCTCATGGTTCGCACTGGTTAAATATACCCAACAGAAAGTTGCAAAAACCGTGTCTTTGTTTGACTCTACAACTCTCCCCACTTAACAAACACTTTATCATCGTTAAAGTTCTAACACCACGCAAGTTAAAAATAACAACTTTCCGGGAGGGAGAAAGTACTACACAATTTTATATCGATACCATAATTGAACTAATTTAACAATCTGAGTATACCTTGTATTAGTTATATCTATTGGATGCTGCTCGTTTCTGATTGGCTGAAAGATGTTAACCTTCCGATTCCGTGGCGAATGGCAACGAGTTGTCAAAACAACCAAATTCGGACTTTGTGGTGTTAAACTTCACACGACGTTATGATTTCAAACTACAAAATAATTTCGATGTTTTACACCTTGCAGACATTCCGAGACGGCATATTTTTTTTGTTCGAAAACTTGTCAACTCACAGCCCCAAAGTAGTGTGGGCAGGCTGTGCTGGTAGGTCGCTGGCTTTTTTGTATGTATTGAACTTATTTCACTTATCTTATGTTAGCACTACACAGAGATTACACAGTTATTAGATGTAAGATAACTATTCACCTCCATATTGTATCACTGTGTTGGTTAATGACCTACAAGCAAACAAACAGTATTAATAATATTTAAGCTTCATAGTGATATTGATAGCTGTGGTTAAGAACTAAATGTGTAGAAACAAATTGGTGACGGACACAAAATATATTTTAAAGCTGATATCTGTAATAATATTGTTGTGCTTTGCTTTAATCTAACTATGTAAGGCAAAAATTTGTATTGCAACAACTAAAACTATTTACAAAGCAAAACTTCCAGTCAACACACAACAGATCATGTTACAAGCACTGTCTAATCCCTATCTGCTCATCCCTATCCCTATATACATGGACAGTCTTTGTTACCTGATTTCTTCAGCATGATTAGCCGATTACTAGGCGTAATGTAAACTTGTGAATAAATAAAATGAGTGATATAAAAACGGTTATAGAAGCCGGTTTACACCCAAAAATCGCAATAAATAATAAGTACGCGCTCAAAACCAGAATATTTCGAATACTGCAAGAATTTTACATATTAGAACCTATTGGAGTGTTTATTAGTAAGTATTATAAATAGTTAAGTCATAAAATTATTATGAAACTACTCTAATACAGTTTGATTAATTCAATCAATTAATTAATTGGAAAATTATTTATATTCTAGTAATTTTTATAACGGGAAAATTTTAATTCAAGTGGTTAGTTGGCAGGTAGGTACCCATAGTATCCACCTACATTTAAGGGTAAAAAATTAAAACAAAGTTCGCTTACTAGATAGGTAATAAGTAATAATTTATTTCACAGACAACACTGGTTTTTATAGAAAAAAGCGGCTTACTGTTATTTATTTAACTACTTTTTAGTTTGTTACATAGCTGTTGGTTTTCCTTGCCAAATAAATAAAATAAATAATCATAACAAAACAACTCGCGCTTGGCACTTTTGGAACCGCCTACAGATAAGGTCGTAGGCTCATACAATAAACATAAGTAGCCTCCATAGTTGTGCTTCGCTATTAAGATGTGAACAATAGACGTGGAGGTAGCCTAGCGAGGTGTGGCCTACGCCGGTTCTCAGATCTGTCGTCCTTGTCGCACCGTGCGCGATCTCAAAGAATCATACGATATGACGTAGGGTGGCGTGACTTCTATGCAGCGTTTGAACGCATAGTTACAAACTAGTTCACGCACCCTACGAGTATATGGTTTACTTTCTAATCGTGTCAGGTGTTTTTAGAGCATTTCTCGTATTTGCAGATAGTATGGCGGGTGATTGAGGTATATCTTACCGAGTGTGCGTACAAGCCATGGTGCTACCGTTTGCTTCTGGTTGACGGCTGCTTGCACCTCGTTCAGAGCTACCGTCAGTTGGTGACTTAGTTCCTGAAAGATTACATACATTATTATGCCGGTATAAAACATGCGTGATGCATGCCTATTGGCACTGATCGGGCAGAATTACAAAATTCGCTTTGCGACTAAGATTTTTCTATATTACAAATTTCTTTTTGATAGACCTAGGATTCCAAGTTGAATTATGCAAATTGCTAAGTTGTTGTGTTCTGTTTCCCGAAACCTTCCTGTAATCTTTCTATCTTGAAGTCACGAGTAAGACGGTATTGAATGGATAAGCACTTAACGATAGGCAAATTGGGGTCAAGCACAAGCGTATCATCATCATCATCATCATCATCAGCCTATTTTAGTCCACTGCTGGACATAGGCCTCTCCTAAGGTAGGCCACTGAGCACGATCCGCGGTTTTTCACATCCAGTTCTTGCCGGCCGCCCTGCTGAGATCGTCACTCCACCTAGTCTGAGGGCGTCCTACGCTACGTTTGCCAATTCGTGGTCTCCACTCAAGAACTCGAATATTATAGAATTAAAAAAAAATATGTTACATCACATCTGTTTTCCTGTACCTATATTTTAAATTACTAGCTTCGTTGCCTCGTCAGTTCAGTGGTAAGTGGGTTCGCTTAAACGCGAGGACCCAGATTGAAATCATCGTTTCTGATATACTTAGGAAAATCTTAATAGCAGTTTGAAGTTGCGTATCATGCCTAATAAATAGGAATAGCCTCTCCCACTATTAATTATACGATTAATTATAGGTCGCTCAATAAAAATTGCTAATAATACGATACCTGATTACTGCATTGCGCCTGCACATGAGCAAGTTTAACTTGAGCTAGTTCTAACTCGAGATCACGAACTCGTTGCCGCAGCCGAGCTTCCGCTTCACTGGCTCCCTCTTTCTCTTCACCCTTCTGTTCTGACTCTGCAAATATAAACTTCATAAAGGACCATTTAGAGCCCAACCCCCGTATTCATAAACGTCTTATAAGTTAATTAAAGCTAAAATAGGTTTATAATTCATTTGTCTTTCTCTGTCATCTGGATAATCACACTGGTAATAAAGAGACAGAATCCATTTTAACTAACAAAGTCTTATAAGATTTTTATGAATAACACCGTAAGGATATACTCCGATCACATGGGTGATGTCGTTTAATAGAGCCAGTTATGTAGTAGGTACTCACACCCACCCTGCGTGTACAACAAGATGTAATAATGATCATCACTATTCTTGTCTTTCCCCATTTCTATTGGTAATTAACGGCTAGTTACTAGAATTAAAGGAGCGACTACCATCAGACCTGGTAACCAGTAGGGAACCAGTAGTCGGGGCAGTTAGACCAGATACTCAATACTCAATATCTTTATTTGTCTCATTATATTAGGCTGCTGGTTCTTGGTTTAGATAGTAGTAGGTGACATTCTAGTGTACACCTACCTTCATCTTTTTTCTACATTAAAGGCTGGTGTAGATTAGGGGCCGTCTCCACGAGCGAGAGAATCGCGACGATTCTATCGTAGCGCTATACTTTTTCTAAATCGTGATTCTATCGCTCGTGGAGAGGGCCCCACAGAGAGTGTACGTGGCACGACGATGAGATCGCCGCGATTCTCTCGCTTGTGGAGACAGCCTCTTAGGGCTACAGATTAAATTAGGGTCACACAATACTGTACCGCGTAACAAAAACTCACCTTCGTACATTTTATACGAACTATCGCATATAAAAGGCGGGCGACACGGACGATAGTATGTTTGATATGCGATGCAATACTTAGCGTCCTATACTGAGACATTTGGATGACTAAAAACATGATCTCACCTTCTTTATTATCCTTTTGTGCTAGTTTAAGACTGCAGTTGACACAATCCTTTACAAACTCCTGCATATTGTGTAGCTGCTTATCAAGTCGGGCGCATATCTCGCGGTAATCACGCGCCACAGCGGCGTAGTGAGCCACGTCTTTCTGACTTTCCTCCGCTGTAGACCGAACCTGCAGAATTGTAATTTGTAACTCGTTAGGTGAGGCCAATATAGCTGCGTACTAAGCGGTTATCAAGAGAACACACTGGACCCTCTAGGCAGTTAACAATGTAAAGAGATAAATAAAGCCACACTGATACTCTTTGTTTGACTTTTTTTTCTTTTTTATCGGTTTTGTTTTTTTTACATATTGCGTTTTTTTTATTAGATTGTGTGTCCTGTCTGTGTCAAATAAATGATTATTTTCTTACTTCCTTTCTATTTTAGTTTTAATAAGTTTCAACTCACAGTGTTTAGTTGTGTTTCTAACATTTCCTTTTCTTGC
The DNA here is from genome assembly GCA_936450015.1 of Meganola albula. Taxonomy (NCBI): domain Eukaryota; kingdom Metazoa; phylum Arthropoda; class Insecta; order Lepidoptera; family Nolidae; genus Meganola; species Meganola albula. The sequence goes on along the minus strand of OW388145.1, from coordinate 12,884,394 downwards.
TGTAGCTGGGTGTTGATCACTTTTAACCTTTCTAGTTCCACGTTGATTTTCTCTTTTTCCGCCGATTCTGCAAACATTTGAACTTTATGTATTTTCTATAGGAAAACCCAATACCCTTTTTATTCGGCCCGGGGCTAATCAGTATGCTGAGTTTCAGTTTGTCGTAAAATAGTACGTTTTACCGCGTGCGTGTAAAAATACAATTTGTATAGTGTTTTAAAAACGCGCCGCATGTGGCGCTGTACATTTTCTTTAAACAAATTACCAATTTACTTGTGGCAGCGCGTAACCTAAGGTAGCAATCTGTTGCCTAAACTGACAGATGTCACTTGTAGCTGTCAGCTGATCAGCCTGTCATTTGTCAACCTCACAAGGTGTCAAACGCCAATGTCACTGCAGGTTACTTGTTAGTGACGTCGGTTGGGTGAGCATGTGGTGCGTGCAAACCAAATTGATCTCACAAAAAGGAATCCATTTCCATCCAAAAAAATTAAATATTAGAATTGTTTATATTAGAAAATATATCCCATAAAGAAACTAGTGGAGACTTGTCGGTACTGACTACCTGGACTAGGTAGGACGGGCTTGAACGTGATGGTCAATAAAGACAAATAGACCTGTTTCATTATGTTAGGTACCCTCCACCGATCCGTACCGACCCGCACCATCTAGTACCGGAATACTTACTTCTAGAAGGACAACGTGCCATGATTACGACAAAGCCGACACTCAACATACGGACATGTTAATCACTAGAGAATCCTTGACGAATCCTTCATCAGCGAACCTAGCCAAGACAAGATACAGTAACGCAGCTGACCTTTGATAAATTTCTCGTACTCCTGCTGATATTTGTTCAACCGCTTCACTTTAATACTACATGCTAGCTTCACGATCTGACGCGACGATTCCTCAGCGCGACACTTCTTAGGTAACGTTACTCTGAAATAAACATCAGTCTTTAGTCTTCATCTTCTTAATGTAAACCAAGAAACTGGCTGAATGACATAGCACCGCACAGCTTAAAACACTGGGTGTAGAGGCTCTAATTTTTTTTTTATTGATTGATTGATATGACAGAGAGAATCTCGAAATAAAACTACTTTTTAACGGATTTTATCGCGGTTTATTTTAGATTTTAGATCCCGACGTTTCAAAGTCTTTTCAGAGTTCATGTTCACGGGTGGACCGAGATATTTGACGTCCAAAAATATTAATCACAATTATTACTGACTACCTACAAACATTAATATTTAAGTTGAGATTTAAGAATCTTACTATGTAAAACAAGAGACTGACTGAATTACATATCGACGCACAGCCCAAAACACAGGGTGTAGAGGCTCCAATATTTTTTTAATTGATTAATTAATTTGACAGAGAGAATTTTACTATAGCAAGGCTTTTAAATGAGTTAACAGTTTTAATGTAAAAGAGTTACATATTATGCGCTAATCTATACTAATATTATAAAGCTGAAGAGTTAAATCATGAAGTACTGGTCCGATTTGAAAAATTCTTGAACTGTTAACTAACCCACTTATTGAAGAACTAAGCTACTCTTTAAGGCACAGCTGGGTATGATATAAAACATAGTTTGCGCGAAGCTAGAATGGTAGAAGTGAAAAAAAGATTCCCAACCTGAAATATTTAAGTACGCCTTCAAAGTCGTGTTGTAGTAAATCCTTGCGTGATCTTGATAACAACGCTAGCGCGATTTGGAACAGTGTATCGATCCCTTGTAGGAGGAACACGTCGAGAATATGGTATACCTATGAACAAAACATGCATGTGTTTACTTGAACGTGTAGGCAAAGCTAAATATAATGAAGATTCTAAGAATCAGCAGTAGTGCTATGGAAAAAGGATAGGCATAACAGTGCTAAGCAATCGATTGGAGCAATATGCGTGAATACCATTCTGTGGCAAAAATAGACTACAGTCTATTAAAATCAACCAAGGAATTTCTGATGAACCAAAAAAACAGTCTTTATTTTTCAGGCATTTTATTTTTCTGCCTTGATTCCTTTTTCTAGTTTTGCCGGAGCAAATGGAAGACAAAACTATAGAGTAGCTGAAGACAAATTTAGCAAATGCTACAACACAATAGCATTTGAAAATCGGTGGCGCAGCGGTACGGGCCTCGCCTTAGAAAAATAAGGCCGCATGTTCGAATCCTGGTCGTGCCCACACAACTTTGTGTGAATGGTTTCATCTCCGCCTCTCAATATCGGTGAAAGAAAACATCATGAGCAAACCGGCATGTCAAAGAATTAATCATTCAAGGACATGTGACATCCACCAATCCGCACTTGGCCAGCGCGTTTGGATTAAGGCCTAAACTCTCTCAACTCATAAGATAGTTGAGAGAAGACCCGTGCCCAGCAGTGATAACATAATAGAACAACTCACCAGTGGTAGTGGGAATCTCGCAGTGAAAACAGTAAGGAACCACTGCGACGCGAACATATGTGGCTCCACTCCTAGATCCTGGAAGTGTGCGCGCAGATCTGGCAACTGTTCCTCCAGCAGGCGCGACAGCTGGTGTAGCCGCATGTACAGCGCCTCGAACCCGTCCTTGTACAGCTCGCGGAGACCGTAGCCGTACATTAAACGGACTAGAAGACAGAACGCTTGTTCTTCCGGCATCTACACATAAATGTACACATAAATGACCAGTATTTCACTAACGTATGTCATAAAATCTTACTTCTACCAAGAAAGTTAAAAGTTAGAGAGGTTAGTACATACTTAAGTCTAGTGCACTGTGATCTACACGCTGTGTTGCGTATGAAGGGTAGTTTGGAATAAAATCATGTGAAAATCTCGAAAAAGGTACAGTTGTAAGTTCTTTTACTTTCATAATGTAAGGTAGGTAATATTGATTTATACAGATCAATCAACTTAATAGCATTGTTTCGTACTTAGAATATAGATTAATATATTACGGAAGTTAAAGATAGTGCCTTTCACGTTGACGAGCCGTACATTTTTTTTTTTCAATAATAATAATAACCACACAATTTGACAGCAATAAGAAAAATACAGATTATGAGTCCGACTAGTTAGTCAACACAAACAAAATGGACACCTCTGGACTCCGAAACTAGGTTAACTGTACTAGATGAAACAAAAAAAAAAAGAACAAAGGGTGCACAGTTGCACTAGCAATTAAGAAAAAGAATGGACTTGTCTTTGTGGATGGAACAATCTATAACATATCTATATATATAAAAATCAATGCCACTTTTCGTTGTAATTTTATAACTCAAAAACGGGCTTACATATTCAAACCAAATGTTTAGACAATGTTCAGACTATTTAGTAGATGGTTTATGTGAAGTTTGCACAAAATCAGTTGAGCGGTTCTTTATTTATAAATTTTTTTGTAAATTGTTGAGTGGGCTGAAGCTACCCGGGCGAAGCTGGGGCGGGCCGCTAGTAAATTATATTTTTGGTACGCAAATGAATTATTGTACGAAATCCAGTAACAAATACAATCAACTCACATGTAACAGCAAGGTAGCGGCTAAAAAGCTGAGCCCCTGACAGTATCCAACTTCATGGTCGTACACTGCGTATGCGCGCGCCATACGTAGCAAGGAATCTTGTCCGAGCCCGCCCGCTTCCTTGAAGAAGTCGTGTGCGGGGAACGTACGAGCTATGTCCCGTTGTATCACCGCTTCGAATGGACAATCCTGAGAACAATCACGGTAGTAAAATTAAATATGACTGTCATAATGTCTTGTACTCGCCTGGCCAGTTACCCGATTCTGATGATTTCATTTGGCATAGTTATCCATACATAATTTTACCCAAGGATAGAATAGAATATAATAGAATGTTTAACCTTTTAACCACTAGTGTCAAATGTGTTTGTTCCCCATCGCCCATGTCGTTTATGTAACAATTATTTTTTTATTCCAACTTGATCCATTGCATCTACCTATTCATTGCAGTTATATTTTATCGACTCGAATTATTTTCGGGTTAAGCACCACAGGCATATTAGTTATCTATCTTGAATATCTAGATATAGGCTTTATTTTTAGCTCTACTTTAGCACGAGTTAAATAAACACTAGTGTCGATTTTCGCTGGTTTCGTGGTCAGTAGTCACTAGAACTTTAGGAGTCCAATGGTAAACTAAATCAGTAGGTTAATTCACGTAATTTCTTGACGCGCTGATCAAGTTGCGGTGCAGTTGCGATCACGCTGCAATGAAAATTACGTCTTAGTGCAAAATGGTATTCTTGTAATTGTCATACAATTATCATATATGCTGAACCGCTCGCGTGACGCGAACTTGACGCGAGCGTATCTGACAGCGATTGTCAAAATTACGAGAATACGAAAAGGGCTGTTTTGATCGAAACTTAACTGAAACTGCACCGCAACTGAACTTATTTAATTACGTGAATTAGCCTACAGGTTTATCTCTAAATAGCCGCGGAATGTGTTCGATGGAAAATTAAAGATGACACATTCTGACTATGAGACCTAAGAAGGTAATATGTACTAACTTTACTTATAAGTGTCCTGTATGTCTCCATAAGCTTGTCGTTCTGGTCGACACCAGCGAGTCGCAGCCACACTTCACCGCGCAACGCTTCAGGCACTCCCACACGGACTAGATGATTTAACGCACGCGGTCGAGACCCGGTCCAACTGGAAATGCAGTACGATTTTACTAAGAATTCAAGATAGGAGGTTTCTGTTTATATTAGCTACACAAAAGACAAAATAGATACTTTGTTGTAGGAACCGTTGTATATTTCTATGTAAAGGAACTCTAAAATACTATTTCCACATTGTTCTTGGCATAATAAGGTTGATGGTTCAGCCAAATACTAACTCGAGGCGTTGGAGTCTATTGAAAGGCAAGCCAAGAGTCTTATTGACAACGAACCCCTTGTCAAGGTTAAATTCCAAAGCCTCGAGTATTGCCGCAAGGTTGCTAGTCTTACGGTCTTCTATCGGATACGTTTCGAAGAGTGTGCGTTGACATTACATAATCTTTTTCCCCCATCTCCGTCCTATCATTGGACAAGTAGAGGTAACGCTGTGCACCATTGATATATGGTGGAAATTTCACAGAGCGCTTTGCTTCCACTTGTATTGTGCGAACTGACAAGTTGTAGAATTTGCTACTGCATCTCTGTTTCCCGATAGCTATAATCTGCCTATCTTTAAGTCACGAGTGAATCGGTATTAGGCACTGCTTTGATGTAACAAAAATGATCCTCACCTCCTGAGGACTTGTGCCCAATTTACTAGCACATCTTCGCCGCAGTCTTTCGATACTTCACCGGTACCACTGAGCAGTGGCTCGTCACCATCTAGAAAAGGTATATTACCATTTACTAATAAGAATAACGTTCTTCTAGTAATATTCAGGCTACAGCAGCGAGTCTGAAGTAACTAGTAACATCCGAGGGCTCAATGTATAATACTAGTGTAATACCGGAGTCTGGCTCTGAAGGCGAGGGCGGCGCGGGCGCAGCGGAGAGCGGCGAGGGCAACAAGCTGGAGAGGGACAGCGGCAAGTTGAGCCGCGACCGGTCTAGCTCGTCCGACGGCTCGATGCTCGCCACTTCGTATTGCAACTGCCCCAGGCCGTCCACTGTCTACAATAAAAAAGAACTCATATTGTTAAGACCTGCATCTTGTAACGCCTATAATAAACCTTGGCTTTTCTCATAAAGCATATGACACCGGCGACATCTTTCGTTGCAAATAAGTATCTAGTTCGTTCGATAGTGTTTTGCAGATTCCGAAACTTTCGAAGACCTATGAGACCAAAACATATCCAGAAAAATGTGGGTAATAAGTACCTCCGCCCACACTTTTAGATAATAAAAGGATGTAGAGGCTTGAGAACTCTAGAAAGATTCGTTCCGAAGAACTGCTCGCCGATATGGAACGAAAGGAACTTAATCGCAACTGCGTCATGTAGCAATTTTAAGTTCCAACTCACTGAACTTTGCTTGCGCCAAAGAAGTTCAGTGAGTCGGAACTTGGAACTGCGGATCGAAAATACCGGGCCATAGAACAACAGTAGGAGTCAGAGTCTGATTCGGAGTAATTTACTTCCCCCGAAGTTCCAAGTTCAACTCGCTGAACTTAACTTACGCAAGTGAACTTGGAACTACGGAACGATTTAACTGAATCAGTTCACACGGAACGAGATTTGACGAGTCAGTTCCATAAAGTGAACTACAATGCCCAAGCCTAAAGGTGTGTAGGTACCTACTTCATTTTAAGTCACATTGAAACTACATTAGGTAAAGTATTGTCTTAGATTTAAGCGAATATCACAAATTGAAATAAAACTACTTTTTAACGGATTTTATCGCGGTAGGTAAGTAGTTTTATTTCAATACATTAGGTACGTAAAAGTACTGTATAGATGATTACCTCTTTTAAATTAATGTAGAACTGTTGTACAAGCGGCCGTTTTGAGTAGTACCAAAACCTTTCAGTAGGTGGAAATATTTTCACCGGAGTTTCAATGACCAACCTGAAAAAGGTACAAGAACTTAGAACTATAGTTGATCAATTGTGGTTCTAGAAGTAACAAGGCAAATATTGCGTCGCCAATATTTAAAAAGGTTCGACCTGGTCAGTCAAGGTGTAAGGACACACTGGTAACCAAACAGGTCATCACTGATGCCGGAATCGTCATGGAAAGAGTAATTTCTGTTAAAATATGTAAAACGTTCTACTACAGTTTTAAGTTTAATAGTACAGTACAGTGCATTCAGCGTTATTTTGCCTCTAGCCCTTTTGTCCTTTCACCACTGCAATCCCGCTATTGCTACTCCTGTAAGCCAGGATCGACAACGGCGTTGTAATGAGACTCGGGATTTGAACCCGGTCAAGTCCCGGGACATCTAAACTGTCTTGGATTCGCACTGCCGCGCTTGCCGCAAGATCTCTACCCCGCGCACCCACCCGTTAACATCTCCCCCCTCCCCGCGCTTCTTACCGCGCAGGCGACACGCGAGTTAAACGGATTACCTATAGTTACAATGTCCACTTCCCTCTAGGCAAAACGGGAGACAGCATACAGAAAAAAGAGAGGTTTAAAATTTCCTCATGAAAATACTAGCCTGAAAACAGATACGACACCATGGTGTTTAGGTTAGCCAACAGTTCAGAAAATTTAACACGGAACTGGTATTGCGCGCGTTCCCCTCTGCCGAGGTACATGAACAGTTTGCATGCATAAACTGCTCATGTTTTGTGGTTGCGTGTAGCTTTTATTTACGTGTGCATTTGTAACGTACTTCAACTATCACATGTGTGCTGTACGTGGATACACCGCCTCATCCAAAAATTGGCCAAAAAATTTAGTACTAGAAGTTATATAACACCTCCCTTGTTAAATGCTCTAAGGCAAACAGAGAGCAGAAACAGATGTCAGATGCAAATAAATATAAAGGGACTGTAGACACGTACCTCAACGGGTCAGGAATGCCTCTAATAACTAGATCCAACGCTAGAGACATATAAGCAGGCGCCCCGTCTCCGCTCGCCACGTTGAAAGCAGCTAGAGCAGACTCGCCCGCGTTCCACAACGCGCACACTGAACAACCTGAACCGCCTGATGACCCGCTTACCTGAACACAATTATGCATACTTTAGTTCATCCTGAATGGCAGTCAGAACAAAGGCACTGTTGCAATTTTATACTAGACTATAGGCCCGCCTCGGCTTCGCACAGGTAGACATCGATATTTGACAAACATTGTAAAATTATAAATGTTAATATTTATGAGAGACTGTCTATGCATAGAACACACGATCAAGTCTGCTTTGGCAAAACAAACAATATAATTATCCGTTTGGAAGCTATGATGCCACAGTTAGACACACAGATAAATGTTAACTACATAAGTAATGGTCGCAGATGTGTCACATGGTAGTTCCCGTGACCCACTGGTATAAACGCGTGACGGAACACTAGGGAGGTTTTAGTGGGTGCCCTTTGGAAGTCCCACATACCCGTTGTCCTGCGGGATCAAGGATTTTGAATGGCCCTGAATGCTAAGCCGAAGGTCGTGGGTTCGATTCCCACCCAGGACAAATCATTGTGTAATGATCACGAGTGTTTGTACTGTGTCTGGGTGTATTATATCCGTTCCTAGTACCCATAACATAAGCAAATATAATTTCTTAATTTGGGACTTGATGGCGCTGTGTGTATGTGTGAAAATATAATTATTATTATTATAATGTGATCATATATCCTCCCAGTGTTTTCCTTTCTTCGTCTTGTCTGTATAAAGTTTTGTCAATTATCTATTACATTATCTATCCTTACAACACTACTAAGCATACCATTTCCAGTAATCTCATGTCTGAATGCTTCACACTTCTGCCAGGAGCAAGGAGTATACCGAAGCACCGTTCAATGTAAAGACCACCCGTGTATGTTGTCTGAAAATTATAATCACAACGTAAATATCCATGTTACAACACTATCCAAGCAAAAGCAACATTCGTTCTTACTTCGTGTTCTAAACGTCAAATTGGTATTTATTAGGTTTATTCTAAAAAGAGATTCAGGCATAGAAAAAAATAAATGTCTATTAAAAGACGGTCTTCAATTAAAGTCTGTAATAACGCAGAAAAACTTAAACAGGTTAGAATCACCTGAGGATCATCGGGTTCTGTCTGTATATTGCTAGTAACTTGTTTCACGTTGATAGTCACTTGTTTGTCTATGCCACCCCGTAATTTGAATCCAAGTCGCTCTTTTGGAACATGACTAAATGTGCCCTGAAATTAGATATCATTAACACTATTATTTTGTTATGTACTTTTTTGGATAATTTGCTTGTTCGGCTTATACATATTTATATTAGTCTTCTGCCCGCGGTTCCGAATGTCTGTTAACACACTAAACCATTAACTTCCTTGTGCGTAGTCCGATAAAAACTATCCTACGTCCTTTCCCGGGTTCCCTCCCAACTCCATAGCAAATTTCATCCAAATTCATTCCGTTATTTTGGGGTGAAAGCGCGACAGACAGACAGAGTTACTTTCGCATTTATATATTTGTTAAAATAAGGTCGAGAATAAAGGTCTTCTGTTGACTCACGTGTGTCTATTATCAGCCTGTTTTAGTTTAGTAACGGTGAAAAATTGCTAACTTGTATAAAAAAACTAAATTCTCTTTTTTATTTCTCGACTGGCTTCACCCGTGTGGTCCCCGTTTCAGATAGTGACGAATCTTTGGCTTTTAGTCACTAAAAGTGTTCCAATAAAAGCCAAAGATTTTCTCTACAACGCCCGAAAGGAGTATTTGTTTCACGTAGGTGAACATACATTGGCTAGTACTAACCTTAGCATCAGTCTCTTTAATATCCACAGTACATTCAAGCACGTGCATCAGTTGCATGGGAGGCACAACAGGCCCCGCCTCAGTGAGCGAGCCGGTCATTGAAGGCGCGGCGCTCAGTTCACCTACTAGCGACGACGCCATTGAACGCGGGATGCGCTCGAACGCTTTAGCGAAGCAGCCTGGAACAATGAAACTCATGGTTTAAATCTAAATTGTAAAAACCGATTGCAAACTAATATTCTCATTCTCTTAATGTCACGTTAGAGATAGTCTACCACTGAACGCACGACATGCAACGAGTAGCCTATATCAATCGACATCAAATTAAGCGATTTCATTAGTTTTCAATCGACTTTCGCATTTTTTTTTTATTCTGCGATAAGCTGGCGCTTGACTACAACTTGCCTGATGTTAAACACTGACTAAACATGTAGTCTACGATGGAACGCGCCAGCCTAGTATACCGATTCACTCGTGATTACGAATGATTATCGGTGAGAAGGTGGCAGTGGAATGAGCCTCTATATGATTAGAAACCTTAAAGGAGCAATAATTCCGACCCACCCTCTCTGCATGGTGTCACCAGACATCGCTCTGGCCAATTCTTTTCTACGTATATCGTGTTCGAAATAAATGTTTTTAAAACCTGAGAATCGGGGTCCTAGGTCCATGTTCATTCAATTATAATGTGGTATTCAAAAACTGATAATTTCTACAACAAAAGTAGTACTTCTTATATTAAGTTACCTTATCAAAAACATACTACATAAAATAGACTAACAATTATATACAATGACAATAACGAAACAATTGTATTGAACACAATTGAAAAGCGTTCTCATTGGACACACAGTGGTAATAAATAGTTTCAGCACCAATGCACCAACATTGGCACCAATGTTGGACCGACGACGCTCAATTGACCTCAATTATGTAAACTGCTACAATTTCATCTCATTGACGGATCAAGCTGTTAAGTTGTATCATTTCGGGTAAAGTTAACATGAAGATTTGATTTGTAACAAATAAATATATAATAATATATAGAAAATTTTAAATACAATACTTAATTAATTCATTGCAATTGACTGACAAATGTTTCTACACCAGAAGTGGTCGTACGTGAAAACTCAGGAATAATTTTAAGAACTCGTTGTACCATTTAATGAGCAAGAAATGATTTGATTTGAAAGTAAACTGCCTTAAAGATTTGAACAAGTATTTAGTTATTAACCCCTGATGCAAAAACGACGGCGTATGATAAGATTGGCGTTTCTCTGTGTCTGTGGCATAAGCTCCCAAAGGGTGACCCAATTTTGTTTGTTTTATTCTCAAACTGACATGCAAAACAACAATGAAATCAGTAAGCAACTACTTTTTGATTCCTATTGATGGTGTTTTTAAATAAATAATATATTCCCACATACACAGCTGCGTCATCTAGCCCCAAATTAAGTAAATATACTCCTTTTTTGATAAACGCACCCCTACACGTACAATAGAAATTATATACAATCTCCTACAAAACCGCTTTAGCTGTTTGTCTGTGAAACTTAACTATATATATTTTTTGTATATACATATTATAGATAAATTACACCCAGACACAGAACAAACAATCATGCTCATCCATCTCACATTTGTCCTGGGTGGGAATCGAATCCACGACCTCCGGCTTAGCAGCAAAACATACTAACCACTACTCCGACAGGCCAGTCGAACACCCAACAAACATTCAGGTTGATAACGAGTCTGAGTACGTTTATAAAATTAAATACTGACATTTGAGTGGGCGTTACCACCAGTATATTAATCAAATTAAAACAACTTTAAGTAACTAATAATTTAACTTACCCACAATATATCAAATCACAAGCACATTAAATTGTGAATACATAAAATAAAAATTGTACATAAACAAATTCATTAGTATTTTTTTAATGAAAATAAATTTACCGCAGTGTAATAGGAATGTCAACAGCTTAATGAATCTCGGACAAACATGATTAAAATATTCCGTTATCGGAGCAATTAAATAACATATAGTAGAGGGTTATTCTCATCACATATTTGCTAAGAAAAATATTGACAACTTGAACTTAAACTATTGTATTGGCCGGGCCTTGACGAGTGTGCAAAATTTCAAATGAATCTAAAGTCAAAATTTCAAATGAATCTAAAGAAAAAAAATCGAAGATTCCGTTATAAATGAAGCTAATAGAAGTATGTTAAAAAAATATAGAATGGACTGCTTTGATAGTGGTGTGTTCATTTAATGACCGCGAGGTCCGCTGTTTGAATTCCGAGTCGAGAAATAAATTCGTTTTTATTTAGGATAACCTAGTAACAGCTCAAAGATGGCAATTGTGCCCGAAGAACAGCAGGAACGGGTCCCTAAGTAAGTAATTACATAAAAATAGGGCTACTTTGTTCCTTTGCGGAACTTTGTTCCACGGCTTAACACAGTGTGGTTTTATTATTTTCCTTATCATACGGTCATTGTATGACCTATTCAGATTAATAACGGCCATTGACCTTTGTCATACAAACGAGATAAATGTACTATCAATACTTTTTTAAACAAACAATATAAACTTTAATGACCTCATACCATTATTCTAAATTTAAAATTTATTTCTTTCTTCCTCACATAAAGCTACCATTACAGGTGTAACCTAATGCAATAGATATGTTACATTAAAAACAATAACAAAAATTAAATATGTTACAATAGATATGTTACATTAAAAACAATAACAAAAATCAAATAAAAAAAAAAACAAAATTCAAGGCAAATTAAAAATCAAAATAATGTAAAAAACATTATGTACAACATACCCCATATCAGTCTATTCTACTTCGTAACTTATTAATATAATAAATAATAATATCCTAGCGAGCTCATACAACTTAGAGTGGACCTCAATTTGATAACTCCAATGCGTATTTTTTTAAACCTAAAAATAAACGCACTAAAATCGATAAATACTTTTAGAAGCTATGCGGGAACAAATTGTACACAAATACACAGATAGAGGGGTGTTATCCCACTCTTATGTAAGAGATTAAAAACAAGGTCGAAGAGACTCCTCTTCGACCTTGTTTTTAATCTGTTTAATCTGTTTTAATGTCCGAAAGACATATACAAATAAATAAATAAGATTGATATTGGTGGCACGTTGGCTCGTCATTAGGTCACTAATTAGCCTTGAAACAACCGTTCAAGTCCATCGAGCAATGACTCACTTGATCGATACCATGGACTGTATAGAAACGTGTAGTTTAAAACTAAACACTGAAAACCGTATCCTATAAAATACCATGTGATGACCATGTAGTATCATGTTAGATAGAAATTTCATCAGATAGTCAGATTTTAGTTCCAGAATCACTTCAACCCTTTTAGTGTCCCACTGCTAGGCACGAGTCTTCTCTCAACTAGAATACGAGTTGAGAGAGTTTAGGTCTTAATCCGCACACGCTGGCCAAGTGCAGGTTGGTTAATGTCACATGTCATTGAATGATTAGTTCTTAGACATACCAGTTTCCTCACCATGTTTACCTTTACCGATACGGAACAGCGGCGATGAAACGATTCGCACAAAGATGTGTAGGCACTACTGGGAATCAAACCCGGGACCGCTGTGCCACCGCTGCTTAATTCCAGAATAGTGGAGCTCAAATAAAGTGTAAAAGAAATAGTAAAACCGACCCCCTTGAGTGAAAACATCGTAAGTGTAAAACAAGTAACTTTTCAGAAGGAAGAAAAAACTGCGTGCTGTAAGTTTTTTGTACGGCGTCTTTTAGGTTTTTTTTTATTATTTAATAGAAATTTAACCCGCTTTTATAGCCAGAAGTGTTCGACACTATACAAGTATATTGCTTTTTGTTAGAAACGTAACAAAATAAATTTAAGCAGAATGCATTTACGAAGATTTTCACTCTATGGCGTCGAAAGAGTTTTTTAAGTAGGTAATTTATACAGAATACCTAGTTACTACCCATTAGTGTACCTTTCTATTAATATTGGGCACAGGTATTTTAATAAAAACTGTCTTAATACCTGAGAGTAATGTCACTACCCTCAAATAATGAGTTCTAAGAATTTTATGACTAAAAAATTCATATTGGCTTTTCAAAATGCGCAGAATAATCCAACGGTAACTTAATACTAACATATGTGTTAATTGTTATCGCTTATCAGGACTAACACGACATACACTCGACTTCAAAAATAATAGCCACTTAAATCGTACGCAAATTGCCATAAAATTGTTTGATAAAATTTTACTAAAATAATAATAGATTTATATCAAACGAAAATTTTAATTGAAAAAATTAAATTTAATATGGAAATAAAAAAATATTTCAAATTGTGTGAAGGATTTAATATGTATTTATCAATGTAATTCAAAATACAGCCTAAACATTCAAAGACTTATTTAAAGACGGACTTAAGACAGATTTCAGTTTTGAGTAGGCGCTTGACAGGCAATGACAGTTGAGTTTAGAAAATCAAACGAATTTATATATTAAAAAAAAAATACAGCTAGTAACTGGTTTCCTCAATTCAATAACAATAATACAACAATAATAATAATATAACACATAATGTAATTGCCTTAGACTGATGTTTTAGAAGATGCTTGAGATAATAATAAAAAAAGAGATCTTTTGTAAAAAAAGAGACATGTTCATCATACAAACGTCTCTGTCTTGAGTGGAAATCGATCCCACTTACCAATCTTACCTCCACGCCACCAGCCGTCAAAGATGACAAACGATTTTATAAAATCAGACTTATTATAAAAACTGAGTGAGATCTGTCTATTAATACGGGCCTTAGGAAGTGATCATTATTTTGTAATCCTAATTAGTTATGCACTGTTTCATATCTGAGTTTATTAATATTAATAAGTAATATTAGCCTAAATAGTGTCTTTTTATAAATAGTCGGAAAGATTTCTATCTAAGATTAAGGTGTAAACACTCAATCTAAAGATATTATGTCTTACAAGTAGAATAAATATACAAAAATACTAGCTGCCCCAGCGAACTTCGTACCGCGCAAAATTGTGAATCTAAACCATTCCCAGATCCCCTTGAACACACACAAAAAATTTCATCAAAATCGGTCCAGTCGTTTAGGAGGAGTTCAGTCACATACACACGCACACAAGAAATATATATATTAAGATTTTTAACAATAAAAAATCCGATTTAAAATTCTAATAGAGATCAGAATTTTGACAGCAAAACAAGAACTTTGTACATCCAGACGAATTATCCGACCGAGTTATGCTCGAAATAACTTAAATTAAAAATTTAAGTACCTTTGAGCTTTAATTTTTTTATCCTAAAATAGGCTTGCGCTTGACCACGACTTGCCTGATGTGAAGCAATGATGCAGTCTACGATGGAACGCGCTTACCCAGTAAATACCGATTCACTCGTAACTTGAAGACCGGCAGATTATAGCTATCGGGAGACAGATGCCGGCAGCGAATTCCTCAACTTGGCAGTTCGCACAATGAAAGTGGAAACAAATAATATTTTTTTTTTAGATTACATAGAAGACTCCCGGCTAATTCACTTTGAGCTACAATGCCACAGACAGACACGTCACTTATAACACACTGTGATTTTAGCGTCAAATGTGTAAAAATATAAACCTGCGAACTGAGTACCTCATTTATAAAGTCGGTTAAAAAGAAATACTAATTTAAAAGTAATAATTGCATTTTATAACTATCACAACAACATTAAACATAAAAAAAATAGAAATAGAAATACAAATCATACAAAAAATAATAATAAAATAACGCGTAACACCTCCTTTCTCCCAGTTACTTATCTAACACTTATTAAATTACAAAGTAAAACAGCAAGTTAAAAAGTAAAACCACTTAATACACTAATTACTTATTCATAACTGAAAGAGAAACTGTTTGTGTGCTTAACTACATCACTGAACAAGATAACCATATTAGTTAAATGGTACAATGTTGGTATTTTGTTTGACGAAAGACGCGAGCCTACAAAAAAATAGTCCAATTTATTTTCCTACCGTGCAGTGAATGACTGGCAACTACTGAGAAACACTGCCAAAAAAACTCAGTAGGCTTTTTTCTTTTTTAAATGTAGTACTTATATCTATTACATTTTATTTGTTTAGTGTGTTTAATCAGAGCGACTTAATTCCAAGCGTTTTTATCCGTTAGTCTCAGATTTTATAATACGCTTTCTTACATAACGTAGATTTTATAATTACTTTTAATTTGTTAATAGTCATTTCCCTAATATTATTTGGAAGGTTATTGTAGAATCATATACACTGCCCCTTAAAAGAGTTACTGGTTTTGTGGCGCCGCGCCGAGTATGATGTGTTTACTTAGGCCTGTATTTATAAACAGTACCCTTAGTACGAGTTGTCAATACAAAAAAAAATCGAATACTATCAGTAACATATCAAGATAATAAGTTAAAATGCACATAAATCTACCAACTATTGTACCTTTTCTGTAGCCAATCCATTTTATTATATTTCTAGCAATTCTATTTTTTTTTCAACTAATGTTTTGAACAAAAGAAATGAATTTGAAAACACATTTTACCTCAGTCCACCCGTGAACATGAAGTCTGAAAAGACTTCTAAACATCGGGATCTAAAATCTAAAATAAACCGCGATAAAAACTGTTAAAAGTAGTTTTATTTCAATGTGTGATATTCGCGTAAATCTAAGACAATACTACATTTTGACAAGTTCAAAATGGTATTCGAATTCTTTTTTCGTATTGTAGAACTCGTACTAAGGGAATCTCAGTTTTGAGTTCAATTCTTGACTCTTTAGTCGATTTCATAAAATATTCATAATCTACCTAGTACCAACAAACCTATTTTGATATTATTGAAGGCAAACACGTTTCCTGAGTCAACAAGAAAGATAATAGGTATCTGTCACTGTCTATGGTCACGATATCGCTGTCTTTCTGTAAGTTACAGTATTATTATTCATGTTATTAGGTACTCTTTTAATCTTTTGTTTTTTTAAAAACAAGGAAAACCTGAGCTGTTCTTGTAAATAAGTGCAATAAAAAACTCGAAAATAGCCTTAGCGAATTCGATGAAATGTATTTAGGAGATTTCGGAGACGACCTCGGTAGTCGAGCGGTGTAAGCCATGCGATTGGGCTATACTGTGCCGCGGGTTCGATTCCCGCCCGGACAATATTTGTGTAACAACAAAAATTTGTTTCGGTGTCTGGTTGGTTGAGGGACTACCCTCCGTGCCTCGGAGAGCGCGTTAAGCCGTCAATCCCGGTTGTCATTTAACACATCTATGACCATTTTTAAATGTAGTCAGAAGCTAATATAATCTGACACCTGGTCTAATCATCTATATTTAAGCATGTATTTACGAAAGAAAAGTATTATATGTGGTATTGCCAGTTATCTGGTTTCCATAGTCAAGCTCTGCTTAGTTTGGGATCAGATGTCCGTGTGTGTTAATGTCCCACTATATTATTATTAATAATGACTACAAGCATTATAATATCTAAGTTGCGTGTGCTTAGTGTCTTGAATTCAGAGTGGATTTTGCTTATGGTACTTGTACCAATATAAGTAAATTAGTCACTGGGTCCCAACGCCCAAGCTGGTGGTATATTCCAACCATTTTCAACACAAATATGAATGTTTTTTTTAATTTCAATAATAATAAA
The DNA here is from genome assembly GCA_936450015.1 of Meganola albula. Classification (NCBI taxonomy): domain Eukaryota; kingdom Metazoa; phylum Arthropoda; class Insecta; order Lepidoptera; family Nolidae; genus Meganola; species Meganola albula. The sequence goes on along the minus strand of OW388145.1, from coordinate 12,867,325 downwards.
CCACGATAAAATCCGTTATAAAATAGATTATTTAAGAAAATACTATTACAATACTTACACTTACTTCAATATCACAAATAATTTGAGACCATTTACATATTCACTACACACACTACACTTAAAAATTGTTTTGAAAATAAGTTATCTATAAATACCACAAGGTAATCAGATTAAAATTACTCCCACACATAATTTATTAGGTAACACAAGGTACGTGTGGCACTCGCAGCTGACAAAGGTAAACTGTCCTCATTCAATGTAGTACGTAGTCATTCAATGTAGCGCCACTACCTTGACTATGAATTTTATAATACACATTATCGAGTATAGAAATCTAATAAAACGAATAATCGAAGATTATAACCGCTTAACTTCTTAACACCTGCTCCGAAATGGGCAATTCTTTTTCTTGACTATGAATTTTATAATACACATTATCGAGTATAGAAATCTAATAAAACGAATAATCGAAGATTATAACCGCTTAACTTCTTAACACCTGCTCCCATATGGGCAATTCTTTTTCTTGACTATGAATTTTATAATACACATTACCGAGTATAGAAATCTAATAAAACGAATAATCGAAGATTATAACCGCTTAACTTCTTAACACCTGCTCCCATATGGGCAATTCTTTTTCTTGACTATGAATTTTATAATACACATTATCGAGTATAGAAATCTAATAAAACGAATAATCGAAGATTATAACCGCTTAACTTCTTAACACCTGCTCCCATATGGGCAATTCTTTTTCTTGACTATGAATTTTATAATACACATTATCGAGTATAGAAATCTAATAAAACGAATAATCGAAGATTATAACCGCTTAACTTCTTAACACCTGCTACCTTATGGGCAATTCTTTTTCTTGACTATGAATTTTATAATACACATTATCGAGTATAGAAATCTAATAAAACGAATAATCGAAGATTATAACCGCTTAACTTCTTAACACCTGCTCCGAAATGGGCAATTCTTTTTCTTGACTATGAATTTTATAATACACATTATCGAGTATAGAAATCTAATAAAACGAATAATCGAAGATTATAACCGCTTAACTTCTTAACACCTGCTCCCATATGGGCAATTCTTTTTCTTGACTATGAATTTTATAATACACATTATCGAGTATAGAAATCTAATAAAACGAATAATCGAAGATTATAACCGCTTAACTTCTTAACACCTGCTCCCATATGGGCAATTCTTTTTCTTGACTATGAATTTTATAATACACATTATCGAGTATAGAAATCTAATAAAACGAATAATCGAAGATTATAACCGCTTAACTTCTTAACACCTGCTCCGAAATGGGCAATTCTTTTTCTTGACTATGAATTTTATAATACACATTATCGAGTATAGAAATCTAATAAAACGAATAATCGAAGATTATAACCGCTTAACTTCTTAACACCTGCTCCCATATGGGCAATTCTTTTTCTTGACTATGAATTTTATAATACACATTATCGAGTATAGAAATCTAATAAAACGAATAATCAAAGATTATAACCGCTTAACTTCTTAACACCTGCTCCCATATGGGCAATTCTTTTTCTTGACTATGAATTTCATAATACACATTATCGAGTATAGAAATCTAATAAAACGAATAATCGAAGATTATAACCGCTTAACTTCTCAACACCTGCTCCCATATGGGCAATTCTTTTTCTTGACTATGAATTTTATAATACACATTATCGAGTATAGAAATCTAATAAAACGAATAATCGAAGATTATAACCGCTTAACTTCTTAACACCTGCTCCCATATGGGCAATTCTTTTTCTTGACTATGAATTTTATAATACACATTATCGAGTATAGAAATCTAATAAAACGAATAATCGAAGATTATAACCGCTTAACTTCTTAACACCTGCTCCCATATGGGCAATTCTTTTTCTTGACTATGAATTTTATAATACACATTATCGAGTATAGAAATCTAATAAAACGAATAATCGCAGATTATAACCGCTTAACTTCTTAACACCTGCTCCCATATGGGCAATTCTTTTTCTTGACTATGAATTTTATAATACACATTATCGAGTATAGAAATCTAATAAAACGAATAATCGCAGATTATAACCGCTTAACTTCTTAACACCTGCTCCCATATGGGCAATTCTTTTTCTTGACTATGAATTTTATAATACACATTATCGAGTATAGAAATCTAATAAAACGAATAATCGCAGATTATAACCGCTTAACTTCTTAACACCTGCTCCGAAATGGGCAATTCTTTTTCTTGACTATGAATTTTATAATACACATTATCGAGTATAGAAATCTAATAAAACGAATAATCGCAGATTATAACCGCTTAACTTCTTAACACCTGCTCCGAAATGGGCAATTCTTTTTCTTGACTATGAATTTTATAATACACATTATCGAGTATAGAAATCTAATAAAACGAATAATCGCAGATTATAACCGCTTAACTTCTTAACACCTGCTCCGAAATGGGCAATTCTTTTTCTTGACTATGAATTTTATAATACACATTATCGAGTATAGAAATCTAATAAAACGAATAATCGCAGATTATAACCGCTTAACTTCTTAACACCTGCTCCGAAATGGGCAATTCTTTTTCTTGACTATGAATTTTATAATACACATTATCGAGTATAGAAATCTAATAAAACGAATAATCGCAGATTATAACCGCTTAACTTCTTAACACCTGCTCCGAAATGGGCAATTCTTTTTATATATTGTAACCTCTGTATTCGTAAACGTCATTTATGGTCATTATAGCTAAAATAGGTTTATAATTCGTTTGTCCTTGTCTGCCATCTTGACATTTACACTAGTAAGAAAGAGACAGTAAGTCCATTTTAACTAAAAAGTTATAAAATTTTTATAATAACGTAAATGTTTATTATTGTTTATTAACAGCCTCGGTGGTCCAGTGGAAAGTGTTCGCTAAAGAACCGCGATATCCTGGGTTCAATTCCCGGGTCGAGGAAAAAGTTTTCTAAATCTTTGTTGCAGCTCGAAGTTTGGAATTGTGCCCGTTGAACGGCAACAGCATCACGCCCTATTACTTATGGGACCTAAACACAGTCGGCATTAAACTGGGTGATATACACCACGGCATTAAACTGGGTGATATACACCTCTGCCTACACCTTTTTTTTATTATGCGAGAGGCTGGCGCTTGCCTACAACTTGCCTGATGTTAAGCAATGATGTAGCCTACGATGGAACGCGTCAGCCTAGTATACCGATTCACTCGTGATTACGAATGATTATCGGTGAGAAGGTAGCAGTGGAATGAGCCTCCATATGGTTAGAAACCTTAAAGGAGCAACAATTCCGACCCACCCTCTCTGCATGGTGTCACCAGACATCGCACTGGAACACGGCAAGGCCGCTTGGCGGTGCGGCTTTGTCAGGTGGGAGGTCACTAACCACGGCCGAAGCCTGCCACCAGTTGATTGTCACTTGATTTGCACCACCCGGGGACCACGTGTGAGGATTAAATTAAAGGTGTACACCCACGGACAAAGGTGACTCAGCCCCCAATATAACCTTCGAGTTATACAGGCGCGTTGCTATGTTTAAGGTTTGTGTATCATTTCAAGCCTTTTTATAGTGCCCCACTGCTGGGTACGACTCTTTTCTCAACTATTTCACGAGTTGAGAGAGTTAAGGCCTTAATACACACGCGCTGGCCAAGTGCGGTTTGGTGGATGTCACAAGTTCTCGAAATATTAGTTTTTAGACATGCGCGTTTCACCGGGATTTTTTCCTTCAACGATATTGAGTACCGGCGGAGAAAAAATTCACACATAGATGTGTAGGCACCACCGGGAATCGAACCCGTGACGTTATATTTTTCAAAGGCGGGGCCAGTACCGCTGCGCTGATATCGGTTATTAAGTATAGAAATATTTATAATTTTTTTTTCTCGCTAGAACTCGAGTACGGCTTAACCGATTTGTCTGATTTTGGTTTTGAAACATTCGTAACATTCGTACAAATCCATGAAAGCGTAGTAGATAGCGAGTAAAGAGATCTCATAATAGGGGTATGTGTGAATTTTCGCAATTTACATCACTATGGTAAGTAATTGTACATAATCACGGGCACGATTTAAAATAAGAGTTTCTACCTATGTACGTACTTTTGTGTTAGGTATTTAAATATTCTCAAATTCTCTTCCTCTCTAGTATTTTATTATTTTTTCAAAATGCAGGGTTCAAGAGGGTTTATTAAAGGTACAATAATGATGAGTTGTTTCGCTTTGAGGCAGTTTGCTTTATAGTAATTTTAAATTAAATATATTTTGCTTTTCAGTGGTTTTGGGGCATAGATAGACATTGTGATAGGCATAGTTCATAGGTTCAAATAGAGGGTTATTCTGTTATGCCTTTTTTGTCATGGCGGCGGTTAAAAAAATTATTACACCCACATGGCACCGGTCTTAAAAACTTTTAACCCCCTTAAAAATTGACAGAAATAATTTAGTACTAGAAGTTGCTTAAAACACCACCCTTATCTTGTCATTACGCTGTTAAAATCCGCTTGGTAGAGGTCGAAGAGGTTAATAATAAAACTCGGTACTCACTAGACACCTGGTTGACAGCTTCAGCTATATGACAGCGGAACACATGGCACCGGTACACCGCAGACTCCTTGGTCTCTCCGTGCGACCAGGTGAACGCGAAGCACGAGGCCACGGGCGAGCCGGCCGCTCCACGGGCGTAGAACGATATACGGTTCACTGCGTATCTTGTCATTACGCTGTTCGAGTCCGCTTGGTACAGGCTGGTGAATAAAGGTAAGATTAGCAATGAGGTTTTATATACAGACACAAAAGATTATAAAGAAAAAGTTTGTGTGGATTTGAAAAACTCTAGTTTTTGATATTAGCAAACGACTCCAAGCCATACCGGAAAAAAGGCTTGTTCTAGATAATGCCGAAGTACCAAGGGTTAATAAATTGGAAGCTTCTGTGTTTTTTTTAATTTGCTTAAAAGTATGTAGGCCACGTTTTTTCGAAACCTCAAGTGTAATACCTTGTGGACCAAACAATTAATGAAACCCCACAAGAATTTTATCCTTTGCCTTCAGTAAACCATTCACCCGTTTCACCCATATAAAAACTGACGAAGGCGATAATTCGATGTATATTTCCTAATATCTCTTAACCCAACCTCGCTCTGTAATAGTGCCTTAAATACTACAATAGCAACAGCATACTTACACCACAAGCCCTTGCGAGCACACCGGCACTGATATCGACACGGCGATCCCGTCTCTACTCTCTGGCATCGAACTGAGCTCCTTCATAATTCTCTGTATATCACTCTCAGATTTAGGATCTGATATATTCTGTGCGCCTAAGTAGCTCACACCGCTGAACACTGTGCATTCTTGGTCTACATCTGAAACTAAAATTAATGCAGTCAATATAGCTGCTCTTTTGACTATAAAAACAAATTATTAGTTTGTTAGCCTATTCTAAGATTGACAGTGCGCAATACACTTTACGGACTGGTCGCCGGCGACTGGGCGATCGCCACAATGCTGCGAATTGACTGGGCGACAGGCGACCAAGTGCGAAAACACCTATTTAAACTATAGAAAGCCACAATCGCAGACTACTACCTAAGTCTAACGCAAATAGTCGAGTGTGTAATAGTTTTTTACCTGATTGGGCGATGCAAAGGAGTGGTAATGTGTTTATCAGCTTAAGTATGTATGTTTGTATGTTCCTTTGAAGCACTATACAGACCAAACGGAGTCGATTTCTCTTAGACCGGCGAGTGTCACTAAAGACATGACGTTAGTGAAAATTCAATATGGCGACTACTGGACGCCATATTGTGAAAAAGAAAAAAAAATGTCAACAAATTATGTCACGTAGGGTATAGCTGTTGAATAGTTATTTAATAAAAATAATTTTTAGTTTTCTTTTAACATTTTTAGATTCGACTGACCGGTTAGGATCTATGAGTATATAGATGTAAAGTTGCCTATCAACCATTCTCACATAAAGATTTTTATACAGTAGAAATTTACGATAAAAAGACGAAAACTTAATATTTGTTATTTTTTCTTTTCAGTTTTTTTTATTATGCGCGTAGTTTGGTTCACTTTTTACGCAGTCAGGTTTATAAATTTTTGTTTTTATATTTTATACTTTTATACCTTATTAAAATAAAAAATAAAAATAAAATAGGTAGGTATTAACGCCGATCGCAACTAGCTGTGTAGTGGCTCGCTGTCTGGTGACACCATGCAGAGGGTGGGTCGGAATTGTTGCTCCTTTGTGGTTTCAACCTTAAGGAGCCTCAATTCACTGCCACCTTCTCACATTGGGCTGGCGAGTCCCATTGTAGACTACATCATTGCTTAATATCACGTAAGTTGTGGTCAAGCGCCAGCCCATTCAAGAATAAAAAAGAAGCGACCAGTGGAGAGTCGACAGTGCGTAATGGCTCTAAGATAACTGAACGGACTCTCATAAAAAGTAATGGAGTAATTGTCCTCAGCTTGTAATCACCTTCATCTTCACTGTCTATCGGCTTCATGTGGTCGTGTTTCTCAGTGGGCGAGGGTGTCGAAGTGTCAGTTGACGCTGTTCCATCCACCATCTCGTAGAACTTGGACCCGCCGACCAACCGGCACGACTCCTGAAACCAAGCAGATTATTAACTAACTGTTTTGACCTTTTGGGTGACAAATTAACAACAACCTGCCTTCTGGCCTTGTTAGTTATATGTAGACTGGAGGATCGAGTGGTACTCTCCAGTATCTTCCGGCCGGGAGAGGTGTGCTTCTCCCAGGACTGTTAATTTTTTTGCGGTTGACCTAACCCCAATTGGTTTACCGGACTTTTCGGTGAGCCGCCCGAGGACGCTCGAACCGAGCCTAACTGTTCTTGTCGGGAAGTTTTAAATATGCTAATTGTTGGTGAAACTTTGCTTGTGCGATTCAGGATTCCTGTGACGTATGTGACGCCACGTTATATACTCGGTGAGCACGTAAAGCCGTCGGTTCTGCGTCCAAACTCTCGTTGATCCTGTCGTGTATTGTAGGAGGCTATTCTTATACAGCCTGCGCGCGAGTGTTGGTCACGTGAGCGAAGAAATGGTGATTCTGTTAGGTATTTAGATAACTTATTACTAAATGATGGTAAAAACTGTTGTTTAATAAATTTTATGCATATATGCTAGACAACTCTGCCATTGCGTGGCTTTTGCTTTGAAATTGGTACTTAACTAAATACTTTATCATTACTACTATACTAAAAACTAGTTTTCTTTGATATCGCATATTAACGTGACTTGAATAACTATTAAGAAACTATGTTTATTGAAATGGTGGTCGGAAATTCAACCGCAGTTATAGTATGTAAATATTAACATATAAATAAACATTGTAGGTTTACTTACACTCTGCAACCATTTAGTACCTAATGCTCGAGATATTCCTATAGGTACTTACTAGTATGTAGGTTGTCGCGCTAAACCATTAACCTCAGTTTGTGCACTAAATTAAATATATACTATATCCGTCCCCGGGTCTCAAACTATCTCTATACAAAATTTCAAATAAATCAATTCAGCAGTTTTGGCGTGAAAGCGCGACTGAAACACAGATTTATTTTAGCATTTATAATATTACCTAAGAGTGGTTTTAAGGAAATAAGCTTATATATGGTACCTACGTGTCATATAAGTTATGAATATTCCCCAAGGATGCTGTTTATACTATAAAACATTAACTATAATATTAACTATAATAATCTATACTTATACATACATACATACACGTTATTTGTTTCGCGTATTCCTGGTTCTCTTGGTCGCTTGAGAACAATTTCATTTATCTTTTTTTGACTGTCAAGTGCTTTGTCGAACCACAGATAATTTAATACTATACTGTCGAACGTTGTTATGAAAAGGAAAGTTAACAGAAACATGTAGAAAAAAATGGGAAAAAAGTTAATATTTTAAGTACACGCGTTTTACAGTTCGTATTATTTCAGATCAAACTTTACAAAATCAGTCGTTTCATGCAGTTTAATATGAACTACTAGTTTTATATTCTGCTTCATCGCGATTATTTTTGAATACGATACCAAATATCTTCGTAGATATTTGGTCCACCAAATATAAAGATAGATCACTATATTTAGTACACCCTGTATAAAATTAATCTGGAACAATCTAAACATTATTCAGGATAAAATAAATCATAACTAGGTTTCTATTGCTCCCTGGAAATGCTAGGCATTTCATGACATACTTTTTCCTTTGGCATTTAAATGTCATAGCATAAGAATTTAACAAATGCCAATTAAATAGACCATCATTTCGCAACAGACTATATTATTAGCAGTGTTTTGTTTTAGGGTTGGTTTGTTTTTTATTATTATTTATATCGTAAACAGTCCGTTAGGAAAACCGGAGGATCCGTTTATGTTCACTAACAAAAGAATCGCGATTGGCTTCAGCCGTTGTTAGGGATCACCCACTAAGCGACACAGTGCGACGACTGGTGACACCATTTATGAGGGTGGATCAGAATAGCTCCTTTTAGGTTTCTAACTAAATGGGTCCTCATTCCACTGGCATCTTCTCACCGAAAATCATTCTTAATCACGAGTGAATCAGTGTATTGGGCAGCCGCATATGGCAAGTTGTAGACAAACGCAAGCCTATTACAGAATAAAAAAATAAGTAGCGCAGAAGCCATTCATTTCGTTCACGCTCTATACGTGCGTTCGATTGTCCAGCATGGACCCACCTAATAGCCATCCATTTCACCCTGTATATTGTAGACTAAAAAGTGAAGGTACGAAAGAATAAAGATATTTAGCAATAGTTCGCTATTTAATATTTGGAGGTCGCACAAGGACAACATTACAAAAACTGATTATTATAAGAAGCTCCTACACACACAAGTTGTTTATGTATCGATTTTACGATCAGTTTAAATAAATTCTAAGCCTGTAAGTGACCTTGTATGCCACCTTGTCCTCAACAATCCTTAGGACAATGAGGCACAACGTAGGTGCCTGCAACAACCCACGGCGGCGGTTTTCTAAAAATAGTAGGTACCCATGTATAAATCGTGTAAAATGGTATATTAAAATTAGGCATCTTTCTGAATTAAGGATTTGGATTAAGCCTCTCCTAAAGCACGCCACTGAGCACGCTGCGGGGCATCTCTCATCTAGTTCTTCTTCATCACTTCTACACCACTCAAATATTTGAAATATTCCTCAGGAAATTAGGGGCTCCCGCTGGTATATAGTAATTTATGCAGCTTTTTTTAATCCTGTAATAAGCATGCGCATGACAAAAACTTTTCTGTTGTTGAAAAATTATGTAGTCTACGATGGAACGCGCTTACCCAGTAAATACCGATTCACTCGTGACTTGAAGACAGGTAGATTATAGCCATCGGGAAACTGAGATGCCAGCAGCGAAAGCTACAAATTGACAGTTCACACAACAAAAGTCGAAGCAATGCGCTTTGTGCCTGCCCGTGAAATTTCCACAATATATCACTGGCGTATAGCCTCTACAAGTCCGATGAAAGAAAGGGCAATAAGATTGTGTAATCCCAACGCACTCTCTCCGAAGTGTATCCGATAGAAGATCAAAAGACTAGCAACGTAGCAACCATGCGGCGATGCTCGAGGCTTTGCAATTTAGCCTCGACGAGGGATTGGTTGCCAATAAGCCTTCTTGACTCGCCCTTTCAATATCATTAACACTTCGAGTTGGCATTTGGATGACCCATCCCAAAGATGCGAGCAGTGTCCTGGATGCATGATCGATCTTGCGCTTGATATATTTTAATATTGTTGTTGCAGTTTGTTTATTTCTATATACACTGGTACTATAAGAAAATAATTTTTTGGTCATATTCTTTTAATAAAATAACTTACTATTACTATAAAAACTAGGTACCTTGAATTAACACTACCTACAATATAATTTAAATTGTTATGTAAATATTATATTAAGAACATAAAAAACACGGAAACAACAAAATACCTTCTCAACGATCTGCGAATACAATTTGAGAGCCATTATCAAATTATTACTACTTCAACACTGAACATAACACTGAAACTGAAAGTGAAGACACTCATAAGTGCAAAATATTTTTAATTATACTAAACATACGTTAGTTCGTGATGGATTGAATATTAAACTGCAGTATTCCTTCGAGTGAATCATTCCGAGCGGTACATTTCTATCGGGCGGCATATAAATGTTGTGTTTAGTACCATAATAATATATGTGACCGAACACTATAGATATTGTATGCATGTAAGTACCTACAGTACACAAGCAACATGTATGTTTAAGGATAACAACCACATTTCTACGGTATATTCCCGGAGACTATATAGGTTATAGCGACTGCAAAGAAAATTTAACGGAACAGTGACGTGGTCGGTAAGTTACTTGCTTAGTTATACTCCGCAGGTCGTGGGTTTCGATTCCCACACAATTCAGACATTTGTGTGATGAACATGTCTGTTTGTCTTGCGTCTGAGTGTAATCTATATATATAAAAATGAAACCCGTTTTCCGTTGTCACGACATCACGCGTGAACGGCTGGACCGATTTCGCTAATTCTTTTTTTTAAATATTCCTATAAGTACGAGGATGGTTTTTACGCAGAGAAAAATTAAAAAAGAAAGAAAATTTAGAAAGCGAAGAAGTGCCTAAAACCGGGTTAGATACCTATTATTTATTATTGGTTATATTCGGTAGGTCTGAGACCCGATAGATGGCACTGCTTTACCGGGCCGAACGACGTCTGCCGGGTCCGCTAGTTATATATATTTAAGTATGTGTTTACAAAAGAAAAGTATTATATTTAGTATATACCAGTTATCTGGTTTCCATAGTACAAGCTCTGCTTAGTTGGGATCAGATGGATGTGTGTGTTAATGTCAAAAAATATCAATACCATTAGAAGAGTATTTAAATTATCTAAAAAGAACTGAATGCGGCACTAGAATATGTAATTATATAACGAATAGTGAGTTGAGAACACCGAGGAGATCGTCGGTGACTGTGAATTACTTGTGTCGTGTCGTCACAGTGAAATAACAGATTTTCAAGTGTCGTAAAGGGGATAAGAAAATAGACAGCCTGCTCCTATCCCATACAGCCCTATGCCTACGTACGTCATCTATATTAATACTAGCGGACCCGACAGACGTTGTCCTGAATCCCGAAATATGATCATCTTAGATACCGACTGCAGCGCCATCTTCTGGTATGTTCCCTAATTCACATAATTTCTTGACGCGCCGACCATCTTGCGGTGCAGTTGCAATTAAGTTTACGTCTTAGTGCAAAATAGTATTTGGGGCGGCGGTTCCTTGGCGTGTAGCTGGATGTTCGAAGATCTCAGGATTGTTGCGGAATAAAACTTGCGTATAAATAAAAATACTGTATTATCGACTTTAACAAACTTTCAGATAATTTTAGCGTGTACAATTTTGTGTGTCGTGACGTTCGTTGCGAATTTTAGATTTTGTTAGAATGACGTGTATAAGAAAGAGATGCATGTATAGGAAAGAAAGAGAAGCGAATATTTATTGCGAATAGAAGGGGTGCGAATATTAATCCAATCATGCGCAGACACCCAATATCATTGCGAATTGTAGTTCAAATAGTTGCGTATAGGTGGCGCTAGATGTATCCAAATTAGATGTGTTATAAAAGCTTGAACAGTATTATTTTAATTGTTTAGCTGTCATATCTGAGCGTATCTGACAGCGGTTGTCAAAATTACAAGAATACGAAAAGGGCTGTTTTGATCGAAACTTAACTGCAACTGAACTTATTTAATTACGTGAATTAGCCTACTGACTTGTGAATCTAGAACATCCAGGGCGCCGTCCAAACGCATACAAAAAAATCATTCAAATCTGTCCAACGGTTTAGGAGTTCAGTGACATACACACGTACAGTAGAATTATATAAACAACAAAAATTATACAGCTGAAGAGTTGGTTTGGTTAAACGCACTAATCTCAGGGACTAATAGCTAAAGTCCGATTCTTACGCTGTTAAATATTGAAGAAAGCTATACGCTAATTTTTACCTCCACAGCTGGGTTTGATATAAAATATAGGTATGGTGACGCCGCGGGCTGAAAGCTAGTCTTATGATAACTACAGGCGAATGGAGGTGATATTTTGATATTTGACTCTTCCTTAGAACAATACAGACGACATGTAAGTAACTTTACATAGAACGTTTCTTCAGTTTTAGTGACTTCCTGTAAGACTGTTCAATATAGCGACATATATATCTAGTTTCATATCCATATTTAAGGTCATTTTAAAGTTACTTTCAAGCAAATCTCATGTTAGCTGACTTCAGTGATAATAAAAATGATGATAACCACAATAACGCACGAAATGTGTCATACAAGTCATAAATAGCACCAGGAAATTATATCAGCGTCAAAAGTAAAAAATATTTAACAAGTCCGCAGTTTCGCCCGCGTGGTATTAGGATAAAAAGTAGCCTACGCGCTCTGCAGACTATAATCTATCTCAGTGACAAATTTCATACAATTTCGTCCTGTTTTTGTGTGCAATTCAAATCCACATGCCAAATTTTAATCGAAAGGCAATATATGTACGCAATTCATTTTTTTTTCGCATTCTTTTTTCATCGAACAAACGTTTTTGCCCACCGTACTAAAAAGGTGAAGTTGTTGCCCATTGTGGTCCAAGATGGCTGAATTTCTTTCCAGTCTTATTCTTGAAACGAATAGTACAAACGTTCACGTTTATAATACCTACCAGTGGAATATGATTTTTTTCTAACGGAATCAAAATTTTTCACAATTATGCTTAAAGTTGTTTAACAAAGGTTAACAAACGCATTAATATACTTGTTTAATAAAAAACTCATCACTCGCATGTTATTATATTTAGATTAACCCACTACTAAAATAAACAATCTATATGTAGTATTGTCTTAGATTAACGCGAATATCACACATTGAAATAAAAATACTTTTTAACGGTTTTTTTTTATACTTTATGTAGGTACATATATCAATCTGAACAGTGAATCTTGTTACCTTTGAAACAGACAAAGAATTATCAAAATCGTAAAAAAACATTACGAAGAAATAAAACAGACAGTCTAATTGAGAACTTCCTTTTTTTTGAAATCGGTTGAAAACTCGAGAACAGATGTACCGATTCTGATGTGTTTGGTTTTGAAATATTTATAGAAGACCAAGGAGGGTTTTTAAACGTAACGAAGTTCGCTGGCTCAGGTAGTGAGTGAGTTTTTCAACAAGGAGGTAATTGTAAGCTGTTTAGATAACTTACAATATAATTTATTTTATTTTATTAATTTAAGGATCGCCAACAAAGATACATTATTATTATAGCACATATAAACATAATAAATACCAAAAAAAGTATCGTAAACGCATCTTCAGTTAAGGGCAACCACAGCTTACACATTTAGATAATGATTAACTTCATGTTTTCCGAATTCGATTCCCAAATGTGGTCACGGATATTTCCTATTACCACAGAATAATAATTAATACTAATTGTTATTCAATTAACTGATAATTAATGATTATTTCACCCACAAGCTTTATCGGTGGATACCAATAACGTCATTCGGAAATCGACCGTATGCGGCTGAGTTTGTTACCTACAACACCTGCAACTTAATGAAAAATCGGCTGTGACAGACGTAGAGAATCTGGGCCTCAATAAATGTCTTAAAGCGCACAAATATCGAAAAAATGGCGGACGTCATTGAAAAACCAAAGAAATCGCCATTTTTGTTAGACAAATGTCTATTAGAGATAAATGTCTAAAGCGCCAGTATCGGGGCCCAGGTCACGGTAAGAGTCTATCAAAAGTATAATTTAAATTTTTAATTTAAAGTTGTTACACTATGCACGAAAGGTACAGGATACGTATAAAAACAGAAAACATAAATCAACAATTAATTTGATTTAATTTTACCTTCCCACTCACTATAAACGCCATATTAATATTAATAAACAAATATACACTCCACATTACATTTTACAAGGTCGCGAGTACAACACTGTTTAATCAGTTATCATTTTAGTCATTTTTACACAGCGGTTATTATTGCACAGTTGATGTCATAACGGGTCAAATGTATTAGCATCACTCGCGTATGTAGAATGGTCCGTCTGCGCCGCGGTTACGAGCCTAATGAACGGACAACGGACAATGGATGGCAACCAAAACAAACCTACGCCGACCACAATCGTCGGCCATGAACCTATTCTAACACTAAGGATACACTGATGACATATATTCTAGCTATCCTTAAATTACTCATTGTAGACACATATGTTTATCTATGTAAGTGCACGTACATGGATATGCATATGTTGACGCCACTCATCGTTCCCGATCCCATACATACTTACTTGTTAACAACACCAGTCCGGTTGTGAACACGGAGTGTAACGAACGGTACCTATACCTATTGTATTTGTGGGCTAATTATAGTAATTATAATAGTACCTACTCTATCATTTGGGGACATCCAACCGGGCTCATACCTAAACTCATGTATATTGTCGTGGCCATTTCCTTAGAACATTTAGCACGGGAGGTGTTATACGCAACTTTTAGTATTAAAATGTTACTGCATCTTTTTGGGGGAGGCGAGGTAACCACGTACCGCACACTTTTACACGCTCACGAACACTTACAAAAAGTCGAAGCGTCCTTACTATGGCACACGTAAATAAAAGCTACACAAAAACAAAATATGAACAGTTATGCATACAAACTGTTCATGTACCTTAACAGAAGGGAACTCGTGCGCATAACAGTTCCTGAGTTAAATGTTCTTAGAATACATCATTTCATGAAGTGGCCAACCCTTGTAAGGAATAGAAAATATTATGAAATTAAATAAAAAAATAATAATTTATATTAGCTAGCTTACTAGCATTCCGACCGCGGCTCCGCCCTCGCGTATGTCGGTTTTCGCGCTAAAATCCCCAAGTCTTAAACTATCTCCATACCAAATTTTATATACAAATCAGTTCAGTAGTTTTGGCGTTACAGTGCGACAGACAAGCAGACAGATGAGTTACTTTCGCATTTATAATATTAGTAAGGAATAAAAACTTGGATTACTAATCTTTCCTTACTCTTACTAATATTATAAATTTAAATGCGAAAGTTTGTATGGATGTATGAGAAGTTTGATACACTTTCACGCAAAAAGTACTGGATGGATTTGGTTGAGAAAAACGGATAGATAAGATTATAGGCTGGATAATTATAGTCTAGCTCATCCTAATATAAAAAGTAGCCTATAAGCTATTCTAGACTTTAAAAGTCTTATAAATTAGCTAAGCGTGGTACTAATACTGCGCGTAGCTAATTCATAAAACTTTTTTATTTTTACCTTGTTGTATCTTCCTAAATAAAGCTGTTTATGACTAGATAACTGATTTACTTAATTACTTACACGTTTACAAACGAACTGTGGCTAATTAAATTAAAACAGGCATATGGATTGCATTAATGTAACTCAGACTTTATTAATTGCTACAATCTTTTTGTTCTACATTATCTACCTAGTCATAGATTTCTATTGTATTAATTCAACCGTTTTTAATGTCCCACTGCTGGGCACGGGTCTCTTCTCAACTATCTTACGAGTTAAGAGAGTTTGCCTTGATCCACACACGCTGGCCAAGTGCGGATTCGTGGATGTCACATGTCCTCGAATGATTAGGTATTAGACTTTCCGGTTTCCTCACGATGTTTTCCTTCACAGATATTGCCCTGATTATGATTATGTAGAAACAAATGGTGAGTGACGTTTGAAAACTAATTGCCGTATAAGTATCACCCTCTCTGCATGGTGTCACCAGACATCGCAGCGGAACACGGCAAGGCCGCATGGCGGTGCGACTTTGTCTGGTGGGTGGTCACTAACCACGGCCGAAGTCTACCACCAGTTGATTGTCACCTGATTTGCACCACCCGGGGACCACGTGTAGGGATTCAATTAAAGGACGAACCACGGACGAAGGGGACTCAGCGACATTCACAACAAAACATGTTGCTGTGACCGTACTACATTTATTTAAGCTAAATAAAAATTTGGCTTTTTTATTTCTTTAATTCAGGCCTCAACTTAAAAATACCAAAAGCGGCTGGAATGTCGTCCAAATGTATTTGCGGCGAGTCTAACCAAGCGCAGCTACCAAAAACGTCTTAAAAGAAATGATATATTATAGTAATAGCTAAAATTATTAGTATACAAGGAGTAGCTATCCTCGCTGGAGGATGCACTTGACCTGACAAGAGCTCACAAAATATCTGCTTATGAGTACTGATTGCAGATTAGCACAAAAAAAAAAGATTTTTCATTTTTTTTTTTCGTTTTTCAAGCTCTGTATCTCTATCACTGAGGGATCAGTAGACAGAGATAAGACTATGCTTGTTTCATGTTTTATTGAGCGGTGCAAACGTCCAGTAAAGTATAACATTGTTATTTTTGACTACTTATCTTTTTAACTGTCCTTTACAGACCAACATTATGTTCACCGCCTAACACAAAGTTCGTAGATAACGGAGCTAATAGATGGTTCCACAATTAACTGACCTGTGATTAGAAATGTTACGTAATTTACGACTAACAACCGACGCTACGTTTTATGACTAATAAAATGTATTTTATCGTACGACACTAATGGGTTCATTTGCTCACATATTGCCTTTTCTAGCTAGAGAAAGGAAATAAACTTAGTTTTGGCATTTTAAGTTTTAAGCAGAGCAGCGGTGGCGCAGCGGTACGGGCCTCGCCTTAGAAAAATAAGGTCGCGGGTTCGAATCCTGGTCGTGCCCACACATCTTTGTGTGAATTGTTGCATCTCCGCTGCTCGATATCGGTAAAGGAAAACATCGTGAGGAAACCGGCATGTCTAAGAATTAATCAGTCGAGGACATGTGACATCCACCAACCCGCACTTGCCCAGCGTGTGTGGATTAAGGCCTAAACTCTCTCAACTCGTAAGATAGTTGAGAGAAGACCCGTTCGCAGCAGTGGGACACTAAGGGTTGACGTGTATGCATAAGTAATAATTTAGTCTAGTCCTAGACCTAGACTACTCTACTTATGCATATCCAGCATAAAAGTATTAAATATAATCCAATCAACTGCTTACAAATATTTAGTTCAAGGTCCATTTTATATCAATGAAACAGGCAAATTGCTATTAGGCCTTGGAGTGAAAAGAATTTAACCTAGACAAAAGCACTTACAGTTGCAGTCCTTGAGAGGAGATTGTAACTATGTATTGATTAACTGCAGTAATAGCTTAACTCAGCAAGGAAATAGTTATTTCATTTATTTATAATTATAGTCTAACTTTTGCTAGAGGATTCAGCCTTTTGTATGATAGGTACTATGTGCGCAATAAGTTGAGACTCGCCTGGAATGCAACCCTCCACATGCTACCCCTGTAACTTCCCCTCAAGCTCCCGTGTTGTAGTGTAGGCAACGCCATTTTTTTAACATCTTAGTCTCGTACTGGCTGACGACGCTCTAATTTTATAATCATACTAGTTTCCACCCTCGGCTTCGCCCGCGTAGTGTTAGGATAAAAATTAGCCAAGTGACAGATCTATATGAACCCTTTGTCATATTTTTTTTATTTGTTATTGGTGGAACCCCGTTTCACCCCCTTTAAGGGTGAGTTTTGAAAAATCCTTTCTTAGTGCACCCCTAGACTCCAAGGAACCTATGTGCCAAATTTGGAGTCTCCAGACCCAGCGGTTTGGGTTCTGAGTCGATATGTCAGTCAGTTAGTCAGTCAGTTTCTTCTTTTATATAGTTAGATTTGATACTGTTTCAATGTTAATAGTTATTAGAGTTACTGCTATTGTAGAAGGTTGTTTTTTGTGTTTAATTGTTATAATGAAGGGTAAAACTTCACATAGTGGAAAAATAAATCTCATGTTAAGTGTTGAACTTTTTTGAAAACGAAAAACAGAACAAACAGCTGTGTTTACCTGTTGATCAGGCAGTAAAAAGAACCAGTATGGTATAAAAAAAATCAGAGACAAAGTCGCGGGTGGAAACTTGTTGTGATATTTTTCGTGCACAGTATAACATGTGCCTGTGACGTCACCGCACCCAGGTCTCAACTTATTGCGCACGGGAGTAGAAACTAGTAGCATGTATCTGTCTTCAGAATAAAATGGTACGTATACCAAATTTTAGGTTAGTAGATTAACTGTAAAAAGCGAAATCTGATGATAGTATAAATGATTGTTAGGTTTATACCAAAATATCATTGTTTCATTGTCTATGATTTGTCTATGTCTTGTTATTCAATTGCAAGTACTAGTCCCCTCATGTGACCAGTAAGAGGGTGATATTAACAAGAAGCAAATTGTTTCAGGCCTAAGACTGCTGCAACATATCATGCTGAGATTTTAACTGCCTGATTGCTAACAGCAATTCTCTAACAACTTTCTAACATATATGTATATATATTTTTTTATTTATTTTTTCTTCGAGATAGCAAACAATTGCATAATATGCTTAATTCTAATACATTATTATAAAGAAAAAGTTAGGTAATAACACAACCAGAACCATTATTTACAATATAACCTAGTAAAAGAGTTTTATTATATTTAGCCCTATTAGTGTCCCACAGGCAGGCAGGTATTTGATAGAGTTTAGGCCTTAATCCACACACACTAACCAAGTGCGGGTTGGTGGATGTCACATGTACTTGAATTATTAGGTCTTAAACATGACTGTTTCCTCACAATTTTTCTGTCAATGATATTGATAAGATAAAATAATGGTACTTATGGGGATCAACGGGATATTTCAAAGACAAGGTCTGTCCTGCTACACCACTGCTGCTCCAATTTGTTTGGTAATCTCAGGGACTACTGGTCTAATTTTAAAAATTCTTGCACTGTTAAATAGCCCATTTGTTGAGGAACTGGGGCTTATAGCTCACTGCTAGCCATGATGTGAGTTGTAGGTAACACGGGCATAGCATCTGGTGGAAAGCTAGTGATTAAAAAATTAGTTAAGACAATAAATTAACTTACAGGTTCACTCACAGCATTATTCTGCACTGCAGCACCATCAACATCTCCCATTTTAAGTTCTGTATCACTCTCCACTTCAAATATAATCTTGTACAAATCCAATCCTTCTGGCACGTTAGATTCGATGTTGGCTTCCGGTCGTATAGTAAGTTCTTGATTGATGAGCTGGCTCCTACTGACTCTCATAGAACCTTGCAGTGTTTCTGATATGGCCTGCAATTTTAAAAATTGTTATTATACTGATTTCAGCAGTGGTGGTGCTCCAATATCAGAGTCACTTGGGAAAAATAGGTAGTGTGATTCTAGGTTGACACATATTTCTGTGAATTATTGTGATAGACCTAAACAGATGACACAAAACATCTAATAAGCATCAACATAGATCAGTTAAACTTTCCATATAAAAAATATAACTTGGTTGTCAACTAAAGCTCACTACTATACTTCTGTTTCCTTCCTGAATACTACTATGGTAATATTTTATTTACATATCAAAACTAAAATAAAAAATTGTTTCTTTTGTTTCTTCTAGTTTACAAAGAACTGGTAATAGAGATGAAGTAGTCTTATTTACGTCATCGTTTCAGCGCTGTAAAGTGTATTAAAACATGCAAAACGTAGAAAATCCGCATGGTTAAGTAGAAGTACGGTGAACTTACGTCGCTCAAAATGTCTTCCAAATTGCAACTTATATTTGTGTTAAACACTGGCGTCGGACTCGGTGTACGTGATCGCTGGTATAAATCTATATCTGCTGAAACTAAAGCCTCTTCTAGCTGATATTCAGTGAACTCCATTACTGCGTGCTGTTGGAAAACGAAAAAAAAAACAATTTCACAAACACTGCACAAATAATCCGATAGTGCATTGCTAATTTAGTAACCATAAAATGCATCGAAGATTTTTTTTATCGTACCCATTGATATTTAGGTTCTCTTTCGAGAACAGGACATCTTCGTTAGTGAGTTTAGTTGTTAAATTGTGGATTTAAAAAGCTTCTGTGATACCAAATTATATTTGCCGACAGGATAGACAAGAAAAAGAAGAAACGATTGATTGAAAACAAATGTCAAACAAATGTCATAAAGGATGTATGTATCCGATCCGAGGGATGCATTATGCACAAATGCACAATGCATTAATTGATGTTATATCAAATCAAAATCATTTATTCACATGGAATACAGGTAAAACAATGGTGACAAATGTAAATAGTACAGCCATATTCCGTCATTCATAGCCATGCAAATATGAAATCAAACAAACATAAACGTACATCTACTATATTAATTTAAATATCTTAAACTATAAAAACGTATATCAGCCATTTTTTTAACTTTATCGCTTCTGGCTACTACTTATACTCAACCAATACGCATCTAATACCGATTTAATGGCACGAATGAAAGTAATCGACTAAAATTTAGAGCGAGTCGTGTTTCGCACTACGGCATTTGATTGACGCGGACATAATGTCATTCATTTCGTCGTCGTGCGTGACTAGTTTGTGGATGAATATTAGTTTGACAATTTGTAGAGATGGACATTTTATACAGATAATCGATTTTTTAATGATTGATTTTTTTCTCAACTTCTATTATGGGAGGTTACAATGGTTTGTACAGAGACTAGACTGGTTAATATGAAATACTTAGCAGTTTTAAGTTTAGGCTTCTATTGTAGATTGTTTAAAATAATTTGAGAATTATTTTATGTCAATCCTATTTGTTGTACTCCTATAACTTGTTTCAGTTTTTTTACCTTTTATTCAAATAAATATTCAATCTGTGCCATAAGTGTTCAATCTGTGCATATTATTGATAGGACTGTAATTTACATAATTTCAAATCTGATCAAGTACAAGAATTGATGACGAAATAATCGATGGTTTATTGAAAAATAAAGTTTTTTCTAACTATTCGAAAAGTTGCATACATACATAATAATAATGTTTACAAGTCTATAATAACAAAAAAAAACAACAACCGGCGTTAAGACTACATAAAAGTCAGTTTTTTTTTAAACTGATGAACCGATTAAAGTCCATAGTTTGTTTGGCTACATTGGTAACAAGGAATGAAAAAAATGAGAACAAATAATATAATAAATAGATTTGTTAAAAATCAATGTTTAATTATCCAAAAATATATTATTACAAATAAATTATAAGAAAAAATTACCATTTCATTTAAATATCGATTATTTTTTCAGTATTTGACATCCCTATCAATTTGACATGTTTTAATTTGGATTTTGGCTGGGGAAATGTTTGTAGAATGAATTTGTAAATTAGCCGACAAGAAAATCGTCCGTAGTTTAATTTATCTATAAAATGGCTACATATGACAATAAAATTTGGCTTCTAAAAAACATCCGAGATGCATTCATTGCCACCGATGATACAGGACTGTGTGAGATTGTTATGGCTGGTGAAGATTTTTCAAAAATATTTCAAAACAAGGCTAATGAGGAGAGAAAGCGAATAAGAGAAGGTAGGATGAACCAGGCAGGTCCTAGTAAGGGGAAGGAAGGTATGGGAGATATCTCTGAAGAAGAGATAGAAAAGGAAATAGTGACTCAGTTTGATCCTTACCCTGACATGGATGAGAGTGATGATGATGACCCGCTGTGTGGCAGCTACGTGCGCCACGAAGGTCCTACTATTGGAGTATTCAGGTATTCTTTTGTTTTTTTTTACATGTTTAAAGAACAACAACAGCAACCGGCATTATGCCAGCATATTGGAAGTATGACTTATTCTGTATCAATTAGAAACTCTTGAAATTAAATTAAATTGGTTTAAAAAGGAACTTTCTCATCTTAATGTTTTTTAAAATTGTACAATACATATATTTAAGATCTGTTAAATATTTTTTTACATTAACTTTGCTCAAAATGAAACTTTGTAACTGATCTTGTTTTTAGGCAAAGGACCAACACTGCGCAGTGGTTAGACAAAAAAGAGCAAGCACTAAAAAAGGCAGCTAAAATCAAAGTAATAAAATGGGAAAACCCAACACCTCTCACTAAAGAACAAATAGAAGAAGTATTTACTAAATTCGAAGTCCAAAAACCACAAAAACAAAAATCATTATTAGCAGAACAACTCCATAACTGCCCCAATTTGCCGCACCGTCAGTATCTGGAGTATGCAAAGTTTGACGGTACTGCACAACTAGGAATGTCAATAAAATCATTTAAAATATTCATGACAATGTTGCCGGAGAAACATCAAAATTACCCTTTAGTTGTGTGTGTTATAGCTAATGCTAAGATCAAGGATTTGATTGGTTTCACATGCTATAAATACAGGTAAGAAATAACTAAAAACATTTTTAAAATATTTGTATGCTTTTCTCGCAAAACATTGAAGTACCTAATACTGCATGTAGATGCAGTTTTAGGTTCTTCAATGTTTAAAAGTGTACTTCAAAGCACTAAAGATCCTACTAGAGTACAATAAAAAGAAAGAAAAAAAAATGCCCCATCCATAAATTTATTGAAATTTGGTTTGGTTGAAATATTCATAGAGGTGTAAGGAAGGTTTGAAAGGTGAGAAATATGTGCTATGAAGTTCACCAAGGTAGGAAACTTGATATGATAAAAAATGTTGTTACATAATCAAGTTTAGGTATCTAAATTATTAAGATAAATTTTTTATACTAAAAAATTTGAGAAATATACCAATTTCATACTTTTTTACTTAAATCCACCAATTCCATAAAAAACAACATGTGTATGTACAATTGCACTGTAAACATTGACTACTGACTGTGCCATATTCACATACTGTGGCTTGCAATAAGTCCTCTGTACAGTCAGCCACAAAAGTTAATTTACAGATTCATTTACAAGATTACAAAACATCATAACACTAAAAGGTTCCATAAATAATTGTCCAGATGAGAGAATAAAATAATCTTGTTATTAGTAGTTTACAATGAACAGTCACACAACACTTATTTTAATGTCTTGTAAGGTTAAATCTGTAAATCAATGTTGCTGAATGTACTATGTACCCTGACTGCTCTCAATGATTTTGACACCAACTCTGTGATGTGTTAGCCAGATCACTTCACTTCACTTTTACCCTTTTTAGTGTCCCACTGCTGGGCACGGGTCTTCTGTCAATTATCTTACGAGTTGAGAGGGTTTAGGCCTTAATCCCCACACGCTGGCCTAGTGTGGCTTGGTGGATGTCACATGTTCTCCAATGATTAGTTCTTAGACATGCCGGTTTTCTCACGATGTTTTCCTTCACCGATATTATCCAAGATTCCGTTAGCCAGATGATTGGAAGCAAATATCATCAGGAGTATTGTGAGAAGAAAATATATGTTATTATTAAAGTTTATTATAATTTGCTTCTCGCCTTTATAATGATAATAAATAACTATGATTTCATTAACAGCATTGAACATCCAGACATACCACTTGGATCTGTGCATGAATATGGACTTTGTATAGCAGATGATGATGGTGAGGTTGACTGGGGTTTCCCTTGCCTCGATGCTAATGAGCCTTGCTCAAAATTTGGCTTCACATGTCTCGGCCTCGTAGAGTTGAAGAGCAAAAGTGCGATAGACAACCTACCTACCTCTCCTATACCTAGTGGAAGTATAAGCAGGGTGTTCCATGAGTTCTCAAAGATCCCGGAGTCAGGACATAGTCATCCAAACTCTTCACGGCAGTATACCGGAGAGAGTGGTACATCTGAAGCTGTGATAAGTGCATTGAAAGCTTTAAATGAAGGTAATTTCTTAAGCTATAATCGTTACCAGGTAGCATACGGATTAAGTCAATTTTGATCAAGTTTTCTGAAGTAAGTTTTTTTAAGTTATTGATTCAAAAAACTAAAAGTAATAATTCAACTGAGAACCTCCTACATTCCCAAGAAGTCTAAAACCTCTGAGAGATAGGAATTTCGCTCTTTATTTACTGGCTTTAGAGTTTCTGCATGCATTAAGCTGTATATGAGGTGCATATAGGCAGTTTGAATTCTCTGACACATGAAGTTGATAGCCAAAAATCAATGGCGATAGCCTCCCCATAAATATAAACTTAAAAGTGACATATGGGTATACCACCCATATGTCACTTTTAAGTCTCATTATATCTTACACCTTGGAATAGATGTGAAGTCTCATTATATCTTCTACTATTGGTTAAGATATATTTTGTTTACCTATATCCTGTAATATTGTGCTAGTGAAGGTTGTGTGGAGAAGAGAAACTCAGCAAGATTGTAAAATAGATGTTTGTATTAAGGTAGTATCGTAATGTTTGAATAATAACTAATTACATATTATTTTATATTGACCCCAATCCGTATGTGATCATTTTTACCCGACTGCGCGATGCAAAGGAGTAATGTGTTTATCAGCCTATGTATGTAAGTTCCTTTGAAGCACTATACAGACCAAACGCCTGAGCCGATTTTTATGATTTACACGTCAATCGGTTCCTCTTAGTGCGGCAAGTGTCACTAAAGAAATCAGTAACAGTCGGGATCCATTATTCGACAACGAATCGAATGGTTAAATGGATGTTGACTCTTCTTTGTTCTTCTCAGTTTTATTACTACGTTAGAGTTTGGTTTACTATCTGCGCAGTCGGGATTTTTCAATTTCTAAATTATTTTATGCTGTGGTTAGTTATAAAATGTTGTAGGTAAAGTATGAATTAAGACATTCTCTACAATCCCTCAGGTGGTGACGATACACAATTCGGCAAAGTACAATCACACATATTAGTAACAGAAGCACCTCAGTACAAAGCATACAAAGTGCAGATGCTACGCAAAGTGCGGGCGAACACATGGGTACAGCTGGGCATCTCACTCGACAGGATAGAAGTTGAACCGCTAGTCACACATAACATTCCATTTTGGGTGAGTTTTTAATGTTAAAACTGATTTGGGGCTGAGTCACCTTTTTCCGTAAGAAAGCACCTTTTGTCGGAATCCTCACACGTGGTCTCTGGATGCCCGGATGGTACAAATCAGGTGACAATATACAGGCGGTAGGCTTCGGCCGTGGTTAGTGACTGCACACTAGTCACATTTAAGAAGGAATTGTTGGTCTTATGGTTTTCTAATCCTAGGATCCTCAATCCTAGCAATTCTCACCGAAAATAATTAGAAATCACGAGATATAAATAGATAGAAATAATAATAACTAATCATTCTGTATCTTTTCAGTCAAGATCTAAATACTTCTTGCACAGCATAGACTCAGTGGCATGGTGTCAGATCCTAGAGACGAGAGGGAACCGCTCCATATTCAGGATTGTATACTCACGACAGAGCTCTGGATACAACGACCGAAGTAGTACAGGTAAACCATTTAAAGAATTTTTTATTGCTGTCTATTGAAGCCGACAGATGTGACGTCACTCAAGCACTTGCAGCGAGTCGACATTATTCTACCTAGTTCGTTTAAGTAATTAAAGCACAGAGGTCGGCAAATAATTTGGCCATCAGCCTTGGCTGCCCAGTAGACGATTTTCATGCTAATGCGCGCGAAAACCTCCTCCTATATGCTTTGGCCAGTTTATTATGTTTAATTTTTATGACCGGTGGCTTTTTCAGTCACATAAATTTCATAAATTTACTTTTTTGACTTGCCAATTTACCGCTTGCCAATTTTATTATTATCTACGTAATAACAGAAAAAAACGTGTCCAATAGTAGCTTTCCGCTGCGCATCAGGGCAATGAAAAGTATAGTAAAGTAAGCCTATAGGCTTTCTCTGTATATGAGCTATCTAATAGTGCAAGAATTTTTCGAATCTTACCAGTAATTCTTGAGATTACCGCGATCAAACAAATAACTCTTCAACTTTATAATATTAGTAAAAATTTACGAGGACATGTCGGTAAGCGTTAAAATTTAGTCATCGTAGATATTCCACGTTGAAAATCAAACCGTCACTAAACAAAATATGCGAAATTCAAACCGCCGTCATTTAGTGACACTTTGAAGAGAAGTGAAATACATAATGCAAAGACACTAACAGTACTAATCCTAATAGGATCATAGATGTCGTAAGTGTCGTTATGCGTTTTAGGGACAACAGCCAGTGACAGTGATACTTTTCGATTAACGACATGGACGCCGTGGCTTACACGTGGACTTAGTACGGAATAGTGTCATTATTTATTTAAAGACAAATCCTTTAAATATTGTAGACGCATGTAAGTACTGGAGCATGCATGACAAGTAATATTAAAATTCCATATTAAATTTCAGGTACAACAAATTTTCAACCGAACTCATCATACAAGATGCACGACTTCGAATGTGAACACGACATCGCTAAAGAGATTGTAGATAAGGTAAATACTATTCTAGATCTACGGAACAGTCCGTGCCGCCGCGAGTATAAGGCCAAAGACAAGAAATTACATACTAGAAGAAGTTTCAAACAATCAAGTTGATTGGCATAAACATAGACAATTTACTATACAAAGTTCCTGAATACTCTTAAGTTGCTATAGTGCAACAAAGTGCGCGTGTTATGAGTTTTTGTGTAGCATTTAACTTATCTAAATAGGTGGTGGGGAAGTAAGCCCACATACGTACATTAGGGGAAGTATTTTTCACTTTTAATTACTTATTGGGCTCTGTGAATAAGGAAAATAGTTTTTACTTCTAATAAATAAATAAATATAGTGGGAAATTAACACCAACGGCCATCTGATCCCAAACTAGGAGAGCTTGTAATTTCGAAACCAGATAACTAGTAATATACTACATATAATACTTTTCTTTTGTAAATACATACATAAATATAGATAATTACACCCAGATTCAAGACAAATAGACGTGTTTATCACACAACTTGGGTGAGAATCGAGCCCACGACCTGCGGCGTGAAAAGCAAGTATCTTACCGACCACGCCACCGGTCCGTCAATACTATTTGAAGTGATTGTTTTTGGCCAGGCCTGTTAGCGTAGTGGTCAGTGACTCTGACTGCTAAGCCGGAGTTCATGTGTTTGATTCCAACCCAGGACAAATCTCTGTGTGATGAGCATGATAATTGTTCTTTGGGTGTAATTTATCTATAATATGTGTGAATTTACAAAAAAAAAATAAGTAGTATAGAAGTTCCTAGTCCTAGTACCCATAACGCAAGCAATATTAAACATAAGCTTGTTTTACTTCAAGTATTAGAAGTTTTTTTTTTGCTGATGACTCAATTCGCCGAAAGGGCCTCTATTGGTGCACCAGGCTTTTTCGGTGAGCCGTCCGAGGACGGTCGAACCGATCAAGTGCTGTGGCAACTGCCATGAGGGCTCCCCATGTGCGACGAACCTCGGCTCAGGACGTTGCCAGACACTCTAGTTTTAGGGTACGGAGGGCTTAAAAGTAAAACTTTTACCTTTTTAATTTATACACATGACCCAATATACCTAGTTGCCGTAATGCGAACTGCATTGAATTTGACATAAAAGGACGGTTTAGCGAGTTAAAAACTCATAACACGAACACATGAGTCCAATAGTTATTAGTTCTTGCCGATAAGTAAACATGATATCGCAAATAATCTACACCAATGTAGTATTCATTCTACATAAATTCCAATGCGTTCCTCGACGATTGATGACGTCATTGGCATGTGACGTCAAGGCTATAACGTCACTAAAAACTAGCTCCCAATGTGTATAATCTCCACAAAACATGTTAGAAATAAAAAAGACTGGAAACTGAACTCTGTAATCATATCTCAACTATTGCAAAATACTATTTCCAAAAAGATTTAGATATATATTCTAGTCTATGCTTGTTTTACTTAAATAGTGATTAGAAACTATTTACATGTCTTTGGAACACCGGATTGTAACAAGTTATGAAAATAACCCTTTATCTTTACCTGGTTCCTTATATTTGACTGATTAGTGTCGCCATCTGTCCAATATTGTCGGTAACTGTAAAAACTTATTTTGAACTTAACCAACTTCACTTAAACTTGTCAATAACTTAATTGTCAAACTTCTTAACTTCATTGAGATAAAACTACTTTATAACGGATTTTATCGCGGCTCAAGACTGAAATGTCGGGATATGAACCCCGAAAAAAATCCGTTATAAAAGATAGATAGATTAAATTAAAATACTATTCGTAACTTCATATTTTTTATCTAAATGATTTCTTAATGCCGTCTAGTAAAAAGTTACAACGCGACGCATCAATTGGAATTACTTTAAATCCAAGAAACTAACCGAAAATTAAATATTTGCCTATTTACAAAATATAAGCTCAGACGCCATATTGAGTAATGAATTTTTCTACGCTCCTGTAATATTTGTAAAGTGGAGTTTCGAAGTTTGTAAATTATGCCACTGATATGTAGCAGATTTAGAGATGGTGATGGTTTAAAAAAACCGTTAAAGTAATTTAAAAAAAATGGAATCTTTGGAATGCTTTTATCACTTGTCCGTCGTGACCATAGACTTGGTATTTAAACGCTTGAAAAATCCTAAGGTAATGATGGCCCGGAAGGCCAGCCATCAATTTCTAAATAATGTATTTATAGTCATATGGGGGAATTGCGGCTTAAGTGGCTATTGCATCTTTTTGAGATTTATCAAAAACTAACCTAAATCTTTCCTTACCGGTGTCTTATTGAAATAACTAGCTTTTAGTATTCCTCAATAAATCGGCTGCCTAACAATGCAAGATTTTTATCTCGAGTCGTGCAAAATACCGTGTAGCTCGAAGTTAGGAAACGACAAATGGTAATAGGACGTAATATGGACCCACCATATTACGTATGGAACCGAAATATATCCGTCGAAATGTAGGTGTTATTCACATCAGCTTATTCGCGTAATACGCGATCACTTTTAAATATGCTAATTAAATTAGGCACCCGATTACGGTTACTTTTTCAAGTATCATAATATAAAGATACAATTTAACCCCCTCACGCGGAAATCCCCCAGGTGACAATAACTTAAAATAAAATGTTCCATGTAATTTATAATGAATAATTTTATATTTAGATTTAAGTATTAATTCGTATTAAGATTGTTTTGTATGTCATACAAAGTGTAAATGAGTATTGGAATTATTAATTTTATTTTTAAGTTGCGATAACTTATTTTTTATTTAAACTGTGTTGATGTTTAAACGTTAATGATGCTTGAATTTTGAGCTATTAAGAAAAGAGTTGAAAAGACAAACCGTAAATGATTAAACTGGACTATTGAATACTCAAATGTGCTGAGTATTAAATGAATGAATTTTAATTAATTATGTATAAACTATGTACTCCTTGTATATTAGTACAAATACAAACAGTATTTAACCATTAAACTGGAAGATTTGAAGGAAGGTCTTAATCTAAAAGGCTGCGTTTTCATTAAGCTGTTTCAAAGCTAAGTAGGTCATGAATTGACCAAAATTTCCGATTCTTTTCAATCGAAATAGCACAAGTGGTGCAAAGAAGGGGTCAGTTAAGTTTTTCAGGGAACAAACGGAATATACCCCGCTCCACTTCTTTCTATTTAACTCTCCTCCGCTTTCGTGAGGCACTTACAACTTTTTGTCGCTTTGCAAAGTTTAGCGCCGGCTCAGTGGAGACGCAGCGAATAAATTTTCAGTGTAGACCTGACAAGTTACTTGATAAACGTTTTGGAAGTACCATAGCACCAAATAGATATGTATGTCACTGTACAGAATGAACACTTTCTGAAGAACACTTCCCAAAACAAACGCCTGTTTTGTTTTTTCTTTAAATATAAATTATACACAGATGATACATACATAAAACTTATATCACCTCGCTTTTTTATTCTACAACAATTAATCCTAAGGCTGCCCGACCACGAACGATTTTTATGATCGATTTTGTGTCCGACTCATCGCTCGGTTTCGTATTGAGTTACACAAAATCGGTCATAAAAATCGGTGGAATAACAGCGTAAATATTTAATTTTGTTTCGCTCGCATCACTGCCGGCTAGCACAACCCTTGACTTAGGTCGCGCACTGAGCTAGACCAAACCGGTTTGACCTCGAGCGGGCGTCGGTGCATGCTCTCCACACCCCGCTTAGTGACATCTCACGTACACAGGACTGCGTGTGTAGTAGTGATATCTCGTTCAGCGTTTGTATGAAGTTTTCATTCTGTACAGTTATCTATTCATATGACCATAGAGCCCGTATAGAGTTTACTATGCTATCGAGTAAAGGTATCAAGGCAAGTGCCTCAAGTGAAGGCCAAGTATGTAACTAAAATATACTACGGGCAACGATAATTGGAATAAGACCAGGAGTGCTTGCTAAAGTACTAGATTTTGCTTTTGTATTATACGAAGTGTTGATTTTAAAACCTGATACACTCAAAGGTACTTAATTGTAATAGAATTGCCTTTAAACCGCTCCATAAACAAGACATTCACTGCCAAACCGCTCAATTTAATCTCAAATGGAGTAAACCATTGTGTTCAATAGAATAATACAATATAATATGCTAGTTTTATTTAATTAGGTACATGTAATAAACTATACAGATAAATAGGTAAGAATTATTGTGTGTTTATATCAGTTTCATAATCAGGAGAGCAATATATGCAATTAAAAATAACCTCACAATGGATTGCTTCATTCATAATTTAAGTATATTCTAAAAATATTATCCAATGAACTAATTTATGTGATTATAATGTTGATTTATGTTATGAATCGAATTTATGTCATGAATGAAATGAAATGTAAGTTGCAATGAAAAAAAATGTTATTTATTACCTAAAAGCTATTAAATTTGTTTTATTTCTTATTAATAATCGGTTATAAAGCCGCGGTGGCGCAGCGGTACAAGCCTAGCCTTTAAAATATGAGGTTGCGGGTTCGACCCGTCGAGTCACTAATCTTTGTGTGAATTGCATCATCGCTGCTACTTAATATCGTTAAAGAAAAATATCGTGAGCAAACCAACATCTCTAAGATCTATTTATTGGTTGTGACGTCCACCAACCTGCACTTGGCTATCTTGTGTTAATGCCTAAACTTTCTCAACTCGTTAGATAGCTGAGAGAAGACCTGTGTCCAGCTGTGGGATAGTACTTACGGCTATAGCGGCCAGTCTTAGCTACCAGCCAGGTATAGAGATGTTTTGGTATTGTGGTCAAGTGTGCACAAATATAGGTGCAATATGATCTCGAGAGTCCTGTAGACTGTAGAACAATGTGATCAAAATGACTGACTTAATAATACAGCTAGACTAAAAAAAGTACGTTCTTCCGTGTTCTAGGGAATAGAAAGATCGAGAGGAATAGAGATGTAACTTTCCTTATTGGCTCATTTAACGTGTAAGCGGTTTTCAACCTAATTCAAAAGGAAGAACGTACTTTTTTTAGTCGAGCTGTATTATTAAGTCAGTTAGCGCCTTTTGACTTAATACAGTATTCTTCTGAGCAAGCGATATGTAAGACGATAGTTCACACCAGTTTATTTCAAAATAAGGTTTTCAACATTATCCCCCTTAGGAGTGAGAATATTCACTTCACTTCAATATTCACTTCTTTTCAGTTCAATAATTTGACAGAGACAAAACATAAAATACTCACCCTATACATCGTTATTAGTAAGGCGGCGTCCATTATTAACGTAAGGCATTTTTGAGAATTTACCGACCCCCTGGTGAGATATCGTAAGATTTTCATCAACTCACTCTCCCCTCCCCTAATCTCACGCGAGATTCTTAAAAACTTCTATTTTTGAAGTAAAATCTACTAAATCTGGTCACGCTACTGTCGATACAGCTAACAATCGAGCGCTACCTCGCTGCTCTGCGAAGTTCGGACGGACACGACAAATACACTAGAAATAATTTTACACAGTTTTCTGCGAGAAAAATAAATACGTGTGATTTTCCAAGTGAGATTTGGAAAAATTTAGCTTGATCCCCCTTCCTAGGACACCTCACGTAATTAATGGACACCCTACAGTCCATCAAATCTAAGAAGTACCGTTTATCTAGAAGTAACGTAGTTACATTTAGAATTTTATTTTTTGTATGAAAATTGTTTATGTTAAAATAAAAATAGCTTCATAATTCAATTGTTTTACAGGGAAGCTAATAAAAATAGTGTGAATTACGCCTCTATAAAGCTAATTTAATACAAAACAGTGAAACGTCAAAAGGTACTTCTTAGATTTATTCAATTGTAAGGGGTAAAGGTTTTATAATCATTAACAGACCAACAATACAAGTTAGTGTTTTATTCTAAAATATTTACAGTTACAGTTCATGATAATAATATTTACATCTTACTTCTAGTAGTAGGTATATTATTTGTTATTCTGCACTGCCATAAAACTATTATGGCACTTATTATTAACATTACGCCATTCATTATTTGATCATTATACACAAAATATCCAAATAAATCCTTACAAAAACATAGAATAGGCCGAGACAAAGTTATTATTACTTATTAATCTGATTCAAATTCCAGGAAGAATGTTTGATGATTAAACCCAGAATGGGATAGGAACCACATTGATCCTGAGGGGACAGTGACAGTGTAGTTCAAGGTTATATGAGTTGTTCTATGAGAAGTTAAGAAGTTTATCTTTTTGAATCTGATATCATCGAATCAATATATTGTAATCTTTTGACCACCACAGTCATCTAATAATGCCAGCCATTGAAAAGGCCTGAACAACAATATCTTTACATACTATAAAATGAAGCTTCCACTGTCTGATTGGGATAAACTTGACAACTACTTAACAGATTTTCATGCGGTTTTCACGTATAGGCAAACAGTTCCATGAGGATTATTTAGGTGCATAATTTGTATCCAGGCGACGTCATCATTTCGATAGTCTCCAATCAAACTCAAACAGTCACTTAAAATAAATTATTTTACATTAGAATTAGATTAAATGATTAGATTAATACATTTCCCATATCCATATTTGTTTCATGGTATACAGAATATATCTTTTTACTTAGTGTGGCAGACAAGAGATTAATCTAGTCACTAGAGTATCGATTCTGTACCTAAAGGTGATATTTGTGAATATCTTTGAAGCTTATGTACAGCTATAAATAGTAACAGTACCTAATATCTAGACTATTATTTACACACGATTGTTAGTGCTACCATCAAATCATTCCACCGGCTCCACTGTACTATTCTCCAAGATATAATCAGTTATCCGGTTAACAACATTTTCACTCTGCAATAGTATAACATTGTCAAGCTCATTCACTCGTCTGTATAAAGCTCTAGTCTGTAACAAGCTTTTGTGTAAGCTCTGTTGACTGTCAACAAGTTTGGATAAGTTAGGTTTTGCTTTTAAGAATTCTATATCTTCTTTTGATAGGGCTGAATATGACATTCTTGATCTGCTTGGTGCTTTGGCTGCCATCTGGTATTGTCTGAAAGAAGTTATTGAGTATCAGAGGAGTTTATCGTAAGGTTTATTGTAAGGACTGACCACTAACAATTGGCACTCTAGTGTCTGCATACTTTGATAGAACTGGAGAGACAGTATACATATAAATTGAGTAAAACAAAGCATCTATGCAAAGTCAGGGATAGATAGAAGTAAAACTTAAGAAGGCAGTAAGAATCTTGTAGCGGGTTAGTATCTTAGGTAAATAGAAGAAAATAATAAGGGATTATAAGGTAAAGTATACATACTGTCGGAGGTCATGATACTTGTTCCGTCTATCATTAACTTCCTTTTTCCACATCTCTTTTTCTGTTAGAAGTTTCTCATAATATCTGGAATATAATAAAGTGCACTTAGGAAAGAACTTAGTTCATTGTATCATACTTTTATGATATAGACCACTGCTGTACCTGGACATGTCTTGTGAATGTCTTTCGTTTGCTTTAGCTTCTTCCTTATTATTGTTAACGTTCTCGGTCAGTGTAAGAGGAACTGAAACACAAAATTTCTTTGTAAACATCACTAACACACACGTTTACTAGCAAAATTTGTAGTTGTTTTGATCCTGCACCTATGGAGTCTCTTCGCTCAAAAAATGTTGAACGTCTTCGCCTCGGAGGTGATCGAAATGACTGGTTTCCTTCATTTTCATTTAAAGAATTCTCCATTATGTTTTTGTGAGTGTATATCACTATATTTTCACGTTTAGGGCAATTTTATGTGTACAAAATGTGTAAATATTTTCAAATTTAGATGACGTTACATTACAACGGACGCTCGCTTTCATTCGGTTTATGGTTTTGGATTGACCACAGACAAGAAAGACAAATGTCAATTGTCATACATTCGCTTGACATTTATTTGTTTTACCAAATTGTTTTTTAGTCGATTTTAATGCTTTTTAATGTGCTCGCTCTATTGAGTTTAAGACACTACTGGTGAGTGTCATATTTGACGCAATTTGTTTGGTTTGATGACTTTGATTGATGTTTGATCGATGAGAAGTTGTCAAATGTCGTAATAATAAATAAACAAACTGGTACCAAATTTTGTTTATAAATAAAATATTGCTGGTTTAATACAATATTAATCTAACTCAAAAGTAAGTTAAATTACAACATCCTTTTTTAACTGTAAGATAAATACTCAACAGACTAGATAGCTAAGGGTCGTTTATTAGCATAAAGAAAACTAATTTAATTGAGGAATGTTGTGAATGTTATTGTCTGGAGGTAGTTTCCACCGTATTTATTTTTACCGTTAATTATGATCCGAAACGAAAACGTAGTTTTAATATTTACCAAAGAAGTACAAAAACATACAGTTGTTTATAAATTACTCTGCTTCATTTTGCACATACTAAACCTTTACTATTTTATAATGCTATCATGTAAACATGATTTTATGGTTATTATTAATTAGCACTAAAATAAAACAAAACTATTTAAATATCTTGTAATTAATTAAAAGACATGTTACAACATAAAAAAGCCACCCTTTCACATAACTACATACATATTATTAAAATTTTGGTATATAAATAACTGAGAATAAAATATAACAACAGAAATAAAATAGAATAACAGAATATTTAATAATAGGTATAAATAAAGCAGTAACAGTTTCAAACAAAAATTACATAATAAATTATCTAAACTTTGGATTTTTTATGAATACATACTTTTGTTATACACTGCTGTCCCATAAGAAATCAGAAAATCATATTTTAGAACTTTGTTAAACAGTAGGAAAGAAAAAGTGTAATTTTAAGACAAGTTTCCCAATTTCACAATATCATAGGTAGGACTCTGAAGACACAAATCAAATCTAAAGTACATTTAATTAATAGTAATACAAAAATTGCTTTATCTGTCTAAACAATACTGTAGTTTCCCAAAGATAACAAGCAGCGTCTCAAATCTTGTACACAATCGTAATAAGAGCGGTACGGTGGTGATAGTGTTGCATCGTAAAGCTTAAGAATATCTACAAACTTCTTAATCGCTTCCCCGTACTGGCCATTCTCCATAGCCGCACGACCAAGGCGGTACATCATCTCAGTGTCCTGAAATATAAAATAAAACCATAAAGCACTTGTGCAGTAGTGAATTTACAAAATTTCTGCCCATAGGCTAACCCAATTTTGTAACCTGTAGATTATTTTGACCTTGCCATCCACCTGCTTTTATAATAGATACCATAATTTACAAACATATTACACACCTACTTAATTTTTTTTGCCAATGACATATGATAGGTATAATTTAAAGTTTTACCGAAATTACAATAGCGAAACATTGCCTACACTTAAGGATAACTGAAAAAATAAAAGGTAATCGAATAAAACTACTAAAAAAATCCTTAGCCATATTTGCCGCCCTAGGCTCCAGCCCACTTAGCCTATTGGTGTATCCCATACCTATTATAAATAGAATGTCAGTGACTTCAGTGTTTATTTATTGAAAAACCTTAACAAATAATAATAACAAAAAATATAATTGAGAAGAGATGCTAGCTAAGGTACAGAGAGATGCAAGCACGGGAACTGCAAGTTGACCAAGCACCATGAGCTTGCTCTGAGACAAGGCGATTCAGTTGCGATTCCTATTAGTGTGTGTTACTTTGTTAATTATTGATTTGCTATTTTTTTACAGATTTACATCAATGTTGAATTCATTTCCTAAGAGGATCCAACATGGCTGATGATGAAGAATGTAAATATAATATTTTATTTTAGATACATTTTATGTTTCAAATATCATAAATTTAATGCTGTTAGGTCTACTTGATATCTACTGCTATCTGTCTGTTTCATTAGTCATCATATATATGCATGTAACTCTATGTTTCAGTCTGTCTGTATTTTGGCTTTTTATGCCTAAACTACTGACCTTTAGAGAAATCAAGTATAATCTAGATTTAGTTTGATTTTTGATTCAGGTATAAATATAGGATAGTTGGTAGAGCAGCGGTGCTGTAGCAGTACGGGCCTCGCTTTAGAATTATAAGGCCGCGGGTTCGATTTCCAGTCGTGGCCCCACATCTTTGTGTGTATTGTAACATCACCGCTGCTTAATATCGGTGAAATAAAACATCATGAGACATCAAACATTGGCTGTCATTCGAGGACATGTGACATCCACCCCACTTAGCCAGCGTGTGTGAATTAAGGCCTGAACTCTCTCAACTCGTAAAGATATTTGAGAGGAGACCCGTGCCCAGCAGTGGGACACTAAAAAGGGTTGAAGCGGAGTTGGTATAAACTACCTTATCTTATCCTGGATAACCCACTTATACGCTTTCTAAAATCTAGTTAGTTAGTGATTGACCTATTGGCAAAGTGATTAACGACTGACTGCTATCACTGGGTTCGATTCCCACCCAGGACAAATCTTTGTGTTATGAGCATGATTGCTCTGAGTCTGGGTGTAATATATCTATGATGAATTTGTATTAAAAAAAATGAAAATTCTTAAGTACTGTTATCAATAGTGTTATGGTAAGCAAATTTGTTGCTAACTTTGGGACTAGATGTATGTGTGTATGTGTGAAAATATTTATTATAGTTATGAATGTCTTTATAACATTGGTACCTATCAGTGACGAAGGGTGAGAGGTCTGAAAAAGGGAAGCCGGAGCAAAATAGTTTTTACTTAAGAAAATAATATCTCTTCGCTACGGTCATCGATTGTTCTTACACTTAATGCTATACTTATTTTTGTTTCTACTTAAAACTTTTAAGCGTTACATAATATATTATTAAGTATATGTGATATTGACCATTTTCTAAAGAGAGCCGATGGTAATCGGCTTGTATAACAGACACATTGTATTGACTTGTAATAGAACATGTGAGACTACAGTCCATCAAATCTAAGAAGTACCGTTTGACAGTTCTAAACGTAGTACATTTAGAATTTTATTTTTTGTATGAAAATTGTTTATGTTATGTTAAAAAATAAAAATAGCTTCATAATTCAATTATTTTACAGGAAAGCTAATAAAAATAGTGTGAATTACGCCTCTATAAAGCTAATTTAATAGAAAACAGATTTCTTAGGTTTGATGGACTGTAATTCGTACTTCATTGGTTCCTATATCTATTTAATGGTTTTACAGTTGTAGAAGATGAGGCAGCACCAGTTGAAATACAAAGTGAACATGAAATAACACCAGTGGAAACAGCAAGACCACTTGCACCGCCTAAATATGAAGTGCGCCCTGGTCTTGGAGATAAGTAAGGATTTTCTAAAGGAATTTTAACCTTACTTGTGAGCAGCGGTGGTGAAATAGTACTACCCGTGCGCGATAAGTTGAGACTCGATTGGAATGCAACCCTCCGTCTGCTACTTATTCCGCACGGGTAGTACCGGTCTCAACCTTGAAACTGGGTTCAAATCCTAATTTCTGGTTTCGATCCTAAGAGTTACGCCTAATCTACACAATGGGCCAAGTGCAAATTGGTGTGTACAATGACATTCATTCACAAACGGTTATTTCTTAGATATGCGGGTTACTATTGTGTCGGTGTGGGCACGACTGGGAATCGAACCCGCAACCTTACCTATATTTCTAAGGCGAGGCCTGTACCGCTGCTCTAGAGCGTTGCTCAAGTGTGTTGCATTAGAGCGATCTAATTCCATCCGTTTTTAACATTTACTTAGTCTGACATTTTATAATAAGCCTTCAATTAAAGTAGATTTATTTTAGGCTAGCTTAGCCGCGTGGTACATATTGTGATAAAAAGTAGCCTATGTTACTCTAGACCATAATCTATCTCTGTGGTGAATTTCATCCAATAGCTTCCAGTAGTTTTTTCGTGAAATTGTAACAAACATGTAACTTTCGCATTAAAAATATTAGTACTAAGTAAGATTTGTTGATAGTCATTTATTTTTCTCTAATATGTGTTCAATGTTGTAGGTTTCAGGCACAAAATGTGAAAGATATTATAAATAATACAATGCAAGAACAGTTGATGGGGAGAGCGTACAAAGCGGATCAAGCGCCACGCTGGGCTAAGGTTATAGCTAATGCTATCAGGCAGAAAGTACAAGAACTGGATATGAAAAGGTATTTATTCATTAATTATTTAATTTTATATACCAATATTTATCATATATACCGTTTAAATCGCGTGTCGCCATCTGAGGTACAAAGTCATAAAACATTAATTAAATCTCGTTAAGAACTATTTAAACACAGATAAAAGTAATGTAAGACTATTCGTCACTAATATCCATATCGCTTAAATCATCATCACTGTCTGTGCAGCTTGAGGAGTCAGAATCTTGGCGATAGGCGATACGCGAGTTAAACTGTCGGCCTATAACAGAATCTTGAAATGCGATTTTTACCCACTTAAAAAAACGTCAAATTCATTTGAAATTTTGCACACATGTCAAGGACCGATGACACTTAATACGCTCTGGTTCAATCTTTATAATAAAAATGAATCAATAAATGTGTTGCTAGGAGCTAGCCTCGAGAACGGCTGAACCGATTTCGCTAATTCTTTTTTTTTAGAATATTCCTTTGAAGTAGGTACGAATATAGTAAGAGCCATAAAGAAAAATAGCTTAAGAACGCTGAGACAATTAAAAAAATGTCTGTTAGTCTTAAAATAACAGTTTTACACTCTATAGGAGTTAAGATTCGCAATAATGTAGGCTGTTAATGCGAGTTTTTTAGTTTTTTTTAGCTATATTAAAGTATTTCTATCCCCAGGTACAAGATACTAGTGCAAACTACAATAATAGAAATGAAGGGTGCTGGTGTGAAGTGCGGCCAGCGGTGTATATGGGACCCAGAGACAGATGACTACGTAGACGACACATATAAAAACGATACTATATTCTGTTACACTACTGTATACGGAGTTTATATGTACTGATTTAATATAGGACAATAAATTAACCGACTTTAAAAAAGGAAGAGGTTCTCAATACACTGAAATGTGTTTTTAATGTATGTTTACCGATTGCTCATTCGCTTGAACCGATTTGGAATAATTTTCTGTTTTAAACGAATTTCATCACAATCGGTTGAGCTGTTTTGGAGTTATTGTTACTACTAGTAAATTTTATTTAACAAGTAAGTTTTTTAAAATGTTATACCAAAAAGCAACATTATGTTAAGCGTGTTGCAGTACATTAAACGTAAGGAGCTTAGTTACTGACAAATTATGTTTTAAATTAACGGGTTTAATTTACTATTATTTTAGATAGAATCCTTAGTAGGTATACTTGGTAATAAATTAATTTTACAAAATAATGGGTCTTATCATTAAACATAATATTCCTTTTCATCTTCTACAAGAAGAAAGTGACTGGACTTATATATCAACGCACGTCCCGAATCGCTGGGTGTAGAGACTCCAAATTTGTCACAGGAACCGCATGAGGTAGACTTCTTGCGGTTCCTGTGACAAATTTGGAGTATTATTTTTTTTTAAACTCGCTCTTTATGCGGATGAGACGAGAAAAACGCGGGCGGAAGCCAGTGTGCTAGATTTTACGAATTTTAGGTAAGGCACTACTAATATTATACGAAAGTATTTGTTTATTAGAACGTTCTAAAGTACAGTTAGTGCGGCATAAGTTGCTTAAATATGCTTAGCTTGGTCACAACCGGTTGTACTGCTTTTAACAGTTCGGCTTGAGGCGCGGTGCGTCTTTTGCGCGACGCTACTCATACAAATGATCACAGCAACAGTTTAAAGTTTAGTACTATGTAGTTGTTATTCTATTAGTTTCATACGCTGTGTAATAATACGAGTGAATCGGTATACTGGGCGAGTGCGTCTCATCGTAGACTACATCATTGCTTAACATCAGGCAAGTTGTAGTCATAAAAGTGACTATTAAAGTATAAAAAAAATAAATTAGTTTTTCAATGTGTGATATTCGCGTCAAACTAGAAATCAGATTTTGAATCTGTGCAAAACTAGGTTAGGTTCCTATAATTTGAATAATCACGAATAGGTAACAAACTTAACACTATTCTTACTAATATTATAAATATAAATGCGGAAGTCTGTCTCTCTGTCGCGTTTTTACGCCAAAACTACCGAATCGATTTGGATGAAATTTAGTATGGAGATAGTATGAGACTAGGGGAACATAGGATGTTTTTAATTGACTGCGCAAAAAGAGGTTAATGGTTTAGCACCATAACCGACATACGCCGGAAGGAGAAGGAGCGGGCGGAAAATTAGTAATATTATATAATTGCCGTATATCAAAACATCACGAAATGTTCCTGATAAATATATATATTTGTAAAATGTTTAGCGCCTACGTATTTCTCAGATTAGTCTTACGATGGAATATATTTATATGGGCAATGTTTACTCAATGATTTTCATTCTATTACTAATTATATTATTGGTCTAGGTACCTATCGTTACCTATCTACGAGGTAAATTACTTTTCGGCGACTGAAATTCGGAGGCGTCTGCGTGTTAGAGTCGCATAACTTGTCATGTATTGAGTTATGTTAAAACTCGTAGAACAAAAAGTTGTTGGTCTTTTTGAAATCGTGTGTCTTTTTGAATATAGTTTCGTCATGTTAGACTCTTGATACTACAGAACTGTATATTGGCATGGTACCTATTACTTTATGAACAACTCCGACAAAGTTATGAACAAAATCTTGAAAAAAAGGTTTCTAAACCTGCCGGTTTCCTCATGGTATTTTCCTTCACCGATATTGAGCAGCGGCTATGAAACAATTCACACAAAGATGAGTGAGAACGACCGGGGATCGAACCCGCGACCTTATATTTCAAAGGCGAGGTAGATACCGCTGCGTAATAGTAATATTTGAGTATCAAACGAACAAAAAATCTAATCTTTATACTTAACTAGCTTCCGCCCGCGGCTTCGACCGTGAAACTGATCTCACTAATCTTGTTTCTCCATATAAACTTTGGAACCCCGTTTCACCCCCTTAAAGGGTGAGTTTGACCCCTAGACCCCATTAAGGAACCTATGTGCCAAATTTAGAGTCTTCAGACCCAGTTGTTTGGGCTCTGCGTTGATATGTCAGTCAGTCAGTTTCTTCTTTTATATATTTATATATATAAGTATAATCTTCGTTGCGTCAAACGGTGGTACTCTCGGTAGGTAGGTACCTATATGTTGTAAAGGTTGTAAAGTTATAATGTCTTATCGTGTAAATAAGTTTTGGTCTATAGCTCGTGTAAATTTAGTTTAATGATTATATGAACCATTGTTTTATTCTAGATTCCTAGTTCAAAGATTAAAATATATGGTAAGTTCGTGTCGGGTCACACGCAGTGTTAGGGTTTCGTAGGTACCTAACTAGAACCTAGATCTGACCGAAGTAACCTATTTTTGAAAGTATCAAACTATTGTTTCTTGGTCCACCACTATAATTTTGCACAGTCGGATAAAAACTGCGTCAGCCAGGATTAACAGCAGCGCACGTAATTAAGTTTCGGTTTTAAATTTAGCCAAGTCCCAGGACATTTAGTGCACGTTAAGGTATCGGATAGCTTATTCACAAGTTTTGTGTGTATCTTCTTCAATCTTTTTTAGTGTCCCACTGTTGGGCACGGGTCTTCTCTCAACTAACTACGCGCCGCAACGCAACGATTCTTGCGGTGCGGCGCCGCTACGCAGTTACGTGTTTCGGCCCTTAGAACTTCAGACTTTATTACTATAGAAAAACTATGATAGCATATGATTAGGCTGAAATTGAAAACTGCGAGGTATTTTAATATCTTAGGTGCAATAAAACGAAAGTCGCCTAAATGTAGTTCCGACTTTGTT
Source organism: Meganola albula (assembly GCA_936450015.1). Classification (NCBI taxonomy): domain Eukaryota; kingdom Metazoa; phylum Arthropoda; class Insecta; order Lepidoptera; family Nolidae; genus Meganola; species Meganola albula. Next base: position 12,824,958 of record OW388145.1, on the reverse strand, counting down.
AATGGCTACGGTCGATCGTAAATAAGCTATTCGAAACTTATCAGCAACTTGTGAAATGCCCGAACCGCGCACGAATTTAATCAAAAAATTATGAGTAGGTACTTGGTAAATTTCATTGTCTACTTGTAACAGAGCTAACCTAATCGTAATTTAAGGGTTTCCTTTAGACGCCGGAACCCTAAAAATAGTTGAGTTACTAAGTTAGTAACTAAGTGCTTTATATTGATATAAGTACTTTATATTGATATACACAAAACTACCTTCTACTGCGACTTCGCCTGCGTGATATAGCGGGATAAAGGTATGTAGGTACATAATATGTGCAGAGTTATACCTAAAAGTTTTTTAGCGACATTAAATACCGTGCCGTTTTGTTTAGACAACCTACATAAGTAATAGTAGGTTGTTTTTTCCGTACTGATTATTTTTCACTAGTAATTTGCACAACGTCCCTGGACGACAATCCTGATTGTATGATATAATGATGTGCATCCTGCTTAGAAGTGCGGGAATAAGTGTCACCTTTAAGATCTTCAGCACACATGAAGGCAAATAAAATGAATCTATATAAATAAAAATCAATTGCTGTTCGTTAGTCTCGCTAAAACTTGAGAACGGCTGAACGGATTTATCTTATCTTGGTCTTGAAATGTTAGTGGAGGTCCAGGGAAGGTTTAAAAGGTGAGAAAAATTTAAATAATTTCCGGGAAAACCCTAAAACAGCCCTTTCCCTTTTCCCATACAAACGTTTTGATTGAGTGTTCTAAGCATGGAAAGTAAGCCAAGAGTGTGATAAAATGTACAATGATTAGAAATTTTGTCTAATACCGATATCTACCCGTGCGAAGCCGGGGCGGGCCACTAGTTTGAAATAAACTTACTTGGAGAGACTTGAGTCCTTTCAATATATTCGTGTACTGCTGACAGAGACCGCACTGCACCATGAACTCCTTGCAGTCATGCGGCACTGCTACCACATTGGGACACGGCCGATCTGAATCACACCTAAGAAAACACATGTTTTAATCATCTATCTGTACCTATCTCATTCTAAATCTATTCTTAATCTTTTAGAGCTGTTAGAAGCTAAGAGAAATCGGTATAGGTAGGTATCCCCATCGTGTTCGCATGCAATCCCGAAACGTGAAACCCGTGTCGAAACGTAAAGCCAAATTAAAGGTACGTTTTGTCTCTTTCTTATTATAAGTTGAGTGACAAACACAACATTAGTGAGTAAGCTATCCGACACTTATCAGAAACTAGTGAAACTTGCGCTTTACCTTCTATCGGATTGATATCCCTTCTATAAAAACTTGTTACGTATTTGCACTCGCTTATAGAGAGTGACAATAGGCTGACTTCCTAGAATCCGTACTTACTTGAATCTCATATAATTCTCAGTCATCTCCTCGTACAAAGGCCAGTTCTGTTCACACGGTACACAGGTGCAATCAAACCAATATTGGTCTTTCAGTTCCGCAAGCCTTTTCTCTTTGGGAACAGTTGTGAAGATGGGCCCATAGTTTTCTGATATCTCCTCGCCTTTCTTTACGTTTTTAACTGCGCGGACGACGATATGAGGCCCGCAGAAGTACCTGCACCCAAGAACCAGTCAAAATAAGAGCCAGTCTTCTTCAAAAAAAGGATTTTATAAGAAAACGTCTAACTTGCTTACCTACCATGTAGTGAATCAACGAGCAGCTAGTGAGAAATATACAACAAAAGCTTACCAAAACTCCTCAATATGCTAATTGAAAACTAGATCTTAAAATGGGCCTTTAAGACTCGGCAATGGAACTACAAGATTCGAATTAGCTATTAAATTAAGTCTTACCTAACGACTGTTGGATCACAGGAGTGATTGAACAAAGCAAGCGTTGGGAACACTGCTCCAGCTAAAAACACCGATTTTCCTTCATGTTTGATAACATTTTTTCCAACTTTTGGCTTCAGGCATTGAAGTTCAAACACCTCATGGGCATTGAATTTTAAAATCTGCAGATTTTTTAATATAAGACCACCAAATAAAGTTATTTCTTCTTTGTATTTTTCTTTAACAGCCATAGTTTTAATCTCCTCAATATCTATAGGTTTCTTCCTAGGATTCCCTTCAAAATAACCACTAAGTTCCAGTAGCTTTAAAAGGAAAACTGCCATTTCGGTTCTGTGTAAGAAATCTTGTTTAGTCCTCTTTTCTTCGTGGGATACAAGATGGTAAATATTTCTGTAATCTTCAGTTTTGTATGGGCCTTCAGGTTTGGTGTCTAGATCTTTACTGATGTTGATAAAATGCTCTTTTTTATTTTGTGTGATCATCCTCAATGCTATGTGACAGGTGATGGAACACCCCGACTTCCAGATTAGTGGGAGTATGTGGCATTCGTAACCGTGATAAGTCTTTTGTGCAGCTTCTAAACATTTGTCGCTACAGAAAATTACGTTTGGACATTTTGGACAGGCCAATGGGATATGACATCTGAAATTTATTTTAGAGATGGTCAAATAATGATCAGTCGATTTATCAACCTTAGTTATTTCTAAGTTCACATTAGACTTAGCTTAGTCAAAATAGCCGTACTAAATTAAATGCTGAAAGAAGATAACTAAAAAGATTAATCATAGGCGACTTACATAATAAAACAGTTCTGGCAATGAGTCCTAGCATACTCAGCCAGTAGGACTCCACTGTGAGGTTTTTCTACCAATAGTGTCTCTCCAGCTTCAACATCCCTTGTCGCTGTTGCGTACCTTCCTTTAACCTCATCATAGTCTATCTGAACAGCATCTGACGCTGCTGGAAACTTTGAGTTGTGTTTACCAGGAAGTTTCGGTTTTGGAGGAGTAGTTTTGATTGATTCTGGGTCTTTGGGGTTTCCTGCTAAGACTAGGCCTTTGTTTAATATTTCTAGCATCAGTTTAGCATCTGTGCGCATTTTTGTACGTTTTTCCTTATCCAGTTTTGTAGCTTCATCAAGGGCGCTTATAGTGTCCCTGAAAACATAGTTTACTTATTAAATTACTGCAATTTTTATTGCATCAGTGTTATTCGTATTTTCTTTATCTATCCCGGATTATGCGGTGGAAATCAGGGCTGTGAAAATAAATGTTAATGTTAACTGAATACTAACTGGAAAGCTGTAATAGCTTCCTGATTCTTCTTCAGAACTAGGAGATTTCTGGCTTTCCTCTCGTAGACCTTGTACCGAAGATGTCGAGGGTAACCAAGAGCAAGGCATCGCTTAATGTCCGCCAAGGTTTCTTCATACCGCTCTAGATGGTTTAACGCAGCTGATCGGTTCGCTAGGACTATGGAGAGCTCTTCGGCTGAAAAAAAAAACAACTAAATTGTTTTTTGTTAAATTGCAGGTAAAACTTTCTTAGGGAAATGAATGTTTGTAATGAATTCAAGGTTCGCTTGTTTATTTCAGTTTAATATTTTGTAGTACCGAGAATAAAAGAGGAAAATGCAACATCTCCACAGAATCTTAATTTAAGTCACAATGTATGACAATGCAGCTTAAGGTTCTGTAACATTTCTTAGAATTTGATTTAAGTATTTTATCATGATACAAACGGAAAAGATGACATAATATAAAAAGACAGGTACCTATTAAATGCCTTATTTGGTAGGTAAGTACCTACTTACTTAGTTATCTTTTGTGGTTGATTCTAGACCACATAGAAATGTTCAAGTTCTTGGTAACACAAGCGCGTGAGACCTAAATAAATTATATTTTTCCTCGTTCAAAGTTTTCACGATTACATTACACGATTACACGATTTACATTTTCTCACTAAATATGCTGACTGTACTCAATCTTAATATACAATACACACTTGTTGGTTAGTTTGCGTAGTGTGACCTTAACGTAAACAAAAAGTTTTATGAACTTACTTTCTTTCTCCGGCATGTAGATCATACTTTGGCTATATAACTGCATCGCCTTCGCCCAGTCCCCTTTTTGCACCGCTTTATTCCCTTCATCCTTCAATTCCCGCGCTTTTTCAAAGTCCTTTTTCACTGGAAATTCACCGCCAGTCTGACATTTCTGTAAATCATCGGTTAAATCGTAATTTTTGAGGATCGGTAGACTGCACAAGTAGGAGACACGACTCGCGTTGGATTCTAAATTAGCGAAATTATTCCTTGTCACATCATCCAACGAGTCGTTTATTGTTTCGTGGAACTTTTTGAAGAAACCTTCGTTATCTTGAGACATTTCAGCTATCTGGTTATGTGCATGTAATGGAGAGTTATTATAATTTTCTTTGAGGTTAGTCGCGGTGTGCCGGCGCAAGGCAGACTGTTTCGTGGTGCTATTTTCGGATTTGGAGCGGGGAACTGTATTTCACTTCAGACAGATGTGATTCTACTAGAATAGTGTAGTAATTTCTAGTCTTTTCATCGATTGATGCACACGCAAAATGCTAAGACAGATAATATTAAAAAGAAATTGAAATATGATGTTATGTGCTACAAGGAAGTGATTGATCGTGAAATCAAATTTGCTGTATATTTTTTAAACCTAACTACCTATTGATTTTGATGTTGTTTCATGACCTATTAAAATACAATATTCAGCTTACGTTTGAATCGAAAGTCCTCGAACATTGCAGATTTATGAGAATACAAATCAAGAAGTGCAGTTTGTTAACATCGTAATAATGTCGACAACAGCACGCGATATTTAGTACTAGTTTTCCGCCCGCGGCTTCGCCCGCGGATGTTGGTTATCGCGCTAGACCATTAATCCCTTTTTTCGCAGTCGGATAAAACTATCCTTTCCCGGGTCTCGAACAATCTCCATACAAAATTAGTTCAGTAGTGTAGGAGTGTAAGCAACATTTTGAAATCGTCAAGCGCCCATAGGTATATCCATAAATCAATAGGCGTTTCTTAAAAATACTACGGCTCTTAGACCATACTTATAAGAAATGAAATTTAAATTTCGAATTCTATTCGTAGCATTGAGTCATCAAACATGTCATTGTGTCAAAATAAAAAGTAATTTAGATCAAAATTACGAAGGAGTTATGATATCAACTTTGAAGAAAATCACCCTCAGAATAATTTCTCAGGCTTTGCCCGCTTAGTATTAGGAAGAAAATAAAAAAAATTGAAAATATAAAAAACACGTGTTTCATTATTGGTTTTGAGCTTTATTTATACCAAATTTGAAGGAAATCGGACCAAGGACTAAACAGTTATGGAATATTTAATTTTTCCAAATTAACTCATTTAACACCCCCAACGGGGGTAATTTTGAAAAAATAAAAAACACGTGTTTCATGATTCGTTTTAAGGTATATGTGTGCCAAATTTGGAGTGAATCGGACTTGAGACTATACAGATCCAGAGAAACTTTATATTTTACCAATAAAACTCATTATCCATACCTCATAGGGGTAATTATGGAAAAATAAAAAACCCGTATCTCATTATTTGTCTTAAAGTTTATGTATACCGAATTTTAAATGAATAGGACCAAGGAATAAAAAGTTGCATACAAACTTCACCCCTCTATTTAACCCTCTTAAGGGATGAATTTTAAAAATATTGTTAGCCTATGTCCGATTCTAGAGTATACACTACCTACATTTCAAATTTCAATAAAATCGGTTAAGCGGTTATGGAGTTACGCGGTAACAAACCTTCACACACACACACACTTACTTTCGCATTTATAATATTAGTAGGATAGGATAGGATAGGATATAAATAACTTTTATAGAGTGAGTGGATATTTGGGATATTTTCCTGTTGACCAACAATCTTTAAGTTAAAACAAAAATATAATATCTATCTTGTTATAAGTACCTACCTTATTAATTGTAAGTATGTGAGTAGGTATCTAATAGTACCTTACTACATTCCTATCCAAACAGCTGGCTTACTGTTGACACTCGATCTTAATCTCATCATTACAGGAATTTAATCTGTGGTATAATATCTTCTTCTTTTAAATAAAATAAATTGACTTTTTTTTGTCTCGCAAAAACTTTATATTGATAACAGCTGCGGGCTATTGAAATATTCCTAAAAGTCCAAGGAAGGTTTCTCGACATACGAAGTTTACCGGGGAAGCAGTCTTTAATAAATTAAAATATATCTCCAAGAACAAATTGTTACCTAATTATATTGTTATTCGTTGGAATTAACCTATATCTGTGTGTTCGTGCAATAGGATAGAGTTCAAGAGTGTTAATCCTTAATCCCTACTAATATTATAAATACGAAAGTAACCCTGTCTGTGTGTTACGCTTTCCCGCTTAAACTATTGAACCGATTTGGATGAAATTGGGTATGGAGGTAGTTTGAGACCCGAGAAAGGACATAGGATAGTTTTTATCCGACTGCGCAAAAAGAAGGTAATGTTTTGGCGCGATAACCGACATACACGCGGGCGAAGCCGCTGTCGGAAAGCTAGTTTTAAATGACATCGTAGTTCAAGAGTAAGCCTGCTGATGGGTGGTACAGTGGCATGCTATAAACTACCTTATGTACTAGGTAGGTAGTTGCATTACATATAATTTTCCATTACTTAAGTCACAAAGCCGTAGATTGCATACGGATTCGCGGAAATCGTTTAATTTGCTAGTTATGTGCACTATTGTGAGATGAAATAACAATGTACGCGGAGGCCTGAGGCTTTCCACGTACAATATGATACTCCTTGTAACAATCTAGTTTTTTAATTAAATGCTAGTTACTTCCTGTATTATAAATGCGAATGTTTGTTACTTTATCACGATCAAAACAGCCAATTTCATTAAAGGCTGATAGCCTTGGATGAAATTTTGTAGTCAGGTTTTTTAATTATTAGGTACTATGAAACCATGATTGATTTATGTACCTACTTCATATCTCGGTAGTATTTTCTTTCCATTTCCATTTCTTCATTCCATTTTCCATTTTCGCTTGTTTGTTCCATTTTATCCGTTGCACCGATTTTAATTGTATATAAAAAATGTAGGTATATACTAAAATTTTGCAATCTGACGCCATGCTCACGGAAATTATTGATATTTTAGCCAAGGGGTTAAATAGTTAAATATTCAGGGACATAGTCGGATTCTATCACACGAATTAAATTATCGTCTCTCTCGTGAATCTGGTGATCCTGACGTATAGTCGCAGTGATGGTATTGTGGTGATGGATTCATACAAGAAAAGACAAATTATAATTGATATTGACTGTACAAAGAAGCAGCAAGTCGTTCGTTTGGTTTTTCTTTTTGTAGTCGTTTAGAAATCCTTTATTTGTATTACAACTCTAACCGCAAACATTTATCGCATCTTTGACCCATGAAGCTGACTTGAATTGCGATTATCTTACCTACTTTCTTCGATCTTATCACAATTCTTGCATTAGGTACTTAAATAAGTACATTAGGCTGTTTTCTAAAGTAGGACCAACATTCTAGGTCAGGCATCTCCGTTAAGGATTCGTATAAATACGGTTTCACTTGAGAATGAAGAAGCGGTGACTGGATTCTGATTAAGTATTTATTATAGAGGTTTTATAGTTGGTCGCCGTTCCAAGGAGGTTGCATGCCAACTTGAAGATCCAAATATACGACATGGTTTCAAAGACAAAACACAATCACTCCTGCACTAAAGTTTAAAAAGAATTCATAAAGATAAAGTTACAACAAGAGGTCCTACTTTACTTCTGTATTGGTAGGTAATATACTCCCTTTCAAAGTCTTTCTTTCTTTTCAGGATTTGTCAAAATGCCTAGTAGATAACAAACGCGATCAGAAAGTACTTCGGGCAAAGCATTAGTCAGTTTACTTCTCTATTTGGGTTAATTAGATAGTTTAATTGTAAATGCTGTCTTTTAAAAAATTTTTTTTTTTTACTATTCGTCAATGGTGTAGATATTAAAACTAGAAATATTTTACGGTACTCTATCTATGGGTTATTGCTATCCAATTTTTTCTGGATGGACCACTGTAAGTGACATACATAAGTATATTAAGTAGGTAAATAGTTGCCGCTGCAAGAAGTGTTGCTTCGGTGTCATACAAAACTGTTATGCGCACTTCGTCCCATTCGCACTTAGTGCTATTTTAATTTACCAGGTGCGCAAACCAGTTAACTAAAGTAGATAATATAATGTGGACGATCAAATCTTCAAACTCCTCCTATTATCATTCTGATTAAATAGGTGCGGGATCGTAGACAGTTTACGTGTCTTGGGACTTGGACGGGTTCAAATTCTGTCTCTTCACGGCGTCGCTTGATCCTGACTTTCAGAAGAAGCAGTATCAGGATTGCGGTGGGAGGTTAAATCTCTAACTGTGAGTTGATATCTCATTGATAAAGATACAAGATAGTTCTTTTGATAGAAGTTTCTAGAAGCATTTTCGGTCTCCAATTAGCAATCTGACCGTAAAACATCCGGTAACCTTACATAACCTACATAAATAGGTACTTAATACTAAAACTCCTTGACATGACCGTATTAACGTAGGGCGGTGTCTGCAAACAGAACATGTATTATTAAATTTTAATAACTTGGCACAACTAGAGGTTACTAGTATTTCTATAAATCTTAAATATATCTATTTATAACCGAATTCGTGTTAGTTAGTTACATCATTTATTTAACTAACTCAAGAACGGGTGGACCGATTTAGATTTCTGTTTCGTTGGATTTGTCTCCATCCTGAATAACATATTAATTTATTTTCTTTTTAAATATGTTTCGGTGTCTGGTTGGTTGAGGGACTACCCTTCGTGCCTCGGAGAGCTCGTTAAGCCGTCGGTCCCGGTTGTCATTTAACACATCTATGACAATCGTTAAATGTAGTCAGAAGCCAATATAATCTGACACCTGGTCTAACCATGTCGGCTACTGGTTCCCTACGGGTTTCGAGTTCTGATAGCAGTCACTTGTGAAATTCTGGTAGCTAGACTCAAGGCAAACGGACGTGTTCATCACACAAATGTATGACTTGGGTGGGAATCGAACCTACGACCTGCGGAGTGAATAGCGGCATCTTACCGACTACGCCACCGGCCCGTCTCAATTATAAATTAAGTATTGTAAGGCACACTGTGCGAGCGATAACCGGAGGAACAATTGTCATTTTAAAGGTGTGAAGTGAAGGTACGAAGTGCCTCACAAGGGGGCCATGCGACACATTTGCCAGTGTACTCAGAATTATGCTACTACTCCCCCGCATCTTTCTAAATAGTGACGCAACTTATTTGTGAACTTTGGCATAAAAGCTGTCTGTTCTATTCTGTGCAAACATATTAATTGCTTCTTCTTCGTTTCTGTAGTGCCCAACCGCGGGGAAGATTCAACATCATCCTGAATATATAATTGTACTGGACCCGTACTGATTATTCCAGGGGACTTCCTTTACAGGCTTTTTTGCCTCTTAGCAAACCCCTTCATACAATCAATGCATAGTATTGTCTTAAATTTACGCGAATATCACACATTGAAATAAAACTACTTTTTAACGGATTTTATCGCGGTTTATTTTAGATTTTAGATCCCGACGTATCCTTTTTATTTTTGGACGTCAAATACCTCAGTCCACCCGTGAACATGAAGTCTGAAAAGACTTTAAAACGTCGGGATCTAAAATCTAAAATAAACCGCGATAAAATCCGTTAAAAAGTAGTTTTATTTCAAACTCAATGCATTAAAGAAATCAGAGAATAACCGTTGTCTATGTAGCTCCTTAACATAGGCTATTTTGTAGCCTGGCTAGAAGCTCAGAACTTCAATCACTTTATTATTGTAAAATGACTTCTAGTTAGTACTTATTAAGAAACATGTTTTATGTTCACATATTTGTTAAATAAACTTCATTATTATGTTTTATTTTATCGTTTATTACGAAGCATGAAGCGTATGAGATTACAATTACACAGATGATGGAATGAAATCTAACTTATTTCCCATTTATGTCACAGTAATAACAACTTAAGTGATGTTATTAAGAACTATCCAGTAGCGCAAGCTTGTTAGAAAATTATGCGAGACTATTATATGGATGTTTGATCATTTACATTAAACATATAGTTATCATTATAACATAACGTCCATTACTACTTAAGTACCTTTTTTTGCAGGGCGGGGGGATCCATATAGAATTTTCCATGGGGTATGTGGGACAAACCCCCCGGGTGTCTTTCGCGAATCTTGGCCAGAGTGTCACGGGATCCACAAGTGACATGACCGTGGTATTAGGTACCCTAAGATGTTCACTTGACTTCAACCCTTTTTATTTACCCACAGCAGGGCACGGGTCTTCCCTCAATTATTTACCTACACAACTTAAGAGAGTTTAAGCCTTAACACGCTAGTCAATTGCAGGTTAGTAAATCACTGTCCTCGAAGATTAGTTCTTAGATATGCCGAATTCCTCACAATGTTTTTCACGTCAAATACCTCAGTCCACCCGTGACCATGAAGTCTGAAAATAATTTAAAACGTCGGGATCTAAAATCTAAAATAAACCGCGATAAAATCCGTTATAAAGAAGTTTTATTTCAATGTGTGATATTCGCGCAAATTTAAGAAAATAATATGAAAAGACCAATTGTGATGGATTCGTCATTAGCCTTTATTGCAGAGGTGATTAGCCGGTAGACCGGCGTCGCAGCGTTGTACGCTGCACCTGCAGGTATATTATCTGTGGTAGAGGTAAGTAACACCTACATTTTGAAGGCTAGGCAGGTCATTATTCCTATTTATCGGTCACAATTCACAATTTGGAACTGCTACCAAGGTTTGTCTAAGTAGTGCCTATATTTTACTTGACCTTTTATTCAAACCCTGGACGCAATTATTAAACGAACACACTTACCACTAGACCAACAAAGTCAGTTGTAGGTTTTTAAGGAGTCTATTAGTTGAGATAATCAGTTAAGAAAATATTTAAATAAGTAATACTTCCAGCACACAGTTACATAAACATTATGTCAGATTTTGTGTTAGATATTTGATAGGGAAATGTAACATGAATAAGGTGATGTGATACCATCGGAGCTGTTCACACATTATACGTTGCGTATGCGCAGTTTACTTGTTTATTATCAGAGTGATATAAGTTAATATAATGATAGAACCCAGAGGGTGTCAGTAAGCGAGAGATCGTTATCAACCTATTTTAGTCTACAGCTGTTCATAGGCCTCTTTTAAAGCACGCCACAGAACAGCTCTTTTCAGTCACCTTGCTTTTTATTCTCCAAGTATTAGAATGAAATAAAAAACAATTCTCTCAATTTTAAGCAGAACAGCGCTATATTCGGCGTTTCTTTGAATGATAAAATCCGCAATGAGGTTATCCGACAAAGAACTAAAATTAAATTAATTTACTTAACATGATGTGAGTGAGTACTTATTAAAGATATCAATATAGCGCAAAGGATTAGCAAGCTGAAGTGGCAGTAGTGGGCATATATGTTGAACTGATAATCGCTGGGGTAAGCGAGTTTTCGTGTAGAGACCGCGTCTTGGCAAACGTAGAGGATGATGTCCTCCAGCTATGTGGAGTGTCGATCAGCGAAAGATAGTCGGTAGCACTTATTGGGAGAGGCAGCCTAGCAGTGGACTGCAATAGGCCCTTGATGATGATGAGTCTGAAGGCATTAGTTCACTGTTTGTGATTGATAAATTAATTTGGATTATTAGGTACATCATTGAAATAGACAGACAAGAACAAAAAAAGACAGATTAGGTGAATAATAGACTAATTTAATCGCAAAAAATTCACGTGAATCCTTAACAGAACAGATTTAGCAGAGTTATTAAACAAAAAGACTTGAGTAAGGTTAAAAGTAACCATTTAAAATGTCGTTAAATCCATAAAAGGGATTATCCAAGAGCATGGTTTTATAAAAACGCGTAATTTGTAAGGCTTTTGGGCCTTGTGTAGCCGCACACGGGCTACACAAGGCCCAAAAATGACAGCCTCAATCGCTGGTGCCGCTACTTGAAGCTACATAAAAATATACAACATTTATTTATTTCATATTAAGGTCCAGTATAGTTAATTAATGACACTGGTACTTGTGTTTTATAAGTACGGTTCGTCCTGTGTGCGAGTCCATCAAAACACTTACAAGAAAATATGCAAACAAAGACAGTGGTCACAACATGTTTTGCGCGAACAAACACACGCGATACACGGTGGTCGGTGTTTGGCTAGGCTAACCCATAGTTTCCACTGGCAAAATATGCACAGGAAAACATGTTGCAAGCACTATCTATCTCTATCACCTAGAGATGAGTAGAACGAGAAAAGACTACCTATGCTCGTATCATGTTTTGTTGTGCAGTAAAAACGCCCAATTAGGGACTGTGTCCTCTCATCTATTTCATTTTCATCATTCTCTGAATCATTTTTCTATCACTCTCTGAATCACTCTCTCTCGCTCGTAGGGACGGCGGTCTTTCATTTGGTGTACAGAAATACGTGCCACGACGATAATATCGCCGCCGCGCCGCAACGATTCTCTCGCTCGTGGATACAACCCCTTAGGTGCGCGTTTATTCAGCACGCGTCTTCTAATGAATGTAACATTGGAGTAAAACCATGGTCAAAATCAGGGGTCGCCAAACTTCCTGCGATTTTCCTAGCCTACTGACCTCTACTTACCTTAGGTCTCATTCTAGAGTATAAAGTATTCAATCAATAATCTGAATACAATATAGCGGATGCTATGTGAATAAAATTTTCCTTCTTCCTATGCCAAATTCTTTAGCACGCAATATGCGTGCAACTTCCGATTGATTCCTAAATATAAATAACTCTATGGAATAGAAGAGGCTTTTTAGGTACTTACTTTAGGGGTTTTTAGCCTACGATGAAAAAGGGTGTTTATATAATTCTAAACTCCCGACCTAGTTAACCAAAATCTCATTCACTTCTGCTGTTAAATACAGAAAACTGCATCAAATACAGAAAACTGCTCTCAAGCGCTGGTCGAGTAAGCGTTCTAAACTTTTGACGAATTTTACAAATTCTAATTTATTTTGTTATATGTACTCTACGATATTGATAAATCTGTTAAATGTGTGTTAATTATTTATTATTTAGGCGACGACGTATAATTTATATTATGAATAAATGACTATTGACTAACTATAGACTATTAAGTAAGTACTTGATTTAGTAGGAAGATACAGTACCTACCCTGTCACAAAGTCATTACACGTAGCTCATTATTGTACACTTTGATGAATATTTATTTGAATGATACTTAGTTATCATAGTTAGATTTACCTTCCTGTGATAACGGGAAAAGAATTTGATTGCTTTATAATAACAGCAGCGGTGGCGCAGCGGTTAGAAATATAAAATCGCGGGTTCGATTCTTGGTCGTGCCCATACATCTTTGTCGGAATTGTTTCATTACCGCTGCTCAATATCAGTAAAGTAAAACATCGTGAGGAAACTGGTGCGTCTAAGAAATTAACATTCGAGGACTTGCTAGGATTAAGGTCTAAATCTGTCTCAACTCGTAAGATAGTTGAGAGAAGAGCCGTGCCTAGCAGTGGACACTAAAAAGGGTTAAAGTGATGAAGTGATAGAATAACATAGCTTTTACGGTGTACTATCTGAATTGCGGCCTATATTTTTAACAGCCAAGGTATATACTGGTGCTCCACTGCGATTGATTATTGTGTTTTACAATACACAATAATGTTAGAATTTTAAAAATATTTCATACATGACGTCACACCCGGTATTACCCGAAAGTGTAGTCAGAGGTGTATATCATTCACTTGTCGCCAGCATTACCGAAATGACATTTTATAACCATTATTTTATTAATTACTAACCTAATAGTTTATTTTATTAAATACCTCTTATTTGAATTTAGACGAATTTTAGTAATGATTTTGTAATTTTTTTGCAAATTTTTATCTGGTACTAGCGGAACCCGCAGACGTCGTCCTGTCCGGTAAAACAGCCATCTACCGGGTTCGAACATAGTTATATATGAAATCATAAAAATCGGTCACGCTCGAAGAAGTTTTATTTTTATGATTCTCTACGTAAGAACCATCCTCGTATTTCAAGGAATATTTTAAGAAAAGAATTAGCGAAATCTGTTCAGCCGATCTCGAGTTATGCGCTTATCAACACATTTTGCGATTCATTTTTATATTATAGATAGTTGGAGAAGACGGCTGCATGTGAAAACACACTGCCGCTCGCGCTGCTCGCAATTTGACTTCCGCACAAAAAACGGCTTATTTTGCGAGTACAGGCAGTACGAGTAGCTGCGACATGAGTGTGAGAAGTATCCTGCCCACTTCGCTGCATGTAAATGGGGTATATTATTGGTAGATGTAGTTCATCTTAAAAAAAAAATTGGTCTTTTTTATTTAGGTTAAGACCTTGAGTAGCTTATGGGATTGAATAACATATTTTAGATCACAGATCTAAGATTAAATTAAGCACTTACAATAGGGATACCACAGATAATATAATGGTAATATATACTTAATTTTCAATGATAAGATTTTTATCAGTATTATTGTAACCTACCTTTAACACTTGTTTAACATTCTGTTCATCTGACAACCGTGGATAATGTTTTTATACGGTCTTCGGACTACAAGAAGGTTATACTTAGTGCACGTACGCACTATCTGGTTAACCGCACTGCGGCTGGACCGCCCGAACAGCAGCAAATAAATTGGCCACCACATCCGCGATCTGTTTGGCCAGCCACAGGACGCGGTAGTAAGTGCGGTTTGGTTACAAATATTTTGAGCCACATAACTAATGCGGTTAAAAACGCGGATCGTGGAGTGTTCAGCAAACAATTTGGATATAAGGCTTGACTGGGCAGTAGCTAATATTCTTATAAATATGGGAACTTACTCCCCGTGTGGGCAAGATATTTGACGCTTCCTGCATATATTTTTGATTGCGGTTGAGTGTTTTAGCTGCAATTGTATATCTGTGACCGCCGCATAGACGGCTAGCCGCGCTGCGGTTAACAGGATAGTGAGTATGCTCACTAAAAGAAAAGGTTATTTCATTATTAAAGTTCATTGAATTATGAAAAATATTGGAATATTTTCTATCAATTTTGAGATAGTGTATGCGAAGGGCACTAAGATAACATCTCTAATGCATTATTTTATTATATCTCCTCCAAGTCATTAGATGACTAGCAAAGTGCATGAGGGATACATTCCTACTGTGGGTGTGGTAACACAGGACTATAACTCTCCATTACACTCTGACTGTAATGAAAACGGCAGACGTACACGGGCGCAGAACGTTTGAGAACATCGTGCTATAGGACCTTCTGTTGACTGACGGACTAGCCAGACCTACAGGCAGGAGATTTTATAGTACACACGTGTGTGCGCAAACAATGTACTATCTATTCCCTTCACTCTCAAAAACCAGTGGGACGGACTGACCGACTCGACGTCTCTGCGTGTTTTCAGAGACACGCGGGCAGCACACCACCTTACTCCGGACAAGTACTTAGAAATTAGAAAAGTATCAGCATTCTTTTTGGTCCTGCGGCTTTGGGATTGGACCCGTAACCTCGGATGCTGGAAGTGAACACAGTTTCCTCAACGCCAACTAGGCACTCAGTCCCTATAATAATATGTAGAGATAGTGTATTACTTGATGATGTTGTCGGAGATCGCTAAACTCTCGTTTACAGTCCACCATCTTGATTATTAATTATGTAATAATGTGCATATATGCATTTCCTCGCAAATTCCTAACACAACCTTGGGCTAAAGAAAATATTAACAATCTAAACATGCTAAGATAAATGAAAGACAATGAAGCCGCCGCCGCCGTGTTATCATTAACATTACGTCATCTACGTAGCTTATCATTCTGCTACCGTTGTCACTTTCTCCGCATAGTTACCAACTTGCTAACCCCATGAAATGTTTCAGTTTAACCGAAGATTGAGAAGAAGGTCTTTAGGAAAGGATCATAAGCTTATCGTCTTTCAACTCGACGCCAATGAGGTGTCAATCTTACGTAAGCACGTAACCAGTGGGAGATTGTTCTCGGGCTAGGCGACGCTGGGCTTACGGCTTGCCGATCGTAGGTAGGTATCTTGCTAGGCGGCATGCGGCACCAGTTCAATTACAGCACGTTTGGCAACTCAGGCCGCGGGATGGGCGTGGACGAAGAAACGTAAGCTAGGGTACGGAGAGATAAGTACGGGAACTGCGAGTCGACCATGCTCCGTGCGGCCGTGGTTCCAGGGACTTGTCTCGAGTCAAGGCGATTACGTTACGATTCCGATTAGACTAATCGATATCGTAACGTTATCGGCTAATCCGATTAGTGTGTGTTGCAGTAGGGAGTTTCATACAACGATACTGAACGGCTCGAGTTGATACGGTGACGATCCTTTTCCAAGTTAAAACGTTACAACTATAAGTGTAACTTACAAACGCAGAATATTGTTATTATAATTGTTACTCTTTCCGATAAAGCAGTTAGAACACTGAACAGATTAGAATGAAACTCAGCAATCGTGTGTTACCTGAATATGTGTTTATTTATTTGTTTCAGGGAACTAGCCTTATAGAATACATATTGAACTATCTATCACGAGACAGCGTCGTGTTGCGCTGCGTGGTGCCGCAAAGATTACCGCGAAATTGCCGGCAGACGACACCCTTCGGCCAAAACTCTTCTTTGAGGAAGATTATTCTGTAAACTGCTTCCGCTTGATACTTTGTTTAAGGTTTCTCACATCAATCAAATTCTATAACACCTACTTATGAGTATATTTCAACTTGTAATCGTGATAACATCATAAGTATTTTTGCTGTGATTTTTTTTCTTTATCTTATTGATAATGTTTACTTGAGTTCTTAATACAGCTTATGAAATTATGTCAAGTGCGAGAATTATTTAAACACAAACGAACTACGCACATTTATTTTAATTATACATTTATTTATTAGGTTGGGACAGTGCAGACAACAACAATTGAAACCATAACAATTAAAGCAATGCCTCGGTGGTTAGTGGTAAGCGTGTTAACTTAATAACTGCACGGTCCCGGATTTTATTCCCTGGTCGAGCAAAGACTTTTCTAATATACTTAGAGAATCTAAGTTGCAGTTCAAAGTTTGGAACTGTCTCCTATTACGTATGGGACCTAGAACTAGCAGGCGTAAAGTGGGTGATAGTCACCTCTGCCTACACCTTCCGACACAGGCGTGATCCTGAGTTATGAGTACTATCAGTGATTATGAATTTGTTTACTGAAGATAGAATTTTGACGTATTTTGTATGCAAATTAAATACCTTTCCAGGTTAAACTAAGTCCACAGATCTTAATATTAAAACCGATGGTAACTAAGAAACAAATTACAGTTCGCATCTAAGAATAAAACGAATGAATGAATAAATTAGTTAATTAATCTTTCATTCATTGAAATAAAACTACTTTTTAACAGATTTTATAGCGGTTTATTTTAGATTTTAGATCCCGACGTTTCAAAGTCTTTTGTTTTTTCTTTTTTTCTTATTTTTTGTCTTTTGTCTTTTGATTTGTGTGATATTCGCGTAAATCTAAGACAATACTATGTGTTCTTTCATTGTTGATTTCGGTAACGGCGACATTCTTCGGTTTGATTGCAAGTATGTCCTCACATGGCTGTTATATACCTAATTTTAGTCTTAAAATTCCTTTGACAAAAATGCTGCATGTAAGTACCATCTCTGCAATTATAAATTATGTTAGAAGACGGTTTCAGCTTTAGATGGTCTCTTTTATTAACAAGGTCCCAC
Source organism: Meganola albula (assembly GCA_936450015.1). NCBI lineage: Eukaryota > Metazoa > Arthropoda > Insecta > Lepidoptera > Nolidae > Meganola > Meganola albula. Next base: position 12,807,183 of record OW388145.1, on the reverse strand, counting down.
ATAAAATCATCTTCTAAATCATCTAAAGAACAATAAAACCACAGAGTATAATAACACATAATTCTAATTTCAAATGTTGTTCTAATACAGCGTAATGAAGACGACAACACAAGAGATTTCCGCTGTACGATATGACAGTTGCATTATAATTACGTAACTGCGCACGCGCAGTGCTAAAGACACGCAAGTTCTAGTATTATATTTCCGTTGGAAATCCATAGTTGCCTACTAGTTTCCTACTAACCTACAAATAACTTGAGAAGGTAGAGCGTAGGAATATCCACTAATAAAGTTGATAATACAAATAATATACGACTAACATAAACCTCCCTTTTTTCTCTATGCTGTTTCCCACTTTGCCTTGGAGGGAGTTGGACAATGTAACTTTCCAACTCCTTTTATTATCTTTCTGAATAGAATAGTACGGGATCCAACATAGTTTTAGGTGTCCTGGGACTTGGGCGTATTCAAATCTCGTCAGGGTGTCGCTGTCGATCCTGGATCCTGTAGAGTCGCAGTAGCGGGATAGCGGTGGTAGTGAATAACAGTGATAAATATAAATTGTAGTTTTCCGACCGCCGCTTCGCTCGCGTGAACTACAGTTTATATCGTGCCCAGCAGTGGGATAAAAAGTAGCCTATAGCCTTTATCTATAAATAAGCTATCCAACAATGTCTTATTGATAAAAATCTTATGAGAATCTTCAGTTAACTGGACTTTGTCTCTTTTTTACCAGTATAAATGTCAAGCTGCTAGATAAAGACAAACGAATTAGTTATAAACATATTTTAGCTATAATTCAACCAAAAGTTCAACAAATCAAACTCTTGGGCTTTAAAAATAAAATAATCCAGAACATTAACCCACACGGTTATCTGGTTCCAAGCTAAGCAGAATTTTGTGGTATGAAGACTAGATAACTGATTATACTATACTTAAACTAATTTTATTTCGTAAATATAGGTATACATAAAATAGATAATTACACCCAAATTCAATACAGACATGATCATCACACTAATTATGTCTGTCTCGGGTGGGTATCGAACCCACGACCTGCGCCTTGGAAAGCAAGTATCTTACTGACCACGGTACCAGCCCGTCTATTTATAATATTGGTAAGGTTGGTAAGGTTGGACCGCTGGACTTGCTGAATAGGTAAGTTGCAAGATGCATGGCAGGTTCACTTCTACCCGTTGAGAGAGTTTAGGCCTTGATCCACACACGCTGGCTACGTGAGGATTGGTCTTCCTAGGTTGTTCCTACACAATCATTGAGTGTATTATTTCACCACCGGTGCTCGATATATGTAGGTGAAGAAAAATGTTAAGGGAAACGGCATGTAAAAACAAAAACTAAACATTTGAAGATTAGCGGTATACACACACTCATTCGTACTTAGCGAGCGTGTTTAGCTTAAGTCCTAACTCAAAGATACATTTCGGAGAGTGTGCGTTGGAATTACATAATCTTAATCCCCATCTACGTTCTATAATTGGACAAGTAGAGGTACGGCTGTGCGCCATCGGTGTATGGTGGAAATTCCACGGGTCCACAAAGCTCTTGCTCTGCATCTGCTTGTCACAAGTGAATCGGTATTTACTGGGTAAGCGCGTTTCATCGTAGACTGCATCATTGCTTTACAACAGGCAAGTTCCGGTTAAGCGAAAGCCTATTACAGAATAATAAAAAGTCCTAACTCAATTAACTATTAACTGGGCGTTTACACTACACAACAAAACATGATCCAAGCATAGTCTTATCACTTTCTACTCATCTCTAAATGATAGAGATAGATAGTGGATAGAAACTAGGTGTAACAAGCATGTCTAAGAACTAATCACTGGAGGACATGTGACATCCACCAACCCACACTTGGCCAGGGTTTGGATTAAGACCTAAACTCTCTCAACTTGTAAGATAGGAGATGACCTGTGCCCAGAAGCGATAATAAAAACGGTTGAAATTAATTTAATTAATACGTAGTGATATAGGTAACCAGGTCGTGCCCACACATCTTTGTGTGAATTGTTTCATCTCCGCTGCTCAACATCGGTGAAGGAGAACATCGTGAGGAAACCGGCATGTCTAAGAACTAATCACTCGAGGACATGTGACATCTACCAACCCGCACTTGGCCAAGGTTTGGATTAAGACCTAAACTCTCTCAACTAGTAAGATAGTGGTTGAAGTGATATAGGTAACCAGCGTTTTTGCGTCATAAGTATATATACGATTAAATTACAAAGTTAATACGCATACAGTAACCATCTCATCTCTATTATTAACTGGCTATTAATCTACATAATCGTGATCCGAGAAAACCAGTAGCATTATAATGATTTTATAGCTAGAACATACCAGCGGAATGGCACTTTAAGTTTTAAACCTATTCTATCTGTTTGTCTTGAGTCTGGGTGTAATTATCTACATTTATGTATATATTTACAAAAGAAAATTATTATTTGTAGTATACTACCAGTAATCTGGTTTCCATAGTACAAGACCGGCTTTTTTTTTAAATCTAAAATAGGCTTGCGCTTGACCACAACTTGCCTGATGTGAAGCAATGATGCAGTCTACGATGTAACGCGCTTACCCAGTAAATACCGATTCACTCGTGACTTGAAGACCATCACATTACCTATAGCTATCGAGAAACATAGACGCCGGCAGCGAATTCCACAATTTGACAGTTCGCACAATGAAAGTCCAAACAAAGCGCTTTGTCCGTACCAGTGGAATTTCCACCATATAACGGTGGCGCATAGCCATACATGCCTCTGCTTAGTTTGGGATCAGATGGCCGTGTGTGTTAATGTCCCATTATATTATTATTATTATTATATCATACTGGAAAAATTACTTTATGGAAAAATCTTACAAAGAGGTAACTTTAAGGGGGACTTTAATCATAGTTACCTAGTCCATAGACTAGTTAGTCTGAGGGCGTGCTAAGCTACGTTTGCCGATTCGTGGTCTCTAGAAGAACCCATTTACCCCAACGGTTGTTTGTTCTGTAGCAGATATGGGCGGCTCACTGCCTCTACAGCTTACGAATTAATACACCGGATTCGACTACCTACATTAGTTCTCTATTGGAAGAAGTATTCCGTTAGTATTGTCACTAATACTGAAAATTTGTGAGGATAGATCAACTGTAACAGACTGATGATTAATGTTAGTTAAACTTAGTCCTAGAATATAAAAGTTCTACGAAAAAAGACAGATGCCTGACATTTATCTATATTTGACATTTGTCTAACAAAACTGGCGATCTCTTTTGTTTTTCAATGACATCAGCCATTTTTATCAAATATTTAATCATTTTTATTAAATAAATTTATTTAAATTTAAATTAAATTTAAAATATTTATTGGAGATTAATATCTAGAGCGCCAGTATAGGGGCCATGATTTGTGTGCACTAGGCTTACGATTATCACATAACAAAGCTGATGGCGCCTTTGCAGATTAGTATAATTCTTATAACTACATACAACAATAGCAATAGATCCGCACATACTTCAATGCATTTTAACTGATTTTATAGAGGTTTGACAAATAATATGTCTACTTAAGCACTTACACTATGCAATGGCAATGGGCAGAACTGAAAAGGTAAGTCAGGTTAGGTTAGGAGACCATCGATTAGAGGCGACCTGTGGGAGGCGGGTGGGGCATCCCGCCAGCAGCAAGCAGCAAGTCCGAGAAGATGGCGCGAAGTGTTCCGCGCGCGCCTTTCTCCAGAGGAGGGGTAGGGCAGGCTCCCCCACAACAAGGACGGCGACAAGTCTCCGTCCCGGACGGGGCTCACCACTTTGCCGATTTAGGGCAGGCGGGCTGACCAGCCCGGGCTGTTCGGTGAATGCAGGAGCGAATTTCGCAGCCCAGCATTAAGGGTGTCCGACGGAAAACAGGGGGTTTTAGTGGGTAAACCGGGCTCGGCCGCTTGTAGCTGCAGACCCTATGGGGTTTCGCTCGCCCGGGCCAATAACGGGAGTCCCACATATCCTTCGCCATGTGCCCATTTGGGGCGAGGGGATGCTTAAAGCATTTACCCACGAGAAAAAAAGGAGACCATCGATTACACACTGGATAGCTAGGACCTACTCAGACTAGATTAACTAAAGAACAAGGTAAACACCAGTTCCAACTCCTCCTATTATCTTCCTGATTGAATTCATGCGGGATCTAAGACAGTTTAGGTGTACTGGGACTTAGCCAGGTTCAAATCCCGAGTCTCTTCATGCGTCGTTGTCGATCCTCGCTTACAGGAGTAGAAATGGCAGGATTGCGGTGGTTGTCCCATTTAAAAAGAAGTAAGACCAGTATCGATTATACTTTTACAAATGACAATCAGTTAAAGAATTACACACGTGTGGTCAGCTAATAGTTCTGATAACTATTAACCGTGGGTGTAAGGATATGAACACATCTCTAAAATCACACCCACGGCTAGAGCACATTGTTATAGAATACAATTGGATAATACATAATAGAAGAACCGCTGTATTATAAAACATTGCATATTCACTTACTGTCATTTAATAATAACGCTAGGTGACTTTATGGGGTTATTGCCTCAAACTGAGAGGTAAAAATCTGTATGGATGTGTGTGTGGATCAATGGCGAAGGGTGGAAGTTTGAAAAATAGAAGCCGGAGCAAAAAGTTCTTACTAAGGAAAATAAAATCCCTTCAATACCTTCTCTGATCGTTCTTGCACTTGATGCTATACTTATTTTTGTTGCTATTTAAAACTTATAGGCGTTACATAATATATTAATAAGTAGGTACCTACGTGTGTGGATTAAGGCTAAAACTCTGTCAAGTCGTAAAATAGTTGAGAGAAGAACCATGCTCAGCAGTGGGACACTAAATAGGTTTGACGTAATGTCACAAACTCGTACACAGACACACAGATACACAGATCAAACTTTTAACGCACTTTTTTTTACTTAACTGGTTAAAAAGGAGATGACCTGTTCTGACGTCATGATGATTGCGTTGTTCGTTTCGCCCGTCAAGCGATTTCACTTGACTAACCCATTTTAACGATACGATCTGTCGTGGACTCGTGGCATGGTGTTATCGGTGGTGACATTGGTAACATCTTACCACTAACAATTTATGCACGAGTATAAAAACTTACCAAAGCAAAGGGAAGGCTTTTTTTAGGCTTCGGCCGTGGTTAGTGATCACCCACCAGACAAAGCCGCACCGCCAAGCGGCCTTGCCGTGTTCCGGTGCGATGTCTGGTGACGCCATGCAGTGAGGGTGATTCGAAATTGCTCCTTTAAGGTTTCTACCCTTAAGGAGACACATTCCACTGCCACCTTCTCACCGATAAACCGTTCGAGTGAATCGGTATACTGGGCTGCCGCGTTCCATCGTAGACTACATCATTGTTTAACATAAGGCAAGTTGTAGTCAAGCGCCAGCCTATCGAAGTATAAAAAATAATAAAAGAGGTCACATAAATGCGTCAAGTTGCCATCGATAAATGTGGGTTGTTGGTGCTCTATCTGTGTCGTAGGTTCGTCTTACAAATATTTGCTACGGGTTATCGATCCTCTGACCTCAACTAAGTACCTATGCAGGTAAGAAGCTTTTTGGCCAAATTAAATCTAATAACATGTGGGAAATACTTAAGTGATAAAAAGCCTAATACAAAAAAGTAATTTGTAATTTTATTGTCTTTTTTGTACGTGTGTATGCCACTGAACTTCTCCTAAAAAGCTTGACTAATTGGATAAAACTTAGCTTAAGTTCTTCCTTGAAGAGCACCAGAGCCAAAATTAAAGGTCTGGAGGCCCCTGACCCCAAATAATTATCCAAATGAAGTGGAAATTTCAGTCGTGTTTTTTTAAATAAATAATTCATTGTAAAAAAAGTGTGTATTATTTTATAGTATAATAAACAAATAACAAGAATTATCTGAAACACAATTTCAGCAACAGTAACGGATCCCCCAATCTTTTTTCGCCGAAAAATCGTTAATGATTTCGCTAAATGTTACAAGTTTGCTTTTTTCCGAAGTATCTATTATGGGAGCCCCTCTTTTGTGAGAGCCCGGTTGCCCTCCCCTAAGTCTGGCCCTGTTTCGCAATAATATATCTTTTTTCTTCTTCTTCTTCTTCTTTTAATTATGGCCTCTGCAGAAATTATTCCGAAATTTTGCCAGTGTCAAGTTTAAATAAGTTAAGTTTTTAAAAATTTGTAGTAAAAATCTAAAAAAACTGCGACGTTCTAGGACGCCATTTTTTCAACCAATCTATCTATTTTTAATATCTTATCTAAAGGCTTTGCAATTAGCGTTCGAAGTCAGAAAGGTAGACAGTTACTATCGCTTTAATATCCACGTTTGACACTGATGGGTCACATTGATACTCTTTGGTTTTTCATTTCTTTTTTATCTGTTTATTGTGTATTTTTATTTGATTGTGTGATTCTTTCTTTATATTAAATGGATTGTAACCTATTATGGACATAATCTTAGAACATACTTAGGCAGTAAGAACTCGTGATAAGACCTGCAATATTGTTACGGGTATTAGCGTTCGATAACTAACCAGCAGGACTCAACGACCGTACTAAATGCATTTACACTTTATATTGTGTGTTCCAAATAGACTATGCTATTTTTATGGAATGCAGGTGTTGTGAGGTTAAACTGAAATGGAATTGTTCTTGTTTTTTGTTTGATATAATGTTTATTATTACAGCAAAACAAATAAAATAATACATGGGTAGTGGTGGTGTAGTGGTACTCGCCTTTGAAATAGGTATAAGTTCGCGGAATCGATCTTCGATCTTGTCCACACACCGCTGCTCAATAACGATGAAGGAAAACGTCCGGAAACCAATATATAATACTTACTACTTTTTATCCCAATAGGTACCACGCGGGCGAAGCCGTGACGGAAGCTAGTTAAATAATAATTGTAGGTCCGCTCAAAGATGCAAATCGTTGATGTTACTAGGAAAACCTCTGCTGAAGTGGAATTCTGCAGGCCTTGTTACTGTCAGTCGTATGCCATATGAGCTTGGGGCATAGGCTAGCTACAGATTGGCGAGACCTATAGAGAAGTTTAGCATTCTTATCTACGGCGAGAAGTGACCCACCAAGATAGAGACGGTGAGACGAATTGGATAAATTGATTGATTGATTAAATTGATTTGATTTTAAACCATTTATTTTGTTACACACTTAACATAGGTACAATCTAACACGAATTATAATAATCAAAAAAGTTTTTTCATGCAACTCGGAATCCAGACTATTGGTGTACCTATCTACTAGCGCACAGCACTGATTTTCAGCTGGCCCCGGAGATTTGTAGCAACAACAAATACTCACCATAAACCACATAAATTACAATACTATACCATAAACTTTACAATACAAAATGTGGACTCTATACGCTTAAATCACAATATCTAATTACTTATTTTTAACTAGTAATCACGCGCATCTTGGAGGAAGGGGATGTTATTAGAGATATCCCTACCATGAACGTGACCTACCATTTTGGGGTGGTCGTAACCTGCCTGTCGTTCGGGTAATGCGAAAGCGACAGCGCGGCCTGGCAAGGGTTGGTAGAGGAACACCGAGGGGTTTTGGTGAGTAAACTTCTTCGGAGTCTCACATACCCACTGTGTCACGCCCTGATGCAGTGGAACCTATAAAAGGTCGCCCCTCGAAATAAAAAAAAAGGTTGCTAGTTACAAAATGACGCACGACGCATGATTTTTAATGTCATTTGGGACATAAATCGTAGACCACAGATAATATATTATCTATTAACGTAGTTATAAGAACCGGTAGCACACAATGACAGATCTAAAAACAAATAATAAATGCAGTACACATATATTTACATTTATACCTACAAATATACACAAATGAACTTGTGTAGTATAAATTTGATGCAAAAACACGTCGTTTGTATTCTACAACAATCAAGATTGATAGTTGGTTACATTTATAATTACAGTTTCCGCCCTTTATTTAGCTATTTTTGCAATATCACCTTAGCTTCTAGAGCCAGGTTTTGCTAACTAACAAAAAATATCAAATGATTTCGTGGAAGTACAAAGTATCTACTCTGTATTTTGATCGGCATGAATCATTGTACAAGAAAAAAAAAACATCTACTTAAGCACATTTTACTTTGAGTGAAACGAACCTGCGTTTTGGATGCTTCTGTAGATATGCTTAATAGATTATTCTATTTTTTGCTGGATATTTTGATTTATTGACGTGACAACGTCTTATAAATTGGTTTGCCGGGTGACACTTCAAGAAACTGCATTACGCTCCGCTCACGTTATGCGCTCACAATGAGAGCGAGTGAGAGGCACGCGTCCCTTCCACTCGGGCATGGTTAGCCCGCCTAAGAGCGAGAGAGACAGACATAAAAAGTGAAAGGCACGCGTCCCTTCCACTCGAGCACAGTTAGCCCGCCTAAGAGCGAGATTCTTTGTATAAATTAATGTTTTAAATATAATTCTTGGTATAAATAAATGTTTTAAATTGTTACTATTATTTCATCCTTCTTCCTACTATACGAATGAATATTCACATTAAAATTATTTTACCACTCAAAGTCGTTGTCACGTAAAACTTTCGCCCGTATACCGACTTTACAGGCAACCAATTTTTTTTTCAATTGTTCTATTTTTTTATATTCGGATCTTACACATCTCGACTAAAGAAGTCGTTGAGAGATAGAACTATGACATTAAATTTACGCAGGTGTTCCAAACAAGAATATTTATTTTATGTTTCAAATTAATATCTTTCAGACGTCCTAGGTTCGAATTAATGAGTAGGTAAAGTACTCAATTTTAGGGGAGTTAAAAGATTTACTGATCGGTGTTTTTGCTAAATGGAAAACCCACTACCTACGTTAATATCTCATTATTTAAAAAGCCACACGTTTTTATGTTCAGCTCAGCTAATTTAGGCATTAATTTACAGGTAACTTTTTGTTGGAAACATAAAATGAGAGATAGGTACCAACTTCTAGAAAGTTCTAGATGACTGATCACATAAATGACCTTAGTTTTTATGTTTTTATAGCAAGTTTAGTCACACACTACAATTTAATCTTTAATGAGTAGTATTTTGTTTCAGCATTAAATTTGTTAAGTTTTGAGTTTGTTTGAAAAAGGTGCTTTAGGTAATTAATTTAGACTTTAATTAATCAAACATGTATGATATGACTAGATCGTACATTGTAGTGTGCTTAATTTTCCCCAACTCACGTCAATTGTGTGCATATTGTAATTAATTCTTACTAATAATATAAATCTGAAAGTTACTCTATTGTCAAAATTGTTGAACCGATACGAATGAATGTTGGTATGGAGATAGTCTGAGACACGGGGAAGGATATAAGATACTTTTAATCCGCCTGCGCTAACTCGATAACTGATAGGTATACGCGTGGGCGCAGAACTGCATACTACAAAACAAAGCAAGCCACTAAAAAGCACAAACCTATTATAGAATAAAAAAAAAATTACAAATTTCAATTACGGAATGATTATTGAACACACACACACACACACACACACACACACACACACACACACACACACACACACACACACGCATGAGTAGTTTTCTACCGTACTGGGGCCCGATTCTCGCGTTTAAGACATTTATCACATTTGTCGAATAAAAATGGTGATTTCTTTTATTTTTCAATGATATCCGTAATTTTTTCGACATTTGTCTATTGAAGTAAATGTCTATGTCGAATTAATCATTGAAAATCAAAATAAATCGCCATTTTTGTTTGACTAATAAATATAAGGGATAAATGTCTTAAGGGGTGAGAATGGAGGCCCTGATCAGCATCATCAGCCTGATAATAATAATAGTTCATGCAGCTCTCCTCAAATACGCCACTGAGTACCTACAATCCATAGCTACTCTCATCCAGCACTCCCCAACCACCTTGCAATGGTCGTCAATCAACTATCTGAGGGCATCCTACGTTACGTTTGCCAATTACACTCAAGAATTCGTTGACCCGTACCGTTGTTCTGCTGTCGATTTCTAAAGTAGTTACTATACTGAAACGAAACGCTTTGGTACTTGAAATCTGCTTTTTTTATTCTGAAATAGGATTGCGCTAAACTACAACTTGCCTGATGTCAAGCAATGATGTTCTAGTTTACGATGGGATGCGCTTGCCTATTAAATAATAACCGATTCACTCGTGATTACGAATGATTTTCGGTAAGAAGGGGCAGTGAAATGAGGCTCCGTAGAGTTAGCAACCATAAAGGAGCAACAATTTCGACCCACCCTCATAAACAGTTTACATCCCAAATCTATGGTGTCACAAGACATTGCACCGGAACAAGGCTAGGCAGGTTGGCGTTACGGCTTTGTCTGGTGGGTGGTCACTAACCACGGCTGACTCAATCCTTTTAGTGTTTGCTGGACACGGGTCTTGTCCAACTATCTTACGAGTTGAGAGAGTTTAGGCCTTAATACACACACGCAGGCCAAGTGCGGCATGTCACATGTCCTTGAATAATTAGCTCTTAGACATGCCGGTTTCCTCTATGTTTTCCATTACCGATATTGAGCAGCGGCGATGAAACAATTCACACAAAGATGTGTGGCCACGACTGAGAATCGAACCCGCGACCTTATATTACTAAGGCGAGGCCCGTACTGCTGCGCCACCGCTGCTCTAATAACAACCAGGTAATTACTAGTAAACATAACAAGAAGAGAGACAGAAAAGAAGAAGAGACTCGGAACAAGTCTAAATGCCGCAGCCGGTGTATTCTAGGCGGTGAACTAACAGATCTATCTCCATAAACGCGCTGTTGTTTATCATTTAATTTGTCACTTTATCACAACCCTGCCAAGTGCCAACAAAAATCGCCGGGAACTCACTCAGAGTTACAACACCGCGCGGTTCGCACGCTCCCAAAGCTACAGTTTTCAGTGCGGATAGTAAATAAATAATTGATTATTATTATTAGTACATAATAGTAATTAGAATTAGTTCCGTGCGAGTGTCGTAGCACATTCGTAGTAGACTACGAGAGTCGTGCGTTAGGTGTGTGCGGTCGATCGGTTTTGTGTAGCGTTCGAATTTTGAATTTCAAGAAAATGCCAGGAAAAAACGCAGACAGTAAGTATTTTTAATATTATTTATTTTTAATAGATTCTAATAGTTTAGTGGAGTTATTATTTTTTTAATTTCACAAAATAATAATATTTACAAAACAATAAATAAATAAAATGGAATCATGAAATGAGACTCTAACAACCTGCACAGTAATTTTTAATGAAGAAATTAGTCAAATTAATGACTTTATATTATAGTCATCTGCAGTAATTGCGGCTTTAGAGTCATTTTTATGATACCTACCTAATTTAAAAGCTAAACGAAATCGGACATCTATTATTATTTAATTAATTAATTTAATAAGACACCTGTAAATGCTCCCATGGGTTAGTTTTTCAATAATCTCAAAAAAAAGCAATTTTTCCAGGTCAATAGAATTCTATACTTTTATTTTTAAAGGAAGAAGGTGTACCTTCTAAACACACGTTTTAACTTAAAACACCGTTTTTTTTCGTCAGAAGGTAAAAAAATATGTTCGTATCTAAATTGAAATTCTGACTCCTTTATGGTTTTTAACCTTAGGAGCCAGATTCCACTGCCATCTTCTTATTGAAAATCTCTCGTAATCACGAGTGAATCGGTATATCGGCCTGGCATTCCCCATGGTAGACTACATCTTTGCTTAACATCACGTTGTAGTCAAGCGCAAGCCTATTTCAGAATAAAAAAATCTCGAATGACGTCACTTTTAGATAAGTTTTATACCTCCGTAAGCGCAATTGATATTTTTTTTAAATATTTTTTATTGATCAAAGTGTTGATCGCAGGTGACGTCTGATAAGATTAAAGGATGCAATAACCTTTGTGATCCGATGTACGATAAGTTAATAAAAGTCATTAATTGTTCAGAATCAGGATTAATTCGGTCGTATCAATTGCAACTACATGAACCTACATTATGCATTTTTAGGTGCAATATAAGTAGGTACGTACTTTGATAAATGATTAATCATTTATCAACTTGTGTTTATTCATATGCATTTGTGTACAAGTTTGTGGGATCCCAGCGCGTAATTTCCTTAGGTAGGATAGGTTTAGGTAGATACCTATTACATAAATTAATTAGCTAAAATAAATAAATTTTCCATACATTTTAAAATATTATTGTCTGTAGTTTGATATTTTGTGCTGGCGTTACTTTTGCTTGGATTTTGGTATGAAGTTAGCCGTGAGGCCAGTCCTATTCTTATTTGAAATGCATAGTATCAAATGAATTGAATAGGTACTTACATGTAGGTTCCTACCTACCTAATGAGAAAGCCAATCATTGTTCTGCCCATTGTTTAATTAGGTTTACGTTTGTAATTAACATCATCAAATTATAATATCAGAGTAACAATACTTACAATATTACATACTTAGTTATGATCACTTTATTTCTTCTTTAATTATGGCCTCTGCAGAAATTATTCCCCAATTTTGCCAAAGTCAAGTTTTAATAAGTATACAAACTTCTAGAAGATTAGTAGTAAAAAACTAACAAATCTTCAGCGGTCTTGTACGGTCATTACATTAAAACTATAATTAAAATTCATTAAATAAGTATACAAGCTTTTATAAGATTACCTAGTAGTAAAAACACTAAAAAAACTGTGACGTTCTAAGACGCCATAGATTTTTACCAACCGTCACTTCACTTTTTAAAAATATTTGGCATCCACCGCCTTTTGTTTCTGCCAACTTCAAGTTGAAAGAGAGTGCAATAAAAAAAATGAGATGTACTGTGGGCTGAACGCTGACTCAATAAAGTAGGTATAGATAGACCGTTTAATTCGCGTATCGCCTATCGCCAAGATTCTGACTCCTCAAGCTGCACAGACAGTGATGATGATTCAAGCGATATGGATATTGGTGACTTTTATCTGTGGTTAAATAGTTCTTTATGAGATTTAATTAATGTTTTATGACTTTGCACCTCAGATGGCGATATGCGAGTGAAACATCTATAGGTATCTATAGGTATTTCATAAAGAGGTTAAACAGGAAATTAATATTGGGACGGAATTTACCAACAAACAGAAAATACATAGAATGAACACGTAGTTATGATAAAAACCTGTAAAACTGACATAACTTGTAATATTACTTCGATACCCCGCCCCGGCTTTGCTCTGATTAATTAGTATTATTTAACTTGAGTAGTTGGCACAACATGTGGCGATGTTGCCGAAGCTAATTTTAATTTCAATCCTTTTTAGTGTCCCACTGCTGGGTACGGGTCTTCTCTCAACTATCTTACGAGTTGAGAGAGTTTAGGCCTTAATTCAGACACGCTGGCCAAATGCGGGTTAGTGTCACATGTCCTCGAATGATTAGTTCTTAGACATGCTGGTTTCCTGGCGATGTTTTCCTTCACCGATATAGAACAGCGGCGATGTTACAATGCGCATAAATATGTGTGGGCACGACTGGGAATCGAACCCGCGAAATCTAAAGCGAGGCCCGTACCGGGAACTTTCGTACGTACTTTCGGGAATAGAATGATGATATCCAAAATCTCAGTTTGCTATATAATATAATAGCTATTACATGCTCATGCAGGTACTGTACCTATCTATAAATTAGGATAAGGACGTTTTCAGATAATCCTAGGCAAGTTTCTAAATTTTCACCAAAATGGCACCATAGTATGAAATTAATTACAAAACCGTATTTGAATTATTTTTAATACTTATGGCTTGGAATCACTAGTCTTAGATAACCTGCAATGTATTAAGTACTAGCGGCCTCATTCATTCATTCATTTTCATTCATTCAATCTAAAGATTGTCTGTGCCAAGTTTCATCAAAATCGATTGTAAGGTTTAAGCGTGAAAGCGTAACAGACAGACAGACAGGGTTACTTTCGCGTTTATAATATTAGTAGGGATAACTATCTCTAACGTTTATTGAGCCTTTGTGCTGTTTAATTTGTGGGTTTATAAGTATAGAAAGTAAAATAACGATAAACGATATCCAGTAAACATGCCACAAAGATATTATAGCAAGTTTTATTTTATTACCCTACCTTGAATACTTCGATGGCGCAGTTGTTTTATACAATTAAATCCATCTGTACATACATAATACGCCCTATTCATTTCGGCATGAAACCAACTGTAAACAAATAAAGTGTCTCATACAAGTTGACAGATATTAAAGATGGCGGATGTAACCCGACCGATGACAAAAGGTCATATTTTAATGTAAAATATTCGCAGTATCAGTGGTCCATAATTTAGTACTATGAAATGGTTTGTTTACCTTTTAACTCACGGTTTCCTTTACGGCATAGTAGTTAGTAGTATGGGACAGAAACAATGTGGTGCCTCTGAATTGATTTAGATGAACGAAATGGAAACAGGAGTCAGGGACGGGCTACTTTTTTATTCTTACCCGACTGCCCTTATCCGCGAAAATAGGGTATCAGGTCAAAATGCTTCTGGAAGGAAAGCACCTATACAGAAAGGAAACCTTTAATTTACAAAGAAACAATACATCAGCATTAGTTTTGAAAAGCGCTTACCTACGTTTGCAGTGATCGAACCTAAAGGGCATATTATAACCGCTTACGCTGAATCGAACCGTCGAACGTGAGAAATAGTCATTCTGTATTGTTATGATGCTTTAAATAAGTTTATTTATTTCGATTCCCGGGTGTAGTAAATATTTTTGGAACCACTTAAATACACACAACGCCATCTAGTCTCAAATTATATTTTTATTTAAGTACATGTTTTTACTTAGTTTGACTTGGTTTATTGAAAAATAAAGGGATTTTTTTTTTCTTGTAAAATTCGACGATGATGATGATAAGGTAGAGTATACCCCCTCAGGTGCTTAGGTATAATGATGTAAAAAAATAATGATGTACCGTTGAACAACGATGTACAAAAAAATAATGATGTAGATAGACCGTTTAGCTAGCGTATCGCCTATCGCCAAGATTCTAACTCCTCAAGCTGCACAGACAGTGATGATGATTCAAGCAATATGGATATTAGTGACGAATAGTCTTACATTACTTTTATCTGTGGTTAAATACTTCTTTAAGAGATTTAATTAATGTTTTATGACTTTGTACCTCAGATAGTATTGTCTTAGATTTACGCGAATATCACACATTGAAATAAAACTACTTTTTAACGGATTTTATCGCGGTTCACGGGTGAACATGAAGTCTGAAAAGACTGAAACGTCGGGATCTAAAATCTAAAATAAACCGCGATAAAATCCGTTAAAAAGTAGTTTTATTTAAATTTGTACCTTAGATACGCGAATTAAACGGTCTATCTATAGTAAAAAATGTTGTTTAGTGTTAATGCACAGAATAACAACCCGTAAACTGTGTATGAATGAGTATTCCAAATTTATTTTAGGAACACAACATTCAATTAGTTGAGCGATGTCGATTGAGTAATAGTTTTTGGCGGGTGATGTTAGCGAGTTAAATGTTGAGTCTTTTTTTAACATGACTCACGTGTAAGATAAAAAAAGAAGTACATACTTACTTAATAGACTCAAACGTGTAGGCAGAAGTGAATAACTTTCAGTACTACATCACTATCACCACATAAGTCACGCATCTCGTCTAGCGCGTATGTTCGCAATGATTTAAAAACTATATTGACTCAGTATAGCACAGACATAGATGATACGAGTAAAATAGGTATTAGTTAGATAATTTACCCATAAACGTCGGAAGTTTGGAATTAATCTTTTTGTTTTTTGACATTTTATTAAAAAAAATTAACACTGGTTATGCAAATATAGTTTTAATTTTTGCGATAGTCCAAAGAAGACCTAGTGAGACAGCAATGGGACAGTAAGAAGTTGATTAATAGCAAATATAGTATTGAATGTAACTTTAAAACAGGATTAAAAATGCGTTGGTAATTTCCTTGCATAATTAAAATGGTACTTCTTATCTATAGTACAATAACTTGACATTTTTGCAGAGTATAATGAAGTATGGAATCTCAAAACAATGGAAATAATGAATATCTGATTAACAACCTGCATTCACACGTAATAAACAGCTTTGTCAACAGCTATGAGAGTTAATTAACCATAATTTATAATCAGGTGCAAAGAGGATAAAAATATAGACTTGTTAATTATATAATTGCACATGTATTGTATAATGTAACATATACTTTTAATTAAGTTTTTTATTCTTGGATTTTCCTCCTTGAACGTACGTAGTTAGAATGTTAGGTAACTATCTTCGTAACGATAGCATTTGAATTTAGAATAGAACACAGATTTGTTTTTTTTCCAAAACTAATGACAAATGCTACATTAATTTTTTTTTAATTTGTGAAAGTATTTATAGGTAAAAATATTTATTGGAAATTTTTTGTAATCATACAATTATGGTACACAAAATAATCTAAAATTTAAATTAAAAAACCTAATTAACTATTTTTTTATGTTTACCTAGAATTTTTCGTATTTGATTTAAATAAAAAATGAATTTGTTTTTTTTTCGTTCAACCAATTTATTGCTAATTATAAAGATTAAATAAAATTCCCTTTCTAACACATTCTGGCCGTTATCCATCACTACTTGTCATGCAATATGTTATGTCACATGCCACACTGACAAGTTACCTCCTTCGTACAGTAGGTACAATAAGTGTTTGATCGGTGTTTCGTCACGGTTGCTCTGTTTCAATAAGTGTGATGGACTGTAGCTAATACCACTTTCTGTGCTCTACATTTAGATCATGCTTAACCCTGGTTTAAAGAAAAATCATTGGGGATCTAGTGGCCTTAACACTCTCAACTCTTAAAATGGTTGAGACTCGTGATTTGCAGTGAGACACTAAAAAGTTACCTTTTTAAATTCCTATCAAAAACATATTCTTACTTCACAGAAAGTGTCACAATTACCTATACTAGTACCTTTGTATCAAAGAGAAAAATATCGGTTCGACCGTCCTCGGACGGCTCACCGAAAAAGTCCGGTGAACCAATAGAAGCCCCTCGGGTTAATTGGGTTAGGTCATCAGGAAAAAAAAAAATTGGTTGCCTGTAAATTCGGTATACGGGCGAAAGTTTTACGTGACAACGACTTTGAGTGGTAAAATAATTTTAATGTGAATATTCATTCGTATAGTAGGAAGAAGGATGAAACATAGTTGAGTGGGAGAGAGACGCAAGGCATTCGGCGGGCCTCTCTCTCGTTCGGTGACTCATCGTAACGTTACCGAGCGTTACACTTTTTCATAAGTGCCTCCCAGCCGCAACCTAATTTAAGACGTTGTCACGTCAAAAAATAGACAAAAGGCTTAAATTATTTTACCTTCTTACACGATTCCGAAAAAAGCGGGAGTAAGATCCTGTGCTTACGGTTTTAACCTGAAAGTCTGTATCATGCCTTAAATTCAACGTTATTTTAACCATAAGCAATGGTATTGTGACGTTTAAATTTTAATAAATTAATAAAAAAAAGAATAACAAAATAAAAATATTATATTATATTACTTTTTATTTCCTTATATGACTAACGTTAGTAAGTATAATGTCCTTGCATCTACGTTATTTATCTTTATAAGGTCAAAGAGTTCAGAAAAACAGCTGATTAGGGCTGCGAGACGCGATTTTTTCCACAAACTTATCACATCAAAACATAATGCTTGTTCATTTCTGTTTTCACATAGCGATTAGTAATGACCTAAAAATACCTGGTTTCAAATATACGAGTAGCTCTTCCGGTTCAGTTGTAATAGGAACACAACAAATACTTAGACTAGATAGATATCTAGGTAATTGTAATTCAATGATGTACGTCGATATCAACAACATCGTAAACACCAATTAATAGGTATCAATTCCGTATGATCTTGACGCATATACGTAATTTGGGATCCAATTGAACAAATGGGTTCCGTTAATTATTCTATTTGTCACATCTTCCTGATGTGAAACAGACACTACAAACAACGTTCAAGAAACGACTACCTACGTTATTATTTGATGACAGTAGATACATACGCTACATCTGGTTCGTATTTAAACGAGTCTTTAGAGTCAAAACACATACTCGCGTAGCTGCGCCGCACCGCAAGAATCGGCAGTGCCGCCCGCCTCTACATAGAACAAAATGTACTAGCACTATGAGCGTTGCGCTGCAGGCGCCGCCGCACAGTGGTCTGAAAATCGAGCTCCCCTTTCATAGAAAGTCAATGTGGGATATTCATAAAACTAAAATATGGAACGTCTCAGGTATACATTCCTTTAATGCATATTTTAGTATGAATGATTTTAGTTACTCCGCGCCTGAGAAAAAAAATATTTAGTATTTTTTTGTATGGGAGAAATTACATAAAGTACATTTTCTTGCGACTGAATGAAACTGAAAGGCTGGTACTCATACGAGCTATTGCCGCTCTTAAGGCGATTACGTTGACATACCACTCGTGTACCTTTAGGTGCCGCTTCACACGTAGGATTTTTTTGAAATTTCGAATTTTCGGCATTGAATATTTTAAGTATGTGACGCATTTAAATTAGGTTGGTAAGGAATTTGGAATTAAATATTTATAATAAATACGCACCTAATATTATAATAATTGTTATAATAGATTCAATTACTTTAACTCAAAATATAAGTTAACTTTAGAAATTCGTTTTTTGCGAATACTAATTAGGGCACTGCAACTAATATCTGCCTTATTTTAACAAATAACTTTTTACAATAGTAACCTCATTAGCTAAGAGGGTGTTAATGATTTTTACTATACCTAATGATAACAGAGGTTCGTTATCATTATCAATTACGGGAATCACTTATTACTTTACTAATAGTTCAGTTTTATTACGTGTTAATTTGTACCGACCCTTAATGAGAGTCGGTGAGAGAGTTATACATAAATAGAATGTTTGGCATGGACTCTGTCAGTAACGTTTAGCACTTGTGCGCGTAAACTTTAATTTTTCTGTTCTTTCAATTTTTCTATTGCAATGGAAGGTTTTGGTACCAATCTTGATATTTTCATGTTTGTGGCCAACAACACTTCTTTCTCAGATCCCAATGTGTTGTTTGATGTGTTTGTGAATAGTATTGATTTGTCAGAAAATGAAAAGAGAGACTTGAAACAATTCTGCCAAACTTATGTGTGTGCATTGAAAAGGAAATGGATCTCATGTAATCGTACACGACATACTTTCATTAAAAAGTACGAAGCATGGCTCCAAGAAGACATCAAATGGCCTGAAGTCATCAAGGAAAAGATGACTTCCTCAGTAACGATAGATCAGTCACAGTGTTCCAGTTCAGAATTTCCCGTAAACGAAGGTGCATCAACATCCGCACAACCACAGACTTGTAGTGTTGGAACCTCAACATCTCTTGGAAACCAAAGAAAGGAGTTTTCGGTGTTAAGCCCGTTACAGAAGAAAAGGAGAGTAGAAGAGCTTTTAAATCATCCATCGGAAAGTCTTGCTTATGCAACTGGCTTGAAGGCGCAAAATAAAGATGTAGCAGACATAATAAAATTAGTCACAGAGAATCCCGAAGAGGCTACAAAGATAAAAGATATACTTAAAACTAAAAAAAATGTGCCCATATATTCTGCTGATAAAGCTTTAGGTATTTTGACTTCGTTGAAGCTGTCGAAGTGGCAGTATACTACTTTGAGAGCTTGTGCAAAGGAAGAAGGAATCCCACTATATCCTTCATACACAACTGTCCTAGAAGCGAAAAAGGACTGTTACCCACCTAAGGATAGCATAGACATTTCTGAAAATGGGGCACGAGTTAAACTTCAAGCAATTTTGGATAAAACTGTGTCAAGACTTGGAAAATATCTACGTTTGCCCTCTACTTTAGATGGCAAGGAGTTAACACTTCTGTGTAAGTGGGGCTTTGATGGTTCTTCAGGGCAGAGTTTGTATAAGCAAAGCATGGTGGAGGAAGATGATTCCAGCGTCTTCATGTGTTCTTTTGTACCTATAAGATTAGATTGTGATGAAGAAAATGTATGGGAGAATCCAAAACCGTCTTCGACAATGTTTTGCAGGCCTCTTTTTTTCAAGTTTGCAAGTGAAAACAAATTAGACATCAAGAGAGAACAAGCCACGATTGAAGCTGAAATTGCTACACTGGTGCCTTCTATAATGGGAAATCATACAGTTAAAGTTAAAATGCTCATGACTATGATAGATGGTAAAATAGTTTCTAAATTATCAGAAACATCAACCCAAACTTGTGACATATGTAAAGCAACCCCATCTGAAATGAATAAATTACATGTGATCTCAGAGTAAGTTTTGAATACTTTTATAATTTTCTTGGCTGATAATCATGAATACCTATTTTTAAATATATTATTTATTTGTTTTCCAGAAAACCAGTGTCAACGGAAATATACCAATATGGTTTGTCTACTCTCCATGCTTGGATTAGGTGTATGGAATGTTTGCTTCACATTTCCTACAGACTTGATTTCAAAACATGGCAAGCTAGGGATGCAGACAGCAAAGAGTTATTGAAGGCAAGAAAGCAAATCATCCAGCAGAAGTTTCGTGATGAAATGGGCCTCTTAGTAGATATCGTCAAACAAGGTGAGTCTTGAAGTGCAACGAGTTGATTTGAATGATTTTGAGAACGTTACTTACCAAATACGTTGTTTCTGCTCAAAATGGTGAAGTTTTTGGTTTTTGTTTCAGGTGCAGGCACTACAAATGATGGCAATACAGCCCGAAAATTTTTTAGTGATCCTGTAAAAACGGCAGCCATCACTGGATTAGATTCCACTATAATCCATAGATTTGCCACAATTCTAGGAGTGATAGCATGTGGGGAGCCCGTTAATGTTGAAGCGTTTGCAAATTTTGCGCGCCTTACTGCAGAAAGATATGTGGAACACTATGGTTGGTATTATATGCCGTCAAGTGTTCACAAACTTTTACTGCATGGTGCTGAAATTATCAGGCATTTCAACATTACCCCCATTGGCAAATTATCAGAAGAGGCATCGGAAGCCAGGAATAAAGACTTCAAAAAAATCCGAGAACATCATTCGCGGAAGTTTTGTCGTAGAGCAACAAATGAAGATATTTTTAATGGACTCCTTGTATCGTCAGATCCGTACCTATCCAGCATAAGACCTGTACACAGAAAGTCAATCAGAACAGCTGTCTCTGATGACATGAAAACACTTCTCATTAATGAAGACAATACAAGTGTGGACAAAGAAAATATTGAGTTTGTTGATGTTAGTGTCGCAATGCTGGATTCAGAATTAGAAGATTTTGATGATAATTGTTAATGCGTATTTTATACATATCGACGTTATTATTATTTTTATTTATTTTAATGTTAAGACTAGATAAATAAGAATTTTTGGTATTAAACAAGCAAAGAGAATATAGACGTATTTTGAAGAATGTAAGTAAATACTAACCAAATGAAGCTTTTTGTATTCTTTGATTCAGTTTTTTTCTAGTTATAGATGTTATTATTATTTTATGTTCTAATACTAGAGAAATAACGATTTTCAGTACTAAACAAACAAAGGCTAGGGTTTAGACGTAAGTATTTTGAGGAATGTACATACTAGCCAAATGAAGTTTTCTAAATTATTCGATTAAATTTAAAAATAAATAAATTAGTTTTAGCTGTTTAACTGTTATAATATTTAAACACTTGTTTTACAATTGATTGTACAGTTTTTAATCGTATTAAATTTTCAAATATGAAAAAAATGTTAAATAAGTGTTTTATTCCTTCTTTAAATAGCGTGACTTTATGGTCGTTGCTTTCCTGTTATGAGGTGATTCTACTCATAAAAACAAACAACTTTTTTATGGAAACCACCTTGAAATGACGGAAAAGAAAACAACTGTTTCATACATTACGGCCAAGCAGGTATCGAACTTTAGTTTGAAACAGCAGACATTTTTACGCGATTTAGAGATTGTTTCCATAAAAAAAATTGTTGTTTTCATAAGGAATTCGCAGGAAAACAACAACCCCAAAGGCATAACAAAAAATATTCAATACCGAAAATTCGAAATTTCAAAAAAATCCTACGTGTGAAGCGGCACCTAAAGGTACACGAGTGGTATGTCAACGTAATCGCCTTAAGAGCGGCAATAGCTCGTATGAGTACCAGCCTTTCAGTTTCATTCAGTCGCAAGAAAATGTACTTTATGTAATTTCTCCCATACAAAAAAATACTAAATATTTTTTTTCTCAGGCGCGGAGTAACTAAAATCATTCATACTAAAATATGCATTAAAGGAATGTATACCTGAGACGTTCCATATTTTAGTTTTATGAATATCCCACATTGACTTTCTACGAAAGGGGAGCTCGATTTTCAGACCACTGTGCGCCGCAACGCGAGTATGTGTTTTGGCTCTTAGATCTGTGGCGTCACATACCTAACGCCACTCAAGAGACATGACGTCACAGTAATCCTGAATCGCGCAAGCAAAGTTTCAGCGACAATTAGCATACAACTGGCAGACAATAACAGGCGGGAGGAACCGCGGTCGCCGGGCGTAACACCTCGTTAGATCATCCCTTTACACTGGAGGGACCTTAATATTGAATAAAAATTAAAGAATTAAATACTCTTCAATCTTAACAAAATCCTTATTCAAAAATATGTCCAAACTAGTAGCTCCGAATATTTCAGACATCTTTCCCTAATAATTCTAATTGTATTAAGAAATTAGGGTTTTCAATAGCGTTTTTATGAAGTTTATTAGGTAAAAGAATTTTAATTGATAATGATTAGTAACTAAGATTAGATAATTATGAATTCTTGTTTGTGCTTAATATGCAGATACTATAAATAACACCATCAATTAAAATGATAAGAAACAGATATGACAAAAAGTATTATGTTAACAGAGATAGTATAAGTAGCGATATACTATAGATAGACCGTTTAACTCGCGTATCGCCATCTGAGGTACAAAGTCATAAAACATTAATTAAATCTCTTTAAAGAACTATTTAACCACAGATAAAAGTAATGTAAGACTATTCGTCACTAATATCCATATCGCTTGAATCATCATCACTGTCTGAGCAGCTTGAGGAGTCAGAATCTTGGCGATAGGCGATACGCTAGTTAAACGGTCTATCTATAGCTTTCCGACCGCGGCGCTGCCCTCGCAATTAACCTCTTTTTCCGCAGTCGGATAAAACTATCTAAGCTCTTTCCCAGGAATCGAACTATCTCCATACGAAATTTTATCCAAATCGGTTCAGTGTTTTTGGTATGGAAGCGCGACAGACAGACCAAGTTACTTTTGAATGTATAATATTAGTAAAGATTGATCGATTTAATTGTTATCTGAATTAATAAAATTCTTGAACGATTAGCGATTTGAAATTATCGACGTGGTTCCCGGTTTATTCAGCCTTATAGATTAGGGGCCATTCATTTAATACGTGAGACCATTTTTGCTGACTTTTGACCCATTATAAGAAAAATAATAATCTGATGGACAAAACCAAGAGAAAATGTCGTCAATCCCTATTACAAAATAGATCGAGAATGTCGATTAATCAGTATGAAGCGCAGCTGCAGAGCGGCTTAGAGCAGCGGTAGCGCGGCGGTACGGGTCTCGCCTTAAAAATATAAGGTCGCGGGCTCGAATCCTGGTCGTGCCCACATATCTTTGTGTGAATTTTTTCATCTCCGCTGCTCAATATCGGTGAAGGAAAACATCGTGAGGAAACCGGCATTTCTAAGAACAAATGGTTCGAGGGCATGTGACATCCACCAACCCGCACTTGGCCAGCGTGTGTGGATTAAGGTCTAAACTAATAATAATGATATTTTCACACACACCATCGCCATCTAGTCCCAAATTAAGCAGTGTATTTGCTTGTGGGTACAAGGATCGGATATAATACTTAAATACACTTTTTTTGTAAATACATACTTATAGATAAATTACACCTAGACACAGAACAAACACTCGTGTTCATCATACAAAGATTTGTTCTGGGTGGAAATCGAACCCACAACCTTCGGCTTAGCAGTCAGGGTCACTAACCACTACGCCACCAAGCCAGTGATAACTCTCATAACTAGTAAGATAGTTGAGAGAAGACCTATGCCCATCTGTGGGACACCAAAAAGGGTTGAAGTGCTCTATGAAGCGGAAGTAATAATTTTTAAAACATTCGGTTCAATAATGTAGTTTTTTGTGGGTGATATAATGATGACTCCTTTCACAATGCCAAGTTCTATATTCAAAACAAAACAAACTAAGCGTGGGTTATGTATAATGGGCTTATTGTCGCGTAATGTACTTCGCTATTAGATTTTATCATCTGTGCAGTTATAACTATCGTCTCTGGTGCGACCCACAGATGATTTTACTCATAATGTATATCACGAAAATTCCGACTTATTGTATTACCCCGTGAAGAAGCATAGCGTGCGAGTGAGGTCTTCTTATAAAGCACTAGCGACTCGATCTGGCTTCGCACGGGTACAAATTATACATTTAAACCTTCCTTAACAATATCTATATATTAGTGAAACCCGTATTCAAATAAAAAAAACCAAATCTGTAGGCTAATTCACGTAAGTAAGTAAGTTCAATTGCAGTTAAGTTTTGGTCAAAACAGCCCTTTTGGTATTCTCCTAATTTTGACAACCGCTGTCAGATACGCCTGCGTCAAGTTCACGTCACACGATCGCTTTAGACTAGATATGACAGCTAAACAATTACAAGAATACCATTTTGCACTAAGACGTAAACCTAATTGCAACTGCACCGCAACTTGATCTGCGCGTCAAGAAATTAAGTGAATTAGCCTCCTGTTCAGTAGTTTTTGAGTTTATCGCAAACAGACAGCGGAAGCAACTTTACTATTTTTTCTTTTTTGTCTGTTTGTATATATTTACAAAAAAAGTAGTTTAAGTATAGTATATACCAGTTATCTGGTTACCATAACACAAACTCTGCTTAGTATGTGATCAAATGACTGTGTGTGTTAATGTCCCAAAATATTATTATTATTATTTAAACATGAACAAAAAGGAATAGCTTAAATATTTTTGAACGACAGGGTCATTATCAGTCCACACACTCTAAAGGCATTATTATGCGAGTTTGTTTATAATCAAAAAACTTACTCTACACAAAGACAAATCAAACTAAAAGACAAACGATTCGTCTATGGCACCTATCCTGAACTTTCAATTTGCATATTATGTAAGTAATCTAATTGTGAAATACGGCTCTATTTTAAATTTGCTCTACATACAATATACCGCCTCAAGTGATCGAAAATCCGCGCTTATTTACAGATTATTAAGTATTTGACATAAAAGATGTAAAATTGTAGCAAATTCGTGTGTCAAATTGACTGAACTATTAAAATAATTAACCCCACGAGAGGTATCTTTTTGTAAAAACATTGCGATGTATTTTACGCGTTTTTTACATAATAATAGGTGGGGATTGCCAAATAAGAGCGCATGCGCATTGACCGCTGTCAAATTAAAGTGTTTGGGATTTTTGATGAGATTGTTTTTCATGTGTAGGTAATTTGTAATAGGTAATTATCTCTATCGCAGGACGTGTCATACCTACCTCAACTTTAAAAGTAGGTATAACAAAAAGTATTACAGGAAATCTTTTTAACCTGTGGGCAATTTTTGGTGGTTATGTCTCAGTATATTTCCATTCGAAGAAAATTTAACATAGAACTGGTATTGCGCGCGTTCCCCTCTGCGAGGTTACATGAACAGTTTGTAAGCATAAACTGTTCATATGTGTATTTGTGTGTAGCTTTTATTTACGTGTTCTATTATAAAGACGCTTCAACATTTACATGTGTATCTCCCATCTTCCAAAAACTGCCAGAAACAATTTAAGTACTAGAAGTTGCGTATTAAATGTGTTAAATGTTCCAAGTTACCATTAATTGTTCAATGCGTTTTTGTTTTAATTTTTCTACGATATCAGCTAATTATAGACGACCTATCCGTACTATAGTTATGAAAGCGCGCGGCGTAAAATTAACGGTCAGTGACCCTAGCGAGCGCACAGCTGATACGGCAGCGTGCGGTAACAGTGTAATGTGGACAACCTAACTAACCAAATCCTCCTGTTATCTTTCTGATTGAATTCGTGCGGAATCCAAAATAGTTACGGTGTCCCGGGACCTGGCTAGGTTTACAGCCAGAGATTTTTACCGGCGTCGTTATTGATCCTGGCTAATAAAAGTAGCAGAGGCGGGATTGCGGAAAATAGACGTAATACCGTCATCTTCTTCTTGATAATAAGTTAAAATTTTGTTTTTAATGTCTATGTTTTATTAAAATTACATTAGTGATACATTTTTGCATTGTCTTCGGTCCTTGATATGTGCGTAAAGTTTTAATTTTAAATCAATGCGGCGTTTTGAAAGGGATGAAATTCCTGTTCTAAGATTCCTTTACATTGCATAGATACATACATAGGTACCAAGCTAGCGAACTCTGAGTTAATATCAAACTGTGATTGCAGATGTAGAGTCCGGTGCGCAGGCGCAAGAAGGCGACTCTACTGTGTCCCAGCCTCTCAAACAACGTGTGCTCCACGGTGAGCCTTGCATGGCATGGAGACTTATAGCACACTTATAGCATGATTATTTTTTTACACTTCTTCTGCTTAATATTTTCAGAATAGAATAAGAATCACTATAGCATGCCTTTTTACCAGCACCACTTTTGTACAAACCACTGGGTTTCAACTAAATTTCTGAATAATATCTGTAGAACTTTGGAATACTAAACCTAGAAAATTTTTCCCTTTGACTGGACTGTTGGCGTAGTTACTGACCCTTACTGCTAAGCCGTGGGTCGTGGGTTCGATACTCAACCAGGACAAACTTTTGTCTGCTGAGCATGATTGATTGTTCTGTCTGTGTGTCTATGTCTGTTTATCTACAATTTGACGGGCCGGTCGGTAAGATACTTGGTTTTCACGCCGCAGGTCGTGGGTTCGATTCTCACCCAAGTCAGAAATTTGTGTGATGAACATGTCGGTTTGTCTTGAATTTGAAGTATATTATATATTCACAAAAGTAAGTATTATATGTAGTTTATTTTATGGTTTCCATACTACAAGCTCTGCTTAGTATGGGATTAGATGGCCGTGTGTGTTAATATCCCACTATATTATACCAAGGCATAGTATTATGTTATCTGTGACCGAGGCAGTTCGTAATTGGAATTAGGAATAAAAAACTTTTTGATTTTTGGTTACAGAATATAGAAATGTTATGGTTTATGGTAACTTGTAGATATTATTAGATATGCCAAAGGTAAATAAATGTAGATTAGTAAACTATGTTTTATTCTTCGCATGCATGAACAATTGACTTGTCATCTAGGTATTTAAACAATGATATCGCTGGGAAAGGCATATTGTATTGTAATAACTGTAGGTAAGTTATATCCAATACACGGTAACTGTTATTGTTTAAGTACCTATGATTGAGTAATTCCTTATTTTAAATGTTTTTTTTTCTAGAGAAAACATATTTATATATATAAAAAATATAATAAAATGAATAAACTAATTATAAAATTCTGTCTTAAAAACTGGATAAGGCGTCATAAAATTCCTCCGAATCGAGGCCTTGGGGGAATGTGCCTAGAAGGCTGGCAGCAATGCTACGTTGTATGGCAATGCTAATTCTTTGACTAAGATGTAGGCCAGCCCTCTGGTCTCGTGAAGAGTCAAATGTTGAATGTTTCTTCTTAAAAGCATTGTTTGGGCGGTTTAATATACTGATCTTGTTTCAACCGGTGGAAACTTCAGCGCGATTTTGCCATAATTATTACTGAAGCCAGCTCGAATAGGTCTGTACGGTGCAAACGCACGTTGCATTTATAGCGTTGTCAGCAGATAGCGAAATGCACACATTTCTATTCATTTTATTATTAACCAGTTCACATTCGGATCGCGCCATACTAACACTTATCATTAGGTTAAGAAGTGGACTCAATATAATTATCAAGTAGTTTCATTCAGTATCAAGCAATCATTAATCAATTAGTAAAAGAAGTTACGCTGAAAATTGTACAAGGTCCCTTTTGATTACGTTATCCTTAGTGATTAGAATTAAGTATATAACACTACGTTTTATTGATTACTCGATTTTGATGATGTGATTTAAAACCTCTCTTTTTTTCTCTATGCTGTCTCCCGTTTTGTCTGGAGGGTAGTGGACAATGTAACTTTCCAACTCCTCCTATTACCTTTCTGATAAAATTCGTGCGGGATCCAAAACTGTTTAGGTGTCCCGGTACCAAAAACATTTAGTGTTATCGTATCTACAAATTAGATAAAAGGTGAAAAATAACTGCCTCAATGGTCTAGTGGTAAGCGTGTGTTAATAATCGCGAGGTTCGGAGGTTCAATTCCAGGGTAGAGGAAAACCACTTTACATATATGTATACTTAGGTAGAGAATCTCATTTGACGCTCGAAGATTGAAATTGTGCTCGATGTAAGGTAATAAGCTGTTACATAGGGGATCTAAACATAGCCAGCGAAAAGGGGGTGATATTGACCTCTGCCTGCCTTTCGGTAATACTGACTGATAAACGAGTATTCAGCTAAATAACAGCAAAAAATATTCTAACCATCCTTACTGATATTATTATTACTTTCGAAAGTAGCTCTGTCTTCTGTCGCGCTTTCACACCAAAACTGCTGAACCGTTTTGGACGAAGTTTAATATGGAGATAGTTTGAGGCCCGAGGAAGGAGATAGGATAGTTTTCATACGACTGCACAAAAAGAGGTTAGTGGTTTAGCGCGATAACCGTCAGACGCGGAAAGCTAGTTTATTATAATTGATAACTCTTCAAGATGTCGTATTAGTCGTATAAAGCGATTGTAATTCCGTTGGAAGAAAGGGATGCAAATATACACACTGTATAACCGCATCCCTTTCTTTCACCGGAATTATAATCGTTTTAAATACTCGCACTACGCCAGCTGGTGAGAGATTATAATGGATAACCTCGAGACGAATTAAAAACTATGATTGCTTTACCTATTTATTCTTATCAAGTACAATCTTTAATAAGTACAGGTAAAGATAAACAAAAATCAACTCTAAAAATATCTAACTAAACATTATTTTCTATTGCACATTTTAATGATTAGAGATAGAAATATTAAAGTACTTTTAGCAGTGAAAGGATTATCGATAGTATGAAAGCTTTGCTTCCCTTTCTCTGTGGATTGTTTTGTTCATTACACTCTGTTATATAACATGTTACATCAATGTATAGCTCCAGTTTTGTAAGATTAAGTAGTTAAGAGGTGTATGGATTTACTCTTTAACTACTTACCTAATCGTGCAGAACTAGTAAACAATATTAAACACTGGGGATCATGAAGTAATACTTATATAATAATAATGAATATAGTAGGTACTCTAGGAATTAACACACACGGTAATCTGTAGGCTAATTCACGTAACTAATTAAATAAGTTCAGTTGCAGTGCAGTTGCAGTTAAGTTTCGAACAAAACAGACCTTTTCGTATTCTCGTAATTTTGACAACCGCTGTCAGATACGCTCGCGTCAAGTTTGCATCACGCGAGCTCTTTAGCGGTTATGTTATTTGTATGACAATTACAAGAATAACATTTTGCACTAAGACGTAAACTTGATTGCAGCGTGATTGCAACTGCACCCCAACCTGATCAGCGCGTCAAGAAATAACGTGAATTAGCCTACTGGTTTCAAGCTAAGCAGGTAGAGCTAGTGTTATAGATAACTGGTATATACCTCAAATATACTATTTTCATTTTTTAAGAGACTTTTAAACATCGGGATATCAAATCTAAATCTAAAATCCATTAAGTATAGTTAAAAAAGGTTTATTTCAATGTGTGTTAATAGCGTAAATTTAAGAAAATAAACAACAACTAACAATACAATAACAATAACTATACAATATTCATCTGACAAAATTAAAAAAAAAAATGTGTAAAAATTTTAGGTTAAAACAATTCGACTGTGAGCTTAGAGCATTTGATACGCAACTTCTAGTACTAAATTGTTTCTGTCAGTTTTTGGGGGAAGCAAGGTAATCACGTACAGTACACATTTAACAAATGCACACGTAAATAAAAGCTACACACAAACACAAAACATGAACAGTTTATGCATACAAACTGTTCATGTACCTCGGCAGAGGGAAACGCGCGCAATACTAGTTCCTTGTTAAATTTTATATGGCAATTAATGTAGGTAAAGATACTGTCAGTATGGCCAGTTCCTATAATCAACACCGGTTCCGTGCTACATTCTCTAAGACCACTAGGATCGAAAGCTTTTTTAATGAAAAATCCAGGCGTTTGATTAATTCTTCACATGATATATTAAGTTGGCTTACCTACATATCAGTCTGGACCACAGTGTGGCACAGTAGCGATCACTTCAACCCTTTTTAGAGGCCAACGGCTGAGCACCGGTCTTCTCTTAACTAAGAATTGACAGAGTTTATGCCTTAATACACGCGGGTCGCAAGTGCGGGTCGGAGGTTACATGTCCTCGAATGATTAGTTCTTAGATATTCCAGTTTCCTTCACCGACATTGAGTAGCGGCGATAAAACAGCTCACACAAAGATGTGTGGCCACGGCCTCAGTTTAAACCTGCCTTAAATTTCAAAGCCCCTCGGCTTTACAGTTGCTGCCAGTGGCAGTGCCCCTAAATTGACTCTATTCGTGATTTAAAAGTTTGCATCTTGTGCGCGTTATAAAGATAACGCGCACAAGACGCAAAACGCTGCGACCGGCGGCGCGGCGGTGGCGTCCAGTGTGCGGGGTGTAGCATTCAGCTGTTGAATTGCATCGCTTTTGGCGTTCGCTAGTGTGCTGCTGCCTTTAGCTTCTAAAATGCCGAATGCCGATTATTTTTAACGTCAGTTAAGCTGACCTCTATTTTTATATAGACCACCGCATTAATCAATGAAATAGTCCCCTGGGTCACGTTTATAAATAGGTAAAGGATGTTGTGGATCGTCCCACGTCTCTCAATAAAATTTAAGTCAATTGTCATATCTATTGCTTTAACCGACGGTGGCTTTGCGTGAGATTATTTTAGAGACTCGGTGTTGAGATTATTGTGGTGACAACTACCTAATGGTGTATTTAATCACACACAAGAAAAAATAGATACATATAAAAAATAATAAATGCGCAAGCACTTGAATGATTCCAAGAAATCTGTAGGTATCATTAGGGACGTAGAGAATAAAGGACAAAAACTGAATACCTAATATAGGTCACGCAGTTTTTGCAACCAAACCATTGGCACTACAATTAGTTCTTCACAGTTGAATCTTGTTTTGAAAGTAGTTCATCTTCTACGTATTATGTACAGTCAAAGGATGCCAAAAATGACTTATCTAAAGTTTGTTAAGTAAATTAACCATATAAACATTTTCCCCCGTATTCTTATTCGTCTTATAAGCTCATCATATTATCTAAAATAGTTAAAAATAGGTTTATAATTCGTTTGTCTTTGTCTGTCATCTTGACAAAAAGGAAATACGTACTAGTAAGAAAGATACCAAGTCCATTTTAATTAATGAGACCTATAAGATTTTAGAGAAAAATGTCTAAAGCGCGCAAATGTCGAAAAAATGGCGAATGTGAAACTTTACAATCATGAGCAGTCATGATTGTAAAGTTTAGTAGAAGATTGGTAATGAATGGTTTAATAAATAACGAATAATTATTGATTATAGGAACTAGCCATACGGGCAGCACCTTTACCTACATTAATCGCCATATAAAATTTAACACGGAACTAGTATAGCGCGCGTTCCCCTCTGCCGAGGTACATGAACAGTATTGTAACATAATTGTTCATGTTTTGTGTTTGTGTGTAGCTTTTATTTACGTGTGCATTTGTAAAGACGGTTTAACTTTTACATGTGTGCTATACGTGTTAAGTCCTCTCCCCCAAAAACTGGCAGAATCAATTTAGTAGGTACGTACTAGAAGTTGTGTATAACACCTCCCATGTTAAATACTCTAAGTAATCGCTATTAAAATCACTACTATTAATGCACCTGATGGGCTTTGATTCCCACTTGAAGTTATCTACTGAGATACAATTCATTAGTTTTATGCGTTTAATATCAATTAGATACGGACGCGATGTGTATTAATGGCTTGGATTACTTCCATTTATCAAGTACCTACCTGTCTAATGAGGAGTAGTTGTTGACTAGCTTTTGACTTTGGCTTTGCCCGCATATTTGAAAAAAAAAAGAAAAAACAATTTATTTGACACAAACAGGACACAACGTTGAAATAAAAAAACACATGAAAAAAAAGAAAAAAAAAACAAAAAAATTAAAAGAATCTTCTGTTTCTTGTGTATTTTTATTTATTTTATCCAATAACTAAAATTATAAAGAGGGTAAATTTGTACATACATATTTTGTACATTATGAATACTATTATTACTAGACCATTTTTATGTAGACGCGAGTCTACATAAAAATAGTCCAATTTCTTTTCCTACCGTGCAGTGAATGACTGGCAACTACTGAGAAACACTGCCAAAAAACTCAGTAGGCTTTTTTTTCTTTTTTAAATGAAGTACTTATATCTATTACATTTTGTTTGTTTATTGTGTTGAATTAGAGCGACTTAATTCCAAGCGTTTTTATCCGTTAGATAGTCTGAAATTTTATAATACGCTTTATTTATTATTCCCTTTATTCTACGAGACTATAAACTTGTACACAGATATGATACGTGTAGAGTATTTAATGGAGGCGCACCGGCATCGATCTCGCCTTAGAAATATAATTAAGGTTAGATCCCCGGTCGTGCAAACACATTTGTGTGTGAATAGTTTAATTTTCAATTGTTTGGAGGCTGAGTCACCTTTGTCTTTGGGAATGCACCTTTTATCTGAATCCCCACACAAACCAAACAAAACACAAACCTCAACAAACTTGTAACACTGTTTTTTTTCGTTGGTGGTTAAAAAGGTAACTTACAGATGGATATGTTTATAAAATTTTAGTGTAGGATTGTATTAGCATATTATTATTGATCATCTCAGTTCTAGTATGTCTAGTGTACCTACTAGTCATTAGGTCACCTGCACTATTTGGATTTATTTCCTGGTCATGAAATGCTGTACATTTCCGTTACATTTAATGTCCCGTAATAATTCTAATAGTTATTAATACCATTCTGGTATTACTGTCAATAATTTTTAGCGATCCACCTTCTATGGGTGCTCACACGGTCCTTTTTAACTCCGTAGCCATTCGCTGATAGAATAGATTTAAAAATCTCACTGACTTTGAACTCTTATTTTTATTGCCACCAAATTGCCAGTACTAATTAGATAATAGATAGGTATATAGAATAAGTATAAATCCTACTAATGTTTGTTACTCTTTCACGTAAAAACTACTGGACGGAATAGAATCAAATTTAGCATAGAGATAGTTTATGATCTGGATTATCACAGAGACCACTTTTTATCTCAGTAAGTACCTCGCCGTGGGCGGAAGACAGTAGACTATATAATTGTTAAGAAGTATCTGTGTAAGTCCAACTGACATGGTCCATTTTTTTATGTGTATACAACCTAAATTATCCTAAGAAGCCTTAGTTATATGTATTCTCCTCCGGGAGCCTCATTCCACTGCCACCTCACCGACAATTGAGTCGTTATAGTGGGTAGGCGCGTCCCATAGTAAACTACAACATTGCTTAACATCAGGTCAACCGCAGACCTATTTCAGAATTAAAACAAAAAGATTTCAGCCATAGATATACCTGATAATTACGAAATGGTCAGCACAGCTCGCGTCCGTAGGATTTACTCTCGTTACCCTACACGTGACCCCTGGGTGGTGCTAAATGAGCTGAACCCACTGGTGGTGGTGGGGATAAGGGCAGGTACACCTACTCCCTCTTAGCGCAGATCCCTCCAGCGCTCACCTTATAAGAAGTCTGTACCGGCGAGGAAGGCAACCTAAAGCAGATATGTAAATAGGTCTTGGCGGACTCGGCGGGCAGCAAGGCAACGTGGATGGCCTAGGGCGATGGTAGAGGGCAAGAGTTACTATCGGCCAGACACAGCATCCAAACTTTTCTCCGGTCGTAGCGGTTTCCGTTCCACTGGGTCCAGAAAGGGGAGGACGAGTGTGTGCACCTGCGTTTGCGCGTTCGTTTGTGCACCTTAAAATCTCCTGCGCACCTGACTGCTTTCGTTCTTTGGACTCCGAATTTTTGAAGTCCTGTGGCGATGGGTTGAGGTAGAGAGGTTCGGTTTGATGTAAGCCGGGCTTTGTCTGAGACCTGCACACAGGCGGCTCCGGGGATGCTGTACAGCATCGTGGTCGCTTTCGCTCTGCAATGGGGTAACAGAGTGAATTCGGCAGCACCTGGAGCGACAAAGCAGCCCTTTATAGGGAGGCACTGCTTTCCTCGCTTAGCCGGGGAGGGGACTAGAAAAGGTGTCCCAAACAAATGCTTGCCCTAATCAGTACAGGAAGGTAGTAACCACGGCTGCCTCTGCATCTCAATTCGTGGTCGACGCTACAGTAAAAATAAAAAATTAATGACACCTAAAATAACCTTTGGCACTTGGAACGTGCGAACGCTTCTTGATCGTGATGATAATGTCTGTCCGGAGCGAAAAACTGCTATAGTGGCTCGAGAACTGCATCGCTATCATATTGATGTAGCTGCTCTCAGCGAAACACATCTGGCTGATGAAGGTGAGCGGATAGAAGAAGGTGGTGGATATACTTTCTTTTGGAAAGGATGCCCCGCCTCGGAACCTAAAAGGTCAGGTGTTGGATTTGCGATCAGAAATCACCTTGTGAAGCGACTCCAGGAATACCCTGTGCATATTTCTGATCGCGTGACTACTTTACGTCTTCATCTAGAAAATAGTAACTTTCTCAATGTCATCAGTATCTATGCTCCAACTTTAGATAAATCTGATGATATCAAGGACCAATTCTACGAGGAGTTGACTCGATGCCTTGACAACATACGGCCCAGAGAGCAGATCCTTCTTATGGGCGATTTTAATGCAAGAGTTGGGCGGGACTTTGAAGCCTGGCCGAAAGTTTTAGGCCGACACGGTATTGGCAATATGAATAGCAATGGTCAGCTACTACTTAGTCTATGTGCGCAATTTAACCTAGCTATAACGAACACCATGTTCAGACTAGCAGCTAAGCATAAGACTACGTGGATGCACCCAAGATCCAAGCACTGGCACCTTATTGACTTCGCTATTGTCCGGCAACGGGATGTCTCCCAAGTCCAGATTACACGTGTTATGCGTGGTGCGCACTGTTGGACTGATCATCGTCTAGTGGTCACCAAGCTACGTCTCCGCCTCCGTAAACCTATAAGGTTTCGTACAGTAAAGCCTGCGTGTATAAACGTGGAGAGACTATATGATCACGAGACGAAAGAAAACTATATAAAAGCTCTTACTAGTACGCCAACGCCTATAAATAGCGCAACTGACGATATTGAAGCTGATTGGAAATGTCTCTCATCCCACTTAATAGATACTGCTTTAACAACAGTGGGCTCTAAAGTCCGGAAAAATGAAGACTGGTTTGATGATAATTATGAGATTCTAACACCAGCATTTAAAAAACACCGTGACTGTCTTAGACGTAGTAGCCGAAAACCAGATCATAACGTCGAGAAAATAAGAAGTGACAGGGAGTTACGTCAGCTGTGTCGAGTAACCAAAAATAGGTGGTGGCAAGAGAAGGCTCACCATGTGCAATGGCTCTATGACACTAACCAGCTTGGTGAATTCCACGGCGAGGTTCGAAAGCTAGTGGGCACAGCGAAACGTTCTAGGGTGCCTTTGAAATCTGCCAGCGGCGAGACCCTTCTTAAGAGCAAAGAAGACATCCTTAATCGTTGGGCAGAGCACTTTAATGGTTTGTTTAATGTAGATCGAACAGCTGATCTACAACACATTCAGCTGCTGCCACAGCATCCTACAGCTACTCAGCTGGATGAGCCATTAACACATGAAGAAGTTATCCAAGTACTAAAACAACTACCAAATAAGCGTGCGGTTGGCATAGATTGTATACCAGGGGAATTGTTAAAGTATGGCGGCGAGCAGTTGCAGTCTTGGGTGCGAGACCTTTTCACTCGTATGTGGGTGGAGGAGCGCGTTCCATCTGATTTTAGAATGTCCCGCATTAGTGCGCTCTACAAAAACAAGGGTGATCGTTCAGACTGCAACTCTTACCGCGGAATTTCTTTACTTTCAGTCCCCGGTAAAGCCTTTGCCAGAATCTTATTAAACCGCCTCATGACTCTTTCTGAAAGACTTCTACCAGAGACCCAATTTGGCTTCCGACCTGGACGAGGTACTTGTGATGCAATTTTTTCTGTGCGTCAGCTACAAGAAAAAAGCCGAGAGCAGTTCCAACCACTATATCTTTGCTTTGTTGATCTCGAGAAAGCATTTGACAGTGTGCCTCGAGAAG
This sequence comes from Meganola albula, assembly GCA_936450015.1. Taxonomy (NCBI): domain Eukaryota; kingdom Metazoa; phylum Arthropoda; class Insecta; order Lepidoptera; family Nolidae; genus Meganola; species Meganola albula. The sequence continues at coordinate 12,770,528 of OW388145.1, read as the reverse complement.
CCCTGTGGTTAATTTTAAATAAACTAGGGTGTACGGAGAAATTTGTAAGGCTTCTCAGACTCCTGCATGACGACATGCAGTGTTGTGTCTCCGTCAATAGAGAACAGTCAGCTTTTTTTCCTGTTACCTGTGGGGTTAAGCAAGGGTGCGTCTTAGCGCCCACACTTTTCGCATTGTACTTTGCAGTTGTAGTTAAGGAGGCTTTACAGAGTTCTTCTAAAGGAGTCCACATCCGTTTCCGCACCGATGGCAAGCTTTTTAATCTAGCTAGACTTAAGTCACATACTAAAGTATCGAACGCCGTAATTACCGAGATTATGTATGCGGATGATTTGTGTTTTGCTGCAGAATCCCCAGTTGACTTGCAAGACCTAATGTATCTCTTTAACGACTCATGCCAGAAATTTGGCCTAAAGATAAGTATCAAGAAGACGGAAGTGATGTCGCTGGATACTCGCAGTCATGAGGTATTAACCATTAGACTTGGAGACGATATACTTCAGCAAGTTAGTAAATTTCGTTATCTGGGCAGTACTATTTCGTCTAAATGTGACCTTGATGATGAAATCAATAGAAGAATCAGTGTCGCAGCTGCCGCGTTTGGTAAACTTGATGCTAAAGTCTTTCGCTCACATGACTTAAAATTGGCTACAAAGATCTCGGTTTACATGTCGATTGTGCTGCCAAATCTTCTATACTCCGCTGAAACGTGGTCTGTGTACCGTCGTCACATCCGTACCTTAGACAAATTTCATCTCAGATGTCTAAGAAAAATATTGAACATACACTGGTCCGATTATGTGCGGAATACTGAGGTGCTGCGACGGGCCAATGTGGATGGCATTGAGGCTTATCTTATGCGGCGACAGCTACGATGGTCCGGTCATGTGTCGCGTATGGCAGACGAACGCTTAGCTAAGCGCATCCTTTATTCTGAATTAGAGAAAGGCAAGCGCAAGCAGGGCGGTCAATTTCTCAGATATAAGGATGTGCTTAAGCGACACATGAAAAAGTGTCAAGTAAATCCGGCTCAATGGGAGAAAATGGCAGCACAACGGCCGGAATGGAGAACCTTGGTTAAGACCAAGGTTCAAGAATTTGAAAAGAATCGGCTCATAGAACTCGATCTTAAAAGAGACGAGCTGAAAGCCCGACCACCAGCGGCTATAAATTATAATTATATAGGCGGTGCGCTCACGTGTCCCTCGTGCGGGCGGGTCTTCAATAAAAAGATCGGTTACATTAGTCACACGAGAGCACATCGTCAAAATAGGAGTTAAAGCGGTCGCCTTAACCGAAATCGGTTGGATTGGCATCATCATCATCATCATCACGAAATGATACCAGTCCAATTCCACTTTTTTATTGCTTACCTACTTGTGCTAGCAGTTTTGAAAACAAACTAACTCAGACGCATAAAGAACCCGTTACCAGTCCTCCCCTGTCGCTCTCATCTTTGTAGTACATATCGGTAGTTATAGGTATAAGTGACACGCCATATAATTGACATTGACCTGACTGAAAGTTGATGGATAGTCAAGATGTTCAAGAATAAATATTACCTCATACTAACCCGCTAGTTGTACGCCCAGGAAGCCGCGGCAGTACGTGGGTGGTCTCAGGATGTGCTCATCTCAATTCTATTCCCATCAACACGAAAATAGTCTCCAAATGCCATAGATTATGTTTATTATTCAAAATGTAGCGGTAGGTGTTGTGAAAACTTATGTATTTATGGTTTGATACCACAGATAATAACTACTATTTTATTCATAGTGTGCTAAGTGCGTCTCGGACTTCGCACATTTTAGAATTCGAATCATATTATTATGTAGAATTAAAAAAAAACTTATCAAGTTTATTAATGTTTAAAATTTTTGGGCACATCATTTTGATGGTTTTTATTCTTTGCTTTGTAATGTTTTTTATAAACATTATTTAACACTTATAGATACAATTCGACAAGAAAAAGGACTTATGTGAATAACAATCTCAACTATAACCTAAACGACGGCCTGTCGACGTTGTTAATGAATGTCACTTTATGTTGAATTGTAAAACATTAATATATTGGTTTCCTCACGGATATTGACCAGCGGCAATGAAACAATTTACACATACCTAGATAAGAGCAAGATCCAGGATCAAACCCTTGACCTATATTTCAAAGCCTAATCCGATACGCCGCTGCGCCACCGCTGCTACAAACAACAAAGTAACGGTTCTTAAGCTATTTGTCTAATTACAATCACCATCAGAATTGTTAGGTAATCGTTTTGATGTGCGTATGTCAATTAAATGTCAATTAGTACATACCTAATATAATAACGTAATTTTCTTAATTCGATTCGTTATTTTTTTAGATATTCGTAAAATAGATTTAGATAGGTACAGATTAGACTAAAATTTTCTACGCGATCGCGATAGCGTAAATAACAGTTTTTATCGCGAAAATTGTTTCTTTAGTAGGTATTCCACATATTGTCACTACTAAAATCACACACAATATCGCGATTAGATACTCTAAAAACATACATTAATAATATACATAGTAAATAATTTAGACTTGAATGAAAGGCTTAATCTATACTAATACTAGCTGCCCCAGCGAACTTCGTACCGCGCAAAATTGTGAATCTAAACCATTCCCAGATCCCCTTGAACACACACAAAGATTATAAAGCTGAAGAGTTTGTTTGTTTGAACGCGCTAATCTCAGAAACTTCTGGTTCGATTTGAACAGTTCTTGCACTGTTAGATAGCCCATTTATTGATGAAGGCTATACCTAGGCAACTTTTTATCCCACAGCTGGGCATGATATGTAGTTGACGCGGGCGTAGCCGTGGCGGGAAGCTAGTAGGTACATGAAAATAATGTAATACACGGTGTTTGACACTGATACACTTTTTGTTGCTTTTTTAGTTTTTAGTTGTTTTAGTCACTTAATTATTTTTTCACACAAGATTTTTTTGGAATAAAACTACTTTTTAACCGATTTTATAGCGGTTTATTTTAGATTTTAGATCCTGACGTTTGAAAGTCTTTTCAAACTTCGTGTGACAACATGAAGTCTGAAAAGACTTTGAGTTTTATTTCAATGTGTGATATTCGCGTAAATCTAAGACAATACTATGAGTTTTTTTTTATTTGGTTGTGTGTTCTGTTTGTGTCGAATAAATGTTTTTTCTTTCTAATATTTCAGTAATTTATTATAATTTAATATTATTAACATCAAAAGCAAACATGTTTTAAACGCACTTTTGTGTTAATCATGCAATGATGAGTAATGTAGGTAGGTACTGCACCAATCATGTTATAAAATTCAAATTGATAAACATAAAATCAAATAAATATATTAATCATTTTACGTTAAAGACAATAAATAACCTGTCAAGTAAAACTGATCTAGTTATTTATTACTAGCTTTCGCCCATGGCTTTGTCCGCGTAGTACTTATTGGGGTAGAAAGTAGGCTACGTGTTTATCCAGACCATAATCTATCTCTGTGCTGAAGTCCATAAATAGTTTTTGCGTGAAAGGATAACTTAAGTACATACATACATCCATACATTCTTACAAACTTCCACGTCTATAATATATGTTTAGCTTATTTATTAATATTGTTACAATTTTATAATAATCCTTTAGTTAAGTAGGTACTTAGTTAATAATGTTATCCATACACTTCACTTCATTTCAACCCTTTTTAGTGTCGCACTCCTGGGCACGGGTCTTCTCTCAACTATATTATGAGTTGAGAGAGTTAATCCATACACGCTGGCCAACTGTGGGTTGTCACATGTAATCGAATGATTAGTTCTTAGACATGCCGGTTTCCTCACGATTTTTGCCTTCACCGATATTAAGCAGCGGATATGAAACAATTCACACAAAGATGTGTGGGCACGACCAGGATTCAAACCCGCGACGTTATTTTTCTAAGGCGAGGCCCGTACCGCTGCGCCACCGTTGCTCCATTACCTATACGTTTAGTATAAATCAGTAGTGTAACGAGGATAAACCAAGCCTTATATGGCTCACTGAGTTAATAGAATGATCGAGTAGAATGCAACACACAAAAACAATGTCGACGACCTCTCCTCTCTGTAAACACGTGGGCGTTCCTAAAAAGTATTTTGGCGATCCTTTGATGTCACTTTTGACGTTTGGATATAATGATGGCAAAAAAAGATAGAAATCTTATTAAAATTATTATATGTAACGAAAATTAAGGCAATTTATTATTGCGTTCAACTAATTGGACTCTTGGCAGATATTTTCTAACCCCGCATTCATAAACGTCATAATTATATGCTCATTATAGCTAACATAGGTTTATAATTCGTTTGTCTTGTATAACATCTTAACATTTATAGTAACAGTAAGAAAGAGGCAAAGTCCATTTTATAGTCTTATAAGATTTTTATGAATAAGACCGTAACTCTCCAAGTTTTAAAGGATACGTAAAGTTCTTTGTCTCGTCTGTCATGTAAAAATGACAGTCGTTAACTATAGTATTTTCTTAAATTTACGCGAATATCACACATTGCGATGTTTCAAAGTCTTTTTTAACTTTAAGGTCACGAGGGGACATCCCCGTGAAGTCTTAAAAGACTTTGAAACAAAAAACAATATTAAAAAAGAAAATCTAAAATAAACCGCGATAAAATCCGTTAAAAATAGTTTTATTTCATATAACTATGTCAGGGCTTAAATAATACCGACAACGTTGGCCACGTACCTACAACATGAAAACAATATTTGGAAAACAATATTAAAAATAGAAAAATTGAAGAAATTACTAATGTTTACCTACACTTCACAGTAAAATAGACGTCAAGTTAAATAATGTTACTAATAGGTACCTCCTATATGACAGGTAACAAAGAATGTGAAACATTTCTATAGAAACTGGCCACCAAAATAACATTATAATAGAGAGAAAGTAACTTTTATTTATTTTTAGATCTAATTAATATTTATTAATCAAATCTCATTGAGGGTGAGTTCATTAAATTAGATATGTGCAAATATATTGAAATTAGAAGATATTTTTTTTAATATTGTATTTTTACATGTCTTTAATGGCGTCTTTTGAAAAGGAGGTTGATATACGTAGGTAATAATAAGTTTTTTACTGCCAGCCTAGAATAGTACCCGAATTCACATACGTCTTATAAGTTATTTTTAACTAAAATAGGTTTATAATTAGTCTTTGTCTGTCATTTTGATATTTACACTGGTAAGAAAGAGACAAAGTCCATTTTAAGTAGAGAGTCTTATAAGTTTTTTATGAATAAGACCGTAACCTTTTAGTAATCTCTAAGTAGTAATAGTAGAAAAGTAGTGTCACCTTTTGGCGGGGACACTGCCAAGTCCCCAGTTAAGGGTGTTTAGAATACGTCTAATCTATTTCTAAACTTCGTTGCGGAATAAACAGGTCTTTTACATTGTTACAAATTTAAATGTTCTGTAAATACAAAGATTTGTTTAAAAGTAAGCAGGCAATTTTATTTTTAGAAACTGTTGACATCTTTACATCGGATGTTCACATTTGCACCAACATTTTTAGCAAGAGTCTTTCATCCACTACATATCAAAATAATCATGGACAATGACCTATGACTACTAACAATAACTACAATACTACTTAAAAATGGTTCACACATGTTTTTTTGCCAAATTAGTAGTACCAACATAAATTCTTTTACATACTCTAACAACTTTATCCCACGACTGCCTCTTATGAAGCTTGTACTGTACAAAATCAAGTTGGAGTAAAGTTATTTAATTGACCACAGATTGGCAAAGCGTAGAAAGTCCTCAGACTAGGTGGTGTGATGATCACTGCAAGGTGGCTCTGTTGGTAAGAGCTGGATGAGTGTAACCGCGGAACGTGCTTTAGGGTAGCTCTATGTTTGGGTTAAAAAGTTTGATGACTTGATATCTAGATTAAGCATAAAGGTTGGATGAAAGCAAAGCTAAATTTAGCCGAATTGGAATTCATTTTCACAAGTTAGTCGTCTTTGGAAAATCCATGGGCATTTCTTGACCTTGTGTGACTCAAATACATGTGCGGGAAAGTCTACTAGCTGCCAATTGTAATCGGACATCGGGATCAGAAAATACATTTCATATTATTATTTTACGTTTTACAAAACAAAGGGCCAAGCAAATTTTAACTTTAGTTCTATTTGAATTAGGTGTTTTTTACTGTTCAGCGAAAGAAATCAGTTTGCAAATAAATAAGACAAACGACTGCTTTAGTTTTAAATTAAATGTTTTGCCTGTGTTCTCGGAATTTGTTTGTAAACCAAACTATTTTTGGAGTTCTTGGAATGTAGATATGCAATCATATCTTCATATTCAAAGCAGTTTTCATAACTTGCCTTAAAGCTCCTGCATAACTAGTACCTCGTCAAAAATGTTACAAAATTATACCTACTTCTCGCAGCTGAATAAATGTAAATGACAAATAATCTAAATAAATCTAGATGATTTTTATAGACAAAAGATAAATTGAGCTAAACGAATGTAGCGTATCCCTTTGTGCGAGGTAACCTTATTGCCCGTTCGTGCCCCGGTCGGTTTTTCATACAGTTCAATATTTGATTAAATATTGAAACAAAAACAAATTTAATTTTTTTATATATAATGAATCAAATATCGAATAATACAATATCCTCGTATATTTAAACGCCGAAGTATAGTAACATAGATATAGGTAACTTCCTGAGGATACTACGGACAAGATGTTTGTCATTGTCTTAGTTTTTACAAGCTCTTTGTTCGTCTATATCCAACATCAAATGGTAAAGTCATGCTAATGAGCAGGTCAACGGCAGTTATTTGCGCCTTAAATCTTCTACAACCAATCTCAAGATCGAAACTGTATAAGAGATTTTTAGTTTTTAAGCTGATTGGTAATGCCTAGGCTGCGTGAGCTTGCGAACTAAGAGGCTGAGGGGCAGAACTGTAATGTGTTATCACCTTTAATACTCATTCAAACTCGTTGACCGTTCTTTAGATGAAGAGGTAATGCAAATTAAGTCTTAATTGTATAGCACTAATACAATGCCATATTACCACGAATGTACAAATAATGCAGTCCCAGGTCGTTTTGGATGTCAGTGATAATTAATTTAATAACAGATCGTCTTAAATATCCCACGCAGAGTATACTCGCGTTATATAAGTACGTACCAAAGAAGAAAAAACTATGTTTTAAAACTTAATTTGAAGTGCCTATTGTTTTGAGGTCACTAACATGTAATTTGGAACCATAACTCATGATAATCAATGCTCTGCTGCATAAATTAATATCTCTTTAGCAAATTGATTCAAAATTTTCTATCAAAATCATTGAATGACTTAAAGATGGGCAGAGTAAGGGGACAGATTTTACAAGTGTGTCTACAATCAGAGGTGCATCCTTTATTCCTCAACCTTCGGTGGAAAAGGTCGCATCGCAACCGATAAAAGATGGGGCGCAGGACCGATGGCTCAACATGCTTATTGAGGCACCGTGATATCAATCCACCAACATTCTAAATACAGACTGGTGTCGCGCGCTGTATCGAAAGTTATAGAATTTTTCGAAGTTAGGTTTTGAAGCAGATTGAAAATAAAATGAGTTCTAGGAAATAAGCGCAGCCGCAGTGCGGTTTTAAACCTCAAATTAAATCAAAACCAGTCATAAATCGTGTACTTTGCTTTCCTTACTCCGGTACAAATTCTAAGAATCAAACCAAATACCTAGGTCTCTCTACTTGCTTAGAATAATCAAAATAAAATAATGTAATTAAATATCTAAAAATATGACACACGCTAGGTTCTGTCTGCAGATTCATCTGCGTGAATTATCAGAATAATCTCAAAAGAGGATTGTAGGTCATCATAGACTAGGTAAATCATTGCTTAGCATCGGGCAGTTGTAAAAATTGTGTTCAGTATTTCAGAGTAATTAACTACTAAAATTACATTTTTGAAATCTAATTCTGTCCCCACAGTTTCACGCAAGAGACTATCTGATACGTCCATCCATCCAAACAATCCTTCCCATCTAAAAATAGTAGAAGGCGAATCTAGATGTCATTAGCAAAAGATCGAATGAATTGTAACGCGTGTGACATGACAATAGACTAATTTTCTCTAGTGTGGGACATTAATAGGAAACGCGATGGTATTCCGAACGCGTCGCATGCGCACGCGATTGTTCTGCCATGCGACGGCGCCGATGACTCAAGGTATAAGCAGAAGAGAGATAAATTTAGTTTTGTAGCTCATGAAATTTTATTATACACCAAAGATCTGTTTATATTTTGTTTAAAGTAATATCGAGCTACTAACTTAATAGGTAGTTAAGTGTATAGTTTATTTTCTAACATGCTTCCGCCTGCAGCTTCACCCACGTGTTATAAGGATAAAAAGTAACTTATTTCTATTTCTGTGCCAAATCATATCCAAAAGAGTAACAAACTTCCACACATACACACATCCATACCAACTTTTGTATCTATTTATAATATTAGTAAGAGTAGGATAGGATAATAGGAAGAAGGAAGGAAGTAAGATGAGTTTTGTCTTACATAAAATTTTTTGAGTAAAAATTAAATTATTTATTACTTGCTTTTCACCCGTAACTTCATACACGCTGTATCTTATATTATAATAATAATAATAATAATAATGTATATTTCTCACCAACAACCAATAGTCTAATTACAAATTGTAACCATAAGCTAGCAAAAGAGGTTGTGGATCGCTGGTGCCTATATTAGGTTAGGAATAACCTGTGTTACAGGTCACCAGGGTTCCACTCCGTAGCTGATACATAGCATAACAGGACAAAATATAAAAGTTATTGGAGCATTAGGTTTATTAATCTATACGGAAGTGCTCAAGTGTATGTGTGCGTAGGTATGCGCGGACGCGTGTGTGTGTGTGTGTGTGTGTGTGTGTGTGTGTGTGTGTGTGTGTGTGTGTGTGTGTGTGTGTGTGTGTGTGTGTGTGTGTGTGAGTGAGTGTGTGTGTGTGTGTGTGTGTGTGTGTGTGTTTGTGTGTGTGTGTGTGAGTGTGTGTGTGTGTGTGTGTGTGTGTGTGTGTGTGTGAGTGAATGAGAATATTAATTCAGAAATAGTTTAATATTCAACTACTTATATACCTAACTATTTATTTAACTACTGGATTATACTAACACAATTAAAAGGTTTTCTAGATCATTATACGATTGATTGAGCAGCCATGCTTGCAGAATATCTTTACATTTATATAGGCTTAAAGCATAAATAGATAGCTGCTTGTGTATTTTGTTGTACAGGTAGGGACCAAGAAAAACGAAAAATCTTCGACTAAATGCCGTTTTTGTAGGAACGGATGAGACAATCAAATGGTTGCGACGTAAGTTCTCTGGCCTAAATTCTGTAAGAGAATGCTGTTTAAGCACCGTAGCTAGTATAAATAGACCCCTTACCGTTAACACTTGGCAGTATTCATAAAGTTTGACGGTAGGGTACAAACGGGGTTTGAAACAGCACACTTTTAACACAGCTCTTTGAGCTCGTTCTAACTGAATGAGATGGGATTTACTGGCTCCTCCCCATGTTGACATACAATAACTCAGTATAGATTGACATAGTGCTTGATACACCATTTTCATAATCTCAGGACTGGCTGATTGGCGGAGATCTTTAAAGATGTAAATTAACTTGCGAACTCTACTCGATAAGTAACTGATATGATCTTTAAAATTGAGATTAGAGTCGATAATTATACCGAGATATTTTAAAGATCGGACTTTTTCTATACTGAGACGTAATGTTTTGTCAGGTGGTAGAGCAGTTATGATACAGGTACTATCTATGGGGGGGTTAGAGTTCCGGATGGAGAAGTCGAGTACTTTGGTCTTATCTATATTCAGAGTAAGCAAATTTGTTTTGAGCCACTCAGTAACAAGATCAAAACCTTTTTGGGCGTACCAATACGCTTCAGGCCAGGTTTTTGATGAAAACACTAGAGCGGTGTCATCTGCATAAGAGAAAATAGTACCGTGATCTAGACAAAGATTGCACAGGTCATTGACGTAGATTAGAAAGAGACTAGGGCCCAAAATACTGCCTTGTGGCACGCCGATAGTTAAGGGCATTTCACCACTCACGTTTGACCCAATTTTGGCACGCTGAGATCTACCGGAAAGAAAACTTTTAAACAAAGATAACTGTTTCCCTCTAATTCCTAAGGATTCAAGCTTTGACATCAAGATGGGGATCGAAACCGTGTCGAAAGCTTTTGCAAGGTCAAGGAATATAGCTACGCATTTAAGACTTTTATCAAGATTCTGTACTATGTGATCAACCAAATTGTGCACTGCATCGGCAGTGGAGAGGTTTTTTCTAAAGCCAAATTGGTTTACTGATAATAATTTGCGCTTTTCTAGATATGAGATGAGTCTTGAATTAAGAATTTTTTCGAGGATTTTAGACATTGTCGGAAGAACAGATATAGGTCTATAATTTTCGACACGGGTTCGGTCTCCAGACTTGAGAATGGGATGAAGCAATGCCTTTTTAAAAAGGTCCGGAAAAATGCCAGTATCAATAGAGAGATTGCAGATGTATGTTAAGAGCGGGACGATGATGTCACAATGTTTTTTTAAGAATCCTGAGGGGATACCATCCCAACCCGTCGCAGAATTGTTCTTTAATGACATTATTAGGGATTTAACTTCTTCCTCGTTAGTATTATTTAAAACGAATGATTCAGCCGAGTCGATTGAAATAAGCACTGACGGTGAGCCACGATCTATTTTTTTAGCGAGAAGGTTTCCAACATTAGCGAAATACGAATTGACTTCATTAACCGCGTTCAGCTTATCTTTATGTGGTTCTAATAGATCGTTTGCCGAGAGCCTGCGTTTATTAGTGCTTGTAACAGTCTGTATAACGTTCCATAGTAGTTTACTGTTTTTGCCCGCTTTTTTAAATTCTAGAACTTCGTAATCTCTTTTGGCTTTACGCAAGAGTTTGGTACAAAAATTTCTGTATCTTCTGTATGATACAGCCAGTATCTCATTTGAGGGGCTTTTCTTTAGATTTTTGTATAATCTATCCCTATGGCGCATACACTTTAGTAAACCGGGAGTGATCCAAGGTTTCATAGGCTTACGTCTACTAGATAATTTTACCGCTTTAGTATTTGCCGCTATAATGGAGAGAAGATTGTCAAGGAAAAACTTTGTCGCTTCATTCGGATCATTTGTTCTATATATGAAATCAAAGTTAAAGCTACAAAGATCAGAGGCAAGTTGATCTTCGTCTACTTTGACCGAGCTGAAGTGGCTGTTTTTGGGGGTCTTCTTAGAACATAAAGCAAGCACAACTGGGAAATGATCGGTAACCGTAGACTCTAGTACTAAAACCTTGGCATGATGTACAGATTTAAGGTAACAATGATCTAGGCAGGTAGCGTTATGGGTTGGCAAGGTATGACCAGGAAACAAACCATGTTGAGCAAGAAGGTCGATATAATCTAAAGAGTAAGAATCAGAGTGTCCAAAGGCTATATTGATATTTATGTCCCCCATAAGAATAATGTTTCGGTATGATTTTAAATGAATAAGATTCCTATCTAGTGACCCTATAAACTTAGAAGGGTCTCTAAAAGCATGTGGTCTATATACCGCAATAAGAGCTAGGTCTGTGCCCATAGTGAGTAAAAGAGAGCTCGCGTCACATATGCCTGGTTCCACTACTTTGATATGTGATAAAGTTTCTTTTACATATATAATTACTCCGTCATTTTGATTATGCACCTTAAGAGTTTTATGAACAGTGTACCCACTTAATATTGGTAATAACGGGTTACAAGAGAGCCAGCACTCAGTCAAAATAAGGATATCATAACTAATCGAAATTCTTTCAAGAAGTGTCATGAGGCCAGAAAAATTTGCTTTGATGCTCCGTATATTCAAAGAGAATATTGTAAGGAGATTATGTGATTTGGGTAACAAAGTACTACATTCCTCAGGGTCACATAATGTTGTATCACAAAACGAGACATTATCTAAATTGGTAAGTAAATCGTTAGGGGCAGCGAATTTTTATGTTAAAATAATAGGATCTATGTCGATTGTTTATGACTACGTGTATTATGTTAATTCAAGTAGGTAATAAACTGATGTGTTCAAAATTTGTTATAAACATCTAGATGTGTCGCGCGAAATTGTAAATTGATAGATGGTTGCTTGTAAAATGAAACAAAATTGCTCACTGTATAGTATTAAAAATTAAATGTTTGTTGAAGTCAGGGATAGATCAGAGAAAGCTATTGAACACAACGAGAAGAATAGCTCCCAATCTCGATGTAAAATTAATATCTGCGTTTGTTTAATTATTTCATAAAAAGGAATAACTTTATCTCCAGCGCTTGTCACTTGGGCCACACTACCGTTCCAAGGTCTTAAGTTAGCCATGCATACATGTGCTGCCATCTGTTATCCGAATCCGAAACGGACTATGAAGGAAACTTAATTGTTTATTCTTTATTTTTTAAATTAAACGAATAAATAAAATAAATCCTATGTTTTAAGTATAATGCCTATTTAAAAACAAATATTCTTCGGAAATCGACTGATTAGAATTGACAAAATATCCTTACTAATATTATGAACGCGAAAGTTTGTAAGAATGTATGGATATTTGTTACTCTTTCACGCAAAAACTACCGGACGGAATTAGATGAAATTTAGCACAGAGATAGATTATAGTCCGGATTAACACATATGCTACTTTTTATCCCAATAAGTACCAAGCGGACGAAGCCGTTTTGAATAAAGTAGTTTGTCGGATTATTCGATGTTATTTAGTATTTTCATAAATTTACGCGAATTATTTACTTCAAATTTTAATGTAAACTATCATTACATTTAACACTAAACTAATTAGCTAACATATAATATTTCCTTGTTACAAATCGTCATAAATCGATTGTCATGTAATTTGTCTAAGCACTTATTAAGTGCAGACTAAGTTACATAAACTGTTTAGCGTAACTTAGCGCGTTTCGCGTCACTCGCTTCGTTCATTGTCACGGTCGAGTTGACACTGATCTATTACCAAGTACCAAGTTACAAATCTATATGGATATCTGACTAACAAACGAGTACAGAATTTTAGAATCGATACAAAACTATCATCTTCCACGAATCAACAGCTTCATTCTCTATATCTGGTCATAGGGCATAGGTCAGCTTAGAGACATAGATTAGGCTCCTGCGACAGAGACGTATAGGTACTCGTACGTAATCAAATAGAAGAAAATATTTTTAACATTTTAAGTAGATTTTTTGGACGGAAGAAGCTAGCAATAGGGACAGTTGGAAGGCTATGGGAGAGGCTTTTGCAGCAGTGGGACACTACAGGCTATTAAAAAAAATGTAGATACTTAAATACTAATTTTAACCAACTATATTTTAGTTAGAGTAGATGTTATGTTTCAAAATAAAGTTGGGCATGAGTATTTTCTGAATTATCTAAAAAGTAAATCTACATATCATCACGCCTGTATTACTTGAAGGTGCAGGCCGAGGTGAATACCACCCTCCTTTTGATTTAAAAATAAATCTGTGTGTTAATAAAAAAACTTTATCCCACACTTATAGTATTAGTATGTATTATTGTAGTGCTATTCATAGATAAAGAATGTGAACCAATGACAATATTTTGTATAATTTAGATAACAAATTAGGCTACTAGCTCAGTAAATAAGTAAATGAAGGTTATTAAATTAATTATAAGACACTAATATTTACAGTAAAACAGACAAGACATTTTAAAAGTTTAACATATAGACAATTTCAGTTTCATACAAAATTAAATTGATTTGATTTTTTTATCCAAACTAGGCTTGCGCTCGAATTACTTGATTTTAAGCACTGTTGTGGTCTACGATGGAACATGTACCTATGCACAGTATATCGATTCACATGTGATTACGAATGATTTTCGGTGAGAAGGTGGCAGGGTTGTTTTCAAGATACCTACTTACTTAAAAAATATAACCTATGCCTACAGTATACATACATACTAACAATGTAGGTACCTAAGAACTGCTCAGACAAAATTAGAAGATGATATAGTAATAAATTGTAATTAGCATTATCAAAAAACTAAAAATCACGCGGTCGTAGACGAAAAAGCAGATGAAATTCAATTAATTTTATTGAAAAAAGTGTTTTGATAACTACTTTAAAAAAAAGACTGCCGTAAAAACACTTTACCTACCTGAGCTTTTTACGAAGATACTAGCAAAACTATGAAAAAGTGTTAAAACGTTTTATTTAAAAGACCATGAAGACGATTGTGGTATCAAATTTATAATATTACCAGCTTTAGCTCGCAGCTTCGGGTTAAAATGTAGTCTATGTCCTATTCCAGACTTTAATCTATCTATGTGCCAAAATTTATCTAAATCCATCCAATAGTTTTTTATTTCAACATTAACACATCCATGCAAACTTTCGTATTTATAGTAAGCAAGATGTTCCGCGTAAATGTTTAGAAATATTATGTAAATCAATTTAGCGAGTTAGCGTAATGTCACTGTCATGGTCGGCCATCTTTTTTCCAAATATTGTTTACACAAATAATTGTTATATATGGTTTAATTTTAACTACACAAACTCGCTGAATATCAGACAATGATAATAAAAATGAGATTAGATTAATACATATTTCGAAGATGCTAATAAAGCTAACATGCTAAATTATTATTATGTAATATTCTTAAATTGCGACGTTATTTTTAACATAAAAAATTGCGATATATCTTAAATTTAAATCAATTTTCATTTTTGGCTTGTTGTACACATTTATCTTAAAGTTAAAAATATTAACTGCATCACGTAATTAATAATATTTTAACATTTATATATTGCTAAATAATGTTAATTACGTAAGACACGCTTTAACAAATACTATACAAATATAGTCTGTAAGGATGGAATCAATAATAATGTTTGTTGTTTTTTTAATTAGCTTGTAAATCAGATGAAAAGGATGTTATTTGGAAAGTATTTCCTTTATATTCATCTTTTTGGATGCTTTTGGAAATATTTCACATATCGGATTAAAGCTAGTGTTTGTCTGTTAACTTATTATAACTAACTACATAATAATTTCAAATTCCGCAAAAATCTAATTTAGGTAGGTACCTGAATTTACTAATTGAATATTTACAACTGAATGATAGATTGAGGAATGAAGTAATTAGAGAACGCAGTGGTCTGAAAGAAGATGTAGTGACAAAGGTGGAAAAAGCTTGCTTAGGCGGTTTGGTCATTTGGAGATGATGGGTGATAGACGATTAACGAATGGTATATACACAGCGGAGATGAGTGGAAACGCTAAGAGGACGCCCTAGGAGGACATTCGCTGATCTCATCGGTGATGTCCTTCAAAACAGACAGGCGCGTAGCACTCACAACCGCCGTGCATGTATGACCAGATGTATGAACATTACTGAGGCTAAGGAAGAATGTTTGGATCGTAGCAAGTGGCGCTCTATAGTCTCTGCCTACCCCCATGGGAAACAGGAGTGATTGTAGCGAGTTCCCGGATCGAGCAAAATACTTTTCAAATATACTTAAAGAATTTTACATGTAGCTGGAAGTTTGAGATTGTACCCGATGAACGGTTTTAGGCTCGCCCCCATTATGGGACCTCAACAAATCCAGCGAAAAGTGGGCGATATTGACCTGTGCCCTCCCTTTCGGGTAATACAGACGTGATGCTGTGTATTTATGTATTAATATCAATTTTGTTTATTTACAAATACACTTACAGTCCATCAAATCTAAGAGGTACCGTATGACGTTTCACTGTTTACTATTAAATCAGCTTAATATAGGCGTAATTCACACTATTTTTATTAGCTTTCCTGTAAAATAATTGAAATATGAAGCTATTTTTATTTTAACACAACATATACAATTTTCGTTTAGAACTGTCAAACGGTACTTCTTAGATTTGATGGACTGTAAAGCCATTTATTTACAAATACTGATTCCCAATACAATAACATAACAAACTTAATATAACATAATAATAATTTTTGTTTAACATTATTGTTTAACATAGCTTTGTATACTTATTGTTATGTTAAATAAACTTTATTATTATTTATTGTTATTATTGGCACTAAAATAGAGCATAATATTTTACACCTTTTTTAAGAGACCGTGCTGTTGTCGTTTAGAAAAACTGTAGCAGAAGAAAATTTCTTTGAAATGAACATTTCCAGGGCCCCAAGACAATGTGACAAAGGGAAGCGATAGCGAAAGATCAAAAATAACAAATTGTTTGGGATTGACATCCACCTCCGATAAGTCACGTGACAATCTTATATAAATTCCATACATTTTGTTCTTTTTGAGTTTTCGTTATCGTCTTGCTATGTTACTTTGTCTAGGGGCGAAGATCACGTAACATTTTATCAACCGACTTCAAAAAGAAGAATGTTCTTAATTCGACTATATGTTTTTTTGTATTTTGATAATTATTTTTTTCTAATTTCCTTTCCAAGCGGTCCTAACTAAATTTTATCAAAATGGGTTGACAGAGTTTTGAATTATTGTAGAAAAATTGAATCCAGCTCCTATTATTTTTAAAAGCTATTATTCTCATAAAACTTGGTTCAGCTCTAAAGAAACAGCAAGGATGTTTCAACCAAACATAAGAGAGAACGACCACAGATTAATATTCTCTACATCAATCATACGTCCTTATTCATTTCCCTATAACACCGATGAATACGAGAAATGGTGACATTTAACCTATCAGGAAATCTGAGGGTAAAATATTAGTCTTTCGCATGCACCGAAGATATAACTGCATAAATAATTAATTAATTAAAATTTGCTTTACAAGTATGTAGACGTTATCATGACATAGGTATACCTACTGTTACCTAAGCATGGACGTAGTCCACTTCGACAATTTGAATAGCACCTGCAAGAAGCGCACCTAGCCTTGTTTACGAAGAACACCTATGAATGTTGTTGGCAGGTGCTCTTAGTGCATGAAAATTGAAGTCTTTCAAAGATTGCTATTGGTCCTACTAAAAAGTTATTAAAATAACTGCTTTAGTGATCGACAAGAAACTTTTTTAAGTTTCATCTTGTTACTAACTGGTTTACAACGATTGATTTTAGGTACCTACATAAGTAAAAAGATCTAGGTTCCTACAAGTCTTCCATCATAAACGCTTCTTCTTCTTCAATCCTTTTTGATATCCTACTGCTGAGCACGGGTCGTAAGATAGTTTAGGCTTTAATTCACACACGCTGGTCAAGTACGAATTGGTGGATGTCACTTATCCTCGAATGATTAGTTCTTAGACATTTTGGCTTTCTCAAGATGTGTTCCTTTACCGTTATTGAGCAGCGGTTATGAAACAATTCACACAAATATGTGTGGGCACGACCGGGGATCGAACCCGCGACCTTATGTTTCAAAGGAGAGGCTTATACCACTGTGCCACCGCTGCTCATAACGCTTACCTAATAATAAGTAGCCATATGGACACGGTAAATTCTGGTAAACCACCATTAAATGGAACTGATTTTGACTGATTCGACTGTCGCCTATATCTTTTTAGTTCTCAAGGAACTAGGAAAGGAACGGTCATATTATTATCTATATCTTCATTTATGCTCGCTGGTATAATAACAGCTGGATATAATGTGTTGCATACCAAAGTTCCTTTTGCCTGTAAGTTGGCTCTCTGTGATTCTCATTTTGTATAACAATATAATTCTTGCCAACATAACACAGACACATCTTTTGAGTTAACTTACTGTACGTTTGAGGAAGTGTGGATTGCAACTGGATCTATTGTGTTTTATTTTCTCACAATTACATGAAATATACAAGTGGCCAATTGTGTATATGTGTGTCTTTATCATGGTCCACAAAGTGATGTTATCAGACACAAATTGGGCTCCATAATCATTAGCCGAGTTGCGTTAACAGGTTGGAAAACACGAGACAAGAGTGTCAAGTAGTGATTGATGTACTTAGTTATCATTACAACCTTTTTGGTTTACATAACTCATTGTTACAGTTACCAGTTCCTAGATCAAATTAAGATAGAAAAAAAAATACTTTCTGCCCTTCGCTTTCAAAGACAATAGATTTTAATCTAGTTACCCGGTCACGGCGTCGCGCGTTATAGTAAAGTGATGTAATGAAGTGATATACACCTACCAGTGACCGCACCAGAAAGTTCTTAAAAATTATCTAACTGACGATAAAAACCGCATGTAGTTTTTATGATAGGCTGGGAACTTTGTTAAGTTTAAAGTGATACCTAGCGATGATAGCAATTTTAATTCTATTCACTTCACCGAGGCAGATCTTTACATATAGCTAAAAATAATAATAATATATTATTCCTCAAATCTTAATTATTAATATAAATGCGGAAGTTTGTAAGAATGTATGGATGTTTGTTACTCTTTCACGCATAAACTCCTAGATAGAATCGTATGAAACTTGGCACAGAGATAGATTATGGTGTGGATTAACACATAGGACTTTTTATCCCAACAAGTACCACACGCGCGAAGCCGTAGACGGACGCTAGTTATAAATTTAAAATCATACTAAACGATGTTTTTTTATTGGGACCAAACCTCCCACTGCTATCCCACTATTCTGCCATTGCTGCTCCTGTAAGCCAGGAACGACAGCGGCGCGAGTGAAGAGGTTCAGATTTTGATACCCGATCTGGGACTCCTAAACTGCCTTGGATCCCGCTCGAATTTAGTCAGAAAGAAACGAAGAGGAATAGGAAGAGTGTGCTGTTTCCTATTTATTAATTGTTTGTATAGTGTTTTGTGTACAATAAAGAATAAGAATAAGAAAAGTTGAAAAGTTAGATTGTTAAACGCAGACAATAGAAAGAGCACCTAATCAAACATCATTAATAGATACGATATTATACGGTCACGGACTTCGTCATATGTAACTGTTATAAAACAAATTTACAAGTAGAATATCACGGACTAGCTAAACAAACGGTGGCGAGCAAACATGAGATTGTTATGATAAAGTACGGAGAGCTGTGTGGTTACTTATCTCTAAACACACTGCTACTTGCCTACTGTTGAATTTTTATTGCATCTGATAAGTGATGTAGTGAAAACTACAAATGTTTATACTCAGAGGCCGTTTTTTCGCTATGACCTAGTTTCATTATTTGATTTGATTTGATTATACATGACTTATTTCGCACAAAAAAGTACATTGATAATTTATATTTTATACAATGTTTTATAATCGTAAACAAAGAAAAGTAAGACAGAAAATCAAGATTTATAAACATATTAACAACACCAAAAATTGTTCAATCAGATTGACTGTTTTAACACGATAACTTTCATAATATCAAATTTCAATCAGTATTTGGTTATCATAAAATGAAATTAAATGAAGTAAAAAATGCCTTATTGCTTTTGAGATGTGAGTCTACGTAAAAATAGTCCATTAGAAGTTATGGCGTATCAGTAATTACGCTACAATGTTTAATGTAGAGTAGGAGAGCGGGGCTGAACGTGCCGATTTTGATAAACTCCGAAGTAGTTAAATCAGTTAAGTTGAATATTACGGTTAAGAGTCCTAGTACTCCTAGTGCATCTTAGGTAAAAAATTCTAGATTTCAAATTTATAACTAGTTTTTCTGTTTTTTTATTAGTATTACATTGAGAGTTATATTTATGAGTAGACGTAAGACACTAATGACCCCTCGCTCGGGCAAATTGTGCCATAGCTGAGGTAGGTTGTGTCGTTTATAACTATTGCCCTATTAGGCGGCTTTAAATAATTTTTGGAATAAATAATAATTTTTTTAGTTTAAATACACATTTTTAAAATTTTGGCGCATTTTTCTAAAGCTCGTCCTACACTTGTCGCCCCTACCTATATAGAGGTACTTCTAAGTTTTAACAGCGGTCTTTTAATGAGATGTAGATAATAGTAGACAGTTACTGTTTTTAGAATATGATTATACTAGATTCCGCACGTGACGTTGTTCTCTGTGTACAGAAAGTATTCCATTTACCGGTATAAAACGTAGAACAATATTTTGATCGAGATAACAAAACTGCAAGTTTGCGAAATTTCAGTGAAGTCCATTTAGCGTTTACCGTATAAGAGTAAGAAACATGTAAGCACATAATGTAGAGATCCTCATAAACTTAAGCATTTTATTTTAATTATAGGAAGAATAGTTATACAAATTATTCATAGAAAAAAACATTCCGTCTAACTTCAGAAGTATCTGCTAAATGGGTTGATCACATGGGTTATTCCTAAGTATAATTTAAATTAAGAATAACACGAAATACGCAAAAGAAAGTAACAGGACACCGAACATTTTTCCAAATGACACAACAGAATTAATTTTAATATCGATGACCACAATCAAAAATAATAAAAGTAAGCATTCAGGTTCTCTACGCTTCAAGTTTCCGCAACAGTGACGTCAGACCCGAATTCTGCACTTCATCTCCAAATAAAAGTAAGGTGCACGGACCGTGCGTTTACCTGTGATCCCGCGCGGTCTCTCACTCAAGTGTATGTAGCCACCACGAAAGGTAGTCTTGACTACTCATACTTGACGCAACTGTAATAAGTAATAGCATTTAATAACAAAACACTCGCGGCTTCGGAATTTTCAATTACAAATCAAATTACACTTTCACAGTGTTTTGTTTAATTGCGAAATAGTGCGGTGAAGTTTATAATTGGGGAATCTCGGAAAGTGGTTGACACTTGAAAATAACCAGCGAAATGAAGACGGATTATGCTATGGATGAGATGCAGAAGAGTGAGTTATATTAATTTTCTTATTGTATTAACTATTAAATATATTTAGGTTATAATTTATCGTAATAAAAATCTTGTTAAAATTAAAAAAAAAGCTACGCAATGTTTACGATACCTTCAGCAATTTTCTTCGCTTACGTGTGTTTGCAATGTTTTTTTACATTTGATAACAAGATAACAATAGTAAGTACTGAGTAAATTCATGTTACGAATTTTACTTTTTTATTTAATTGTGCAAACTATTGAAATCCTATAACTACATAGCGATCCTATAACTAAATATTATCCTTAGAGACTTAATTGGAAAGAATTCACCAAATAGATAATATCTGTTGTTTAATAAAGCTATGTATTACCTATTAACTTGTAATATTGTATACCTGTGAAGTTTTTATAATTTTTGTGTTCACTACATCATTACATTACATTTCATTGATTGACATTGCTGATAATCAGTGTTGAGAGTCGCCTCTAGTTTTTCACAGCGTTTACTGAGCAATATCCATGTTTGACAGACACACTTACTCTTTGTTTTTATTATATATTTTTTCTTTTTATCTGTTTCCATTTACGTTTTTCTTTTCGTTTCATTTTTTTTTTATTAAATTCTGTGTGTCTTGTCTTTATCAAATAACCCCCGTATTCATAAACGTAAATCTAAAAAAAAGTTTATAATTCGTTTGTATTTGTCTGTGATCTTGACATTCATACTAGTAAGAAAGAGACAAATTTCATTTTAACTAAAGAGTCTTATAAGATTTTTTTGAATAAGACAGTGAATGATTTTCTTTCTTTTCTTTCATTAACTAATTCTTTTACTTAAGTTAGCCTTAAAAGTTTTAACGCGTGAATATTATTCAGATAAGCTGATTTAAATGCATAATATGTGAAGTTTGTTACATTCTCCTTCTAAGATTATATAAAACAGGTTAAATTTCACATCTCGTCCGCGGCGTCGCTAACATCCGCAATTAACTAACATATATAATCAGTGTTTGTTTGTTTGCTTGAGCGGATTATAATTTAATTTCCTCTGTCACCTTTTCGCCGAAAGTCATTCGTTATCACGAATGAATCGGTATAGCGGGCAGGCGCGTCCCATCGTAGACTACTTTTTTCGTAGCGGTGTACTTATCTCGAAAATGACCGTCAAAAAATGGTCCGTCATGACGCGAAGACGTAATTTGTTTGACAATTTTTGCGATTCGTCGCGTCATCGCAGTGGAGTGTTGTGAACAAACCCTAAAAATTCCCATTTTTCTTTAGGGATTAAAAATATGAAAAACAGGTAGAAACTTTCGATTGATGCTGGCGAAGGTTAAAGAATTTTGTCTACTTAAATAAATAAATTAATTAAAAATAGTTTATTTTGCACCAGCTTAGCAAACATATATTACTCTAATACTAGAGATTAACAAAGATCAAGTATAAAGTAAGTACAAGTAATAATCTAATGGGACATTAACACACACGGTCATCTGATCCCAAACTAAGCAGAGCTTGTACTATGGCAACCAGATAACTGGTAATATACTACTTATAATACTTTTCTTTTGTAAATACATACTTAAATTACACCCATGTTCATCATGTTCATCACACAAATGTCTGACTTGGATGGGAATCGAACCCACGACCTGCGGCGTGAAAAGCATGTATCATATCGACCACGCCACCGCGGCACCGGTCCGTCAAATCCAGTAGCATAGCATAGTGGTAAAGAGAGGTTTACCTACATTAAATACTGATCCTATCTTCTTAACTAGGCTAGACCTGTATCTCAGAAAATAGCGCTCAGCAGACATTACCTATATTTGGAACCAATAAAAAGAAAACAATTGTATGCTACTGTTTACTGCTCAACGAAGTTTAAATAGTAAGAAGTATATGTGTAGAAAATTATGGCTATGATAGGGAAAGCAAAGAGGGTACTGAATGTTATAATAAAATAAAAAATAAGAATGTTGGGCCATTAGGGCCCCGATTGTCGCGCTTTGGACATCTCTAATAGACCTTTATCGAAAAGAATGGCGTTTTTTTTTTGTTTTTCAATGATGTCCGCCATTTTTTTTCGACATTTGTCTATTAGACATAAAGGTCTAAAGCGTGAGAATCGAAGAATAGAGTAATTACATAGCGAAGCGATATCGAACGTTCGAAAAAACAAATTGTACGAAATTGACATGAGATTGTCACGTGATATTTCAATGGTAAATTTTAATCCTATTCAATATTTTGCTATCGCTTCAAGTAGTTTGTCTAGACGCCCTGATGCTGCATGAATTAGGAAAGAAAAGACATAGGCAAACCTTAACGAACCTACATAGATCAGAGGAAAGAGTGAAATCATGTTGTAATAGGAAATTAAAATGCAAACCGAATACTATTGTTACTATGATGTGTGTGGCAGAATGGAATTTTTGCCATACGAACGGAAATATCCTCAATATTATAGTTAACTAGCGGCCCGCCCCAGCTTCGACCGGGTAGCTTCAGCCCACTCAACAATTTACAAAAAATGTGATAAATAAAGTACCGCTCAACTGATTTTGTGCAAACTTCACATTTAAACGATCTACTAAATAATCCGAACAATGCCTAAACATTTGGTTAGAATAGGTAAGCCCGAGTTTTGAGTTATAAAATTACAACGAAAAGTGGCATTGATTTTTATATACTTTAAAGAAAGATATGAGATTCACGCTATTGCTCAAATTCATCTACGTTTTTATGATTCAAATAGATAGTTTTAGATTGTATGTTCGTGCGAAAACTAATTCAATAAAGAATAAGCAATAATAATAATCTCCGCGGTAAGAATAACCAATTTCATTGTAGTTGGTTATCTAGTAAACTATATTAACATTTTAGACCACGGAACTGACCTTTTTATTACTATAAACGTTTCTTCTAGGAGCTTCTTCGTAACTAAATATTATTCGTACCTAGTGTTTATTTATAGCATAACTAAGTAATTAATCGTAACACAAATTACGTAGTTATTTAAATTTTATAAAATTCTAGTTATGCCTGCGCCGGTGCCGTGCGTTTTCGGCTGTCATGCGAAACAATTATCCTCCTTCTGCGCAGTGGATTAAATTTATACATCCTTACTCAGGTCTTAAACTATTTTCATACAAAATTTTATTCAAATCAAAGATAAAACTTTGAAACCACTTAATAAAAATGATTTTGTAGATTTTTTTACTGATAAACCTTCAGCTGAGGTATTTATTCAATGTGACCTTACCTACCCGCCCTAGTGACATACAAATAATACAGGTACATACTGTAATAATAGCCCACATCATTGAAATTCTGTTCTAAATCTTTATTTTCATCGCTTCGTTATCCAATTTGAATGAGTAATGAGCTCGCGAGTCGTATTTATAAACTCGTATAAATATGTATGTAGGTATTATTATTATTATTTTTTATTAAGTAAAGATCATGTGGAGAGGATGGATGATAGACGATTGACGAAAGGTACACGGCGGAAGTGAGTGGAAACGCTGGGAGAGGACGTCCTAAGAAGACATTTGCTGATCTCATCGGTGATGTCCTTCAAAAGGGACATGCGCGTAGTACTTATAACTGCCGTGCATGTATGACCAGATGTGAACATAAGTAAGGTTATGGGAGTATGTTTATGGGAGTATGTTGGCGCTCTATATTCTCTGCCTACCCCCATAGGAAAAAGGCGTGATTGTATGTATGTAAATATATAAACCTGAAATAGGCTTAAATTGCGCTTGACTACAACTTGCCTGATGTTATGCAATGGGACGCGCTTGCCTCATTTTAGTGTCACCTGATTTGCATCACCCGGGGATGATTACCTAAAATAAGTAAGTACTTACACAACCATAAGCTAGGATATATATGAAACTTAACATTAAAGTCTGATAAACGGTTTTTTTAGCGTAAAATCCAACAAACAGACAGACTTTTGCTTTAATAATATTAAAGTTAAACACTTCTAAATAGGTAAAAAGTATCTAACCTACAATTTTTTAGATATCTACTTATAATATGTACCCCCTTAGTCTTTGTCTGTCATCTTGACATTTTTACTAGTAAAAAAGAGACAAAGTCCATTTTAACTAAGTCTAGTCTTATAATTTTTTTTATAAATAAGACCGTAAGTCTTTATTTATTATTAAAACAAAGCGTATTCTAATAATAGTTTAATATTTAATTACTTTGTTATAAAGCTATATTTTATAAACATTAACATAACGGAATTCTTCCGACATTGTTAACTAGTTGAAAACGAAAACTAATAAACATTATTAGTCATTTATATTATGTAAATCTGTGAGATAATCTCATATGACGATATAATGATAATGTGATGACGGGTATACGTTTATTTTTATTTATTTGTTATTAAAACAGATATACAAAACAGGTGTTTAGAAGGTAGATGTAATATAAACTCATTCGAGTTTTAACTATACACCGGAGTCGTCACTATGAGTAAATTATATAAATCTGAGCGTATAGTGCTGCTATAAGCTAACATTCAATAGCAACTTACTTATAACAACTTCCCTTACACAAATGTAGGTACAAGTAAATACTTAACTCAAACAGCAACTAGGCACCGAGGATCACAAACAGCATCATTTCATATCATTTTATTTCATATCATTTCATTTCATATCATTTCATATCATTTCAGCATGCAGTGTAGCAGTGTGCGCTTCATGATTCTAATTAGAATCTTAATAGGAAGAAAACTGCTCAAAATGTGATCTTTGCCCTTACTAAAGTTAAGAGCAATAACCGCGAGGCCTCGGGAAATGCAAAGAATTTTCTAATATACCTAAGAATATAGAGCAGCGGTGGCGCAGTGGTAGGGGCCTAGCGTTAGAAATAAAAGGTCGCAGGTTCGATTACCGGTCCTGCCCACACATGTTTGTGTGAATCGTTTGAAGGAAAACATCGTGAGGAAACCGGCATGGCTAAGAACTAATCATTCGTGGACATGTGACATCCACCAACCCGCACTTGGCCAGCGTGTGTGGATTAAGGCCTAAACTCTTTCAACTCGTAAGATAGTTGAGAAAAGACACGTGCCCAGCTACCCACTAAAAAGGCTTGAAGTGAAGTGATAACACAGAATCTTAGTTGCAGCTCGAGGATTGGAAATGTGACCGATGGACAGCAATAGGCTCGCCTCTTATTAGGTATGGGACCTAAATATAGCCAGCGAAATGTGGGTGATATTCACCTCTGCCTACACCTTCTGGTAAGATAGGCGTGATGCTATGTTACACCAGTGGTAGGTAACATTAAAGATTAAAATTAATTTAAAACTAATAAAAAATATATACAATTAGAATACAACGTAGAACATTAAAAAAATACGAAAATGAAAATATGCTTTATTTTTTTTGAGACGCGAGTCTACATAAAAATAGTCCAATTTCTTTTCCTACCGTGCAGTGAATGACTGGCAACTAAAACAAAAACTATTAATATTATTAACTATTGCGAAAAAACTCAGTAGACTTTTTATTTTTAAATGAAGTACCTATATCTATTACATAGATATAGACTCTTTACCGATGTTATGATAAAACAATTTTTTTCGTTAAACTTCGACACGCAATTGGTCGATTTTATATGGTATCGTTTGAGCAACAGTCTCACTGCTCAACTTCTGTTTCGCTCTATCTGCTATCAATCCCAGTGAGTAGCAGAGGCGACATTATGTCCGACACAGACAATGGGTCCAAAACAACACTTAAGTTTATATAAATACGCAATCAAGTTTTTCTACGTTTAATTAGGCAGTAAACAACAAACCATTAGCTGCGAAACATTAGTCGTAGTTACCCGCATCGAAATTTCCAGAACGATAGTTATGCACGTATTGTTGATTTGAAGCTGGTATTTTTCTAACCTGTTTTATTAAATTAATGTTCAAATGACGTATTGGACTCATCAAATTTAACACCAGTTGGCAAATCTAAGAATACTTATACTCTAAAAAAAGTGGCAAAGTGTGAGCCATAGAGTGTGGGAAAAGTTTTTAAGACCATAGATCCTTCTGACTGACGATTTTATTATCTATATTTAAATTCAAATGAAATGAACCAAAATAAAATTGTAGAACCAATTGGTTCAAAATTTAAATTCCACTTGAATTCAAATGTAGAATCTTGCCTTTCGAAGGGTTTGCAGCCAGGCGATCGGCAGTTGTTAATAAAAATGTCCTTTGGGGCCTTTTTGGGGCAGCTAGTCGGTCAACCTGTCATTCGCAATTGTTAGTCCTCTTGATCATTGCTAGAGAGAAAATATAAATACGTAAAATTAATCGCCGTTGGTAGAACGCACAGAGTTTAGTCAGTAAACTATACATCCTGGCTCTAATCAACCCTGGCCACGCATGCCTTAGATAATTATTGAGACTTAAATGACTTTTAAGTTCTTAACGAATCCTTCTTTGTTGCAGGGACAACTTCGATCGTTGGAGTGTCAGATATAACAGAAAACAAGTTGTTCTGGAGGCAGCTGGTGGCGGAGCTGGTCGGCACCTTCCTACTGACCTCTATCGGAGTAGCCTCCTGCATTACCATCGAAGCGGTCCACGCACCTCAAGTTACTAGTATTGCGCTATGTTTCGGGCTGATCGTCGCTTCTATTGTGCAGGTCAGTGATCACGATTTATTAGATTTACATTTGTGAGTATAAACAGCAAATTTTCCTTATGCAGCTCTGTTTTCATTAGTGGAAACCGGATGAAGTTTAACGCAGTAGTTATTGAAAACATCGCGAACATTCAGATAGAAAAGCGCCATAGGGGACTTTGTTTGACTATTGTCTAAAGTGATACTAAAAATGGTCGTAAATGTATTTTTTTATACATTGAAATTTATTTGCAGCTGGAACTTTAAATGTATAGGTTTTTTCTACCTACATTATATGTTTTGTGTAACATAACCTTTTTTTTTTTTTTTCCGGGGGGAAATCCTTTATGGATCCCCCCGCCCTGAGTGGGTGCAGGGCAGGGGGTATGTAGGATTCCCTAAGGGTACCCACTAAAACCCCCCGGGTGTTCCATCCCACACTTAAGCCAGGGGTCGCGGGAACTTGTGATACTTCCGCAACCCCCGGCTAGTGGTGGCCCATTTTGTGGACCTCTTCACGTCAGGGGGAGGTACCCCCTGCAACATCATTAGGGGCGCGCGTGGAACACTTCGCGCCGCCGCCTTGGGTCCTGATATATGGGGGACGATGGACGCACCCTAATCCATCGCCCCTGGACCTATTTAAGGGGGCTGGAAGAGGGCATTGTCCCTCCGCCGACGCCCGGTGCGTCTTCTGCGAATCGGGTGAGGGGACAAGATCTCCCTCTCCCGTTCCGCAGCCTCCTTCTGCGATATGACTGTTTCGCAGAAGGATACCACCGCGTCCCAGGACTCCTCGCTGCCGACCATCGAACATATAATGGCCGGCAACGAGAGATCTCTGCCTACTTCTGAAATGAGGGCACGGCGCGGCTCCTCCCAAGCGGTACACTCTACAAGTGTATGCCGCGCCGTGTTGTGTAACATAACCTAACCTAACTTAACTAACAGGCTCATAGTACTAGGTATGTAGTCCGACCTGTAGTTATATTTTTCTTAAGATTCGAACCCATGACAAGTTATTAAGCAGCACGCTTACCAATTAACCAACAAAATAGTTTAGATATTATCTACTAAACAAATGCAGAAATGAATCAGCCTTTACGGTGTGCTTAAGATTTATTTGCCTCTTCGTGTAACTATCAACAAAAGTACACTTTACACTACCTAATTAGCTACCTACACTCAAGAACGTAATTAAATTGTAAACCAGCTATCTTAAACAAACTGGCCTTAGCCTAATCTGTTCGTACAAACATACTGATCTATTAAACTCTCTTGCTTGAGATAACAAAAGATTGTAAGGCACTGTCCTACTACTAGGTACGTAATAAAACCCAAAAGCTTCGTTTGTTAATTTTTCACCAACAATTTATTTCTTTTATTAACATTTAGAACAGATTTTCATCACTTTAACCCTTTTTAGTTTCTTACTGATGGTCACGGGTCTTCTCTCAACGGTCTTACGAGTTGAGACAGTTTGAGAGTTGAGAGATTTTCATAATCATTAGCCTATTTAAGTCTCCTTAACACGATCCGCTGCTATTCTCATCCATTATTTAGTGAGATCGTCACTCCACCTAGTCCGAGGGCGTCCTAAGCTACGTTTGTTAATCCGTGGTCTCCACTCTAGGACTCGTTATAACCCAACAGTTGTTAGTTCTACGGTTAATCTGATTGGTCCATTGCCACTTTAGTAAGTAGTCATTGTTGAGTACTCTAGTCCTCTGTCGGTAGTCTTGTCCCGATAATAATAATATAGTGGGACGTTAACACACACGGTCATCTGATCCCAAACTAAGCAGAGCTTGTACTATGGAGACCAGATAACTGGTAATATACTACATATAATACTTATCTGTTGTAAATATACACTTAAATATAGATAATTACACCCAGACTCAAGACAAACAGACATATTTAAACAAATGTTCGTCTCGGGTGGGAATCGAACCCACGACCTGCGGCGTGAAAAGCAAGTATCTTACGGACCACGCGACCGGCCCGTCAAATAGGTATGTTCCTTGGGTTGCTTTCGGTACCTATACCTCGGACGCGATTTAGTTAACAAAACTACTTTACCGCGATCTGTTTAGGCATAGATACTTAAATATTATTTTTTCTATGGTTTAGGTTAGGTTATGTTGAAACTACTTAATGTTTAGGTGATGACTTTTGAATGATACAGTGTTCATGGCTCTAGTGTTCCACACAATAACACAGAATCAGTCTATTGGTAGGATATCCGGCCTTTCCCACGCGGTCGCGGACCTCGTTTGTAAAATGTAACACACGCCACAATCAATCGTCAAAAAGGCCAGTATTCAAAACAGAACGTACATTAACCTTGACATACGAACGGGTTACGAACTAGGTACCTTTTCAGATTTCTTTGTAACTGTACTTTCGTAGACATTTTATTTACACTTTATAATTAGGAGTAGGTACATTCAGTTTGCGTTTAATTAATTTCATAGTTAATGAATTATCAATTAGTCATAGATTTAAATCTATCAATTAAAGCTAAGTTCCGTTAGGCTAAGTGCTTTTTTGCAGTTTCAAGGGTAGGTTAACACGATTCCCACTTTATTTTATTCTTCGATAGCCTGGCGCTTGACTACAACTTGCCTGATGTTAAGCAATGATGTAGTCTAGGATGAAACGAGCCAGCCCAGTGTACCAATTCACTCGTGATTACGAATGATTATCGGTGAGAAGGTGGTAGTGGAATGAGCCTCCATAAGGTTAGAAACCTTAAAGTAGGCTGGCTTAACTGGCTTCCCTTTAGAAATTAAATTGTTTATAGCAAATTATTTATAAAAATTAAGGTTTAGCCTGTTCCTTGCAGTACTGCTTTTAATAGTATAAGGATCAAATAGAAGCTCTTTACAAATGTTATTGTAATCCTTGCTCGCCCGCACTAGGTATGACTTCTGCCTGTAGTCAATAGATGAAGAAGGTGCCAACAAGGGTGCATAATAGCGTAAGGATCTAGAGGGAACGTTAAAGTTTTAATAAAGTTGTTAAAGTTTGTAATAGATTAAGTTACGATGGGACTGCCATATTGCTTTGTAATAAAAGCCTCTTAATAAATAAAGATAAAAATAACCACCCTTCGCCACTAGGACATACTTACTTATCATACTTGTCTAAAGACCAATAAGTCTAAAATTTTATTGACTGAGTCCGATACGACTGCCCCATAAAAAGAAGCGCTCATAACATAAATGCCCTATGAAAACAGACTGTTGCAAGTGCAAACAAGGTGTGTCTAGTAAAGCAAACATAGTAAAGAGCGCAAGGACGGGTTGTGTTGTGTCAGGAGCACTCCATTCTATCACTTGACTGACAGACGTGGGAGAAAAGACAACACCATAGCAACATTACACTAGAAGTGGACAGCTGTTGCACACTTCTACTAAAAATAATAATAATAATAATAATTAAATTTGAACATAAATTAATTATTATAATAATTGAATTATTCTTTAAATAATAAATGTCGCTGTTATGATTATTTCTAATTTTAATTTACTGATTTTGTTGTTATTGCATTTTATGATCCAATTTGTTGATTGAAATAAATGATTTATTATTATTATTATTATTACTATCAACTACAGTGAATTAAAACGGACGTTTGGTACTTCACTGTAATAGTTTATTGTAAACAGATGTAAACGTTGTAAACTTATTTATTTAGACGACATCTGTTGCATTGTCTCATAAAACATATTGCTGGCAACGCGTAAATTAGTTTTCAGTACATTTATCTAAACTGTTTAACAAGTCTATGAGTTTTACGTATTTAAATAAAAGCGAATGAAGATGATAGAGCAGCGGCGGCGCAGTGGTACGGGCCTCGCTTTAAAAATATATGGTCGCGGGTTCGATTCCATGTCGTGCCCACACATCTTTGTGTGAATTGTCTCATCGCCGCTGTTCAATTTCGGTGAAGAAAAACATCGTAAGGAAACCAGCATGACTAAGTACTAATCATTCGACATATGACATCCAGCAACCCGCACTTGGCCACCGTGTGTGGATTAAGGCCTAAACTCTCTCAACTCGTGAGATACTTGAAAAAAATAAGAAGAAATAAACTTATTTGATACAGGCAGGACCAACAAAATCAAATAAAAAAAAAATGAAAAATTAAAAAAAAAACAATTGAAAACTAAAAGAAAAAGTATTTAATAAAAACAAAGAGCAAGTGTGTGTGACCCATCAGTGTCAAGCATGGACATTGCTTAGTAAACGCTGTAGGTACCTACTAGAAGCGACCCACATCACAAATTTTCAGCAATATCAGTGTTAAATATTTTAATCAAAATACAATGTTTGTAAATAATAGAGCCCTTAAATTATTATCTACTTCTTCTCAACTCTTAAATAATTAAGAGATGATCCGTGTCCAGTGGCGTGCGCAGAGGTACACCAATCAGTTATTACTTACTTACAAGATAATAACCGTACATACTTAACTGCTATACGACCTAATAACAATATTTTAACTGTCACCACTCACCACGTACACAGCTAAACAAATTGAGTCAGAGTGTAATTGAGATAGCAGAGTGGTCACGAACCAACGTTTGTAACTATAGTACTACCTACCTATAAAGATGCTACCTAATGGTAGTCTACTTCAAATGTACAGAAAATATACAGAAACTCTATTTTAAAAACTTATTTCATAGAAATCGTATAGTTTTAATTTCAACACTATACATTTTATTTATTTTATTTATATATTTCTATATTGGGACATAAAACAGTTACACATTAGAAAAAGTTAAATACACTTAAATTAGGTACAAAATAAGTAAACGTGTAACTCACACCAATGCTCGCGAAATATACCAATGTGCGACAAGATAGCAATGTTGCGTGCAAATACTTAGATATAGCAAACGAATTGAGTAAGTAAGCGCTCTATATATTAAATAACTATAAGAACTTATATGACTATAAGAACATATGAGCAGCGGTGGCGCCGCGGTACGAGCCTCGCCTTAGAAAAATAATGTCGTGGGTTCGAATCCTGGTCGTGCACACACATCTTTGTGTGAATTGTTTCATCTTCGCTGCTCAATATCGGTGAAGGAAAACATCGTGAGGAAACCGGCATGTCTAAGAATTAATAATTCGAGGACATGTGATATCCACTAACCCGCACTTGGCCAGCGTGCGTGGATTAAGGCCTAAACTCTCTCAACTCATAAGATAAGGACAATTGAACAAACAAACGGTTGAAGTGAAGAACATAAATAAACGAAAGTAATAGATAATATATAGAAAACAAAATAATATTTTTTACAATAGATGGCAAAAATTAAGAGTGCATATTTATCTATAACCCGTTTATTCTTTAACTAGCGACCGACCGGTTTCTTACCCCCATTACCTACATTTTATATCACGCCCATCATGAAAGAAAATAACTATGTTTTTTTAAAAATCAGGAAAATGATGAAAACACAATACCTACCCGAGGTTTTGGAATAAGACCGACATATAACATCATATGAGGTTTACTTACGAAATTAGTAAGTCACCAACTTGGTGTAGTGCCCTTTGAATTAAACATATTCAAAACAGTTGAGAAACATCATACAAATGAAGTAACACTTCTTAAAAATTAAGATATTGAGACTGTTAAAATAATGGCTTAAGTTTATTATTTAAATAACTAACTTAATATAAACTATTGAGTATTATTGACCATGAAAAGTACACGCACTTCTTTCAAGTTGAGGTGGGATAAGATTACAAGATACAATATGATATGCAAATCAATCATAACCTGCACTTTGTTGATAGCTATTTTGTTTTAGAGAGGGCGTGTGTAAATATGCAATTCATTTTAAAATCACAAAGTTGACGCAACGCTGCGCTGGCTGCATGAAACTCGTCTATCTTCCCACGATTCTCGCGTGGAATATCAAAAGCATGAATAACAAGATAAAAGAATATGAAATGAAAAGTAATAAAATACTTACCTTGTGTTCGTAATTTCATCACAATTCATAAATAAGGTACCTACATAATTGTTTGCCTGAAAGAATAATCTGTACAAACTTTCGCGTGTTTTGCAGAATAATAATGGACGAAATAATAATTAATTGTCAATATATTTATCAATATACTCATACAAAGAATATACTTATAGATTGTTCAGGATCGTACGTAACAGACAGGGTTGTTCATTTCAACATATCACATCATATTTACCGTATCGATGGATTGGCGATGCGTAAAGTCTGCGCGATATTTGTAAATTAAGACACAAGTGTCTTCAGCGCGGTCAAGGCGAATAACGGTTATGGTTAAATGACAATTTGATAGATCGATCAATATTTAATACTTACACCGAAAGGTTCATATTTACATCATGAAATTTCGAGTGTTTTGATAGACTAACCCAAAATTAAAATGACAAGGTTTCAAAATAGTAATGTATTCATACATTTTGATTCCAAATCGAATTCATACAAGGTCAAGTGATATACTTTTATAAGTGCATTAAATTATTCCGATCAATCGAACAAAAATGATGAATTAAGATATGTCATGATACTAGAGATGTTGATAACATTCAATTTGTTAATGATTAATCGAGCCATGGTTCACTACACTCGGTGCAAGCTGATATCTTGTTAATATTGTGACAAATATTAACGATTGTAGATATTAGCTAGGTAGGTACCCAAGGAAACTGATTGGAACGATAATTTTTATAATTCAAATTAAGTAAGAGTGATTGAATAATAAATATTTAAAAAAATCCCATACACTTAAAAATAAAAACCTTACTTCATCTTTATATGTTAAGGAATTACATATTACTCGTATTATTTATTTTATCTTTTGAAAAGTAAGCGTTAGTAAGGCTTATCTTTGTTATACCTTAATAATCGATCATACCAATGGTAATTTATTCATAAAATTAATCAGTACCTTTACTTCTTTTAACTTGTGTTATTTATTTATGTTACTATTATTAGCCATGATCATGCAGGCTAAGGTCTTCCATAACACCTTCCAAACATCGTGTTATATTACTAGCAAAAATAGTCTTTACTGATGTTTTAGATATTGGAGAATTACCATATTTTATAGGCATATTAGCACTTATGTCATGATACAAAATAATATTTTAAATATCCCATGACATCACTTGACGTTTCTATGAACCATACGTTAATGTAGGTCCTTTAAAGGATTTTGTTAATGAAGTTGATTTTTTGCAGTCAACTTAAGCAAACAATATTACTAATGGGTTTTGTGTTACTAAGGCCATTATGATTTACTACATTGTGCACCTATGTCTTTTAATTATGCGCATTAAACCATTAATTAAGTGCATTGTATGAGAACATAATTACCTATTCTCATTTCTCTTTAGATATATTGATAAGTGTTCGTAAGTGCAAGATATGTATCATTCACAAGTCCACACATGACCTTTAGTTAGTGTGGCCCAGGTGCTCGAACTGGTTCATTCGCTGCAGGATTGCATCAATCGATTGCGCAATCACACATCTGTCAATTGCTAGCATCGAATAAGCATCACAATGGTACAACACTATCAATCTAAGCTTAAAGCTCATGTGCATAGACGTACAATTATTGATGATAAATTATTATAGAAGTGTATGAATAAATATCTATGTTATTTAAGTTTTAGTAAGTTCCTATAAATTCTCTATCGGCTTTGTGCCTGAAATAAATGACCAAAACAATAAATACGACATTAAAATTATGCTTTAGGTTGGATGTTGGATGTTTCTACGTTTTCACGCAGCGTTTGATCTAATTTGGATTATATACTCGTAACTTTTATCCTAAGATTTCTACCTTTATCTACTTTTATACCTTTTTAGACA
The DNA here is from genome assembly GCA_936450015.1 of Meganola albula. NCBI lineage: Eukaryota > Metazoa > Arthropoda > Insecta > Lepidoptera > Nolidae > Meganola > Meganola albula. The sequence goes on along the minus strand of OW388145.1, from coordinate 12,735,118 downwards.
TATACAGTCCATCAAATCTAAGAGATACCATTTGACGTTTCACTGTTTTCTATTAAATTAGCATAATAGAGGCGTATCTAATTCACGCTATTTTTATTAGCTTTCCTGTAAAATAATTGAATTATGAAGCTATTTTTATTTTAACATAACATAAACAATTTTCATACAAAAAATAAAATTCTAAATGTACTACGTTTAGAATTGTCAAACGGTACTTCTTAGATTTGATGGACTGTAATTTTATTAATCTGGTTATATGCTTCCTTGGAATGGTAACTAGTTATAAAAAGTTCAATAAATATAGGACTTTGTATTTATTATTATTTTTATTTTTTCTCTAGTAGGCATAGGTACCCTTAACACAAGAAAATCATGATTGCTTAATTTGAGACTAGATGGCGCTGTATGTTTAAGTGAAAATATTATTTTCAATTGACTGCTATTTATTCGAAATTATTCGTTAACTCGTTCATTGCACAACTGTAAGCTGATCTTCAGTACCCATTATTGCTTGAGGATATAATCATGGGCATCAATAAGCCTACACCTACACTTTCTAGGTTGTGAGTCGTGTTGTCACGTTGTCGCCCAACAATGACAGCTCTGCTAACATGACAACTATTGTTGTAATCTAGTTATAGTTTTGATATGTTAATAACAATACAATTTTATTAATATCTAGCCTTGAATAAATAGCAACTCATTTCATTTTGAACTTAGAAAAATTACCTGAAAAATTACAAAATATTTTTATGCATATCTATCTACTTAAACCTATATCTAAATATATAAAAGAAGAAACTGACTGACTGACATATCAACGCAGAGGCCAAACCGCTGGGTCTGGAGACTCCAAATTTGGCACATAGGTTCCTTATGCGGTCTAGGGGTGCACTAAGAAAGGATTTTTCAAAAATCACCCTTTAAGGGGGTGAAACGGGGTTCCAAAGTTTGTATGGAGAAACAAGATTAGTGATTATGAAGCTAGTTACTTATAAAGCTGAAGAGTTCGTTTGTTTGTACGCGCTAATCTCAGGGGCTACTAGTCCGATTTGAAAAAATCTTGCACTGTGAGATAACCCATTTATTGTGGAAGGCTTAAGGCTACATTTGTCCCACAGCTGGGCATAATTCAGAATGTACGTCACGGGAACGAAGCCGCGTCGGAAAGCTAGTTATTAATAAAACTATCTGTGTAATTGATGTTCAGATTATTGGTTATTAACTTTCAATATTAAGTTGTATGCATTTGCATTTTATCTACATCATGCATCGATATAACTATGAGATATAAATCTTGTTTTGAAGGCACTTTAGTCTTATTTATTTTAAATAATATTCATTATTACCTATAGGTACCTATACTAATATTATAAAGCTAAAGAGTTTGTTTGTTTGTTTGAACGCGCTAATCGAGGTCGGCAAGATACTTTTCACGCCGCAGGTCGTGGGTTCGATTCCCACCCAAGTCAAGACATTTGTGTGATCAACAAGTCTGTTTGCCTTGAGTCAGGGTGTAATCGTCTATTTTTAAGTATGTACAAAAGAAAAGTATTATACATAGTATATTACCAGTTATCTGGTTTCCATCTATTACAAGCTCTGTTTAGTTTGGGATCATGGCCGTGTTTGTTAATCTCCCACTATATTATTATTATTGAGGCTTTAAGAGGCTGAACTCCCTAGGGTTGAACTGTAATGTTGTTATTATTAATATTTATTCTGCCCTAAAACATCCTCTTGTCTTGTCAATCTTTATCTTTAAATTTGGTTCCTATTAGAAAATAGGGTCTCAGTGTCTTTTAGAGATCGCATGATGCCCAAAAACCGGATTTTCTAAGTGAACTAGATAGGCTAATTTACGAGTTTGTACTTAATATTTAAGTTAGTTAAGTTGTTTAACTTGCCAGACTGTTTACTACTTACGAAGTTGCAAAATTACAATATAAATACTTACATGTTTTATTTGTTTTTAAGCACTTGGTGTTCATTGAAACGTTTTACGATGTGTCATTTATTGATATCGTAAAATTGTTTACAAAATATGACTCCGAATTTTTATACAGTTATTAGAATCTACATACATATAAAACTACCTACGCAAATGTTATTAAAACAATGTTGGTAGGTTTATACGAATGTATATATATTATATAATATACATTCTGAATCTGTGTATATATATTATCTATGCTTTATATGTTTATTATTTGTGTACGAATAAACAGTTAGACTCTCACCCGCGTAAATTTAAACTGCGAACTCATAACCAATAAAGGCCCTTCCGGCTAAATGGGTAGGTCATCTGTAAAAAGGAACCTCGCTTTCTAATAATAAGTAATGTGATAACGTAAAACCTAACCAGATTTAATAGGCTCTGAAGTGGCCCAACAATTAACTAATCTTTTTGTTTCTTTATTCTCTCAACTTAAACGTACTAGGCTAAAATTACGCGATTAGGGAATTTACCTAATACCTCCAACCAAAGAGCATAAAACGCTTACGCTGACCTACAACAATGAATAAATATAGGTAAGTATCAGTAGCGAAAGGTGAAAGTCTGAAAAAGGGAAGCCGGAGCAAAAAAGTTCTTATTTAAGAAAATAATATCTCTTCAATGCCGTCACCGATGTTTCTATGGCGACCAGCACCTTCATATTATAGGTAGGTACTAATTTTTGATGCTGTTTAACAGTCTTAGGCTATAGATAATTTCAATGAAAAAACGATATTAACCTTTTGAACGCCAAGGACAGCTATACTCGACAAGCGGACGCGTGCCCTGTGCGCCAATGACGTCTATACCCGACAGGTACAGGTCATAGAAAAATACAAAATTAACAAATTAAATAATTACTTTTACGTGTTGAAATAAAACTACTTTTTAACGGATTTTATCGCGGTTTATTTTAGATTTTAGATCCCGACGTTTCAAAGTCTTTTCAGACTTCATGTTCACGGGTGGACTGAGATATTTGACGTCCAAAAATATTAATCACAATTATTACTGACTACCTTCAAACATTAATATTTAAGTTGCGTTCCGATTTAAGCAAACTGAGCTCACAGTGTCTTGAATTCTGAGTTGATTTTAAATATTAATGTTTGAAGGTAGTCAGTAATAATTGTGATTAATATTTTTGGACGTCAAATATCTCAGTCCACCCGTGAACATGAAGTCTGAAAAGACTTTGAAACGTCGGGATCTAAAATCTAAAATAAACCGCGATAAAATCCGTTAAAAAGTAGTTTTATTTCAATGTGTGATATTCGCGTAAATCTAAGACAATACTACTTTTACGTGTTTGATTAGTACATCTTAGAACTTGACTTGACTTTTTTCGGGCTTGGCGTACAAAGCACGGAGATACCGTTATGGCGTGGCGGTCAAAAGGTTAATCAATTCCCAAAGGGAACAAAAGGGCACTCGTCGCCACTGGTGAGTATGTAGTACCCACTTAATACTAAGAGAAAGTTTGTTCGTAACAAACAAACAAAATTAATTTACACCTTCTTACGTATGTAAAAATAAATATTTAATATAATTTTATATTAATTCTATTATTTCATCTTCAACCTTGTTTAAGTAATTAGAGGAAGTCTAGATTGTTAAGCGCTTGAATAAGATGCATACTTTCTACTAAATTATCGTTTAGTTGGATTAGTGACGGCACTAGCTTGAAGTCCTACTTAGATACAATTCGATTCACACTCATAGTTATCTGAAATCTTTTTAACAAATGGAAATTAGATTCAAAATTAAACTTTTCTATGTAAAATTAGCTTGACATTTTTACGTTTCCTGCTGTCATTTTAAATTTATCATTAACTAATGCTACATTGTTAGCTTCTAAATGCGATTAAATGTAAACAATAACATACAATAATAAAATAAATTAAAAAAATATAATTTATTTGGCTGAATATGGGTTCATCTAATAATAATTTGAATAGTTTATTATTTTTAATATTTAATGAATTTATTTCTTTAAAACTATTTGGCGATTAACTATAAATATGTAAGCCTAATAACAATTTTATAGCCTGAAATTCGTCAACGTTAATTTAAAACTAGGTTATTTTTTTTTATCCAATAATAGGCTTGATACGATGATGTAAAACATAAACATTACATTACATAACATTACTAGGTTAAAACATTTCAAGAATTTACAGGCTATTTAATTATAATAATACAGGTTGTGACCATAGCAGATACCTATATCTGATTTTTAATTTTCAGCCAGGTATAAATTTTTAGTTGGACGTTACTCTGTACCTTAATATTGTAAAAAGCCAATAAATAACGTTACTATGATGATATCGCAAATCAAGAGACATAGTTTTTTGTGCCTTTCTGAACAACGGTATTCTTAATGTGTTCCTACCAAATTCGGAGTGAGCACAAAAAATGCAATGAACTTCATTATCACTAACTATAGAACTTACTCGAGTCATTGGTCAAAACCTGATACGTTTTTGTACTTACTTAACCTAAGTAGAAACTCCTGCTCCGAGTTTCCTAAAAATTAGGGGAGAGCGTGTATGAAAGAGCCAGATTTTATAAAAACAAATTTTATTTGAGTATCGAGTAGTTACTTGTATGATCAGGTGGTAGAAGTTTTTTTATTTGTTTGGACAGCAAGTTGTCATTAAATTAACTTAAATCTTAATTAAATAATACTATAAATAATAATTGTATGGATTTAATTAAACGCATTGTTATTAGTGCAAGTAATATATATTGAAATAAAACTACTTTTTAACGGATTTTATCGCGGTTTATTTTAGATTTTAGATCCCGACGTTTCAAAGTCTTTTCAGACTTCATGTTAATATATACTTCTCCCTCAATACTTCTTTCTAATGCATCTCGGCCACGATAGATTAAAATCACATACATCAATCTACGCTGTCTACATACTAAAGAGACTGCTCTAGCTAGACTAACAATATTGTCTACGTAGACACTTCACTAGGCCACTCTCGGAGGGCGTCAAGACCGAGACAAAAGCTATGAATACAGTTTTCTCGAACTATAATACACGTTTTGGTTAATCTAGCTAGAATAAAGTCATTTATTAACGGCATATTATAGTTAAATTGTAATCTTTAGGTTCACTGGAAATATTATAACTAGTTATAATGCCAATTACAGAGTACAATTTGACTATATTAAAATTTTGGTTAATAATAAATATCGATTGTCTCTTTTACCACACTCTCCCCTACAAGCGGAAAGAATAAAACTAAATATTTGTTTACCAAAGGAAATACTATTTATATAAGTACGTTAATCAAATAAACTAGACAAATTCTTCTGACCTTTACTGATAAAACTGGTGGTGCTTTGTTTTTATAATAAAACTCGATGTTTTTGTGCAAAATCCGCTTACGTATATAATAATTACCATAGAATTTTATTATTAAGTATTTCGAGAAGACCTGTCGTATTGACACGAGACCGATTTGTCGATGAGTAAGATTTTTGGACTCATTTACCAACATTATTCATTTTAAAACGTGCAGACTTTTACATTTAACGGAGTGATCCTATATGGGGTTCGTTTTTCTTGAAGCTACAGAACCCTAACACAGGGTTTCATTGCTATTGCAGATCGGCTATCCCTTTTTGTTTTCTTGTTTTCCATCCACTTCTTACTTATTTTCATTCTTTTCGCTTACCTCTACTGACTTTACAAAGCATAATATTTCAGTCGCAAGTTTGAATTCCGGTCGTGCTTAGGTACATAACTTAGTATGAATTGTTTCATCGCCGCTGCTCGATATCGGTGAAGAAAACCATCGTCTCATGTTTTTCTTCGCCGACATTGGCCGACACCTCTAAGAACTAATCATTCAAGGTCATGTAACATCCACCAACATTTACAGCGTGTGAAGAATAAACTTTCTAAACTCCAACAGACCCTTTCTCAGCTGTGGGAGACTAAAGGGTTTGAGTGTAATAAGTAATTATCAGTTAGATTACCTCCTCTAAAAGTCTTTAATATTGGCTTTGATGACGCGTTAGGATCATAGTGCACCCAAAGCGAATCGAGGGCGACCAGTGCGAACACAAAGGTGAAATAATTACCATAGGTGTTAAACGACATATCAGCTGTACTTCGGTAACTTACGAAACATCCGGCCGTTATTCTAAAGCACGTGCAACGAATTAATGTGCGCTTGAGTACCTAAATGTCTTAACATTAAACTAAAACCGATTTTTTTACGAAATTAATATTTTTACATTCGATCTAACGAATTCGATCTTTAACGTGCAGATGCGCAGCGGATATCAGATTCAACTTTAAAATGTATATCGATCCTGAGTCAGTATATGTTCGATCCTGAATCATGCATAGGAGAAAGTGATTTTTGGGGGCTGAGTCACTTGAGATTGGGAGTGCAACTTTGATCTGAAACACTTGGTCCCCAGGTGGTGCTAATCTGGAGACAATAAACAGTAACAACTAGTAATACCCACCAGACAAAGCCGCACCGCCAAGCGGCCTTGTCGTGTTCCTGTGCGATGTCTGGTGGTGACACTATTTAAGAGGGTGGGTTGGATTTTGCTCCTTTATGGTTTCTAACTATATGGAAACTCATTATAATGCCATCTTCTCACCGAAAATCATGCCTAATCATGACTGTGACGCACGGCCGGAGATCGAACTTGCTACGTTATATTTTAAAGGCGAGGCTAATAATACCGCGCGCCGCGCCACTGCTGATCTAATAAGTATTGTATCTATTGAATGTTGCAAATAGTCTGACAAATGACATTAATATTTCATATAATGGAACAAATTGAAATAAAAAAATACTTTAAAGGTACCTTTAAAACATTTTATTCGGAGTCACGTACACAAAACTTCGATTTAGAGCGTTCAAAAATTAGAAACTCATTAGACACTTATTTCTTGGTAAATACATCTAAGAAAACTGTACTGGTCAACTAGAAAAACTTCGCAATAATACCTACTTAGCTGCAACATTTGTTTGTCGTATAATTTCGAAAGAACCTAAAATTGTCAAACATTTCTTCACAGAACTTTACTCAGGTATCACCCACAAAACTCACACAATGCTTTTTACCTAGAGCATCTTAGTTGCAGAGTCATTGCGCCTTCGTAATTAGGTTTCCTACGCACTCACTTTAACCCTTTAAATGATCCACTCCTGGGCACGGGTCTTCTCTCAACTATCTTACGAGTTGAGAGAGTTTAAGCCTTAATCCACACACGCTGGCTAAGTTCGGGTTGGTGTACGCACTCAGTACCTACCAACAATTTTATAAGTTTTATAGGCTTCCGCTGTTCCGCACATCATAAGGAAAAAACTGAATCCTTCTAGGATTACTTTGTAGTCCATCTGTCTATCTGTCAAGACCCTTTTACTTCGACAGGCGTGGAGGTATCAAGCAATTAGTATTTTTTTATTCGTCGTCCATTAATTAGGTGCGCTGCCTATCATAGATCATTGATCGATACGCAGCCGTAGATCACGGCGACCTTGACTCTGATTGGCGTTAACCTGTTCGGAGTAGATCGCTACAAATCGTGACTGTTCGTAGGTCATGACACTCACTGATCATAACATTAATTTGACGAAAACATAAGCCTAATTTAGTTTCAGTGACGTATTTTTAAAGTTCCGTACCTCAAAAGGAAAAAAATGGAACCCTTATTAGATCATTTTGCTGTCCGTATCTGTCAAGATCCTTTATCTCAAGAACGCGTGGAGGTATCAAACTGTAATTAATATCAAATACTCAAGTCTACTGTCTTTTGGAGCTGTGAAAAAATCAAACTTCTATGCCAACGCAATCAAAAGATAAATAAATAAAAATAAATAAATATTCTGGGACATTAACACACACGGTCATCTGGACCCAAGCTAAGCAGAGCTTGTGTTATGGAAACCAGATAACTGGTATATACTATACATATAATACTTTTCTTTTGTAAATATATACTTATATAATAATAGATATTTACACCCAGACTCGACACAAACACAAATGTTTTCATCACTAATGTTTGTCTCGGGTGGGAATCGAACCCACGACCTGCGGCGTGAAAAGCGACCACGCCACCGGCCTGTCAGCCATTTATGTGGCCATTTTTCTGTATACTGTTTTAAGACCTATTTATGTATTATCCGTATTTGCAAAATAAAATTCTATTCTATTCAAGTTGGCCTAATAAACGGCTTTTTCTTCTTCCCTTTTTTGATAATTTTACCTCTCAATATCGTAGAAGAATTTGTGAAGTTTAAAATGTCTATTGTTTCCCCAATACGCATCTCGCACGCGGAAATGTATTGTTGTGTAGGTACTTATTAAATTGTCTGTCCTTCATACTGTTTACCATGTAATTAAACTGACGACAATAGTTTCCACCATATTTACAGTTCACGAAACACGAATTTCCTATTAGTTACGAAGATGTTGCAGCTGAACTAATATATGTACAAACGAAATTACAATAAGTAAATTCCAATAATTTCGACGGCTATTCGTCGACGATAGTCTACATACCGGTACATGTTATCTCTACTAATATTATAAATGCGAAAATAACTCTGTCTGTCTGTCTGTTGCGCTTTCCCGCTTAAATTACTGAACCGATTTGGATGAAATTAGGTATGGAGGTAGTTTGAGACCCGAGAAAGGATATAGAATAGTTTTTACCCGACTGCGCAAAAAGAAGGTAATGTTTTGGCGCGATAACCGACATACACGCAGGCGAAGCCGCTGTCGGAAAGCTAGTATTTTACATCTCGACGTTTTAAAGTCCTTTCAAACTTAATAATCACGGGGGGACTGAGATATTTAACGTCACCTAAAAACCTCAGATCCCCGTAAAAAAAATACCGCGATAAAATCCCTGTTAAAGAAGTTTTATTTCAATCCGTTTTTATTTTTTATTCGCGTGAATTCAGGAAAATAAATACCACTGCATGTATCAAAATTAGTCATTAGAAACTTCAATCTGTCTAGCTAGAAAGTAGCTTTTTCAGTGCTAAATAAATGAACGTAGAATAGCAAATAGTACACCACTTACTGTCTATCCTCTTTGCGTTTCAAATAAGAATAGGACTGGAAATCCGCCATCTTGGATTGGAATGGTCAACTAGTTCATATTTTTTAGTACGGTGGGCAAAAATGTTTGTTCGACATAATAATCACTTCTAAATAAAAAAATGCCAATACCTTATTGTCGTTCGAGTAAGATTCGACATTTCGAGTCGAATATTTAGGTACGAACATATTTTATTAACTTCCGAGAAAAAAAAGCGATGTTATAAATTAAAACGTGTGTTTACCTCTGTGTACAATTTTGTGGCATCCTAGGGCGTGAATTTACTTAGTTAGGCAGCTGTATATAGCTACATATCTAACTAAAGCTTTCTACGTAAACACTTTTCCATACATTTTATAATAATATTATTGTCTGTGGTTTGATATTTTTTGCTGACGCTACTTTTATTGGTTTTTGTTATGAAATTAGTCGCGAGTCCAGTCCTATACTTATTTGAAACACAAACTATTACGTAACATTATGGTTCTGTACCCATAGTAAACCTTTTTCGTATACTAAGTATCATTAACTTGTCAAAATCAAAACGGTCAAAACGTTTAATAAAAGAGAAAATGTAATGCTAGAAATAGAATAAAATGGATTGAAAACTGAATAGGTAAAATAATTTGTATAATTATGTGAATTTTAACTTGTTATCTTGACAGCTTAAAGTCCATTAAATCTAAGAAGTACCGTTTGACAGTTCTAAACGTAGTACATTTAGAATTTTATTTTTTATATGAATTTTGTTTATGTTATGTTAAAATAAAAATAGCTTCACAATTCAATTATTTTACAGGAAAGCTAATAAAAATCGTGTCAATTACGCTTCTATGAAGCTAATTTAATAGAAAATAGTGAAACGTCAAAAGGTACTTCTTAGATTTGTTCATTTGTAATGAAAGTACTTATTCGAAAACTTTTTTCATATTGACAACTCGTACCAACTAAGAGTACGGGCATTCATTGTTACAACGTAGTAGGTACTGATATAAACTGATAGAGCCTTGCATGTGAGACAGCTTGGAGCCGACTCGATGTCGTTGAGTAAGCCCTTATTAAGTTACGCGGCGAATAAATTAAGCCCTCTCGATTTACATACTGTTCAAGATTTAACATGTCCATCAATCAATCGGTACGTCGAGCTGAATGTTATTCAAATACTGTTTTATTGAGATTAGAACTGACATCTTAATTAGGTATAACTAGTTATTGATTTATAATTTAATTAGATATTTATTCGTTCATCCTACTTAGTAAAAACTACTAGTGTAGTATTATATTATCTGTGGTAAAAACACAGTCAAATATGTACAAAAAATATCCAGTTTAATCGATTAAATAAATGTCGATTTAAATCGATAATATATGTCGATATACGGCAATAGAAAATTGCTAGCTAGTCATCATCCCATCACTTCAACCCTTTTTAACGTCCTACTGCTGGGCACGGGTCTTCTCTCGACTATCTTACGAGTTGAGAGAGTTAAGGCCTTAACCCACACACGCTGGCCAAATGCAAGTTGTTGGATGTCACATGTCCTCTATTAATTAATTATTAGACATGCCGGTTTAATCATTATCACTAACTCATCACCCACCAGGCAAAACACGTCCCATACAATTAGGTATTAGGTATTCGTTGTGAAATGCTCTTATAACTAATACTATGGTAACTAGTAACTAATTTAGTATTATTATAATATTATCTGTGCTATAAATAACCTCGGAAGGGATTTACACGGATAAATTAAAACGTTATCTATTTGATAAAAATATTTTTACGTCTCGTCTTTTATAATTTCCCAAAGTCAAGATGTCAATCTTAATTGACTTCATAACAATTTTTGGTTCCTTTTCATTCTGAAGTGTTCTCAAAGTAAAAGGTGAAGGCTTTCAATATAATTGCTTGGTGACTGACTACAATAATGATTTATTATTAATGTTCAATAACAAATTGCGGTTATCAAAACATTGGTTCTGTGTTTATTAACATTCTCTTTAATTAGATGTGATCTCAAACGAGCATTGTACCAATGATTTGAGTCACAACATACCACTCACAATGTTGTGTTAGCTAATGTTTACTATGAGTTTCAAATAAGAATAGGACTGGATTCGCGGCTAACTTCATACCAAAAACCTAGCAAAAGTAACGCCAGCACAAAAAATCAAACCACAGACAATAATATTATTTTAAAATGTATGGAAAAGTGATCTAAGTAGAAAAAATTACTTAGGTATATAGCTACATACAGATACCTACCTAAATAAATTTACGCGCTAAGGTGCCACAAACTTGTGCACAAATACATAAACACGGATATTAATACACGCTTTAACTTATAACACCGCTAATTTTTTCGTACAAATTTAATAAATGTTCGTACCTAAAATATTCGACTCCCCAATTACACTGGAACGGCAATAAGATATACGCATTTTAATTTTTTTTTTCATCTAGATGTGATTATCTAACAAACATGTTGGCGCACTGTAGTAAAAAGTGGGAAGTTGTTGCGCATTCCGGTCCAAGATGGCGGATTTCCAGTCCTATTCAATACTCAATACTCAATATTAATTTATTGCAAACCAAAATATTTTTTTTCTTATTTGAAACGCATAGTATGGTTAGTTGTTATACCTTTGTTTCTTATTTGATTCAATTAATCAAATATAACTTACTTTAAAATCATACTTTTTACTTTGATATATGGTAAAGTAGGAGTTAATGAATCGCACACAGCTTAGTAGTTTCTACCAAAGCTTTTGGTAGGTTTGAACCTAAATCGGGCGCAGTTATCGAGACAGGTAGGGGATTAGATAAAGTTGTCATTCGTATAATCCTTACTTCCTTACTAATGTCACAGATAATATGACACTACCACAGATAACATAATACATACTACTAATATTATAAACTATGCAAAGGTAACATTGTCTGTCTGTCGCGCTCTCACGCCAAAACTACTAATCCGATTTGGATGTAATTTAGTATGGAGATAGATTGAGACCTGGGGAAGGATATAGGATAGTATTTATCTGACTGCACAAAAAGATGTTAATGGTTTAGCGGGATAACCGACATGCTCACGGGCAAAACCGCGGGCGGAGATTTAGTACAATAATGCAATTTAAAAAATATTATTTCAGTGGAATTACGTGATTATAAGATTTTTGTTTGCTTCAACCCTTTTTTTTCAACCGTTTTGGTAGTTAAAATCGGTCAAATGTGTGTCGCACTTTCATAAGGAGATTCCGGAGGATTTTATTATTTCACTTCAACCCTTTTTAGTGTACCACGGCTGGGCACCGGTCTTCTCTCAGCTGCAATATAGCTGAGAGAAGATCCGTGCCCAGAGTTGGGAATTAAGGCCTTAATCCACACACGTTGGCCAATTGCGGGTTAGTGGATGTCACATGCCCTCTAATGATTAGTTCTTAGACATGACGGTTTCCTCACGATGTTTTCCTCCACCGATATTGAAATAATTCACACAAAGATGTTTGGGCGCGACCGGAGCCCATAAACACTTAGAGAAAAGTGTGTATGAAAGACCCAGGCTTCGAAAGAGCCAATAGGTTTTTTACTCAAAAAAATCCAGTTATCCAGTGTTGCTTATTAAAAAATAAATTTAACTATTGCAGTATTTTTTTTGGAGGCTGAGTCACCTTCGTCCGTGGGCGTACATCCTTAATTGAATTCACACACGTGGTGAGACTAAAAATACATATACAACCCTAAATTTTCACCCTTCTATCATCAACCCCCATTTTTTAATGGCAATATTAGTAATTTAACAATTTTAAGAAAGGTTTATAAAGTGAGAAATACGCGGTACAAAGTTCTCGGGGGCAGCTAGTCTTAATACAAAACAGACTTTGTTATAATACCTAAGTTATCTAACAAATCGCACGATATAAATAAATATAGATAGTGGTTCAATGAAGGCTCATGAATTAATTATAGGTACTATTACCGTCTGAGGTGAGAGCGCGGCGTCCGCGTCATGTCATGCACTTGACACACTTGTGGACCTGTCTGTACACGGAATATTATCTATCTGGTTACGAGCAAAACCATTTTAAGATAGGTCATTGATATGTAGGTAAGCGTTTACTTACCATAAAAGTAGACCACGTTTCTGATAGAACTATTTATTTTATTATAATAATATGGACATTGCTGAAAATCAGTGCTGTGGGTCGCCTCTAACAGGTACTCACAGCGTTTACTGAGCAATGTCCATGTTTGACAATGATGATGGGTGACACTTTCTCTTTTTTATCCTTTAATAGGCTTGCGGTTGACCACAACTTGCCTGATGTGAAGCAATTATGTCTACGATGGAACGCGCTTACCCAGTAAATAACGATTCACTCGTGACTTGAAGACAGGCAGACTATACCTATCGCGAAACATAGATGCCGGCAGGGAATTCCACAACTTGGCAGTTCAGAGGAATTCGCTGCTGGCATTGTTTCCTGCCCGGTGGCTATGGTCAAATAAGCGTGTTCATCGTAGACTGATCATTGCTTTGCAACATGCAAGTTGTTGTCAAACGAAAGCCTTTGGGATAATATAACTAATGGCCAGATAAACTGACTAAACTTTACTGCTATGTAGCTCTTAAATTACGAGCAGTTTGCGCTAAAACTAAGTCGTACTTACTAACTAGTTACCCATGTTCTAAGAACATCTTTAATTTAAAGTATCTTTCCTGTGCTCGTCAGTCGACTTTCACGTCCCGCTGAGCGTCCGAATGGTCCGAATGTTTCTAGTTTATAATTGCGACCGGACAGCGAACCTGCTCGATGAGATGAACGAAAGTTACTATTAATACAAAACAACAACTAAAATCGCAACTTTTTTTCATAGACGGTGAAAGTAAATATCGTGACACTTTCACTGTTAAAATAGATCGATTTTTTATTTAGTTTGTCTATGTTTTACTTGATAGAAAAAATGCATGTCTCCACAAACAATTCCTATGATTAAGTGAGTTCATCGTAGTACATCTAAGAAACAATTTTTTTACCATATCCAATTATGATTAAACTATGTTAGAGTTTAAAAAAATTTTTTTTTTTTTTTTTACGGTAAAATTAAGTACTTAATTTTCCTATTGTTCGATTATTTTTGGAGAAATTCGATGACACTCTATCTAGTTTTTAATGGTAGTGTTCTCTTCTTCTTACTGCAATTTAAGTACATCGATGTCGTAGCCCAGATTGTTGAATAGATCACTTATGATTTGGCCACATCATGAAATGGTTCTACTTCATTGCCAACTTGCATTGACCATATCTATAAAACTTCATTGCACTCGTTGTTTGAGTGAGTTTAGTAAAATTCAATAAGTCTTTTTTGTGTCGGACCAACATTTTAATACGTTGTATCTTCAATTGTCTCAAATTATTCAGCCTTTCTTTTTTAAGTATAAATTGTCTGCCGCCATATTTATCATAAATTTAAGTAATATCAGCGCCATTAATGGTGCGATCTGATCAATGATATTTGATCACATCATTAACTAGCTATGCGTTTAGCTTTTCAAATCGTTCAACGCTGATTGTTCATAGATCGCAGTTGATATTTTCCATTTGATCAAATGGAACTTATATGTGCATAGATAGTAGACCTGCCTTATCTACATTGAATTACTTTAAAGCATATCTTACTAAATATACTTTGACTAGGAATTCGTTTAGTTCGATGATCTCATAATAAGTAATTATGCGATCGATACAGATCGATTTCATAATCGTCAAGTCATATTTAATCGTTTAGTAAACTCAGTGTCAGTTTAGTCACGAGCATTTTAATTTGGGTTTTTATCCCATGATATGTATGTAGACTCGATTAATCGGTACAATCGATCATTACTATCACCCGAGATGAATTGTTCATTGACAAACTGCTTAGGAATACCGAATACAACATACCGAATAAAAACAATAAGTTATTATCACCTTTATAGCGTTAGTAATAGAGTTATTATTTCTTTATAGCTATATTGTTATTGTAAGGTGGCCTTCTAAGTGTGACGATCGATTAACATGTGAATTAATATTTATCGATTCTATTGTCTCATGAGTGTATTTTTCAGAGAGACAGATAGTGCACATCAATTTTATATAACGCGCCCATTTATTACTTTAACCATACGTGAAGGTTATTACTAAAGGTTATTAATTCAAAATTAATCTAAAATAATATGTAGCGTATTGAATAATTATATAAGTTTCAAAAATATGTAGTACGGACATAATTATTACGCAAAATTCTTACAAAATTAAAGCCTTTGATGTGCTCAAATATAGGTAACATTTTCATAGTAACAATTATCACTTTAATTGATTGTCTATATCTTGAAATAAAACTACTTTATAACGGATTTTATCGCGGTTTATTTTAGATCCCGACGTTTATACCTACTAATATTATAAAGAGGAAAAATATGATTGTTTGTTTATTTGTTTCTTTGTTTGTTACGAATAGGCTCAAAAACTACTGGACCGATTTTAAACATTCTGAGAAAGTTAGCTTGGTCTTATCTTAAGTAAGTGCTTTGTCTGGCCGCAAGGCAGGGGTATGTGCTCTCAAAGGGTATCCACTAAAACCTCCCTGGTATTTCACAGCGTATTTATACCTGGGGGTTGCACGAACTACCCAATATCTGCCCGTGTGATGCCGGGGCGGGCCACTTGTACTTATATATGTTATAGGTTATTGTCTTAAAATATCGTTAATTATGGTAGAGACAGAGCCCTTCGTGAGTAAGTCGGACTTACTCTTCATATAGCTTGCTACTTATGTTGTAAATGTACCGTATCTAATCCCTACTAATATTATAAATGCGAAAGTAACTCACTCTGTCTGTCTGTTACGCTTTCCCGCTTAAACTACTGAACCGATTTGGATGAAATTGGGTATGGAGGTAGTTTGAGATCCGAGAAAGGACATAGGATAGTTTTTATCCGACTGCTCAAAAAGAAGGTAATGTTTTGGCGCGATAACCGGCATACACGCGGGCGAAGCCGCTGTCGGAAAGCTACTAAAATATATTTGGGTACATTAATATCCGCCGGCACGATTTGTTGCATAACTGTATGTTACGGAACAGGCGGAACGTAGAGATTTGGCGTGGCGGTGTTCACTGCAGGAAACTGTACGGTTTTATTGAGGAAATCTAAATCACGCATTTTCTGAACACATTTAACCTCTTACGCCTAAATATAGGTTTGATCACCAGAACCTACATACCTAATTTAAAATATCGATAAGGTTGATAAAAAAAATATCGCTTCTCGTATACAGTATCTTGATATATGTAGGTACTAGTAAAAAAGAGACAAAGTCCATTTTAACTAAAGAGTCGTATAACTTTTTTATGAATAAGGCCGTCAAAATATAATTCCCTCCAAAGTACAGTGTACCTGTTGGGTTTCACTTCAACCCTTTTTAGTGTCCCACTTCTGGGCACGGGTCTTCTCTCAACTTTCTTATGAGTTGAGAGAGTTTAGGCCTTAATCCACACACACTGGCCAAGTGCGGGTTGGTGGATGTCACATGTCCTCGAATGATTAGTTCTTAGACACACCTATTAGGTTTATGCACTAAATAATTTTTGTGTACACTAATTTACACATTTGCACATTTTATTTTAAAATTATTTTTTATTCCTATTTCTTAATATTTTTTAATTAAAAATAAACCTTTACACCTACATAATAGGTACTAACTATGTGACTATTACGAAAGTAAGTCGTGTCGTGACTCCATAGATTCAATGTCATGTTATGTTACCGATCTAAAGAGATCGTCCGCGCTATCATTTATCTTACACATAAACAGATGAGATAAATAACTCCATGAGAAACTATCATCATCATCATTCCCCATGCCTTTTTCCCATTTCTATTGAGGTCGGCTCCCAGTCTAACCTGATGCGGCTAGCTACTAGAATTATACGAGCGACTGCCATCAGACCTCGAAACCCGTAGGGAACCAGTAGCCGAGATGGTTAGACCAGGTGTCAGATTATATTGGCTACCTACTACATGTAACGATTGTCATAGATGTGTTAAATGACAACCGGGACCCACGGCTTAACGTGCTCTCCGAGGCACGGAGGGTAGTCCCTCAACAAACCAGACACCGAAACAATTTTTTGCTGTTACACAAATATTGTCCGGGGCGGGAATCGAACCCGCGACCTCGCGGACGGCTTACACCGCTCGACTACCGAGGTCGTCATGAGAAACTATATACATTTCATATTACACACTCACGTTTCTAAGTTCACTTCACTTCACTTCACTTCAACCGTATTTAGTGCCCCACCGCTGGGCACGGGTCTTCGTTTCTAAGTTAAAAATATAAAATGTACTAATATTCCACCCGCGCGTATGTCGGTTATTACGCTAAACCATAAAACTCTTTTTGCGCAGTTTTATAAAACCTATCCTGTTCTTCCCCGGGTCTCAAACTATCCATACCAAATTTTATCTAAATCGGTTTAGTAGTTTTGGCGCGAAAGCGAGACAGAGTTATTTACTCATTTATAATATTAGTAAAGAAGGAAGTAAAGTTGGTACCAAGCACTAGTACGATCTTGCATGGAGTAAGTACTGCTCGCACCTAAGGACGGGTCAGCCAAACACCAATTCGAGGCGCTGGATAGTCTATTGAAAGGCGAGCCTAGAGCCGCTCCGGCTGTCTCACTCCGCTCCTGTGTGCGATGGAACTAAAAACTGCCTTACTTAGGTAGGTATTTATCGTACGTACTTTGCACTACTAGATTCTATGCTTATTTTTATTTTTCCCAGAAGAAATCCCTCGTGTACAGTTTATCAGTAATCTTACTGCAAAATTACTTTTCATTAATGACATTATTGCCCATGTAAAGTGAATATGTACTCATTCAGTTGAATTGTACAATGTGTAATTCCGTTTATGTAAATACCTAAGTACCTTTAGTCGGTTATTACATTCTGTCGACGAACCACAGACTCCAACACAAGCACATATAATACACCTAGTTAAGGAGACTGTGTATTTAAAACTCTTGTACCTATCCTAGTTTAAGCCTTTACTCATAAAGTTTTTAGTAAAAAAAAAATTCAATTTATAGTAACTACATAGCACCTGCATAAAATGCGGTTTGACTCAAACGTTACACATTGAAAATTTACCACCATTATGTGAGTGGGTCGGAATTGTTGCTCTTTTATGGTTTTTGACCTTATGGAGCCTCATTCTACTGCCACCCCACCGAAAATCCTTCATAATCACTTTATTACTTAAAATCAGGCAAGTTGTAGTCAAGCGAAGCCTATTGCAGAATAAAAAAATACATACACCTATAAAAACCAAGTCAGCACCTGAGGAAGATCCAGAATGTGGGAGTGGCAATAACTGTGTCTGGCTCATTCTTTTGAAGATTTCTCTAACTACTGTAGAAACGCAGCAAAACATCTCGGTTTTGTAAAAAACACATTAATAATATCAATACTGTTTCTTGCTTTAGAAAACGCCTTATCCTGATGTGAACTCAAACAGATTTATAATAATATAATATAGTGGGACATTAACACACACGACCATCTGATCCCAAACTAAACAGAGCTTCTACTGTGGAAACCAGATAACTGATAATGTACATACTCGTAATACTTTTCTTTTGTAAATACATACTTAAACAGATAATTACACCCAGACACAAGCCAAACAGACATGTTCATCACACAAATGCTCAACTTGGGTGGGAAATGAACCCACAATCTACGGCGTGGAAAGCAAGCATCCGCCACATGACAATGATACCTATTGGTTTCTATCTGATATGCGTACATAGATTCTTTTAATAAACTACGAAATAAAAACCATAAACTTAGACGAGCCAAGTTCTCTTACAATAGAAACCACAAAGACAACACGTGCGGAATAAAATATTATGTGATTATTAAAATTCTTGATGTTCTCTGTATACGTTAGAGTTGAAGACATCCACACATAAATCCGACATTTAACAAGCTGTTGTCACTAATAACTACCAATTTGAACATATCGTTTATCTGTTAGTACGCCACTGGAATTTTAAATATATTTTAATACTGACGCATCTGATATTACATGAATATAACTAACATGACTCAGATAGGATTACTTACCTAAAACTTAACTGTTAAAATTATTACTACATATATAACACGGGAGGTGTTATACGCAACTTCTAAGTAGTACCTACTACTAGTATAGTATTATATTATCTGTGGTAGTATTATTTTTTTTCTGCCAGTTTTTGGGGAAGACATGGTAACCACGTACAGCACACATGTCAAAATTAAATAAAAGCTACACACAAACACAAAACATGAACAGTTTATGCATAATAATAATAATAATAATACAGTCGGACCTTAACACACACACAGTCATCTGGTACAACTAGGCAGAGCTTGTACTATGGAAACCAGATAACTGGTAATATGCTACGTAAACCTAATACTTTTCTTTTGTAAATACATACTTAAATTTATATAATTACACTCAGATACAAGACAAACAGACGTGTTTATCACACAAATGTCTGATTTGGGTGGGAATCGAACCCATATTCTGTGGTAATGACTAAAATTTACACAGCGAAGCAACGTAGGCAATGAATAAAGCCTATTTTTCACATCATCAGCTCTGCTTAGTTCGGGATCAGATGGCCGTGTGTGTTAATGTCACACTGTATTATTATTATTATTATTATTATAGTTAATGGTCCTACGCCTTTATGAAGCAACCGATTCGAAAAATTACTTTCTATAATTTCATGAACATTTTAAAAGATATATTCACAATTTACGACATATTTTACATACTGTTAAGTTAAAACGGGCTGTCACAATGCAAGAGAAATGCATTTTGATAACGGATCAAGTCGTAAAATTCCTAATAAATAATCGGCCTTACGTAATACGCTATGAATATTTATAGCTTTGAATGGAATACAGAATTATTACCATTTATCTATACCTTTACCCCCATATTCATAAACATCATATAATCTCATTGTAGCTAAAAAAGGTTTATAATTCGTTTGTCTTTGTCTTTCATCTTGAGATTATACTAATAAGAAAGACACAAAGTCTACAAAATTTTTACTAAAGAGGTTATGATTTTTATGAATGAGACCGTAAAAATGTAAGAGGATGTCATATGAAGTACTGTTCGTATATCTATAGCATAATAAACAAAGCTTGTGTCTAAAACATTGTGTGTACTTTTCCCGTAGACATCGTTCTGTATATATAGGGTGTAACAAGTTTAAAGTGTGTGGTGGTTGTGGTGTAGTTGTGGTACCATAGCTCTTAACGATATGACTGATTTTGAAAAGGTTTTTAAATGTCACGTGATCTAGATGGTTCTTAACTAAAGGTAGTTATAAAATGAACTCGTAGTCAATGTAAACTTTTTAACTTGTTGTTATTGGCAATTAACTTGACGTTTCGAAACGGGTGTCACCGTTCGTGAACAAGCATCCCATAGCTCTTATACGAATTGACTGATTTTGAAAAGGTTTTTTAAATGTCACGTGATCTAGATGGTTCTTAGCTAGAGGAATTTAGAATGAACTCGTAGTCAATATAAACTTTTTAACTTGTTGTTGGCAATAAACGCGCTTGACATTTCGAAACGGGTGTCACCGTTCCTGAACAAGCATTTTGTGACCACAAACGGTGAAACTCGTGTCAAAACGAGCGCGATTTTGTTTGTTACGATAAAAATTTGTAACTCTTAGTAGTCATTTCATAAGTTACGCGACAAACAGGGGCGAAGAGATCTTCTAACACTAAATCCATCAAGCAGTCTCTATTTACAACAAACAAACCAAGCAACAAATTGGAGCTCGTTACAGCCTTAACAGAAGACAGGTGACCTATAACACTCCTCACACGTTACACCATTCATCATTCTACCATATATAGACAAATGCCTATTTGAATCCACATATTATAAGAAAATTTAACCCTTTATAAGTTATTGAAAAGCATAATTTAGTCTATTTTTTCCTTTTAAATATTTGTTTTTATATTAATTCAAGTTATAAAAATATAATATACTTACATAACTTACAATTATACAACTTAATTACAAATAGAATTGGTTGATAAAAACGTTAAATTTTAAACTCTTAAATACTATGGAATTAACCCACACCTAACCACACCCGATGCAAAGGTGCCCAAGACGTTGCCTGCATTGCCGCGTTGAATAGCATAGTTAACCTTTGCACCAGGTACGAGCTCCAGCGTGAGTCGCCTGCCTTCTACCTTAAGCGGTGTCCAATCTCCCTAATCAAACCTTGGCATCCGTTCCCCAACTACCCATAGATTTCACGATAAATTTATTAAAACTAGATAAATGTATAAACAATTTGAAATTAACATAGAAAATGCTAGTTATAAAGTTATAATATAACACAGGTAATTGACAAACCGTGCTCCCAGTTTCACCCGACCCGTTGTTGCGTGAAAGATACTCATAAAATATCGCATTTATTTTAATACATGTAATATAGTAATAAATAAATAATTTAAAAAAAATCATTTATTTCAGGCTGTGCCCATATTAAAAATTATGCTACAAATGATTAAAAACAGAAATCCGCATTAGTCATAACTATTTAATAAATATAAAAATAAAATAATACATCAGAGCCATTAAAAACAAATTGTAAAATTATCATTGAAATTATAAAATATTATAATAGGAATAATAATATTAATAATAACATTAATTTAGGTACCGTCCTCCGGACACACCACATACATACGTATGCATAATATGCATCCAGTGTGCCAGGACAGGACAGTCCTGGCACACTGGATGCATATGCATCACATAGTTTACAGTCAGTAATAGGTAGTAGTACTAATAAATATGAATTCTTAATATGTATATACTTACTTTTGGTAAATAATAAAGTTATCTGTAAACAGTCAGTTTATCCCAAGTAGTCTAATAAATTGCCGAATGAAATTCACCGTCGCGTGTGGTTGCAGAATGTCTGCGTTGGTACTCAGTACCTTCTAATGCAGGTGTCCATGGAGATATGTGGCGTGACCTGGATGTGATATGTCAGCAGCTAATCAACACGTACTACGCACTGCACACTTAATACTAACGGGGTTTTCAAGACACACTTTGTCGACCCTTGATACTTACTAATCTTTGTTTTTTTTTATCTATAGATCATGTACATTTATGATCATAATAAGGCATCGATTCGGAGGAATTCCATGACGCCCGTTATATTTTGTTATATTAAAAAAAAATATACTAGCTATCCGCACGCGTCTTCATCCGCGCGTATGTCGGTAATCTCGTTAAACCATTAACCTCTTTTTGCGCAGTCAGATAAAAATTATTATATGTCCTTTTCCAGGTCTCAAAGTACCATCATACAAAATTTCATACAAATCGGTTCAGTAGTTTTGCGTGAAAACAAACTATCTCCGTACCAATTTTCATCTAAATCAGCTGAGCAGTTTAGGCGTGAAAGCGCAACGGACGCATAGAGTTACTTTCTCATTTGTAATATTAGTAAGGAGGAAGCATTTTGTAGTAATTGATTTTTTTTTTTAAATTTATGCCATATTCTGTCCAAAAAAAAGATCATTAGTAATGAATCCATATTTCTTTTGGCACACCATGCGCCAACAATTGCTACGAATCTGAGAATACTAATGTTTTGTTAGTTACCACTAGGACAAAGGTTTGGAGAGGCTTCTAAAATAGGACTCTGCATTCATACACCCCTGGCAGAGTAAGGCTTTTGTTTAAAGTAAAACAATAACATTTAGCCATTTCTCTCCACTATCTCAACAGTTAAAAGAGCATATTGTGAGGCTTACTATTTACTACCAGTTATAAATCACATGAATACAAAGCTTTTAGACTGTGAATGCCTCCACAGTCCACACTAGAGTGCTTTACATTAAGTTACAGTAGTTGTTCAGTTTATTATTAGGTGTAAGTTTCTAGAGCTTTTGAAAGCTTATGTGTCATGTAAAGGTAGACACATGGCCTTGTAAGGGATTGTAGGCGCCCTTGATCGCACAGTGACCGTGTGTGGAGTGTGGTCAATGCACCGCGCACCGCCCTGCATTAGATACTTAGACAATTTTACACGGAATTGTAGCCTTTCTTGACGCCCCGATTAAGTTGCGGTGCAGTTGCAATCACGTTGCAATTAAGTTTTTGTCTTAGTGCCAAATGCTATTCTTGTGATTGTCATATCAATAACATACACGCTAAAGCGCTCGCATGACGCGAACTTGACGCGAGCGTATCTGACAGCGGGTGTCAAAATTACAACAGTACGAAATGGGCTGTTTTGATCGAAACTTTACTGCAACTGCATTGCAACTGAACTTATCTAATTACGTGAATTAACCCACAGGGTCAGATGGTTAATCAAATGGTGGAGTCGGACTATGTTTGACTAGCTATGCTTGTACTAAATCAAGTAAAATATCACCAAAGACATCACATCTAGGTAGAGTGTGGAGAATTTTGATTCTTATCTATTCTTTTACTGAACTGGTACTGCGCGCGTTTCCCTCTGCAGAAGTACATGAACAATTTGTATGCATAATCTGTTCCTGTTTTGTGTTTGTGTGTGGCTTTATTTAAGTTTGCATTGGTAAAGATGCTTCAAGTTTTACATGTGTGCTGTTCGTGGTTACCTCGCCAAAAGGCAGAAACAATTTAGTACCTATTAGACGTCATAACACCTCCTCCTCATGTTAAATGCTCTAAGATTAGATACTAACTACTTCGAACTTCGTTAAGGAGCGAGTGCAATGTCGACACTGTCACTCTTTTACTAAGTTATAAAAATGGTTCTAATTTTTCCAGTACTAAGAAATCGATGACGAAAAAAAATCTCTGGCATTTAATAATTGTAACATAATAGTTATAATTATTAAACTTGAAAGTAGGTACTTATTAGGTACTAAATCAGTATTTAATTAGTAAGTACTCATTATTTGCCTAATTGCAAATTACATACACACATCACATTACAACCCTTTTTAGTGTCCCACATCTGGGCACGGGTCTTCTCTCCACTAGTAGTTTTTTTTCGTTAACAAATTATTGAATTGTTAGTCATACAAATGATCAGCTACTAAGTTACTGGAAAGAGACTGGACTCTACGACACAGGGAATCCTAGTCCAGATAAACTGCATATACTACTTACTGTACTGTTGTTGATGATACTGAACCAAGATTTATTTATTATTTATTTATTTATCTTACGAGTTGATTGTGACATTGTAACAATTAGTTAAATAATAAATATATTAACGCAACAAAAACATCAATCAGTAACATTAGGAGAATGGATAGAGGTGTAACAGGCACGTTATGTGCATAGTTTTCGAGGTGTGGTTTCCGGACCGTATTTGGCTCTCACACAGGTGTCGCTTGCTATTAATTTAATATAATAATATTTTTCTTCGATACTGGTACAATTTTAAAACAACCATTAATTAATCTTTTAATGCAAAGATACAGACTTTAATAGGGACGAAGACAAGGTATGAAAAATCGTATTTTAATAAAAAGTCCGTCAGTAAGATTATAAAAAAAAATTTGATACGTATTTTGTGCTTTATCATAGAAATGAACGCATTGTGGAGGTGACTGGAGGATCGGGTGGTAGTGAAAGGGTAAAGGGAAGATCTTCCAGCCGGGTGAGGTGTGATGCCCGGCGACCGCGGTACTCCCGCCGACTGTTGTTGTCGGGAAGTTGTTTATATGCTAATCGTCGGCGAAACTTTGCTTGTGCGATACAGGATTGCTATGACGTTATGTCTCTTGAGTGGCGTTAGGTATGTGACGCCACAGCATTAAAGTTAAGGATTGGGAGTGCGCTACGTCATACAGAGGTATAAAACTTACATATGGGTGACGTCATTCGAGATTTAGACACAAACATAAGAGAAATACGTATATTTTAAATTTATCTATCTCATGGACAAAATATTATTGACAAAATAATGTCATTTCGTGTCAACATTTTGAAATATTTTTAAATCCATTCCAAATTCGAATTATATTACGACCAGTTACCTACAAGTTAATTAACAAAATTGAGCATTTCGGTCATGACTTTCGACACCAATAAAATGTCAACCAAATAATTGTAACTGCCCTTTTCAACGTTAAAGTTCAAATGATACACTTTAAAATGTTTACTAAAAAGCAGTACTTACAATACTTTTTTTAATTAAGTAGGAGGACATTGTCGAATTACTACCATAATAATTGCATTGATCAAGACTTTTATGTGATCAATCAAACTTGTGCCTAAACTTTATTAGGTATTTTCTTATATTTTCCCGAATCCGTTGTAAAGTAGTTTTATTCTATGTGTGATACATTGAATAAAACTACTTTACAACGGATTTTATCGTGGTTTAATCTAAATTTTTATAAAACTAATTTTATAATAAAATTAATATTTTTACAAAGTATTTTATAATAATAATTCCCTTTTGTTTAAACCTCGGAATATATAAATCTAAATTAAGCGGCGATAATAATTGATAATTGTTTCATCATCGCTGCTCAATATCGGTGAAGGAACCGTGAGGAAACCGACATGTCTAAGAACTAATCATTCGACGTCATGTGACATCCACCAACCCGCACTTGGCCAGCGTGTGTGGATTACCTACGGCCTAATCTCTCTTAACTCGTAAGATAGTTGAGAGGAGACTCGTGCCCAGCTGTGGGACACAAAAACGGTTCACGTGAAGCGGCGATAAAATCCGTTTTATTTTAAACCTTCATTGTTCACTTCACTTCAAATCTTTTTAGTGTCAAGTCTTCTCACAACTATCATGAGTAGAGACAGTTTTAGGCCTTAATTCACACACGTTGGTTAAATGCGGGTTAGGTGTCCCATGTCCTCGAATGTGAACTATACATTCGAGGACTTTGAAACGTTGGGATCTAAAATCTAAAATAAACCGCGATAAAATCCGTTAAAAAGTAGTTTTATTTCAATGTGTCATATTCGCGTAAATCTAAGACAATACTATCATTGACCTTTATACATTGAGTGGATAATTAGACGTGGAGTTAATATATCTAAGTAACTACCAATTTAGTTTTCTTCTTAAGGGTGACCATTGGTGGTGCATCTCATCAGATGACTCAAGAGAGACAAGACTTCATCAAGTTCTCTCCATCTGGCTCGATCTATAGGCCGACCGTTTAACTCACGTATCGTCTATCGCCAAGATTCTGAATCCTCAAGCTGCACAGACAGTGATGATGATTCAAGCGATATAG
Source organism: Meganola albula (assembly GCA_936450015.1). NCBI lineage: Eukaryota > Metazoa > Arthropoda > Insecta > Lepidoptera > Nolidae > Meganola > Meganola albula. The sequence continues at coordinate 12,708,665 of OW388145.1, read as the reverse complement.
ATATTAGTGACGAATAGTCTTACATTACTTTTAACTGTGGTTAAATAGTTCTTTAGGTTTTATGACTTTGTACCTCAGATGGGCGATACGCGAGTTAAACGGTCGGCCTATAGAGCAGCTTCTTTCACTTCCCTATTGGTACAACATGACACCAAACTTTTCCTTTATTTGGTTCATAAATAACTTATCCTTGACCTTCCTCTTCCACGCTTTCCTTCTATCTTTCCCTCTAAGGATTTTTTATTCTGCGATATGCTGGCGCTTGACTACAAGTTGCCTGACGTTAAGCATGATGTAGTTTATAATGGAACGCGCCAGCCTCGTATACCGATTCACTCGTGATTACGAATGATTATCGGTGAGAAGGTGGCAGTGGAATGAGCCTCCATATGTTACAAAAGAAAAGTACTACGAGTTTAAGTAGTATATTGCCAGTTATCTGGTTTCCATAGTACAAGCTCTGCTTAGTTTTGGATCAGTTGAACGTGTGTGTTAATGTCCCACTATATTATTATTGTTATAAAAAGGCAGATCATCACAAATAAATGGATTAAATTTAAATTCAATATGAACTGTCTATTTTTACTGAATACTAAAAAGAAAACTCAATCTTCTTCAGCTTCTTCTTTCACAGAAGGTGAATTCTGACCAGCAACAGGCTCCATAGCTTCATTCTACTAACACCTTCTTACCGAAGATCTTACTAGTCACGAGATAATCTATATTGGGCAGGCGCGTCGTATCGTAGACAACATCATTGCTTATCATCAGACAAGTTGTACTCATTTATAGAATAAAAAAATTAAAAAATGCTTGGTCTTACTTATTACCAAACCAAATTTTAAAAGCTCTAGATTTAAAAAAATAATTCTCATCAAAATTTGTCGTTACCTCGTATTTGAAATTTAAACCTAAGCTCCTATACCTTTAGGTAAACAAGTTCATCTCATCTTTGGGTAGTAGGTATCTATAAAATGAAGTCACTTCCGCTGTCTGTTAACGATAAACTCAAAAACTATTGAACAGATTTTCACGCGGTTTCAGCAAAAGAAAGAGTGATCCACGAAGAAGGTTTAAGTGCATAATTTGTACCCGTATAAACTCAAAGCTGGTCACTAGTTACTAAATAAAACAAAACCATGAAAATAAAACCTTCCATCCTAATATGAGGCAATAGTTAAACCAAATGGTTCGCATGATTTTTAATTTCCTTTAATGATTTTGTCGTGATTAATTAGTTGAACTTAAAATGGTAAGGATTTCATGTTCATATAACATCTTTAGGACAGTAATAGCGTCATTTGGGCATTAATTGCTTGTTTCACCTCTTAACATGATTGTTGTCAAGGTTTTTATGAATCACATTAATACATATAAGTATATTACTTAAACTTGTTAACTGAGATTGAATTTAACTAATTAATAAAGACACAGTGACATGAACTAGTTAATTACGTTGAATATCGTAGATATTTTTTATATTTCGACGGGCCGGTGGCGTAGTCGGTAAGATACTTGCTTTTCACGTCGCAGGTCGTGGGTTCGATTCTCACCCGAGACAAACATTAGTGATGCACATTTGTGTTTGTGTCGAGTCTGGGTGTAAATATCTATTATAAGTATATATTTACAAAAGAAAAGTATTATATGTATAGTATATACCAGTTATCTGGTTTCCATAACACAAGCTCTGCTTAGCTTGGGACCAGATGACCGTGTGTGTTAATGTCCCAGAATATATATTATTTATTTATTTATTTATATTTTGTGACTGTAGAGTCTTGTATTCTGCGTATTAACACGGTAAATAAATGTATAAAGATCACTCTCACACCATATTCCTTATGTCGAGACCGTCGCTTACTTTTTACCCGCCATGTCTGTGACTGACAGATGACAGTAGTGACAGCTGTCGCAACACTTATGTGCGTGAGACAGTGTAATTAACTATTTCATAAATACAATACAATCACGTTACTAATATGACACATACTTGTAACAAACTCTTTATAACCAAACTAAATATTATAAAATTTAGATTTATTTATTACAAGCTTTCCGCCGCGGCTACGCCCGCGTGAACTACATATCATGCCCAGCAGTGGGATAATAAGTATCTTATAGCCTTCCTCAATAAATGGGCTATCCAACAGTGCAAGAATTTTTCAAATCGGACCTGTAGTTTCTGAGATTAGCGCGTTCAAACAAACACACTCTTCAGCTTTATAATATTAACAATAGAATATCAAAGAATATTTTACTTTTACATTTGTATGTACGCCGGGAAAGGCAGAATATAATAGAAAAAATTATTTTTACCAACTTATAACAATAATTTTGACAGGCGGCGGCGGCGTGGTCGGTAAAATACTTGCTTTTCACGTCGCAGGTCGTGGGTTCGATCCCGACCCGAGACAAACATCTATATTTATATATGTATTTACAGAAGAAAATGATTTAAGTAGTATATTACCACTTATCTGGTTTCCATTGTACAAGCTCTGCTTAGTTTGGGATCAGATGACCGCGTGTGTTAATGGCCCACCATATTAAAAAAAAATCTGACAAAAAGGTTATCTTAAAGCTCGTCGCTTCAAGATAAATAGGCATAATATTATTCATACATATATCTATCTGATTGGTAGTTCCAAAGAAAAATTACCAACAAAAATACTCCGAATTTATTGGTGTTTATGTAATTTATAGAAGTGTCAAATAACATATTCAGTTTTTCCATATTTTAACCAGCGGCAATAAGCCAGTATCTATGTCCTTTAATAGTATGCCTACGCATGTATTGATTTACTACGGGAAATATAACCGTAGATAGGTAGGTACCACAAACCTTCACATATGATCTATCTGCTGTATAAATTTAATTGAAGTAATTGAAATCGCGACTCACCCTGACCCACATAATATCGTTCGCTATATGACATAACAGTTCAGTGTTTGACTAGCCGTTACTTATAAAAAAAACTGTTGATTCATAGGTTAGTCATTGACAAATTAGTTGAATATGATATATTAATTTATTCAGACGATACGCTGTCAATTGAAATCATATTCGATAGATTAATATTTTGTAATAATTTATATAAAATGCACGACTTTATTTAAGGCTTAAACTCTCTCAACTCATAAGATAGTTGAGAAAAGACCCGTGCTGTAGGACACTGAAAAGGGTTGAAGTGAGAAGTGAGTGATTTATATTAAACGCATATTATTATTTATGTTGTGACTACAGGATTCGATCCCGGTCGATTTTTTTGATCCCGGTATTTTAGGGTTATCTACAGTTAATCTCGGGATCCCGGGATTAGTTACATAGGTAATGGAAATTGGAACAAACAGACAGTAAAACATTCAAAATAATTGTTTTCTTTACATTTTAGTTTTAAAAACACAACAATCACACATTTTAATGCTTATTAAAAAAATGTAGAATCCCGAAAATTTCAAGACTAAAATATGCCGGTTATATCGAATGCTCTAGTTGTGACTAGTTTCTAAGCATTCAGTACCCTTAGTCTTACAAGTTCATCAATACGTATCTTATAATAATAATCATAATCATTCGTAATCACGAGTGAATCGGTATACTAGGCTGGCGCGTTCCATCGTAGACTACATCATTGCTTAACATCAGGCAAGCTGTATTTAAGCGCCAGCCTATCGAAGAATAATAAAAAAAAATCTAAAAAGATTTAGACTTGTAAAAATGCGTTTTCGAAGTGATTTCTTTCGTTCAAAACATGTATTATTATGAAATTGTAATACTAGAAATATAATAAAATGAATTGGATAGGTAAAATAATTTGTAGACTTATGTGCATTTTAAGTTATTATCTTGACAGGTTCATGATAGTATTCGAAAACTTTTTACGTACTTACTGACATCTTGTACTAAAGGTAGGACTGTTGTTTGAACGACCATTTCTTAGTTATTTAGGCATGCCAAGGCATTAGACGAAGTAAATAGCGAAGCGATACCGAAAGATCGAAAAGCACAAAATGTTTGGAATTGACATAAATAATTGGAAAGACACGTGACAATATTATGTCCATCTAAACTGTTATCGCCTCGCTTTGTCAGTTTAGAGACACAGTATTTTCTCTAAAATTTCGAACAAGATACATACATACGAATAGAATACGGAACATCATTTCTTGAAATAAAATAGTTATAATCTATTATTAAAACAATATAATATTGTCTGGTTATATTTAGAAAATTTGATACAACTTGATAATATTCTAGCCTTACGCTTCGCTAGCTGTATGACCTAGTCATATTCTCAATCGCTTAATAGTTTTATTACCCGTCAAAAGTTCTTGAAATAAAATAGTTATAATGTGATGTGTCAATCTATTATTAAAACAATATAATATTGTCTGGTTATATTTAGAAAATTTGATAAAACTTGATAATATTCTAGCCTTACGCTTCGCTAGCTGTATGACCTAGCCATATTCTCAATCGCTTAATAGTTTTATTACCCGTCAAAAGTTATCACAGCAACGGCATTTGACCCAAGACATAATACAACAGTGACTCAAAGGTGGTCTTGTCTGCACAGCCTCCTCACGAAGGCAATTAACAGCTAGTAACATGTTGGCATACTTAGATAAATTAGTTATTTATCGATTATTAGTTTGCTCTTTAAATTATTCCTACAGATATTTATTACAGTCGGACCTAATATTAACGGTAATAGTTAACTTAACTATAGTTTAACGTATTTTTTAGAAGTACATAGTTAAGTACAATGGTGTTTACAATCGACCTTTTAATACCAGTTAAATTGAATTATTTAGGATTACAAGTAGGCTGGTACGAGATAATAATCACCCAGTTGCATAGTTAGGTGTCGCAGAAGGGTATATGAAACACATGTGGTGTTTGGGTGTGGCTTGTGGGACCGAAATGCGTGAATGCTACACATGAACATGGCTAGACACTTATATAATACCTACTTACTTGCTAACCTCTTTGTAAACCTGGTAATAAAGAAATAACTTGCTTTAAATTACAATAATTTTGCCTAAAATAAGTAGATATAAGATTTATAAAGATAATAAAAGGGATATAGTAGTGTTTGTCAGAACATAAATTTGAAGCTTCACTAAAGTGCTCTTCCTCATTAGGACCTCATGGCACCTGGCTACTTTTGGCATTCGAAGATCGCCAAGTGGAGTAGCCATGGCGTCAATAATATTAAGTAATAGAAATCGCACTTCTTTTTCCAAAATGGCAGCTGACTGGCGACTAAGTGAGCGAGATGGAGTTTACACATCATCATCATCATCATCATCATCAGCCTATTCTATTCCTCTGCTGAACATAGGCCCTTCCTAAAGTATGTTACTGAGCACGATCCGCGGCTTATCTCGTCCAGTTCTTGCCAGCCGCCCTGCTATGCTCGTCACTCCACCTAGTCTGAGGGCGTCCTACGGTACGTTTGCCAATTCGTGGTCTCCATTCAAGAAGACGTTAACCCCAGCGGTTGTCAGGTTAGACGTGTAGGTACCTACATTAAAGTAGAAACGTCACCAAGCCGCCAGAGTATCCAGTAGCCACGTAGAGCCACGCTTCCGACTTGGCGACGAGGTTAACAAAACGTCGCCGAATTAGATGCCATATCTACATTTCGATATTAACTGCTTGAAGACATAGCTGGCGACGTCGCCATCACGTCGCATCTTTTTTTTATGAGACTTAACCTGCTACTCCAGTAAGCCAACACCGGCGCCGTGAAGAGGCAGAGCTCTAAAACCTCAACCTCAGCCTCTGTTCTTATTGTTTTGCATCAGTGACATTTTAGCATAATCTGTTATGTTTGTCTCCAGGGCATCGCTCACGTGTCAGGAGGCCACATCAATCCCGCGGTGACAGCAGGACTGTTCGCATCAGGCGATATCAAACTGCTGAAGGCTCTGTGTTACATCGTCGTTCAGACCCTCGGAGCCGTCGCTGGAGCTGCGTTTATCAGGGTACGTAGGTTTACATGACGTAGGTACTTTACCTACTGACTACTGGCTTACACAATTTTAATCTACTATATAAAAATATGTCGGGTTTTCCTTCCTGACGCTATAACTCCAGAACGCACGAACCGATTTCCACGGTTTTGCATTCATTGGAAAGGTCTCGGGTTCCGTGAGGTTTATAGCAAAGAAAATTCAGAAAAAAATTCCAACAGAAAAGCGGAAAAATGTTACATAAAACGAAGCCGAAACGGAGTTAGCCGGGTTTGCTAGTTTTATATATATACCTTAAGCATACAATTTTTACTACTTGTGCTAGGTAGGTAACTACCGTGAGAGATAACGCTGCCCTCACACGGTCGATTTTTATCACCGATTTTGTGACCGACTCAACGCCTTGAGTTATCACAAAATCGGTGGAAAAATCGGCCGTGTAAGGGCTTAAATACAGTAGTGAAAGAAAGGAGCATAACAAATAAGTTTTTAAACACTTATCACTATCATCCGTGTCTAATTTAATCTACAAGAAAACATTTTAATACGATAATTAAATTAGATACTTAACTACATTTATTTTTTTATTAGGTACCTTTGTAGCTATATTTATTAACGTAATAGGCCATTTTCATGAGGACAATAGCCGGGACAGAACAGTGACACAGGACAACAAGCCACTAGGAAAGCATCTTGTAAATTATATTGGTAACTGTCTTGAGGACTATCCAATGCAGTGTATTTTCTAGCGGGTTGCTGGCTGTCCTGTTTTACTGTCCCGTTACTTAAGTCGTAGGCACTTTACGTTTTCAAACCGACAAGTGACTAGTGTATGATAAATGTTATTTCTAAAGGCCAACGCTATCTACCTATGTACTCGAACTAATAAAAACTTTCTTAATAGCTCTAATTAATGTTAAATTATTTATTTGCTCCATTGATGATCAACTATTAATTTATAATTTTTCGTGTGTTCAATCTGACATCTAATCGCAATTATAAATATAGCTAATGAATTAATTAATTTTTTATCTCAATCGTTTGCGATCATAATTCATAATATTTAATCGATAGCTAATTAATATACTTCCGTTGTGTTTTTAAAGTGTAATTTCAGTTAATTACCTAAGTAATAATATATTAATATATATAATATAATATATATATTTAATAAAATATTGTTTCTTTCTAAGCGGTTACAATACAATAAAATTGATTTGGTAGAAGATGCGATTGTTTTAAGCGACTACAATACGATATTCTATCGCTACTTTGCGGTAGAAAAGTCGTAAACGCCACTTTGGGGCAAAATTAGTTAATTATGCAGTCTTCTAGTATTTTCATAGATTTACGCGAATATAAATTGAAATAAAACTACTTTAAAACGGATTTTAAAACACGATAACATTTTCGTTCGTTCACTTATTTCAAAATTCAGTCTTGTTAAGTTTTTCGCGCTCTATCGATCTGTCTGCTCTTCTGAAAAATAGATATAATGGCTTTTACAACATTTCTACCACAGGGTAGCGATATAGAGAGTTGTAGGTAGGTAAGTTTTTCAACCCAAAAATAATTGATTGCCAAGTTACACGAGAGCCACTCTAGATAAATCTCGAGTTCTTCTAAAGCACCATTTTTTGCTAGTTACCTAATTATAAAATTGTATGTAGTTATTAGCTATGACATGAAACTGGTACTGTTTAAATAACTCAAGACCAAGATCTGACCTCGGAAAGGTCGTGGTACTAATTAATCGCTGCTTTAGGTTAGTGATCGGAATGGTTGCAATATATTTTATTACGTATGTACTTAATTGTAACTTAGGGAGGCTTAAGCAAAGAATAAGTACAACAGTTTAGTGGTTACCAGAAAATATGGCTATTAAATAAGGTCACTAAATAAAGTTGCGAACATTTCCTTTTTACACGACTGTGTGTAATGTTTTTATGATTCACATATCAATCTATTCCTCTTAGTCCGACGAGTGTCAATAAAGATATGAAGTTAGTGAAAATTCAATATGGCGACCACTGGACGCCATATTGTGAAAATGAAAACAACGAAAGTCCGGCTCTTACACAAAATCAAAAAATCTCCCACATTTTTTTTGGTACACCGTGTAGTTCCCCGAACTTATGATAAAAATATAAAAAAACAAAAAATAAATATAAAAAAGAAATACATGAAAAAAATAAAAGAAGAAAAAAAATGGTCAACTGTTTTTTCGAAACTATCTAGGTACTCAGAACTAAAAAGCTCAGAGTAATAATTTTTTACACTCTGGGCTAAAATTATCGAGATTCATTACTTAATCGACAAACAATAAAATTTTTCAATTGACACCTACTGTTCAGATGTTATGTGCGCTATTGGTTGTTGATGGTAGATTGAGTATTGCTAATAAAACACGGTCTGGTGATACGTCCGTATAATGAGATGTTTCAGACAATACTAATTAATAACATATTAACAATACATGCTGTAGGCACAGTACATCCCCCTTATAAAAAAAATAAACTGGTAAAAAATATGATTGTATAAAATTTTTTAAAGTAAATATGCATAAGTAAATTTGTATATAAAAAAAAATGTATAACGTCAAAAATATCAAAATATGGTACAATTTTCATATTATTTAAATCTTAAAATGAAAAAATAAATCAATAGATACATTACTTAATACAACGAATGGTCAAAAAAAAAATTGCCTGTAACATTACATGTCTACAAAATTTTTGCTAGCCTAATTATACGAAAACTTCTCTTTATCACCTTATTATCATCTTATCACTTATCTCTATACTATCACTCGCTGAGGCGGGCGGCTGTCAGAGCCTTGCCCAACTCTGTTTTCGAGCATAGTAAGTTCGAATATGATATGCCTTTACAAAGCAAAACGAACAACAGGTTTGATGGTACGCCCAAATCTTGACGTTTTAAGTTCTTGAGTTACCGATGCACTCGCCGTATTTGCTGTGCTTGCACATTCATTGTTGTTGATTGTAAAGGCTGGCTTCAACCTGTCGATACTAACAACTTTCTCGGTTTCGCCTTGCATTATTTTAAAATATTTGTCAGTCTTACTTAAAACTATAAATGGGCCTACGTATGGCTGCGTTAAAGGTCTCACAACTTTGTCAACGCGAACAAAAACATGCGTGCAGTCTTTTAGATCTGGATGGACAAATATTTTATCTTGGTGTAATTCTTTCTTGGGCACTGATACTAAGTTGTTTATGTTCTGACGTAATTTTTGTAAAAATAAGCTGTCAGAGGTTTCCTGCTTTCTGGGCTCAAAGAAATCTCCTGGCAACCTAATTGCTTCACCATAAACCATTTCAGCTGCACTGATGAGTGTATCATTTCTGACGGACGCTCGCAGTCCGAGCAGAACTGATGGTAGTTCTGATACCCAATGTTCGGTTCTACCGCGGCACCTAAGTGCAATTTTAAGCGCTTTATTCCAATTTTCGATCCTGCCGTTAGCCTTAGGATTATAAGCGCACGTATTTATTTTTCTAATGCCCATTCTTTTGGCAAGCTGTGAAAATAAATTTGACATAAAGTTTGCTCCTTGATCTGTAGTTAAATTTAAAGGACATCCAAATCTAGCAATCCAACCCGAGTAAATGATATCTGCTATAGTCTCGGCAGTCATATCTTTTACTGGATATGCTTCAGGCCATCCGGTAATAGAATTAATAATTATTAATAATCCGGTGTTCCATTAATAGAATATATTTAATTTTCTTCAATATTATTCATTTAATAATATAGAATTCTAGACCACCAGACATCTAAATTTACTTAAATATGTAGACACGTATCTTTTTAAATATCTAAGTACATAAGGGACTTATATATGAAACAAAGAGATGGTTATATAAATAGGTTTATGTCTATGGTTTAAAGCCATGTTTATCTATACTTTTTACCGTCACTTGTAGAGATATTACCCATTTAAAAATTCTAGATCTCAAAAACTAAGGTCGCATTGCGTAAACCTAACAAAAATAATATTTTATATTATAAAGTCTCTTAATTATACCGTCAAAATACCAAATCGATCTTTTAAAGTTTCCTTTCGATAACCTGTCCATCTCAGACGTTAAAAAAGTAAGTAATATATTAATGCCTGTCTTGTGTGATAATTAACGAAGTGTTGTGTGAATGTTAACAAGTTACTAATTAAACTGATGGTTCGTACTATGTAACTAAGCCTTCGTTTCTGCAATGACCTTAGTGCGACATTTCTGAGTCCTTAGGTATAGTCTTATGACCCTATATGTAAAGTGGTTAGGTGTGTAAGTAAAAGATAGGGAGTTATAATAGTCTAATCTGGTCATTTGGTCCCAAGCTAAGCAGAGCTTGTGTTATGGAAACGAGATAACTGGTATATACTATACATAATAATATACTTACTACTTTTCTTTTGTAAATATATACCTATAATAAATATTTACTCCTGGCCTCGAGACAAACAGACATGGTCATGACACAAATCGATGGTCCCAATCAAGAAAGTAGTATCTACATTCTACAAAATGACCACTTTTCAGTAGAGCAGTTTAAAGTTACTTTTTATACGAGTAGTAGAATTCATTCTTGCGAATACATTTATGTAAAAAAGTGAAAATCGACAAAATGAAACTATCGACTTTCTTAATTGGGACCATCGAAATATCTGTCTCGGGTGGGAATCGAACCCACGACCGGCGGCTTGCAAAGCAACTATTTTACCGACCACGCCACGGGCCCGTCAATCCGTCAACCGGGTATTAAATCACTTAAAAAGTTCAGTAGGTAGCAGTGGCGAAGGGTCCATACAAGCCGATTGCCGTCGGCTTCCCTTTAGGAAATGGATTATATCACACGTACTTATTAATATGTTATGTAACGCCTAAAAGTATTGAATAGCAACAAAAAAAAGTATAGCATCAAGTATCACGATCGATGACAGCAGATTTATATTACAGTTGGCTGTGCCTGAAAACCGACTGGGTGGGTTTGGTATGACGCTGCCTGGCAACGATGTCACTGATGGTCAGGTGAGTACCTAAGCAGTTTGAATTATTTACCCCTATTATGAAACCGACATTGACAGACACCAGCTTGATACTATACAAGCGATATTTGTAAACAACTAGTTTCCTACGACTATTCTACTTTCTAGAAATTTTGTCTTTAGCAACGTCAAAATAATATTAAGTTAAAATATTAACAAAAAAAAACCGACTTCATGGATGCCATTCTCAGAACTAAACCAAACTGAAATGGGACCACATGGGAAACATCAGCTTTCAATTAAAAAAAAAAATATCAAAATCGGTTCACCCATTCGAAAGTTCTGAGGTAACAAACATAAAAAAACATACAGTCGAATTGATAACCTCCTCCTTTTAGAAGTCGGTTAATAAACGTTAATACTAGTGGCCCGCCACGGCTTCGCACGGGTAGATATCGGTATTAGACAACAATTTTTTGTGCGTACCCCATCGTAGTAAATAAATGCAGTCTGCCGATGCCATTGTAAATGAAAATACAGTTAGTAACTTCAATAACTGTTACATAAAGTTACTGTGTTTCGTTTACGACGGCAGCGTTACTGCCTGAGCCATCTGCGCCCGCTGTAAAGTTATTAGCAATTTGCGTGTTGATGCTAACTGTACTGTTCCTCCAGGCGGTGCTAGTGGAAGCTCTGATCACATTCGTGCTGGTGCTGGTGGTACAAGGCGTGTGTGACGGTGGCAGGAACGATGTCAAGGGCTCAGGACCTCTCGCTATCGGACTCAGCATCACCGCCTGCCATGCTGCTTGCGTAAGTACCTACTACTTCAATTTTATAAAATATAAACTAATAATAACAATAAACTTTATTCAGATCAAGTCGTCATTTTACATCTATACTAATAATATAAAGCTGAATAGTTTGTTTGTTTGAACGCGCTAATCTCAGAAACTACTAGTGCGTATTGAAAAATTCTTGCATTGTTAGATAGCCCGTTTATTGAGGAAGGCTATAGGCAACTTTTATACCACTGTATGTAGTTCACGGGCAAAGTCGCGGCGAAAACTTGTACATAAATAAAATTAATAAAGTAAAGCTCCATCTGTATGCCGGTCTGACCACCTGTTGCCTAGTGAGCAGTTGTCACGCCATTCACTGCAGTCATAAAAAAAGTCATTTAGCCAGATTAGGTAATTATGGTTACAGTTTACAAAAGCTAAAGAGATGAGTGACTATTTCTTGATTTACAATTCAACTACCCACATTGATGTTAAACTATTAACACCGACAATACTCATGCCATGTATCTGGTCGGGGACCACTGCTGGGCACGGGCCTTATCTCAGAGAGTTCAGGCCTTAAATCACACACCCTGGCCAAGTGCGAGTTATTGGTGCATATGTCTTAGAATGGTTAGTTCTTAGACCAGCCGGTTTCCTCACGATATTTTCCTTCACCGATATCGAGCAGCGGCGATGAAAATATTCACACAAAGATGTATAAGCACGACCAAGAATCGAAAATGCGATCTTATATTTATATGGCAAGGGCCGCACTGCTGCGCCACCGCTGCGCTGCTCATCACTAAGTATGAATTTACCTTATTTAATCTCTCTTTATATTAATTACACAGATACCTTTCACTGGCTCCGGCATGAACCCAGCGCGTTCCTTCGGACCAGCGTTAGTTATGGGTGTCTGGACCGCGCATTGGGTGAGTATTATATTATTTGTAAATGGGCACGTACCAAAAGCCCGATCAATTGAGTACCACTTTCCCTGTACCATCTCATTTAAAACGAGTTTGGATCGCAGCTAATCACGTAAGCTGCCTCTCACTAAACCCCGACACTCTAATTGCTGTTTAGGTATCACCTTTTAACAATATAGACACACATTAAATATATTATAAAATTTTAATACATGAACGGACTTACATAAAATCTCTTCTCTTGTCTGAAATTGTTGGGAAGCTGCCTGTAGGCATACTAAATACATAATATCTAAAAACATTATGTACATAAATAGAATTATATATCTACAGATATGTATTTTGTAAATATGGTTTCAGAACTATTTCGTTTAGGTATTTTGTGTTCACTCTACAAGGAAACTCTTTTATTTTTTGTTGGTTCTAACACTTCTAACACATATCTACAACCTTGTAGCTACTTTCAAATATTTGTTGATGATAAGAAAAATTTTTAGGTTCCTAATCAGTTCGGATTTTTTATTGGTCTGGATCAGTATAGAACACACTTCCATAAAATGATATAAATTAAAAAAAATGTCCATTTATTTTATTTCTTTATTCGACATAAATTCAGCAAAGTTTGGACGAACTATCTGTAATAATATCGATGTAAAATTAGCGGTCAATGACCCTAGCGAGCGCAAGTGATACGGCGCGGCGGTGCACAGGTGACAGAAATATCAGTATAAAATACTTAGACATAAAAATAAATTTGTTCAGATTAATTTTCCCAAAGTTTGCGTACAGGGTAAAATATTTTCCTCTATCGTACTTACTTACCTATTCTCGCTTTGCTTTTACACACGTATAATACACATCAATTAACTTTTATCTACGTATTAAATAATGTAGTCAATATTAAACCACTTAATTCCAACAAATTGTCCAAACGCGTGAATGTACGTAATAATATTGAGTAAAAGTCACAATTCATTGCGTTTTCTTAACGAGAGGCATTAAAATGGAAACCAGAATAACGAGCTAGTAAAAGATTAATGTTTTGAAAGTTATCTAATATAGTTTTGTAGGCCCTTCCTATTTTGTAATAGTGAATTATCGAATTGGCCACAAGCAATAATACTTGCGCGTAAACAACGGCATTCCTATAAAACTAAAGTAGTTTAAAACTCTCACGAAACGTATTAATAGATTGTAAACAGAATTTTTATAAAGTAATAATAATAATATAATAATAATAAAAATATTTATTTCATTTCCACAAAAAGCTTACATGTAATATTTTACAGCGACTTTCATTTCAATTATGATCTATTTGGAGATCTGGAGTCTAAACTAAGCCTGAGCCTGTGTCTTAGAACTCCAGGCCCTCTTACAATTATAACATTTTGTTGTCACAAGTTTTACATGTATGCACGTACGCACACACATTGCGTGCGCACGCGCCCACGTGCATGCGCGCGCGCGCGCGAGTGTGTGTGTGTGTGTGTGTGTGTGTGTGTGTGTGTGTGTGTGTGTGTGTGTGTGTGTGTGTGTGAGAGAGAGAGAGTGAGTGAGTGTGTGTGCGTGTGTAAGTTAATTATACAACCCCAGTATGCTACACCACTTTCTATCTATCACTATCACTTTCAGCTTGCATTCCCGTTTGTTAAGATTAGCTATGTTTAAAATTTTATTTACTTTATTATATAAAAGACTGCCACGAAAATTAAAAAAATTTCGCGCAAAGAAGGTTTTTACTAAATTGGTTTTACATAAGTATACAAGTATACAAGAACTGTCTCTGTGGTCCAGTTGTGAGAATGATCGCTTCATAACCACGAGGTCCTGGGTTGAGCAAAAAGACTTTTCTATTTTTCTTAGAGACTTAGTTGCAGTTCGAAATTTGGTATTGTGCCCGATTAACGGCGAAAGGATAGCCCCTATTATGTATGGGACAATTATTAAACAGCCGGCGAAAAGTGGGTCATATTCACCTCTATACCATCGGGTTATGCAGGCGTGATGCTAATTGTGCAAGTAAAGTGAGTAATCTGAATTTCCAGAGTACTCTAAAATTGCTCTAATACTTACCTGGTTGTGGTTCCAAAACTTCCTACTCATGCCGCAGATTCTCACCTAAACTGCAACACTACAAAGCTGCCAAAGTTTCTTCAGCCAAATTATTATTAGGTATTCCTAATCACATATAATTATTTCTTATACAGGTGTACTGGGTAGGCCCCATCGTCGGTGGCGTCATTGCTGGCCTCATCTACAGGTACATTCTGCGCATCGGCAAGCCCGGAGAGAGCGGCTCTTACGACTTCTAAACGACAGCGACAACTGCGTCACATCCACCGCTGATCACTGTGCCCATATCCTACTCGACTCGCGCATACTAAACTTACATTTGGTATCAGCATTTTATAGTACCTTTATACATACTTTTACTTTATCTATACAGCACCTTTCTATACCCAGTCAGTTGGAAAAACTCCAGAAGTCGTTAGGTAACTGCATAGAGATTTTACTTCATATAAGAACAATTATGATTGTAAGTAGATAAAATGTAAGAGAGAACTTTACCCTATACTGAAAATAGCTTCAATATCTTCGGATAAAAAGGTTGGGATAAACACATTGTCTGCAAATGCCAATATTTAGTATGCGCGAGTTCGCGATAGTATTAGCCTATTGATATAATCCGTTCGTGTTGGACCAAATTAAAAAGGATTGTCAATGGGCTTATATTATATTTACCTTCTTGGTGTAATTTAAAAAATATGTTAATAAATTCTCAATATCTCGACGAGGAATCCAAAGGTTTATTTGCAGAAAAATATAATTGTTATAACGTCTCGAAGTTTGAGTAATCCGATCGAAACATTACGCTGTAAGATATTGTTTAATTTAAGTTTTATAAATTAATTATTTATGAATGTGAAATAAGTATTTAAGTGGATATATATCTGAACATATCCATATTCGAGTGCCTGTGCTAGTTATATGGTTAATTATTATTATCGAAAATTAAGTATCTCACAAGAAAAATGTTTATCATAGAATAAATATTTTAATATATCACTAATTTAGTTTTACTTAAAAATCATCGTAGGTACCCATAATATTTGCTGCTGCAAGTTGACGACCTAACACGTTAAACATTACTTTATTTTGTAGTAGGCACCTAGACAGTGCAAAGTGCCTTCAATGGTGTATCAGGCAACTGTTTGCCAGAAAGGAGAGCTTGCCATCACTATTTGAATGCCAAGTTAGATTTGTGAATATTGGAAAAGTGAAGATGTCTAAACATCTGAAAGTAAAATATTTTTTAAGTTGCAAAACGCTCTTTATTAATTATGCCATCTATAGAACGATACTGTCAACTAGAACATCGATATACTCGACTGGGAGTACGCGTTTCACTAATCAGTCGCGTTACGCGAAGCTGCATGAAGGAGTAGGTACGTGCAACAATCTCTTACTAACTATACACGCACTTGGCCGGTTTTTAAATTTAGTACCATTTTTACAATGGATTCGAGAGTATGAACCCATTTTCAGACTGGTATATTGACAAGACTAATTGGGGACCCTCTGATCTAGGACTATATGATTGTGACTCATACTCATGACTT
This sequence comes from Meganola albula, assembly GCA_936450015.1. Classification (NCBI taxonomy): domain Eukaryota; kingdom Metazoa; phylum Arthropoda; class Insecta; order Lepidoptera; family Nolidae; genus Meganola; species Meganola albula. The sequence goes on along the minus strand of OW388145.1, from coordinate 12,692,344 downwards.
TGAAGGCCTACAAAGATTTGTTGCTCTTGTAACACAATGAAGCTTTTCAAGAAGTTTCGCAAGTGTCGTGACTGACGATCGGTAATCATGCGCGTGAGCACGCTGTAAAAAATGTAGCGACAGGTCAAGGGCGTGTCGCGATGAGCTTCGTGGCGACAGGTGGATGCAACGACCTACATTACATTATACACTACGACTATAGGCTCGGTTAGTATGTTCTGCATCACATTATATTTGTTTACCTACTTAATGAAACTAACGCGACATGACGTCACACCTGCGTGGTGAAAATTGGCCAACCCTCAGAGGGACTTGTGTGAGACAAATCAACACGACCGCATTTCACGTCAATTTGTATGGTAATTTTTTTTCCTCTAGTATCCCACCAGGTGTCGTTATTAAAATTTCATACAAACCCCACATTTTCTTAAGACTAAAAAAGGAGGTAATAAAAATGCAACTTTGAAGCAGAAACTATATTACTAAACAAAAAGCATTACAATTGAAGCACCCAAAGAGATTAGACGTGAATAATTTAAACGAATACTAGTGTGTTATATATGAATAAACATCGATATAATAAAAAGCCTCGACCTAGTGAAGGGATGTTCGCCTGTGACACGACCTTGCTAATTGAACTATTTCCACGAGAGTCGTGCCATCTCACGACAACATTTATCTCGCATCTATGAACGAAGCGCGGGTGAGATATTGTTCATTATTGCAACAGTGAAATAGCAAAGCCTTTATAAATCTGATAACAATACTAAGCCCAAACGAGTGACTTTTGTCAGTTACTTGAATCTGTAAGACAAATCATTCTTTTTTCAAATCTAGCAATATTAGATACGTCCGTAACTACTGTTTGATTGATATATAAAATTTTAAACTGCAAAATGTATATCTAAATTGTATGAATGCGGTGTTTGTGTGTATTAGCAAGGCATGCACTGGTTGTACGGGCGGCAGTGCGGCACGGGGTGCCTGCCTCAAGGCAGCGCCTGCAGCGTGGCGAGCAGGAAGGCGTCAGGCTCGGGCACGTCTGCCAACAGTCCGGCCGCGTCACAGAACTCTGCGAAGGAAGCGCACGGCAACAACTCGTCATTTAGAGTTGTCACTATGCGTTCCGCGGCTTTCCCGTTCGCTTCGTCGTTGTGTCGAATGTATTCGGCTAGTTTTATCGGCCACTGGTCTACTGTTGTTGCGCTCACATTCTGTGGAGATACAAATAAAGTCAGCGTTACATAAAGTTTACTTTCCTACATATCTACCTCTTAGTCTAAAAATGGCGACAAAGAGATAAATTCTAAAATATTGTATATTCGGGGTCCAACAAAAGACGCTACTGATTTTTCGGTAAACTTTGGTTAGCTCGTGAAGACGTTAAGTATTTGTACATAACGAATATCATCAAATACATCCCTCGTTACGTGCATGGGTTATGAGTTTAAACAGGTAGTATAGTAGCGTGGTGTGTACCTTGAACATAACAGAGTAGAGCAGGTCGATGACGGCGAGGAAGAGCGCGTAGGGCTTGTAGTCGGGCCAGGGGCGCGGCGCGCGGTGCTCCGGGGGCAGCGCGCGCAGCGCCGGCCCGGCTGCGCACGCGCCGCGCACGTGACCCACCACCAGCATGCGCCGCAGCATCTCCACTCGAACCGAACGCCATCTACGGCACAAGATCATTATATGTGCACTTATAGGTCTCGGTGAACTTGAATTTCTGATAGTTTTCAAGTGCTCAGCTATAAATTTGATGTCGAATAATGCCGATAGGAGACAAATGTCCAATAAAGTCGTTTAACAAATCGAATGATATAAATGTAGAGGTAACATACTTGGCGTGTGGGTAGAGCATGAGCGTGAGCGTGAGGAAGTAGAGCGGTCCCTCCGCATCGTGCGCAGACTCTAGCAGTCGCGGCGCCGGCCAGCCCAGCGACGCCTCCAGCGCAGACACCTCGCGCGCAGACACACGGGACCTGCGCACAACGACACTCTTAGACGGCTAACCTACAGCGATGAATTGCTAGAAAACTTCCACTCGTTGTGCAAGATGCGCCCGCGCACGTGCACTAGCGCGTCGGGTATATACTAACGTGTTAACGACGTATAGCGCCATGTGCAGGAGCGCGGGCACGAGCTGCATGTTGGACAGCGGGCCGCCGCCGCCCGTGTCGTCGTGGAACGTGCGCCCGCGCGCGAAGCGCAGCAGCAGCAACTTGAGGTCGTGCAGCGTGCACGTGTGTCCGATGTCGCGGTGACCCGTGCACTCCTGCAACACGCGAGACAGCGGTTTATCGACGTCCACACTCACGCGCACACATCCCAGTGGCGCTACAGTCAGCAGCACACACACACACACACCTGCAGATACGTAGTGTGCCTGGCGAGACAGCTGGCGAAGGCAGACTCAGGCACGTGCGGGCCCCACAACGGTAGCAGCCCGTTGCACCGGGTCGACGCGTTCTGCAGAGCCGCACTCTCCCACTCGTCCCTGCACACACAATTTATATAGGAAGAACAAGGAGTAATAAAGTTATTTAACAATCTACAATCAAAATTTCAAATATTCTGACAGTCAAATGAAATTTTTTGAATATTTGTTTACCTGGCGCGTGCAAGTCTGACGGCAGCCATGTGACATTCGACGTGTACGATGTTGTAGTGTGACACTGTAGTGTACCCGAGGGTTTTGCGCGCGCGCACCTCGAACTCCTCTACCGGACAACGCTTCGTGAACGTATAGATGCCGAGCACCTGGGAAACAACAGGACACATAACTTGAGTTGTCAGATCACTAGAACCATTTTCAACAACATTGCTGCGTCAGCGCGCACCTGCTTTACTTACATGTACATACTAAGTGACAGGTCGTCACGTGGTGCCGTGGTAACTACCACTGCACGGCCCTCTCACCCCTTTCACCGACAACAGCATAAAGTTGAGTAGCACTACTTTTTCTATCTATTCTTAGAGCTAAGTCCTAAACTCTATTTCTTTTTTGTCATCTTCAACTTTTGCTCTCATTACATTCACAACATACTTAAAGAGGTGTAAGCTATAATAGCTAAATGGGTACCCTAACCATGTTATTCACTGACCTTGGTAGGCTGGTACTTGTACCCCTCGCGACAGATGCAGCACACTGCACCACTCTCCTCAGCCAGGTCCGCCACCTGCTGCGTCAGCGAGCACTGCGCAGTCACTTGTCCACGCTCGTTGCTGCGCATGCCCAGTGCGCCTAGTTGACGTTCGCGTACTGCCATTGCCAGACGCTTTTTCTCCTGATTAAAAAATACCGCCCGAAATTAACAAAATGGAGAAAATGAATACATAAATAAATAAATATAAAGTAGTATTGGCACATGCCGCACCTGTCTAGTGAAGTCCCGCACTTGCTGCACCTTGGCGGCACACTGCGGCTGCGAGCGCAACGCTTCGAGCAAGTTCTCCGCGAGCGAGCCCACGTGCTCGCCCGACGATACTTGCTCCAGACGATGCACTATTGGTATCACTTTTTCGCACACCAGCATCTAATAAAAAACACCATTTATTATTGACGCTTTCATTTGGAATTCTAGAACTTCAATATAGACTATGTAATGTTTTCAATTCCACATTTTTGGAAATAAGAACAATTTTTTAATGCCTAAAAAGGGAAAAGGGCTTTTAATTTATACATACCTACATTCAGTTCAACCCTTTTCAGTGTTCCCTGCTGGGCACGGGTCTCCTTTCAACTATCTTACGAGTTAAGAGAGTTTAGGCCTTAATTCACATGTCCTTGAATGATTAGTTCTTAGACATGCCGGTTTATTCACGATGTTTTCCTTCACCGATATTGAGCAGCGGAGATGAAACAATTCACATAAAGATCTTGGGGCACGACCAGGATTCGAACCCGCGACCTTATTTTTCTAAAACAAAGCCCGGACCGCTGCGCCACCGCTGGTCCCTAGATTTTATGTATAGCTCATAGACATTAGGCACCGTGACATACAAAATATACTCGAATCAACAAGTAGAATACGTAAATTCAACACATACCTGTGTGGGCTCGTGATCCGCAGCAAGTCCGGTAAGGAAACGTAAGATGTATTTGAGCGCGGGCCGACTGATGAACTCCTTCAGCTCGTCAGAGTCCGTGCACACGAGGGTCGGCTTCACGCATGGCGCATGTTTCTACACACAAACAACCACGAAACTCACGCTTTTGTGAATACGATAACTTGTATGGATTAGCTTGAGCCACGGGGTTCGCCCTAGTTCAGGCAAACTTATAATTCTATTTTTAGGTTAAATTTTGTTCTTATATTGTATGTACCTTTTAAACAGCTAATAAACAATTTTATTATTATTATTTATTATTATTAAAGTAACGAGTAAATGTACATTTTCAAAAAAATACTAGATAGAACTTCAATAAAGATTCTGACGTAGAAGATATTTTGGAGATATGAATTCTTATCAAAAATATCCCCTAAACCAAAATCTGACGACTCAGCACTGCGGATACTGCAGCGTTAGTACTGCCCTAGTACTTCCCGAAAACTTGAGACGTACAATAATCTAATCTAGGTGAAAAGGGCTTATAATATTAGGTACATATACATATTCTATCCCTTCGAATACTTTTGAAGGGACGGCCTCGCTAACTGAGGGTAATGATAACCAAATAGTTAGTCAAGACAAAAAAAACTAAAAAGGGTCTTTAAAGTTCTCCACAAAAATGATAACCAAACTTCAATTCATTCATTAACACCCACATTTCATTAATAAAATAAAACTTACCACGATGTACTCCAAGGCATCCCGTACAACACCAAGCGATATGAGATAATCTTTCAGCGTTCCTCCAATGGAGTTCCTCTCAATATTAGCGCAGAGCACACAGAACAACTCCATGCGGAACTCCTCTTCGGTCCACTGCTCAGAGTCCAGCCGGTCGAAGTCCAGCACCGGCTTAAAGTGGTCCACTAACATCGCCATCTTGAGATCATTACCGTAGACTAACGCTGCTAGGACTCTAGTGAGGTGGCCTAGAGCTACTGAGTTGTTGCGGATACCTGGGATATTTCAAATTAGATATTTCACTGCAATTTTTTTCAACATTTTTTTCTAACTGCCCATGCGGGTTTGTCGGATTGTGTATAGTAAGAAATGGACTCATTGTGACAACTAGAATTGAATATTATAATTCTAGGAGACTAAGAGAAAGGTGTAGGTGACTATTGTAGGTGACTGGCAAGGTCTCGTGTTTAATGGCGTGATAAAGGCTTATTATCAGCAGAAGACGAACAGGCTCATGATAATCGTGTTGTTTTTATTTACCTGGACATTCGGTACAGTTAAGTAGAGCTTGAACGTATTCAGGTCCGCCAAATGTAAGCGAGAATTGCAAGAACGACTCCAGGCTCTCGCTCGCTGCGACGGAGAGGATTCGCTCCATAATCTAAAGGAAACATTTTCTACTTAAGGATCTAATGTTCTTACGCATAAAAATGTTATAAGCCTCTGAAGTTATGGATTTTGTCTCCTTCCTACTAGTATAAATGTCAAGATGACGGACAGAGACAAACAAATTAGTTGCCCTTGAACAGACTAATCAATAATAATAATAATATAGTGGAACTTTAACACACACGGCCATCTGATCCCAAACTAAGTAGAGCTAGTACTATGGAAACCAGATAACTGGCAATGTACTACTTTATACTCGTAATACTTTTCTTTAGTAAATACATACTTTATTATACATAATTACACTAAGACTCAAGACAAACAGACGTGTTCATCACACAAATGTCTGACTCCGGTGGGAATCGAACCCACGACCTGCGGCGTGAAAAGCAAGTAGGTATCTTACCGACCACGCCACCGCACCGGCCCGTCAATATTAGCTTACGCCTTTTTTTAACAGTGGGAAATGCTTTACGCATCCCCGTTTCCCAAATGGACATAGGGCGAGGGGTATGTGGGGCTCCCGTTTTTGGCGAGTGAGACCCATACAATCTCTAGCTACAAGCGGCCGGGCCCGGTATACAGCCTGCCCTGATTCGGAACTGTGGCGAGGAGCCCTGCCCTTGTGGGGGAGCCTCTCCTCCCCCTCTTCTGAGACAGGCGCGCGTGCAACACTTCACGCCACCGTCTTGGGCCTGCTGCTGCTGAGGCGGCGAATTGCTTAAATTGGGTACGCCTTACCTGACTAAAGACATCTGCTATTTATCTACTAGTGTCAGAGCGTGCACAGCGACACCAGCCGCAGCAGCGTCGACACCAGATGTAAGTAGAGAGATGTGTACCTCTAGCAGCTGGTAGACGAGCAGCGCGCGCGGCATGTCGCGCTCCTCCTGCGCGGCGAGGTGCAGCGCGTGCAGCAGCACGGGCAGCGCGCGCGTGTCGGCGCGCGTCAGCACGCGCACGCAGCGCCGCACGCGCGTGCACAGCGACACCAGATGTAAGTAGAGAGATGTGTACCTCTAGCAGCTGGTAGACGAGCAGCGCGCGCGGCATGTCGCGCTCCTCCTGCGCGGCGAGGTGCAGCGCGTGCAGCAGCACGGGCAGCGCGCGCGTGTCGGCGCGCGTCAGCACGCGCACGCAGCGCCGCACGCGCGTGCACAGCGACACCAGATGTAAGTAGAGAGATGTGTACCTCTAGCAGCTGGTAGACGAGCAGCGCGCGCGGCATGTCGCGCTCCTCCTGCGCGGCGAGGTGCAGCGCGTGCAGCAGCACGGGCAGCGCGCGCGTGTCGGCGCGCGTCAGCACGCGCACGCAGCGCCGCACGCGCGTGCACAGCGACACCAGATGTAAGTAGAGAGATGTGTACCTCTAGCAGCTGGTAGACGAGCAGCGCGCGCGGCATGTCGCGCTCCTCCTGCGCGGCGAGGTGCAGCGCGTGCAGCAGCACGGGCAGCGCGCGCGTGTCGGCGCGCGTCAGCACGCGCACGCAGCGCCGCACGCGCGTGCACAGCGACACCAGATGTAAGTAGAGAGATGTGTACCTCTAGCAGCTGGTAGACGAGCAGCGCGCGCGGCATGTCGCGCTCCTCCTGCGCGGCGAGGTGCAGCGCGTGCAGCAGCACGGGCAGCGCGCGCGTGTCGGCGCGCGTCAGCACGCGCACGCAGCGCCGCACGCGCGTGCACAGCGACACCAGATGTAAGTAGAGAGATGTGTACCTCTAGCAGCTGGTAGACGAGCAGCGCGCGCGGCATGTCGCGCTCCTCCTGCGCGGCGAGGTGCAGCGCGTGCAGCAGCACGGGCAGCGCGCGCGTGTCGGCGCGCGTCAGCACGCGCACGCAGCGCCGCACGCGCGTGCACAGCGACACCAGATGTAAGTAGAGAGATGTGTACCTCTAGCAGCTGGTAGACGAGCAGCGCGCGCGGCATGTCGCGCTCCTCCTGCGCGGCGAGGTGCAGCGCGTGCAGCAGCACGGGCAGCGCGCGCGTGTCGGCGCGCGTCAGCACGCGCACGCAGCGCCGCACGCGCGTGCACAGCGACACCAGATGTAAGTAGAGAGATGTGTACCTCTAGCAGCTGGTAGACGAGCAGCGCGCGCGGCATGTCGCGCTCCTCCTGCGCGGCGAGGTGCAGCGCGTGCAGCAGCACGGGCAGCGCGCGCGTGTCGGCGCGCGTCAGCACGCGCACGCAGCGCCGCACGCGCGTGCACAGCGACACCAGCCGCAGCAGCGTCGACACCAGCGCGCGCGCACCGCCCACGCGCTGGATGGCTGCCAGGCGCTGCAGCATCACCTCGATACCGCCTGGCGCAAGACACAAACACCTACATCACAATCCTGACTCAACTTAACCTTCGACCGATACTACCAGAAGTAGAAACAGAAGAACGCGTTAAGAGGATACCGCAATGAATAAGTCGTCTAAGAGCCATTTGCTGCAGAATCCTCTAACGGTTTCTTAATAACGCAGGGAGAAAACCTCTGCGAAACCCCAAGACATTTCAAATTGAAATGGCATAAAAATACCCACTGATAAATTTTATATGCTCTACCGTCTCAACCCGTTTGTGCAGGCCTTTTAAGCCCGTCATAAACTAGTCTTAAGCTAGTGACCTAATAAAAACTATCTGACTTATTGAAACAAATCTTTTCACAAAAAAAGACCCAAACCTACCCTTTGCTAGTCTGAAAATAACAATTGTACGACCTCTCCATGTAAAAATAGCAGTTTTATTAGTACACCGTCATACGTACCACAATCAGCGAGCACGTTAGCCATCCTATAAGTCTGCTCGTCATCGACCGCTTCAGCGTTAGCTTGAGTGAGACGCTCCACAAATTCCTCTGTGGCATCGCCAAGCAAGCCTCTCATACGGTACACTACACGCATCGCGTCCACGCCTTCGCCGGATGTACACCACACCTTTGAAGAACACAACAAAATTACTGCACAGTCCACGTCTCTAGCATCGAAAAGGATAAAGAGGAGGGGTGAAAATTGCCAAGGATTCGAAGGAGGATAAGCCAAGTCTTGTGAAGTACACATAACAATTGTAGCGGTCGGCAACTGGATAGAGGACAAGATGTAAGGTAAGAACGAAATATGACCAGAAGGGACAGGCTTAACGGCCTGCAATACTTATAGCCTGGAATTGTTAATGCAATGAGAAATTTGACGACACTTATTGTTAAACTAAGACAGAACACTGGTATGGATAGGTTGATATTGCTTACCTTCTTATAGACATCTTTAACAGGCAGATCGAGGGACATAATCTTGTTGCACACTAGCAACTCCATGCCGTTGTCATCCTCTAGCAGAGCGACCAGCTCGCAGTCGGTACAGATCTTGTTCTTCACATCGCGCATCAGTGGGCCCATGCCCGGCTCCAGGGAGGAGTATGGATTGCCTAACATACGACCCTGGATAACGAAATATTAGGCTACAGTAAGTTGCCCACAGTCAGTTTGCTTCGCTTGTTTCTTAATTTGCACAAGAATCGTCATCTTTGGATCGGAAATTAATTAAATGTTTCTTTCTAAATGTTTCGTAGAAAACGTCAAGTTGACAGTTCTGTTTGCAGTCACTATAATTAGTCGTTGAGCCATATTGAGACCAAATGGTGATCCATTAACAAAAAGCCAAAACACCACGAATTAAAGACGAATTTAAGAAAGAATTAACATAGAAGCTAAAAATAGTTTTCGTGTAGTAAACGCACCTGCAAGAAGTCTTCTTGCTGTGGATCCTTCTCCAGGGTTAAGAAGAATTCTCCAACATCGTTCTCCTCCGGGTAGATGATAGAGCAGAGTCTCTCGAATATAAAAACGGGTGTGCGGTAGTCGTGCAGTGGATATTTCTGCACAGTTTCGATGCACACCGCCATGAATTCTGCTGTCTCTGCCTCTGTGCCTATACGAAATTAAGTGGCGTGAAGTATCATATTTTGTCAAGTAGGAATATAAAAAAATAAATAAAATAAATGTACGTAAGTGGGGGATAGCGTCAAAATTTTGTGTAGAATCAGTCAGTCAGTCAGTTCGAGAACTGTAAGGTCGGATTCAACGCAACGCGGACAGCCCGCTCGCTTGCACATCCATTTTCTACAATAGGAATTTATATCACCTTGAACACACTGACTGTTCATCGAATATTTTATTGCCCTTTGCAAACGTCCACGTGCACTTCGCACATCGTTCGAGATCATTACACATTTAACTAACATCTACAACATGTCAATTGCCAAGATAGACGGTCTCCAAATTCAGTACGAGAAGAATAGGTTTAGAGCAGTACCGGTGGTCATCTCCTCGAGCAGCTCGAGCAGCTTCTCCTGCGTGTCGTCGGTGAGGCGCGTGCGCTGCACGACGAGGCGGCGCAGCGACAGGTAGCCGCCCAGCACGGCGCCCACCAGCCGCCCCTTGTACGTGCGCCGCGCGCCGCCCTCCTCCAGGAACATGGCCAGCAGCTCCGTCAGACGCTTCAGCGCGTAGCCTGGCCCGCACACCCACACACCCACACGTTAACGAAACTAAGTTCGATTACGCTTCCCGTACGCAATAGACGTACGCGACGCGTCGATCGAGGCGCTTTAATACGTTTTTAGAGGCGAACTAAATGCGTATAAAAGATTTAAGACGGTCAAGATTTGCATAGAATTCATTTACGAGACAGTTACGAGGTATAGAAAATTACCATTAATGAGCATTTCAACTATCTTTGTAACAAGAAGTACCTTGTCCGAGATCTGAAGTGAGAGTGGTCTCTTCAAGTCGATGCAGCTGTTCGATCTCCTTGGTCATAAGATCGGCTATCTGTTGCAAAACGCCACGAAGCGCCAGGAACTGTTTCCAAGGTGCCTCCGATGCGAGAGCTAAAGAAGTACCAAGTAAATAAATAAACTATGCTTTACCTTAATTAAAAGAAAATGGATGTAAGTTCTTAATACTGCTTACTTTGATAAAGCTGCAAAAATTGTTCACTAGCTTCACCAGCAGTACCTACTTCGGGCAGAAAGCTGGTTAGCAAAATTAGTACCTGAAATAAAAAAAAACAAATAACATGAATATACCGTTGCCAAATATTCAAGTAATAAAATAAACCGTTAGATGTAAATACTTACAGCTTTAGTTCTTTCATACGAATCGCAAAGGGATTTGACCATCTGGCACGCCGTGTCGCGGGCGATTCGCGAGGCCGGGTCGAACATAACCGGGCGAAGCCATCCGCCGTCTTCTAGAGCTAACGGTCGCATACCGTGAGACAGCATCGTCTGTCGAGATTAAAAAAAAATAGATGCTATATAAAGGTCGAAATTATCGTTCTATATCTCTTTTAGCCACGGCTAACTTCTCAATTCTTAATATAGTATAAAGGAGTACGTACCCTCTCGCGCCACTTGGCGACGTACTTGTAGGCGAGGTAGTCGTCCCTGCGCGCGGGCGGCGGCGGCGGCGCGCGCGGCTCGGCCAGGCGGCGCCACTGCGCGTGCGCCACGCGCCCCGACACCCACGCCGCCAGGTCCACCACCGCGCCGCCCGCCCCGCTCGCCCCACTCGCCCACACCGCCTCTTGTGCCTGCCGACCGATACCCGACGATGCGTTCACTATCCGATACCCGTGCCGTAATACAACGGTGAATGACGTCACTGGAACGTTATCTATGTAATTAAAATATCCCGGTTTCCTAAACGACGAAATTTGACCGTGTCATACCGCTCTCCAAAAAATCAAGCCACGTTGATTACATAGACGACGTTCTAGTGACGTCATTCGATGTTCTATTACGGCGGCACCGCTATTCGAGGAAACGAGCCTAAGAAACTAATTTCAAATTTGTTGAAAACCACTAGCCGATTCCCATAATTTAAGCTATTTTGTAATTAGCTCGTATCCACCGACCTTACTATTGTTAATGGTATTACAGATGATTCAAAGCTATACACGCGCAGTCTACGCCCTCGATCATATTATTATGTCTAATTCGGTTCTTTCGCACGCACACCACCTGCGCTCGTGCTAGCAGAGTCCTGTCACCTTTAAGTACTGCGACCGAACGATAACATTACAAAATTACTACGTTTTCAAGTTAAACTGACCTTTTACAGATCAAGGTTACCCATACCAAAGTAGTAAGAAATAAATAATAATAATATTTAGTTATACTACTGTAATCAAACCGTCGAACAAATTTATTTATGAGCCTGTATGTTGTAAGTACCAGACTGACCTTGGGAGCATCTTTGGGCGGTTCCCCCTCAGGAGTAGTAACAGTAGCATTGGCAGGAGTCAGAGCTGGCGCAGTGGCAGACGCAGGCGCAGGTTGTGTCGGCGCCATGAGCTGGTTCATGTACCTCAGACACGGCAGCGCCACCTGCTGTAGCGCGAACTGATGCGCTGTGTGACAATTCAGATCTGCTGCTCGTCAATATTGCCCTTGCTTATAACTTTCCGCGTGATACACCAGAAGTATAGTAAAGGCATTAAAAGATTACATGTGTGCAAAACTTCATCCATTGCAATTGACATGAAAGAGTACACACAACCATCGTGACAAACTTTTCATAGGAGTGAGAAGGACTAGCTTTTCTACCCGCACATATTATAGGGCGTTTATCAAGCTTAAAAGAAAATTACTCTTGCGCAGTTAGATAGGAATCGATTTCGCGGATTATGCAAATAAAATCAGCATGGCTGGATAACCAAAAGCAAAAAAACGCTATTCTGCTATAAACGCTATTGTGACGTAGCGTGTCAAGGCTTATCAATTTGAATGTCATGACAAATGTAAGTTTAAAAAATAAATTCACTTACAATTTGGAGATGAAGAATTTATGCCAGGTATACCGGCTAACGCTTCAGGTTTTAATATAGTACTGGCCGCGGGAGTGATGCCGGCTACTTCTGTTAGTTGTGGACAACACCTATACAAAAGGAAAGACACTGCATATTGTTCAACAATAAAGATAAATGTTTGGTCTAGTTTCCAGAGTTCTAAATCGATTGTTTAAAAGTTATATAATCGATTTTCTGATCTGATTAGTAAGTGAACAACAGTTTTATATTCAAACTTATTTTGATTCACGTTACTCACCACACCCATAACTTGACGATACATCGAAGACGAGCCTCCCAACATTCCACAGAATCTTGCACTTTCACTAGAGAGCCTAGGAGAAGCACTAATGGGCGAACCTATAACAAAAACCAAATAATTTTTAGGCAAAAACCAACCTTAAGCTTAGAGTATAAAGGCGAAAATAAAATACTTTAATAACTCCACTGAACGACGAAGCAAGAAGTCAAGCTATGCGAGGTAAAGATTTTGCATATTACTTACAGAGTTGTTATGATCCTGTGAAGCGGCATGTCCCATGAGTGAGAGAGTGATGCGTTGCGACAGAAGGTTGCACAGCTGTTCCGTCGCCGGGAGATTGTCGCGGGTCACGAGGCAGATTAGCGCTCGTACTTCTTCCTGACACTTGCAAAAAAGCAATTAGAATTTTAGAAGTAAGTTTACAGATTGTCAAGAGTATTTTTAGGTTTACTTCGTTCTTACGGAATGCAAAGCCTTCACTGTTCATGTCTGTATGTTTGCTGACTTATAGGCCTATGCCACATTTTACGGAAATATTTTACAATAACGTAATCATGCGGAGGACAAAACGGGCAGTTTTTCACATAGTGTGCTCGATATTTCTTATTAATAGGCATAAATGTATTGTTATGTACCTAGCCTCTATTTAATTACAAGAAACAAATTTAATTCCTACCCGCACTAGACCATTTCCGTATTGAACATAATCACAAGGACCCAGTTGGTTAGTGTAAAAAATGAGTTAAAAAATTACCTGTGGCGTACCGCGATGCAGGTTATGTTGTACGAGCTCTTGTACCAGTCCGAAGCGACACAAGGTGGTCCGATGTTCCGCTTGCGACGCGAGTGCACGAAGCAATGTGAGGCAATGTTCCGCGCAGGATAACGCGCAGCCGTAACAACTGCCGCCAGATTCTAACGAATAACCACAAGACTAAGGTCAGCCGTTACAAATTTCAATGGTATGTTTTCTCTTCCAGTTTATTTGGGAGGGTATAGTAGACAAAATCTACACTCGATGGCTTTAAACATTCACAGCTAATCCCGTTTCCTAGACTTTGCTAAGTGCCGGGCTTTTTATGCCCAAACTTTAATAGATCTTTAAATCAAAGTATGTTATAAATATAACTCAGAGACGCGTTCAAAACACCACTTGTAAGCAATAGAAACTTATATGCGTCGTCTGCAGTGAATGTTGACGATCTAGAATGTCCACAAAAATTTGTTACAGGTTGTAAGATTTTATGTCGATTTCCTGAACTTCGATACTTCGAACTTCGCGATATTTTTATATATTGTTATAGATTAGTGGTAAAACAAAATTAGAGAAAAGGGGAATAATAATTACCTATATTACATTTGGTGACGTCACTGTCATAGTTTTGCAGTAAGCCAGCGTAAACTGGCAATGTTTCACCTTTAGTTTGTTCGCTCTGCGATCTATCAAACGCCACCAATTCCTTCCTGCGAAGTAAAAAATTACTTTATTGAGACCGCTTAATCCAAATTTGTTCAGCCGCTTGGGGTAATTAGTAAATAGGTCCCCTTAGATTACATTACCGGTGTTGCTTGATCCATTTTAAACACACTACAAGTCCAATAATTACCTTTCTGGTTTAATTCGTGTTACACAGTTAAGATATCTTAGAACTGCTCAGAACTTGTCGATTTCCCAAACCCTGGATTTCTTCACGCGTGCCTCTATAGTTTTTTGACTTAAAGGACTCCCAAAAAATTTACCTAACTTAGTCGACTTAAAACATATTATTGTCATCGACCAAATAGAACGGATACCGCATAGCGGAGCATTACCTATATTTTAGCACTACATATTGTTCGACCACATAATAACTTTGAATGGATCGTTCACAGACAAAAAAAATTAACGAACCAATAAAAATTAGCTATCTTCCCCGATACCCCGCCAATGGCGTCTAGTAAGTATGTAGTCGGTGGTTACCTGCAAGCTAGGACCTTCTGTATGATCTTGGAGAGGTCCTCGAAGTGTCCCTTGCTATCGACGCAGTACTTGTGCGCAAGCGTCTGTATGACGCGGTTGATCTGCGCGCCGCTGAACGATGTGTTGCTAGCGTTGCTGTTCTCGTCCGCGCGACCTTCCAGACGATGCTCGCTGATCTTGTGGAGCAGTGACTGTGGACACAGACACGATGTGTCATAACAGAGCTTATGCATACTGCATTTATACGCGACGCAGTTTGTAAAACGCGGCGTAAATAGCCCCGAATGCTGTTGCACTGCTCAGTCTTCTCTTTATGTGAATATAGACCTTAATCTTCTACTTTGGACTGGTCAAGGTTACAAGTTTTCAAAGTCTGGTAATTTTATTTTAAGTAACATTAATTTACTATGCAGGTTCAATACGGGATGGCGAATGCCGCTACATCTTGTCTTCGTCTGATACGAGTCGGTATGTTCACGATGATTCACTTACCTTTTATGAACACTGGTGAATGAATGAACATCACAAGACAATTTATTTTACTAAAACTCCTCAAATTAATATATCAGTGTTACTAACACAAGGAGAAGTTCAAGGGAATAGTAGTAAAGATGCTTATTCTTTCACATTAATGGGTCTCACCTCAAGTACAGGCTTGTTAGATGTAAGCTGTCGGTACACTCTGTCCGCCTTGTCGAGCAGTGCTCCAATAGTCTGCACCATCTTCTTGCGCTCCTCGTCGTTCTCTATTGTGTCTACTGCACAACATGGCCGCGCGGTCAGCGTGTAGTCGAACTTGGCGTACTTGCAGAACCCACACGCGTGGCATAGGAACGGATCTTTTTCATCATAGTTGATGGCACTAAAACAGTGAAATTTATAATAATTTACCACCTCGCCTTTGTACGAAGTAATAATAGCAAGAAGCAATGTACGGAACTTTAACTTAAGCTCAAACCTTATAACATTCCATCTAAGTCAACTACTTATTTGAATTTTATTACGTACCGACACTTGTGGCATTGGAAGACATTCTCCCCACAGTTCGCACAAACTCCAGGGTTAGCCGGAACTGACTGAGAGCATCGGGGACATTGTAAAGATTCACCTGGAGTAAAAACACGGATAATTAAAATTTTGATTTCTTAAACATCAAAATCAATTAAGTATATGAAATAGAATGTTACCAGTGGCTTGCTGGTTTTCATAGAAGTCAGCATATTCCATCATAAGGTTGCAAGCAACTATTGGCAGCGGGAAGTCAACACGAACTTCAGATTGCCCGGACTGGAGTTGAACGCGTTTGGCTTTGTGCCACATTCCTGCAAACAATGGTTTTTGATGAAGTATGTCGGAGAATTATAAATAATCTGTGAACGACTCGTGAAGAATGAGATGGCAGCACTGGTAAGTCGAGTACAATAATCGAATGGTAACATGGATACGTCACTGTCATTTGACATTTGACGTTTGGCGTGTGACGTTGTTACTGAACGAATATCTGTCAGTGGCGCGATTTGAGTGGAGACTTGCTCTTGTACCGTCGCCTGCGCCGGGTGTGCGCACCGATTGATGAAAAAATACGACAAGGCGGACACAAATAACGTGGACGTGGATTCTAATCCGTTCGAATCTGCGTCAAGTATATGGTGAAATACCATCCATACACTTGAAGGTGAAATAATAATCAAATGGAAATACAGACAGCATATCACAGTATATAACTTCACAGAATAGACTATATGTTTTCAATATGGGCAACATTTATGCAAATTAAACTGACAGATGAGTAGTAGTTGAAGACCAACAACAGAAAATACGTGGCTTAATATTATATAACAAATCGCAAATAATAAACGTGTAGAGCTCTAAAAACTTCTTAATCATTCAGTATAAAACAGACATTAAATAAACATCCCAATAACATACGGCATAAGGTTCAAATTAAGTAACTACTTACCCGGCCTGTTCTTTAGCTCTTGCACCGCTTGTACGGTCCTGTTATTGTAGTAAAAGTTGATGGTCCTGACCATCTTGCTTCTCTTTATATCGCTGATGCGGAGGTTAATCCGGCTGATCATGTGACTGTTTACCAGCTTCACGATTTGCGTGGTCGTCGTGAACTTCGAGTCGATCTGCGTGCGGTAGTGTGTTTAGCTCTTATTTAGATTGGTTAAGATTCATTATTGCAAATCAAAGGGGTACCAAGCGGGTCACATTGAGAAAGTAACAATCATATGCATGGTATGCAAGAGAGAAGAATACATCAAAGACTGGACATGCATAATTGAATTTTACCTTATCCTTAAGGTGAGCAAGTAAATTGATATTGCTATTATGACTTTTGCACATAATTTTGTAGATCTAGATTCAAGTTAGGTAACATAATAATAATGCTATCTAATCCAACCTGCGAGTTATCTATGTACCTCTAAGTACTACATATAGTATCTATTAAAATGACCTATCAAAAGCGCTTTAAGCCCTTCACAGTAAAAAACAGTTACTTTGCTTATAGTGACCAACAATTCAGTGTCATACATAGTTCAGTAATCAGTAAGATGGAATTTGGTGTCCTAATTGTATGGCTATTTGACCTAAAACTTATATAAGGGTAGGGGAAGAGTACGCTTTTTCATTGCCTGGTAAGTGCTAATATAAAATAAGTACACATAAAGCTGCGATGGCGCAGCAGTACGGGCGTCGCATTAGAAAAATAAGGTCGCGGGTTTGAATCCTGGTCGTGCCCACACATCTTTGTGTGAATCGTTTCATCTCCGCTGCTCAATATCGGTGAAGGAAAACATCGCGAGGAAACCGGCATGTCTAAGAGCTAATCATTGGAAGACGTGACATCCACCAACCCGCACTTGGCCATCGTGTGTGGATTAAGGATTTAACTCTCAACGGGTTTTCTCTCAACTCATAAGATAGTTGAGAGAAAACCCGTGCCCAGCAGTGGGGCACTAAAAAGAGTTGAAGTGAAGTGACACAAAGCTGAGGTTAGTTATCGACTAGGGTCATTACATCTCAACCAGTCCACCCACTGAAAAATAACCCGAGAGAGCCCCAATTGACACTGTATTCTGAACACAACATTACTGGAAACATAGAAATAGTTTCCATAGCAAGAGATTTGGTAACGTAACCAACCTTTATAGTGGGCAGTTTGATAGTCGCCATCGGTACTTCAGGGTTGTTGCAGACGAGACACGGCTCGGACTCCAGGTAGTACCCGTCCAGTTCTACGTACGAGCCTAGAGCCGCGTACAGCGCCGCGTTGCCGTGGGACGATAGGAGTTGGTTCTGGTTGCGCAGGAGTTCCACTGCGCTGCCAACGTACTTCTGTAAGATCGACAAGCGTTGGAATGTTCAAAAATGTATAACAATTGTTTTTTAGGCTTTTCCAATACATAAATACAAATTGTACGTAACATGAGTAGGTATATTGTGTTACATTATTTACTACCCGAGAGGAACGGTACATCTGAATGACGTCATTAGACCAGCTTAACGGAACTGGTTTCCTTAGAGGTGAGGGAACTCCAAACGTAAAATAAGTACCTCAGTTTCAATATTTGGTGTCTTGAGAGTGAAGTAGCCGAGTAAGTCAACAAACTGCGCCGCCTTGCGTCCGTACTGCGGTAATGTCGGCCAGATGCCCCATAGCAGTGATACTAGAGACGCCTGGTCGGGCTGAGCTGAGTTGCTATAAAACACAATGGATCAATTATAGGCCGACCGTTTAACTCGCGTATCGCCATCTGAGGTACAAAGTCATAAAACATTAATTAAATCTCATAAAGAACTATTTAACCACAGATAAAAGTAATGTAAGACTACTCGTCACTAATATCAATATCGCTTGAATCATCATCGCTGTCTGTGCAGCTTGAGGAGTCAGGATCTTGGCGATAGGCGATACGCGAGTTAAACGGTCGGCCTATTGTAATGTTTTCAGAAAACAGTGTATTCAAAATTTGCTTGCGCCTGGCCTAACAGTCAATTGCATTTGGTTCGTCCAATAACTTCACTTCGCTCGTCTTCGCAATGAAAATCACATTCATAAAGTGGATGCGAAGAAAAAAGCTTCTACTTACTTGTAAATAGCCAAGAGAAGTGCGTGGGCTTGCCAACGAACCGCCGTTGAATTTGTATCCAATAGGAATGCCTTTACGAATATT
Source organism: Meganola albula (assembly GCA_936450015.1). NCBI lineage: Eukaryota > Metazoa > Arthropoda > Insecta > Lepidoptera > Nolidae > Meganola > Meganola albula. Next base: position 12,673,644 of record OW388145.1, on the reverse strand, counting down.
CTCAACTCATCTTGAGACACCTAAAATTATATATTTAAAATTCATTAAGAACACAACTGGTAAGTTTTTTTATAAATTAAAAATGTATTTTGTATTTCTTAATATACCTGTTTCCAAATTTGTTGTACAAGTGGTCCAACTCTCCCTTCTTGGAACTTAGACCCGTCAGATGCGAAGTTGTCATTTTCAGCGCTGCGTTCACGTTCGGGCCATTCAGACGTGGTCTACAAAGCAATAAAATAATGTCACTTGCAAGTTTGTTAATTCTTCTCGTGATGCGAAGTCACGTGCAAGTCGCACAATATTGACGTCACAATATGTAAGAACTAGAACTTTCAAGTGAGGTATGTGTTGCAATGGTATATGTAATTGGACAACTGCAGCACGTACCTTGTTCTCCTGCCGCGTGGGCACGTGCGGCGGACAGAGCGCGGCCTGCAGCAGCTGCAGCACGTACCTTGTTCTCCTGCCGCGAGGGCACGTGCGGCGGACAGAGCGCGGCCTGCAGCAGCTGCAGCACGTACCTTGTTCTCCTGTCGCGTGGGCACGTGCGGCGGACAGAGCGCGGCCTGCAGCAGCTGCAGCACGTACCTTGTTCTCCTGTCGCGTGGGCACGTGCGGCGGACAGAGCGCGGCCTGCAGCAGCTGCAGCACGTACCTTGTTCTCCTGTCGCGTGGGCACGTGCGGCGGACAGAGCGCGGCCTGCAGCAGCTGCAGCACGTACCTTGTTCTCCTGTCGCGTGGGCACGTGCGGCGGACAGAGCGCGGCCTGCAGCAGCTGCAGCACGTACCTTGTTCTCCTGTCGCGTGGGCACGTGCGGCGGACAGAGCGCGGCCTGCAGCAGCTGCAGCACGTACCTTGTTCTCCTGTCGCGTGGGCACGTGCGGCGGACAGAGCGCGGCCTGCAGCAGCTGCAGCACGTACCTTGTTCTCCTGTCGCGTGGGCACGTGCGGCGGACAGAGCGCGGCCTGCAGCAGCTGCAGCACGTACCTTGTTCTCCTGCCGCGTGGGCACGTGCGGCGGACAGAGCGCGGCCTGCAGCAGCTGCAGCACGTACCTTGTTCTCCTGCCGCGTGGGCACGTGCGGCGGACAGAGCGCGGCCTGCAGCAGCTGCAGCACGGTGGGCGCCACGTGCGGGTGCACTCTCCGCGCCACTCCCACGAGCCACGCCAGCGCGGTACGTCGCTCGGTCAGGCACGTGTACTGCCAGTTGCCGGTGCGGGCGCTCACTATCTCCGCACACGCCTGTATGCAACATACACTTTGAACTAGTTTTCTGTAATAAATCCCTGTCCCGTGTTCGCCGCTTTGAGCACGAACGAGACACGTACTTGACGTAGTCTGCGCCGTACAGCACTCAGCCTCGGGAGACTGACACGCCTCACCGTTTACACCGCACAAGAAAACATATTGCAAGCACTATCTATCTCTATCGTTTAGAGATGAGTAGAAAGAGATAAGACTATGCTTGTTTCATGTTTTGTTGTGCTGTGAAAACCCCCAGTCACATAACCTCGCCATAACATGTGAATAAATAAATAAATAAATAAATATCATCGGGTGAAGCCCGACATGCGGTCAGTAAGTACTTATTTGAAAATAAAACACGCGCGAATAATAGACACGCCACAGGCTTTCGACCACACGACGGTTATCATTACTCTACGTGTATAATCATTCACGCCCTACACGATCACACTCAAGATATAATAACCACTTTTAATTTATCTCTGCGCGCTTATTAATGTTACCAAAGAGTTTTGATTACACAAATATCATATTAGTTTCCATCACCACAATTTTAGTTACCTTGAGATGCTCCATAAGCTGTACGAGCTTGTCATACGCCGGGTCAGTAGTGAGCAGCGCACGCGCAGCATTGAGATGTGTGTCGAGCGCGTGCACGTCACGTAGTTGGCGGTAACGTTCGCGTGTACCGCACAACAGTAGCAACAATTTGCGCACTTGTTTCCTTAACATACGGATAAAAATCATGCTTTTATTATTTCACAGAGCGTTCCTAAGTGTGGCATCACATACCTTACACCATTCAAGAGACATTACGTAATAACTATTCTGAATCGTACAAGCAATGTTTCGTTCAATGGTAATACATCCATTATACAAATTCCCCGATATGAACAGTTGGAGATCACGGTTGCCGGGCATCACACTTTGCCCGACCGGTAAATCTTTCCTTTACACTGGAGTCACTACCACCCGATTCTCCAGTCGTCACAAGTGTTGACTAGTGGAACGACAAAATATTGAGATCTCTTGAATAGCGACTTTACTACCAGATAAGGTTCAAACCCACATTTTTCGAAATTTAAAAAAAAAATTCTTATGTAGTTGCATTAAAGTAACGACATAGCAAATGGATTCCTACCTGAGCGGAGTCTGTTGGTTCATCATATACTCGCAGAGTAATGTCCTCCAGCGCGAGTCGAAGTGTGCCGGGTCACAGTGCTTGTATATCTGACAGGGGAGACGGAGAGCCATCTCCATCAGCAGCTGCGGGTAGTTGTCGAACACGTCCAGTGCGTGGCCTGCGTGGAAATGATAACTGATACACTACTGACCAGTATGACGAAAAGGGATAGCGGCAGGTGTTTCCTACATAATTAGTTGAGCAGTTGTTTTATAGTGCGGGTTATGAAAATTTTTACGTACTCTTGACATATTCTTTAACGAAGAATGGTTGCATGTCGGGTAATGGCTGCGGCGGCTGAGGTTTCAAGAGCGATTGGCCAGTAGCAGCGGCTCCAGAATCTAAAAGAAGTAGTGGTAAATCGAATAAATTTCAATACAAATTGGTGTTTGTGTCATCTCTATCAAAGAGTTGATTTAAACGCGCATTTGTGTCTGTTATAGTCAGCGATCAAGTCGAGTTAATACGATAGAGTTGTTTAAAATTTTACATTTAGTCGGTCTCACACTCAGTCACCGACAAAAAGGAAGTTATATTTGCAGAAACTTATATTTCCTACAGTCACTCTTCTTTGTTAAATGGTATTTTTTTTATTAGATGACTATAATTTGTTTGACGTGAAGTGTAGATCATCCGACTGAACGAGTACAGTATACATACTGGCGCTCTTGTCCTTCCAGTAGGGCAGCAGCGCGGCCAGCACGCGGTAGCAGTGCGCGGGCGCGTGCGCGCGCACGAGCGCGGCGGCGGCCAGGCGCGACACGTGCGCTGCGCACGCGCCGCCCGACACCTCCGCGCGCCCCGAAGCGCTCGAGCCGGACGTCTTCCAGCGGGCCATCAGCACACCTACACGCATACGACTTTAGGCTGTACTAACTCGCAAAAATGTTTTCAAAGGATATAAATTAATTAATTCAGGGAAAAGTTAGGCGACAGTTAAAACTCAATACTGTTTTTTGAGCCTTACGAACGATCGAGGTTGGCTTAGTAGTAAAAAAATAAGTTTTAAAAATAATTTTTTATCATAATCCAGACATCCAAATCTACTGAAAATCACGCTTGAGAAAGATAAAAATCTCCAAACAAGTTTCTTTTTAGAACTAAATTCACTACCAAAATCTCTGGAAGTTAGTAACAACAATTTTAAACCCGTAAACAAGCCCAGAGAGCCCTTGTTGAAACCCGGCTAAGTTCCAACACCTAAACTATCTAAAATCCAAATACCACTCGAATTTAAGAATTCAAAATATTCAAAAGATAAACAGAACTAGACTGTTTGGCCACTACTTACTTAGCAACCTCATGATAATCAGCTGCAACTCTCTCCTATTAGTCCTGTCATGTATCGGCGGCGGTGGATCCTCTCCCTGCATATCCAATTCCGACACGAGCAGTTCCAGGCGCATGATCGCCAGCTGAAGCTCCCGTCTCTCCGCCTTCTCCTCAGGGTTCTCTTCGGTTTGGATGTCAAGTTCTGCTACTAGCAGTTCAAGGAGTCTGTCGAGGACCGCGCGATCTCCTTCAACGCTCGAATCCAAATCGCCAGCTAACATGAGGACCACCTACGTAAAATATTGAACATAGTTATTTAGTAACAGTGCCGTATGTGCATAAAATTGCTATGGAAGAATGAATGAACGAATTTAAGTAACAAAATGCGATATTGCAGAACCAAAATGTCATCGATAAGTGTTTTTGAAAAAAAAAATCCTAAGACATTTGCTCCCTCTTCTAAGGTAAAGAAATCACCAAGTATAAGTTGGGTTAGATTTCAAGCGAATATTAAGAGCTTGTTAATGCATGACCTTCGCACGTAAATTCCATATAAAGGGCCAGTTCAACTATACTAAAAATACTAAAACTTTTTAACTTAATCAAGATATAATAAGATTCTAATAAAATACAACAAATAGATAATATTATTAACCTAAACCAAATAACACAATCTAACCTCTGGGCCCCGATTCCTGCGCTTTAGACATTTAACTCTAATTAGACATATGTCGAAAAAAAATCAGAAAACTAATGAAATCCTTATTTTATTTTCGACGTATGTCTATTAGAGATAAATGCCTAAATTGTGCAAGTTTTTTCAGTGCCTGATTCGCACTGGAAAAACATGACCACGAAAATATGTTGCTAACTCTGTCCAACTCTATGAATGAGGAAGAGTAGAAAGAGACAGACAACGTTCAAACATGTTTTTGAGTGCGGTGTTAACGCACAGCAAGTTCAAACTAACCAACATACCTGAACGAAGGGTATAGATCTGACGCCGGGCAAGTAGCGCAGCGTGGGTAAAGCGTCAAGCGCTGCTGACAGTAGAGAGAGACGAAGTGCGTGCAGTTTGCGTGTCTCTGTCTCCGCTTCGATAGTACGTGATGTTGAAGCTATAGGCTGACTTGATGATGTCGATGGACCTGCTGGAAGGGGAAAAAGGGGTAAATAGGCTTATTTCTATCCTATTTTAGTTTACTTTGTGTGATCGACGGCAGAAGTAGTACGGAGAGTCAGTCCCAGAGTTAAAAGGATTAGCTCTACATTTATAAGATGCTTGACTAATTGTAGAAAGAATGGGCGAGATGACTAAAAATTTTTTTAAGACCGTTTTATAGATTGTTCGGAAATATTTGTGTCTGAGTTCGGAGTGTCGCGTAACGTGAGCGACGTCACGTTCACGGAGTATTTAAAAGCGATTATGACGTAAATAACTCGTCTTTAGCTTTAATGAGATTTATTTAAAAATTTCTTGTTAATGCGTATACGCAATTTTTTTCTAACCTACAAGATGGACTATTATCACTATCACACAACATCAACAACAATACAATACAATATGTAGATATGTCGGCACGCAAATGCTAGTCGCCTCATGTTAATGGTCATGATGATGATGATGAGAAAGTAAATGAGACGTTTCATTGCCTGAACCATGGAATTTATTTCTTATTAATAACAACTTTTCCATCTCACCGCTTACATAAGGCTAGCGCTTGCGAGCAAGCTATACTAAAGGTTATGAGAGACGAGATTATAACATTAGAAAATAAATTAAACTATAACTGGCCGTTGGCACTGCACAACAAAACATGATACAAGCATAGTCTTTTCTCTTTCTACCCATCTCTAGGTGATAGAGATAGATAGTGCTTGCAATACGTTTTATTGTATTTGTTTCGCCAGTGGAAACTAGGGGTAAGAGATAATGAGTTATGGATAGCTTATTCAAAAGCTTTCTCTTTCTTACTTTATGTCACGTGACAAACACAAAACTTATGAATAAGCTATCTGACACTTATCAACTGGTGAAAATGACGCTAAGAAAAACACATGAAGCATACAACAATCAAAATATGTAAAAAGTAATTAATGGTATTTTTAGATACAAATTTGGTAATGTGCTTACAAAATGTCCACTCAGCACTTTATTGTCTATGATAAAGTGTTAGTTGATGTTAGTCTATTTGTCTATGGTTACATCTAACAACAAGTTTACTAGCCTGTGGTAGCGACAGGCGCCGCTACATTGGACGCTGGCGTCCCGGATGGAGCCGACACCATCTCGCCTAGAACATTCGACGTAAAACTAACAACAAGCAGACTCTAACACATAACTCTTTAAAATAGACCTAGAACTACATTGACACGATCGAAATCTACGTGCAGGCCTAGGCAGCGCAATGGGCGAGATTTATATGGCACTCCCTAACTGCAATTCTAATCCATACGTAAATAATAAGCCAAATGCGTGTCGTGTTAGGCGTAATGTTGGTTTCGGTGCGCTCAGTATGGGCCCTCGAGTCGCGTTATAGATAAACCTCGTATTTTAAGCTCATTATAGCTAAAATAGGTTTATAATACATTTGTCTTTGTCTGTCATCTTCACATTTATACTAGTAGGAGAAAGAGACAAAGTCCATTTTAAATAAAGTCTTATAATTTTTGTTGTAGAGCGTAACAGAAAGCATCGCACGATCTCTCCATACAATTTGTCTTACAGCCGCACTTTATATCTGCCTTTGGGTAGCCACCGCGCCTTTATCTAACTCCACTTCTGCGTGCATCGGGTGGTCTTGGTACTTATTACGTACTTAAACACAGTACTTATTCTAGATTTGTGTCTTAATGTCATGTATTGACTAACATTATATCGAACCGGGTCTCGCTTTAGAAACGCGCGTTCGTTCTTGGTCGTGCCCACACATTTTTGTGTAAATCGCCGCTGCTCAATATCGGTGAAGGAAAATATCGTGAGGGAAACGGCATGTCTAAAAAAAATCACTCGAGGACATTTGACACCCACCAACTCGCACTTGGGCAGCGAGTGTGGAATACGGCCACGGGAACTCTCTCAACTCTTAAACTAGATAAGAAAAGACCCGTGCCTAGCTTATTAGTAAGTGTTGAAGTGAAGACGTCTTTGACGACAGCAAAAATATAATGTGTATGAAGTAATTACCGTAAGCGCTGCTCCGGCCTGAGACTCCGCCAATACTATCAGCGCCGCTTGCCCCGCTCTCGGAGCCTGCAGAGCCCGGGGGCTCCGCTGGCGATGTTCGCAGCGTGCTGCCGTCTGTGGCTGCTGTACTGCCTTCGTCATCAGACCTACGGGAACATTGGCGTGTAGAGCTTTTCTACTACGAACTTGCAATACGTGGGTGCGCGAGCGTAGTAAGTGTAGTGTGAATGTATGTCGCCGATTGCAACGAATTTCTTTTAATTAATATACAGTTCTCCGCTATATTATGCGTGGATAGAATAGAATCAGTTTACAAAACTAAAACAGTTAAGCTCTCGATTTAACAATGTCAACTGTCAAATTCAATTAATATCTGTGCTAACTACTCTTACATTCTCAAGGTTGTTGTTAATTCTATTTTCCTTTTAGAACCTTCTTGTTAATCACATCCAACATTGTTATTGACATTGAAAACCATTAGAGCTACTGACTCAATATGATTGTTTTAGTCTTTGGACATGCATGTATGTATAACGTACTGCGGCGGCGAGGCTACGTCATTGTAAGCAGGCTGCGCGGGCGGTGGGTGCGCAGGCGCAGCCGCACGTCGCGGTTGTTCCTGCAGCGACAGCGCTATCGCCAGCTCCACCATTGTCTCGTCATCCGCGTCCGCGGGGATGTCCAATAGCGCTTCCAGACCTAATCAGACACAATTAATTATTAGAACAAGCGCATTATAATAAAGATTGTCTAAAGTCAGTTTCATCTAAAAGGGTTTTTTACAGAAACTATGAAAAACAAATCACAAATACCTCCATCAGGCGCTAACAACACCATCGGCTCAAGTGAATCGTCTACATCCATAAACTGGTTCTCTTGGTTCTCATCCCGGTTGGCGCTCAGGTCAGACTCAGAGACAACAGCCTCTGTGATCGAACTGGTAGGCTGAGCGGTGGTCACTGATGATCCAGGACCTAATACAATCATTTTGTTACACTCTTGTTTCAATCTCAAAGGATTTATTTCAAACAATATTGATCTTTATTCCTACACAATCACACTTGATATAATGAAAAGAAGAATATACCTATTGACATTTTCGTCATTCCTCATGCCAATAATGAAACAAAGTTATGGCTTCCATCTCATAAATAGCTAAACAAGTTGAATAAAACAACCATCCCGGTAAAAACGGCGTCTGCTTATCATAAAGCCGTAATTCCCCGAAGCACCTTTGCGTACAAAACCCAAAGATAAAAAATAACTGACATTACGTTATACAGGGTGTTAATCTGCACGTTACCTGTTCCAGGGGTGTTAGGTGGCGAGGGGATGTATACGCGGCGCCTCTTCACTCGCGGCCGGAGAACCCTCATCAGAGCAGCTTTAGCACCAAAGCTTATGCTCTGATCCTCGGCCAGCAGAAGTGACAAGTAGATTTGGTTGCCGAAATCAATCTGTTGGTAAATCATTCGTCATGAAGCATATTTTCTTAAAGTCCAATGTACGTGTGTGATCGGCGACATCCATCCGGAAAGAAATTCCTAACCCACGACTACGCACTGTATACGAATACGATGCTTGTATATCCTACCTATACTCACACATGAAAGCAAGAGACAAAGTGAAAGAGTCAGCGATAGCCATTTAATACTCCACATGCACTCTTCTGTGTTTAAGGTGCAATTCCGAGTTCTAATAATCATGAGCTACACTTCACGCAATAATCATGTAGGATCGAAAACGTGTCAGTTATAAGTCGTGTGGGAGATTTAAGGATCGGGTTAGTGACCCTCCAGTGAAAAGGGAAGATCTACCAGCCAGGCGAGGTGTGATGCCGGAATTTGTATATACGCTAATCGTCGGTGAAACTTTGCTTGTGCGATTCAGGATTACTGTGACGTAATGACTCGAGTGGCGTTAGGTATGTGACGCCAGCCGTGATGCACAAAATCACACTTTAACCAAAAAATGTAACAACTTACACAATCCGGTTCCCCGTGCAACTGGAAGGCATGTATAATATCCGCGAGCGCGTGCATGGTATGCTCGGGATGTCGCAGCCCATACGACAGTATCCCGGGCGGCTGAGTGGTCGTAGACTTGCAACCGGCGAGACGCCACAGTACACTCGTTAGTAACGCGCATAGATGTGGCTCCTTGTCTTTGTCTTCCTTATCTATGTTCTTCCATAGAATTGACCAGTCTCCTGTTATGGAAAAATATCTATAGAAGAGCTTGTTTAGCGGAGGTTTGACCAACCAAGGCATGATTCTAAAACTAGGTTCAATTTGAGCCAGGGAAGATTTTAGGACAAATAGAACACCTTGACTACTTCAATTCCGTTTTGGATAAAGCGTTGGATTTTTGGATTCAACAAGGAATTTAGGATTTCAGACTAATAAAATATACAGTGTGATATATATGAGTAGAAAATCAATGAGGTCGTCATACTGAATGAAGAATTTTATTAGTTCTTGAAGTTCACGAGTTCTAATCATATGTCGCACAGTATGTGTAAATATTTTTCAGATTGACTTTTCACAACTTTTTTTTACATCTAATATTTATCACAAACAACAACATTTACATTGAGATTCCAGTTTTGAGTTATCTAATACTTCATAGATGTGTTTAGGCTAGTATATATTTTTCAGGAATCATTTTAATGGACATAATAAACTCATTATATAAAAGATAATTTACATTTCAGTTCAGTAAATCACATACTTCATAGTGTTATGTGTTATTGTTATAATATTGTTGCATGCACTGTGTATTAATCTCACCATTGGGCGACCTCTGACCATACTTGCAGCTATGTTGTATCGTGCATCCTTCTGCTGTTTATTGGTCCGGCAGCAATAACACAAGAGGCTTTCACATCAATTTATACACAAATATTTCCATTAAATATAAACGAAACGGATTAGTTTGTATTTGTCGCAGCGACAGAACATGTTAAGGCCTTGACGCGCGACGCGTGTTATTTGACGTAGCCTCGAGTAGTGTGTTGCGCACGCGCACGTAAGGTTCCGAACAAGAATAGTGTGTGTAATAGTACCGGTGGGCGGTCGCTGCGGCGTGGGCGCGCTGTACTTGACGAGGTGGTGCGGGCGCGCGACGGCCACGGCCCGCGCGAGCACCACGAGCCGGAAGTACGCCTCCGGGTCGATGTTGTGCGGGTCCGACGTGTCGCGCAGCTCGCGCAGGGACGTGCACACGTACTTCAGGATCGCCTGGTCCTGTGCACCGGAGAGAACCGACTGTTACATTATGATACACTAGCATTCTGTTTGAATTTATCGAGTAAGTTAAACGCTGCATTACGTGGACACTGCTCAATTCTTCGGGACGAAGTATTTTTGTGTGAACTCTTGCACACACCCGGGTACTAAGAGCGTTTGCCTCAGGCGCCGGCAGCGGGCCCACGGCGGGTACTGTACCTTGTACTGATGGTAGTGCTGGTGATGCAGCGCGCGCAGCAGGCACTGCAGGCGCGCGTGCAGGTGGTGCGGCGCGGGCGCGGCCAGCAGGCGGCGCGCGGCCTCAGGCGCCGGCAGCGGACCCACGGCGGGTACCCCGGCGCCCAGCTCCAGCGCCTCCAGCGCGCCACAGGCCAAACGCTCCAGCGGACTCGGTTTCCACATACCGCTACCTGCCTCGCCCTCCTGTACACGTACACACACAGTTAACTTAAGTACAGGTACGGCACTAACTGGGTACCATAGGGGGTAATAAGTGACACGGTCGACGTTTCCTAACGACTATAATGGACCGTCGCTTGTACGCTATCCAAAAACACAAGAATCTGTAATCGAAATACCTGTGTAATGATATCTAAACTGAGTAAATTAGCCCAAAAACTTGGAGTAAGTTCCTTCACATTAAATCACATTAAGGCACGTAAAAGAAAGAATGCTTATGCCATTATTCTGAAAACACGGGCTCGATGAGAACACTTTTCAGAATTCCATCAGTTTCACCTATTTTAGGAAAACAGAAATGTTAATATATTACTTACTTGAGGGACTTTACTTGACGACGGGCATGCAGAAGGGTCTTCATTGTCTTCGGGCCAGCCAAATTGCTCTTTATTTTTACCATACACCTAAATACAGATACAAGAATAATTTTTCTAAATCCAATACAAAATTATCATTTTTTATTTCACAACTAATACATACTTTGACAGAATCAATCATAGTGACTCCATCGGGATCTTGAGAAGGTCCAAAAGTTAAAATCAGTTTCTTGTCGGATTGTAACGACTCCTCGCGGGTTAACGGAATGTCGAACCAGCGGCTGCGAACTACATTCGTTGGAATAGATCTTCCGTACACCTGCCAATGATTGATGTATTACGAATCTGAATTTAGGTTCAAATTAATATTCAATAGTTAGACGGATACATAAACTGTAGCAAAAATGACATTACAACAGAAAGAAGCGCTACCACGTGATGCTAACCCAGAACGTTCGCGCTCGTCTCCTGAACGCACTCTGAATACACTTCACTTTTACAGCCCGCAAGGCTTAAGTCGAGCATTGCTTAGTGTGAGAGCACATAAATTGTGTAGGTGTGACGTCAGCCTAGGGCGTGACGCGTCCTTTGTTTGGTTAAAACCGGTTTATACCGCGGTACGTCTCTTACGCGACAAAATCATACAAATTATCACTGATCACTACACAAATGCAATACTCAGCTTAAATCTCGCGGACTGTACTTTGCTTACTTTACTAGCTGTAACTGGTGGGATACAAGTAGATAAAGTTAATATTATCTTACTTCAACAAAAGATGGTGTGCGTGCAACATCTTGACTGCCGAGAAGCACTCGAATGCCGCATATAACCATGTTTGGGTCAGAGTTTATCACCTCCATTGCAAATCCACTCATTTTTGTAGAAACCACGTACAAACCTACGGATAAAATACATTTAAGGTTAAGTAAAAATTGGCTGCAAACTATTTAAATCTCTGTACTCGCATAATTTGATGTCACCGACGAGACCACAGTCTATAGAAGTCTTCCTTACAATCGACCAACGGAGTGGGTGTGAGCCCGAGTAGCCATAAATTGTACTATTGAGAGTTGATTCATTGTTGTGGCGTAAAACTTTGTCACCGCTCTTTTTCGTCAGTGATAAAAAAGTACCCTGAGGTATGACGTAATATTTAGATGGAAGCGGCATTAGGCGCCACTTCAAAATGCGATAGACCACTGTAAGTACATAGCTACACCGTAGACGAGATATTGTATGGAATGAATATTTCGGCACAACAGCGTTATTTTATTGGGACAATATCTACCATTGAACTCCTACAATATGCTACGTTTAGACCTTCATTTCTCCGTTCATATTGTTATGAATTACTTACCAGTGGTATTAAGGCGATGTTTAATCTGTGCCGTATTGTATACTTGCAGCAAATCATTGCCGCCGAACTCGATGTCACTCATAGCAGCGCAATGCTCAAAGAAGTCGATCGGGAACTGTGGAGCTCCGTTTGCGTTCGATTTTGTTGCCGCCTGGTAATTAATGAAAATGCGTTATTATTTTGCTTCTAGAGATGATATTTTCTACAGTAGGAAATTTTAAGTATGCATATAACTTCATGCTTAAACTATCCGACGTTGTTCAAACCACGTTTTTGAAAGTCATATTTACGTTCAATGGCAAAGGAGCGAGCCAGTTCTTCAAAACTAATAATAAGCCTTTTAGTTGATTTAACGGCCACATAACTAAGAACCTCAAGAAATACATTCGGAATCTCACAACATATCAAGGTCGTCGTCTTTTTATAACAATTTATTTTTATTTCTATTTCATTTTATAATACGCTTGATCAGGTGGCGACCGTGACAAGACAGTTAGCCATGTATAATGGCGGTCAAGGATCGTAAATAAAAATTAACCCCCGTATTCATAAACGTCTTATAAGCTCATTAAAACTTACAATTCGTTTGTCTTTGTCTTTCATCTTGGCATTTATACTAGAAAGAAGGCCAGCTAGCAACATACCTGTTGTGCTTTTCCCTTGGAGTGATGTGTAAGAAGCCTGGGTCTTCGTCTAGGCACGTGAGTGGGTTGTATAGCGGGCGAGAGCCAGTAGCTAGTGTGTTCAGCGTTTGCAGCGTACATACGCAGGCTGCCATCCTCGCACAGAAGTATTAGAGTGCTCTTCTGTTCGCCGCCACCACCACACCAGTGGCGGACCGCCACCATGTCTGTGATTTTGGCTTTAGCTGGTACCACCTAGACAAGTTATGGTGTCTTTTTTAACATAGTAGATACCTAAATTGGAAATCTGTACGTACAATTTGCACCACGATTAGGTCAAACTGAGGTATGTGATCAAAACCTTTCGTTTGCCAAATCGCACTTTGATCATTATTTTGTTATATATGACATACATACCTTTATCTCCTGCACGAAGATATTAGTGGGCGTAAGCATCAGCACTACTGGATTGTTAGATGCCTGCATAACGGCAGTCACTAGGCCTGGATGTCCGGCAACTTCCGCCCATTGACAGAGAGACTGCACACCTTGCTTGCCACGACCTCCTTCCTTCTGAGTCGTGGAGCTTGATAGAGTGATCATTGCTGTGCCTGACAATAACATAACATAATATCGAGAGTGTAAAATAAACAAGCGTCGATCAAATTCTTATATTAAAGCCTATGTAAAAGATATACAATAAATCACTCATAAAATAATTAAGTAAGTACACCGCGTTTGTTCACATGGCTAGCAGCGATATTTACCTTTAAGACTTTCTTCAACTGTGTTGAGAGGAGCAAGGAAGCTTTTGCCTTGGGCGTAAGAGAAGAACAACATCTTCAATGTATGCGAGTAGTAGATAGACACACCTCCACCTCCAACTAATCCCGCAACATCCTAAAACAAAAATAGTTCGCGTCAGGATTAATGAGCGTTGTCTGATGAACGAAATTGTGTATTGCAGCGATGTTCTGAGCTCTATGAGCAGTCCGACTACCCAGTCGGACTGCTCATAGAGCGCAACTGATGGAATATACGCAGTGTAATATTTTTTGGCTGTGTTCCTGGGTGTGAGTAAGATAGACAGTGCGCATTGACATTTGATAAGCAATGCGCGAATGTTGCCTCTTGTGATGCAAGTATAGCACTATGTTACACCATAGGCATGGTGATTAGTATAAAAGAAAGCTACTATGCGTTTCAAATAAGAATAGGATTGGACTCGCGGCTAACTTCATACCAAAAACCAAGCAAAAGTAGCGCCAGCACAAAATGTCAAACCACAGACAATAATATTATTTTGAAATGTATGGAAAACTGATTTATGTGAAAACTTTACACAAGTATGTAGTTACAATGCAGCTACCTACCTAAGTAAATTTACGCGCTACCACAAACTTGCACACAAATTCATTTATACGGATAAAAACACACGTTTTAACTCCGATTTTTACCGTCGCAAGTTAATAAAATATGTTCGTATTTAAATATTCGACTCCAAATGTCCAATCTTACTCAAAAGACAATAAGATATAGGCATTTTTATTTTTATTTCATTTAGATGTGATTATAATATCAAACAAACATATTTGCTCACTGTACTAAAAATGTGAAGTTGTTGCGCATTCCAGTCCAAGATGGCGGATTTCCAATTCTATTCTTGTTTGAAACGCATAGCACACAAACTAACCTGTATCTCAGGGTGCAGCACTTCGAGCGTGTTAGTGACGTAGAAGGTACCAAGAGTAGCTCGCGACTCTTCACTCATCGGCTGCCAGTAGATGTGTCCAGCCGAGCTCATGCACAGCATGTGCATTATACCGTCCTGGTTTATGAATGTTACGTCGCGAACCTAAACCAAATATTTTCAACCTTTACACTTCCAATAAAAAATAATACCTCACTAAGTTGCCATATACGCCTTTACTGATAAACGAGTTATCAACGAAAACTGAGACATGTTTTGTCCTTTTCTTTTTTGTGACACTTTAAAATCACATGATACTGACGAAATATAAACTACCTTTTCTTAGTATCGTTTATAAGAAAGGGTATACGTCTACAATCAACATCTAAGCAGCAAAAATTTATCAGCACAAGTAAATAAAAATGGTTTACTTAAAATAATTATTCATCATTATCATTCACAGACATAATTCAATAAAAGTATTTATATAGGAATAAAATGGAGGAACAAACCTTGCCACTGGGTACGAGGAAGTGATGCAAAGGATTGTTGAGGTCCTTGCTCAGGTCGAAGATCTTGACGAAGTCTGAAGTGACCAACGCTAGCTGTGTCTGAGATCCCGGCAGCCATATTGCTTTGATAATGTAGTTGTTGCCTTCTAACCCAGTGTTTAGGACTAGATGGTCACCTACAGCACCTGTTGCAATAATAATAATCAGTCACCTTCTTTGGAATTTTTGCCCATAATTTGATAGTATCAAGAAAGTGGCGCAAGTAATTAGGGCACATTGATCCAACTTATGTGTAATTGACCAATTGTAAAAAATTAAATTAAGAATTAAATAATTATATAAATTGTTTTTATTTTTGGAGGCTGAGTCACTTTCGTCTGTGGGAGTGCAACTTTTATCTGAATCCCCACGCGTGGTTTCCGGGTGGTACAAATCAGGTGACAATAAACTGATGGTAGGCGTGGGCTGCGGTTTGTGACCAGACAAAGCCGCACCGCCAATCGGCTTTTCCGTGTTTCGGTGCGATGTCTGGTGACACAATTTAAGAGGGTGGGCCGGAATTGTTGCTCCTTTATGGTTTCTAACCATATGGATTCTCATCACTGAATCGATATCATGACTGAATCGATATATTGGGTAGGCACATTTCATCCTAGACTACATGATTGCTTAACATCTAACAAGATGTGAACAAGAGCGTCCGTGAAATTCTGACACGGAACGCTATCAATTTAGTAACAGTAAAATCTACTATCAATATCAACCGCCTTTCAAACGAGCACGTCACTTTGCTTGGTTCGAGTTCACCTTATCGTGGCTCTTAGGCCATCAAACACAACCACGTGATTTAAGTAGAATAATTAACCACATTGCATATTAAATAATAATTAATGCACACAAAGACAATTATTGACTTACCACCACTGTTGAAGGTCAGCACGTGACACTCCTTCAGTCCGCATACGGCTAATAGATCTTCATTCCACTGGTTACCGCTCAAACTGAGCACCATGAACGGAATAGGAGCAGACGAGAGCCTGGTCAGTGTCAGTTTGTGTTTGGATGAGTCTGCTTGTTTGAGTAACGCAGATAGTTGGAGAACAGTGATTTTGCCTGGGAAATTGGAACATTTATTACCTTGATAGCATAGTGAGCAAGACCGACCTTATCATGGTAGACATAGTATAGTAAGGTCCTACAAATGGATAACCAAATGCTTAAGTCATCTTGATCTATGTATCATCTATTCATTGTATATCGAGTGCTTGTATTCTTACGGCCGTATTAATAAAGAAAATATAAATTTTATTTATTTTTTGTAAAAAGGTTGTCTATTTCCGGGTCAATAAAAGCTATACATTTCGTAAACAAAAAAAATTGGTTGCCTGTAAAGTCGGTATACGGGCGAAAGTTTTACGTGACAACGACTTTGAGTGGTAAAATAATTTTAATGTGAATATTCATTCGTATAGTGGAAGAAGGCGCGTGCCTTTCACTTTTTATGTCTGTCTCTCTCGCTCTTAGGCGGGCTAACCATGCCCGAGTGGAAGGGACGCGTGCCTCTCACTCGCTCTCATTGTGAGCGCATAACGTGAGCGGAGCGTAACGCAGTTTCTTGAAGTGTCACCCGGCAAACCAATTTATAAGACGTTGTCACGTCAAAAAATCCAAAATTTATGTGAGCAATTCAATCAACTCGCACCCACACTCACACTCTTATTCGGATCCACACCCGCTCTTTTACTCGCACTTTTACTCGCTCCCTCACTAGCAGTTTTACTCGCTCCTAAACTCGCACCTTACTTGCACCCACACTCGCACTTTTACTCGCACCAACACTCGCGCTCTTACTCGCACCCACACTCGCACTTTTACTCACTCCCTCACTCGGACTTTTAATCCCTCCTACACTCGCTCTCATACTTGTACTTTAACTCGCTCCCTTACTCGCTCCTACACTCACTCCCATACTCGCACACTTAATCGCTCCCACACTTGCTCTTTTACTCGCTCCCTCACTCGCACTCTTACTCGCACTCTTACTCGCACCCACACTCGCACCCACACTCTCTCTTTTATTCGCTCCCTCACTCGCACTCTGACTCGCACCCACACTCGCTCTTTCATTCACTCCCTCACTCGCACCTACACTCGCACACTTGATCGCTCCCACATTCGCTCTTTTACTCGTTCCTATACTCGCACCCACACTCGCTCTTTTATTCGCTCCCTCACTCGCACCTACACTCTCCCCTTTACCGGTGTGTCCAAGGTATTCAGTTTAAAAAAAAACATCTAAAGGTCATTTATTTGTCTGATTGCATAAAAAGAGTAATAGCGTAATGTCGTTTATCGAGCGGTTTTTTATGGTGTAATATTTTTAACGAGTAAAAAAATTACGATTAATGCGAAAAACATTATTAACATATTTATAAGTACGTGAAAGAAACTTGACTGTCTGATCAATATCCGTACAAAACAGAAATAATTAAGAAAGCAATAAATATTTGGGGCCCCGTGTTGCGAACTTCTAAATGTTTTTTTTTACAAAATTTATAGCATCTCGTGGCCTTTTTAGCTAATAGAAGCCTATGGATCATTTATAAATAATGGGGGTTAACGTATGAGTAACTTAAATAAATAATTATAAGTCTAGATTTCGCAGCAGATATTTTATTAAACATCGAAATAAAGTAGTCAGAATAGTTACCCTTTTCATGAGAAACGGCGAGATGTTGCCTCCGTCCCTGCGGCGAGGCAAGACAACACATAGCGACACGTCGCAGCTTGTGCGCAGACATCAGCTGACGTATAGTCTGTCCCGTCTCCCCAGTATACGACATACGAACGTTCTCAAACGCTCCCTCTTGAGAACCTGTGGAGAGATAAACGTTTTACTTGAAGAACTAGCGAAATTAGTTTTGGGTCTTTTGAACATGAATTATCTCTGAAGCAGCTTTGAGTTGTTTTGTGCCCGATGAACGTCCAGGAATTTTGATATCGGGCATGTGATATTTTTTTCTCAATCGAATCGTATAGTTCGGCAGGTAGTCACCAAGCGTCGGCAGCATGAGGTTATCAGTGTGCGTGAACTTCTTCTCCTCCAGATGCAGCTGCGCGAGTGCCCGCTGCGCGCGCGCATGTGCGCCGGTGGGAGCGGCGCGCTCGCAGGCCGCGCGCACTGCGCCGCCCACGCCCTCCAGCAGCGTGCGCACGCGACCCACGGCGCTGGGCCAGCCGGGCCAGCTCGACAGGTATTGACGGCAACCTGTACATATTGTTTTTTAGGCTTTATATAAATTTTGGTATTACATACATTATACGGACGCCCTTAAAAGCCATTACTTTTTCCTCACATGTCAAAGGGAGAAATGAATCGAAATTCATACATTCATACTAACGTTAATGCGCAAGAGCCTCCGTCTGTGGTTTTCAAGCCTCATTCATGAAATTCGTTATGAAAATATTTTTATTCCTAAGAAAACACGCGATAAACGAAGAACCCACGAGCGGATTTGTTAAAGGAAAATTCAAGCCGTATTTATTTATCTCACCATTTTGAAATTCATCAAGACAAACCAGTAACAGAAAACACCTACCGGTTTAAAACTTTGAACTATACTACCTGTTTAAAACTAATACTATGAGATAAATAATGAATCAGACCTAGTATATTAGTAGCGAGTACAGGTCGTCTTGGTGGTGCTAATATAGCAGGCGGCGCGGGGCTTGATGGACGACGTCGCAACGACGGCGCAGGCGCAGTCTCCTCTGTACCACCGCCGCGTGCTCCTCCCAACGTTACTGAACGCTTCACTAGAGCTTGACAGCTACAAAAATGAAGTAATATTTATCTAACACAAATATTTTAGACAGTAGATGGAAACACCATCGTAATGTTTCTTAGAAAAGTCAGCACGCAAGTGCCATCATGACTTCGAAATCGTCGTTAGCAATATTATTATTAAGGGTACGTTTTTATTGAAGTGGAGACAAGCACCTAATGCCTAGTGTAAGTTTTAATCTAGAAATTTGGGTAAACGAACGGACGAACGCCGCCGAAATATTTTTTTCCAAGCATAATTTAGTACATAATATCTGGATGACCGAGCTTTGCTCGGTATTTATTTTTTAAATGACATTTTCAAAATGATTCCTAGCTAGATTGATTTATCGCCCTCGAAACCCCCTGTATACTAAATTTTATGAAAATCGTTGGAGCCGATTCCGAGATTCCAATTATATATATAAGAAGATTTGGTCGTTTAAAGATATAAGATAAGATATCGTGTAGGTTAGAAAACCCACAATAACAGTAACATCAAGAGCGTTATTTGATTGGTCTAAAACCACATCTTATCTTGTCTTCGCTTCAACAGAACCGTACTACGAATATGAAATATATCCTCACCTAGAATCGGGCTTCGCGCCACAGTCACAGAAGAAGTTCCCAAACTTGGCATATGACACATCATGTCCACGATGACAGACCCTTGCACACACAGTACAAACTCCAACACCGTCCACCATCTTGCAGGTGTGACAGTGATACCAGTGCTGGTTCATGAACTCGCGCTGGGTCACCGTGAACGTGCACAACTTGTATTGGAGCATCGCGTCCTCGTCCTGGCGGAATATTGATCGCTATTTACATGCTCTTGGGTTAGTGGTTGTAGATTCTGTTACTAGCGGTCTTATATTGCCTTTAAATAAAACCCGCATCGCAAAGATGCAAATAAAGAAAATCCCGCCAACCATTAGTAAAGCCTATTCTTAATTACCAACAAACCAAGAAAATAGACCAACTTGGTCGATATTGTTTTTTATTTTGCGCTTAGCAACCAATTTAGCCACTATTGTAAATCATCCTAAGAGCCCAGGTTATCAAAATTTGAGAGACTTTGAACCATGTCAAATTATACAATATTACTACGCAAATTGTTTATGTGAACCATAGAAAGCAAAGCGAGAAGAACAGTACATTGTCTTATCTAGCTTTATTTAGGCTTAAAGCGTTTCTATACCAAAAAATCATTTGTATCCATCTCCCAACAAGATTTATTGACTTTAATAAGTCGTTTGTTCACTTACAGAATCGTCTGCGCTGGTGTCATCATCGTCTTGCTGTTCGTCAGTGTAATCCAAGTCAAAGCCAAGGTCCGAAGGGGATTCCCATGTAGGACTGACAGAGCGCCACGCTACGTATTACAATGATAGTGATATAATGTTTAATGAACTATAACTAACGACTAAACTTATGTCAGAAAAGAAGCAAATGACAAAATCGCTATCTAAAAAGCGTTGTGAAATATTTTATTATTTACGTCAAGTTTTACAAAAAAATGTACAGTTTCAATTTATGTTTTATTGTCATTAGTTGCAGCGATGAAAACCGGTTATTCCGTGAAATACAAGTTGCTATCAAGTTATTAACATCAAATAAAACACAGAGAAATAGAACTTACTATGCGGCTGCGTAGTATTGATAGCGTGCAATGCGTCGGATAGATACGACAAAAGAACGCACGCAGACTCAATCTGCGCGGCCAAGGCATTATCCACTTGACCTTCCTCAAGTTTTTCTAGTACTTCTGGGCTGTTCAAGTAGTCCACACTATATGCAACAAAAAATGGTCTTGTGTGAGTAGGAACTGCACCCCAAAGGATCTATACGATCTTGCTAGCTGATAAATCGGCAATACAATGACACCTGTGATAATTTAACCATACGCTATACCTCGCCAAGAGGCAGACTAATTGATACACAGACGCAATTGGATCTTGTAGACACCCTTCGGTGATAGTTTAACATCCAGTACAAGGTAAAGTTTAAAGTAAAGAGTAGAATTACCTTGCAGAGAGCCAGTTGACAGCGGCCGGGAACAGCAGACGGTGATCGTTACCACGATGCGCGTCCGCTAACCGACACATCTCACGTACTAGCAGCGGGGAGCATCCGTTCTCGCACACGCTGATCAGGGCAGATAGTGTGCGCCCGCTTACATCTTCACCACTATATATAAACAACGGTTAAATTTATTACATCTACTACTACCAAAGGTCTAAACCACGTTAGAGGTTAAAGTTAATTTTCGCCAGTATCAGACCTTACCAGATACGGCCTTGGTTTTTATAGGTTGCGGGTTTTCACACATATTTATATGAATTGTTTTGTCATAGCTGTTCAATATCTGAAAATGGTAGGTAAGGTCCCATACGTAATGGACCGCGAGCGTATTAAGGAATCTAGCCAGAATTAAATGCTAGTGTGGATTATGCATAAACTGTCTCCTATGGATTTTAAATTCATACCAATGCAACACGACGTGTTTGCACAAGGAAGTTAACAGGGTAGCATTATCGTTAGCTGCGTCAGTGATGGGCGCAGTAGTCGGCTCCGCGGTAGTGGTGGCGGCGGTGGCAGCGGGAGCGGCACCACTCTCCTTGCTGCCGTCCGACCAACTGCAACTCTCTGTACACACATTACAACAATCATTTCGTTTTACAACCTATAAATAATTATCAGAGATCGGAATTAGGAGATACTTACATTTTTATATAGCGAAAGAATAAATTGGATATGCCTCGAATCTCGGATGTCCGAAGTTGCAAAATTCCAATGCGCACACGCGCGATGTTGTCCATTAAAGTCCATCAACATTTCGTAGTTATTTATGGCACATGCCAGTGTCATAAATAACTACCTAATTCCCACCTCTGATAATTATGTTATGCCAAAAACTAGGAAATGATAAAACAACTTTAAAAAATTAAAATAAATATACCTGAATTACCAGATTGGGGAGCAGTCTCTGGCTGTGCTCTTGGGGCTGAGCTCCTGTTAGGAAAAAATGTAAAATCAATATTTCAGTTAAACTTGTTAATAAAGCCAGACTACTATAGGCCGACCGTTTAACTCGCGTATCGCCATCTGAGGTACAAAGTCATAAAACATTAATTAAATCTCATAAAGAACTATATAACCACACATAAAAGTAAGGTAAGACTATTCGTCTAATATCCATATGGCTTGAATCATCATCACTGTCTGTGCAGCTTGAGGAGTCAGAATCTTGGCGATAGGCGATACGCGAGTTAAACGGTCGGCCTATATGTTACGATAGAGAGGTTTAAAAAAATTAAAAACCCATCCGGGTTACACTTAAACTTAGTTTGGAACGGGGCAGACCATATTTTATTCAACAAATCTCTAGAATAGAAGAAGTTACTCACAGCGCTTCAAACACAGGCAGGTCAGGATCAGTCCTAGCGGAGATGGAGTCATTCCGCTGCGGTGCATCGCTCTCGCTGCGGAAAACGCTGCGCAATGCGTTGCGAAGTGCGAGCGAAGCGGGGTTACTGCTCGGCTCCGGTGCTGACGATGTGGGTGTTGGGAGTTCCGTTTCTGTTGGCGTGGCGTTCGCTGTTCCGTTGCCGTTGCTTGCAGTAGCTGGTTGGCAAAATGTTTTATTTTAAAACTACTTTTTTAACTTTTTTACTAAAAATATTAAAATTTTACATAACGCTCTTCACCTAGTTTAAAAAGCGTCCTACGCTATGTTATCCATAATAGTATTATAAAGCTGCAATTTGTTTCTTTATTTGATTAAACGCGCTAATATCAGGGACTACTAGTTTAATTTGAAAAATTCAAAGTGTAAACTGTTAGCCCATTTATTGAGGAAAGCTATCCTTTAACGCCGCTATAAAAAAAGCCAGTTTTGAACGTAGTAAATGTTACTAGTTTTTAACTATTCGCCAAGGTTTTTACGATACAATCAAGGTACCCAATAAAAATCAGAAAAGATTTAAAAGTTACCTGGAGCTCCCAAACAAATGTGAGCAAGAAGCGCAGACAGTTTCTGTTGATCAGCTACACCAATAAACTTGCACACAGTCACGCACAAGTTGGTGTTCAGATCGTTTTCGCATGCATTGAATATATTTATAAACAACCTGAAAAAAAAGACCATATGCCTTTAGCATTTTATATAAAAAAAACAGCGAATTTGTAAAACAATAAGCACTTACTTGATAACTCTTTCAGTATACGGATTCCTGGCATTTGGCGCGGATAGGAGTATTTTACCGAGCGAATATCCAGTATTGTCAGCGAATACTTTTTCGTAAGCGTCTCTACCTGCTGGACGCTCTAGAATCTTCTCCCAGTATTTAACCTAAACAAGAAGGTTGTATCTTAAAAACACCGGCCAAGAACTCGTTAAAATGGAAAGAGTTCAGTTTCAAATATGGGGAACCGTTCCACGTAAGTTCGTCTCTTCCGTAACATCATTAGGCTAATTCACGTAATTAAATATGTTGAATTGCAGTGCAGTTGCAGTTCAGTTTTGATCATAAAACAGCCCATATCGTATTTTAGAAATTTTGACAACCGCTGTCATATACGCCCGCGTCACGCGAGCTCTTAAGAATAAATATGACAGCTAAACAATTACAGGAATACCATTTTGCACTATGGCGTAAAGTTAACATGCAACTGCACCGCAACTTGACCGGCTTGTCAAGAAATTACGTGAATTAGCCTACTGGGCGTAGCGGGATTACATCTACATTGAGGGTAGGTTTAGTACCGTTTACTGCTAGAAGTGTATGAGTATCATAGAACAAGTATTTAATTGTACAAGTTATCTATGTGACTCAAACACATACTCAAAAATATATACCAACATTTGAACTACAAACACCAGACTTCTAGGTTTTTCGACCTTCCGGTACGCTGTACTGGACCACGGTTAGCTCGCCAATGCTTTTCCGCCAATTCATGAGAGGCTTTATAATAAAATCACTCACCATATGCCTCAAAGATTTCTCAGTAGATGGTTGTAAATGTTCCACCAAAGCATCGTAGGTAGTTCTCAAAATGTGTTCATGGATCAACTGTTCGGCTTTCTGCGGTTGAGGCACTAACGTGTTGAGTGTTGCGCTCAAAGGCTCCGACATGAACTCTAAGCGGCCGTCAGTCTATCGAAAAAGGATGTAATTAAGTAAGAGATATTTAAGTAAAGTTTGGCATAATGAAAGAAGAAATGAAGTTCAATGTAACTTACCAAAGCCGGTACGATAAGATCAAGCGTCTTGTTCATCATCTCAGGGTTATCAGCTAGTTTACTGGCACCAACTTCGAGAAGTTTCGCGGCAGAGTAAGCGAGCATCATCAGCGAGGGGCCGAGTGAGTACTTGTTGTTAGCGGTGATCAACTCGCAGTGGGACGACACTAGAGTCAGTATCGCACTCTCCGATGGGATTATGTGGCTCGAGTAAAACGACTGTTGGGAATAATGGGCATTAATTAGTTTATATAATGCACTGTAGTTCCCGGGGTAGTAGGCAGCTATGCGGTGTCTATAGGTATCTGATCGGTGTTATGTATATGTATATTTTAAATAGCCATGTCTTGACTGCTTAGAACAGATATACAGCTGTCATGGAGCAGAATAGTGAATCGCATTCCCGTTTTTGCTAACATTACATTACACATTACATAACAAACATCATATTTAGGCAAACGCCTAAATATGATGTTTTAATATTAAGCAGTTGCGTAGCGCAAAAAATGTATCACTAATGGTTAGGCATTGATTATGGACCTTAGGAACCGCTTATTGTTGCCTGATTCAGTAACACCTAACGATTAGGCAACTCCTTAGACAACTACTTTTACAGATTTCGCCAGCTGTGCAAATGTTCACAGTAAAATGTCAAAAACGCATGTCACAGATTAGTAAGAGACACAAACCGACAACATAATACAAAAATCTAGTGACTACTGAAGTATAAGAGACACCTAATAAAAAACAAATGGTGAAACAGAAGTTACTGTTTAAGCGTTTTCTTACACTAGGCATTATTACTTAGGCGTCGCTTTCGCTCGTCTGTAGTGAAAACGGGCATCAGTTCTATTTAATTCTAAGCGTGATTTAATTTTCGATTCGAAGTCATCCTACTGATTGAGCGATCTCACCACTTTCGCCGAGAACCCTGTAAAGGAAGTTAACAAAAGTGTATAGTCACCAAGTTGATGCAAGCGAGCGGCGGCGGCGCGGAGAGCTTGTCGAGCAGGGCGGCGGCGGGCGGCGGCAGGTGCGCGCGCAGGCTCGCGGGCAGCGCGCCCGGCCCCGCCCCTCGCCCCGCCCCACCCGCCCCGCCCCCGCACACCTGCAGCCGCGCCTTGCTCACGGCCGCCTCCGACTCGTTGTTCGGACTCTCCACCACGCTCTCGAGCTCCAGGTTCGCGCTTAGACTGTAAACAAGTGATTCGTAAACTATAGTTACGCGCGCACCATTGAATTACCGAAGTCCAACGCTTTGCATGGACAACTAACCCCTTTCTGCCGAATACTGTCAAACTAATTCAAGAGTTTTATGAGAGAAAAACACGAGACATGTGTAGTGAACGCTTTATTTCCTACAACATTTTATAACTAACTGCGACATAAAATATCGTGACGCACGTATTGGTGTCATAGGTTATTCGTTCCAGTAGGTATATAGTACATAGTCGAAGATTATTATTATTTATATCTCAAAATGTTAGTTTAGGTCTCAATCAAAATTTCACAAAATTCTATAACTCGATATGAAACTTTTAAGTTATGGGACGTAATACCCAACGAATGGAAATCGTTCACTCAAGCTGAACAAGTAACTGCCCAAACTAAATACTTTTGCGAAACCTTAGTAACTTCTAAAACTCCGCTAAGATCACAAAACCGACTTTGACAATTTCTAAAGCGGGTCCCACCCATGTTCCATAGTGTAACAATAATAGAACTAGTCCTAAAAAAATATTATGAACACAATGACAGTGTAATATACTAAAGGAGATATAACACTTACCGACAACAGTCCAGCACAGTTTCTAACAAATCCAACAAATCTGGCATAAACTGGTGTGCTTCAGATGGTGTAGCCGAATCAGCTAAGCACACTTTAAAACGCACTAGCGCAGAGTCGCAGGAGATCACGTCCAGAAGCGACGGTAGACCGTTTGCTGAGAATAATAATAGACAGCACATACAAACCGTAGCTTTATAGAATGAACCTCTTATATTTCAGTGTATGTAATTCGCATAATGAAACGTCTATTCAAAATCATAAACAATACTTACAGGTAATGTTCTGTTTCAAATGTTTGATTGTTTCAGAAGCCAGCCACGCGGTGTATTTAATGTTGTCACAAGATGTACTTACGCCAGCGAGTAAATGTTCAGCATACTACAAAACAAAAATGTTTCAATTAGGAAGCGTGTAAGTTTAAGTGAGGCAGGGCACAGCGATATATTATCTTAACTCTATGGGTAGTTCGAATAGAGAGGCAAATACAGGCAGTTTAATAGTCATTGGTTGTTTTCCTAGGTGAGCTAGTATCCGTCGACATCTGAGGGATCGGTATGCGTAAGCATGCCGTATCGGAACGCTTGGTAGTCTTTGGGATATCATGTCAGAAGAACGTCCGCTCGAACCTTGTGGGCTTGCGCATAGCGTTATTAGCTTAGCGACGGTTGAATATGGTTAAGGATATCGCGGCATACTTAAGGATGCCACAGCATAGTTACCGCCGGTGCGTTCTTACAAAGGAGATTCCAAAGGATTACATGCCATGCTGCGCAGAAAATAGGTGCTCGATAAATAATCTGTAAGAATTATAGTGATAGTTCGGCGAGGGAGGGTAATCGTGACCTGCGTGTACATCCCCTGCTTGACGAGCGCGTCCTTGAGCCAGGGGTTGAACACCTTCTTGTTGTCGGCTCGCGGCGCCCACACGGCGGCGTACAGCGGCAGCGGCGCCGGCAGCTCCGCGCCGCAGCCGGCCTGCAGCTTGTCCATGTGCGGCGTCGCGGGCGGCATGCTGATCACCAACCTGCACACCGCAATACCCTATTGTTACCCTAACTCGTTACTTCATTTTATTGTAAATGAGCTATCCTAACTTGTGAGCCTGCAACTTAATGTTTTCATGTTATCTCAATTTTTATGTTGGCCTTCTTTTAGTTTATACCTAACACTTCAATACTTGGTCTAAATGATATAAGCCGATATCGGGCTAAGCATTAAATAAAGGTCATAAGTTCAGTGCTAGTGCCCATATACCTTTACGTCTATTGTTTCATTACCGCCGATCAATGCCAGTGAAAGAAATTGATTGATTGATTTTTGATTGCTAGAACTCTTGTAACAAAATACGCTACCTATAGGTGCATTGCAAAAATGATGAGCTTCAATGTCTCACTCTCCAACGCCTGCTAGAATTTATTGCCATGTGACTAAATGGCTAATATTTCCATAATTATTCTTTTTTAATATTAAAAATCAAAATAGGCGAAGACAAAAGGAAGGAAAGGACAGGATTAGGCCTCAATAGAAATGGTAGAAAGACAAAGAGAAATAATGAAAATAATAAAAATTGAAATCCCAATCGAGTGTAGTGTGGGTATAGTTATGCAGTACCTCCAGGCGGTCTGGAAGCAGTAGTGTGCGGCAGCGAGTGCAGCGGGCGAGGCGCGATGCTGCACGTTGTCGCACAGCGCCGCACAGTTGAGCAGCGCCAGCAGAGCGTCCACCAGCACGGGGTACTTCAGCTTGTGCGGGGTGCCCAGCACGAAGTTACACGCCAGACCGTCGAACTTTGGATTCTCCTAATTGTACACAAAACAATTTGTTACCTTATCAATAGGGCTGGTAAACACAGATCACTTCGACCGAGTGGGTTCTTTTGTGCTTCCCCTTGACACTTTGAAGCCTCAAGTACTCTTCCTTCGCACAACTTGTCCATCACTGCTACTACTTGTTGGGGACAGTCTGTCACAGACTAATACCCGTTTACAATTAAAATTGTAATATTAAGCAGTTGCCCATTAAAAAAAACGTTTGACCACGAGTAGGCGTAAACTTAGGACTTTAAGAGCCGAGCTGACACCGATCGAGGAAACCTGACCGCTTAGGCAATTCACTTTTACTAATTTCTACAGCCGCGCGAATACTCACAAACGCATACCACAGAATATCAAGAGACGCAACCCGATAACTTAACACAAAAATCCATAGACAACTGTATATCTTTAGACAATTCTAGGCGTAAAAGGTGCCTATTGAAAAACTATGATGAACCAGAATTCATTGCTTAGACATCGCCTTGCAATAGGCATTATTTAATTGGGCGTGCACTACTAGTGCGAGATCAGACGAAATCAGGCTGTATAATTGCGTAATGCAGCGTAGATTTTTACAAATGAACCGCTATGGATTTAAAAATTAAGAATTGTGATATGCTGTGAAAAAGATTTGACAGCATATTATTATTACTATACTATCGAAATATATTTTTACTTGTCTTGTATATGGTTCACATATATGACGACAAACAGTCGCCCTAGCTGTTGTTGGAATGCGAGATATGAATCCGTCGCTTCTGCACAACCTAATATTGGGACAGTGTAAAATGGACATAAATGTTTGTAATTACCTGATTATTAATTTCAGCGTTAGTAAGTGCATAGAACTTAGGCCTCATGCTAGTCTCATCTTGTGAGAGCCGTCGGTACGCCTGCTCAATGTACGGCACTTCACAGTAGATACGCGACTTCGGTAGCCCGTTAGTTGTGTTCTTTGTACCGGTTGTTACTGCCTCTGAAGACGGCTGAGCTAATCCAGGCGAGATCACCAAGTTCCATTCAATCTGGGAACAAATATGTTATGAAAAGTGACTTCATTTGGAAAACATATTTCTTACACAATGTATGATGTAGGTTAATACAAGTAAGGGCACCTTTTTTTATCTCTCAGATTAGATCTCTTTTAGAATCACCTGCTAATCGGACAAAGCTATCAGTGATTGTCCCATCTCTAACAACTTTACTACATAAAAACCAAAAAACTAACTGTCACCTGCACCTAATAAATCAAAATGTATTCGAATGCAGATATGACTATAACTCAAACGTGTATTAAGCCATCTTGAGACTTCAGTACAAAACAATTTAAATAATACATATCAATAATTGTTACCTGTTGCAGTAAAGTCTGTGGAGCATCATAGAGATGTCGCATCAGATACTCCAAAAGCAGCATCAGTCTAGTGGTCAACATCAACTGGTGAGGCGCGAGGTTCATCGCACGCTTCCTGTCACTTATTGCAAGAGTTTCTACCACCTATAACAAAGTTACATATAAGTATTAGAAATATCTTCAACTATAAAATTTTATCAAGTATCAACTTCGGCCAGTCGAAAGTAGATACCAAAACACAATACGACTGATCAGTTTCATTTGATTGGTCGAGAGAAGTCACGTTACGATTTACGCAATCCTGTCACGTGATACAATTTCGTTGAAAGGCTGTAAATATAAAAAATATGTAATAAAGAAATGTTTACTTACTTTGATGATAGCGTTGGATGTCATAAGCAAAACAGACTTCTTCTGCATTAGAGTGAGGGAGTGGAAGAGGTATACCAAAAGTTGTGCATGTTCAACATTTAAATCTGCAACAAGAGAGCTCATATTATTATTAAATAATTATACTATCTACATCAAATAACAATACAAGCCTGCCTTCAGATTAAAGAGAAGCAGCAGAGCAATTAAGTACACTGTGGCGCACTTTACTCCAATAAAATACAAATGAAAATGCACATAATTCAAACCAATTTGTAGATTTTGGTGTGTAGCGGTCTCTTCTTGAGTGACATAAAAGTGAAAGCTCCGTGAAACTTACCTTCATGTGAAGTCTGTAATGAAGTGCCATTTTATTCCTGGTTCGACGAAATCTAAGCGCGCTCTACAGTATATAAGATTTTTACGTCTTTTTCGTCTGACGCCTATTACGCAACTAAAGTTAAATTTAAAAGCATTGTAAACAATTAAAGCACATTAATTTTAAAACATCCAGTGAACAAAATGGCCTCTTTTGACGTTCCAGGACCCTTTGTAGTGGTATATTTGTAAGTAAAATCAAATGATAAACATTTAAATAAATGTGAAACTCATACCTAAGCCTGTGTGTACTGCATTGCAACAAATAGTAAAGAAGCATTATTACCAACACTATGACAAAATGATGTTTTAAACAGTGTGAAAAATGTTTTTATTAATGGTTTATTTCTACAATACATCAGAAAGAACTATATTATTACTATGATTTAAGTTTGTACAGATGGTTTGTCACTCATTCATAATAAAACATCTCATTGGATTCGGTAAAAAATTTTGGATTCACAGATTAACAAACAGTAGTTTAATAGTTTTTTTAGTTTACATAGAGTAGTTTTAATCTCGATTCTAGAGGGAATCGAGGGCATCTTTAGGGTAGTTTGAGAAAGAAATGAAATGGGTTGTGTACCTTCATAGTCGTGGTCTTGTGATGGGTGATGCTGCAGCGCGCACTCCTGCAGCGTGTTGACGATCTTGTGCCACATCGCTAGGATGCAGTTCTCGCGCTCCGCAGCCGCCTTGCTCAGCACCATGCTGCCCAGTAGCTTCACTACTCGAGGGCCCACCTGTGACAACATTTCAAACATTTACTAGCCTATAGAACTCTTCCTTACAGTCGGCGGGGTAGGTGAGAGCCCCAATAGCCATACATAATACTCGGGACACGATTGAGAGTTGACTCAGTTGTTACGTGCTCGTGTTTTCACTAACATGCGTTCCAGTGCGAAAATACTTCAACTTATACTATTTACTGTAGATTACTGTGCACTGTGCGTGTACCAATGCAACAAGCTCCACGGTCTGTCGAGATAAGTTCAATCAACCTTCTACTTAACGAAAGAGGGGGCTCCCCGTCCACTCGGTCTGTACTTATTTTAAATTTCAAGAACGAGAGATAGTAGTGAAGAACTACTACTACTCAATATGAACCTGTGTCATATAATCTGAAGATGTTTCCAAACCTGCAGCGGCGTCATGTTAGTCCTGTCAGCCCCCGACACGAGCTGCTGGTGCAGTGCGGGCTGCAGCGGGGCGAAGGCGGCCGCACCGCTCAGGTTGTGCAGGTACCGCACCAGCGCCGCACTGAACTGCCCGTACAGACCGCCCAGACGTGCGCCGAAGCACGACGATATTGTACCTGGGAGATATTACACGAGTTCAAAATATTATTGTCTGTTTTATTGAACTAGGAAGTTAGAAACTAAATGTAAATAATGTCGCGGGTTCAATACCCACACATACATCTTTATGTGAATGGTTTAACAAATCATTCGCAGAGGAACGACACCCTCCAACCCGCACTCGGCCAGCGTATATGTGTTGGAAGGCACATTCCGAGCATTGGGACACTGAAGAGCTTGAACTATTAATTTTTTAAACATTGTTGAATAAAAGTCTGCCAGCATATGATTCTCTAATCATATTATGCAGCGAGTAATCCGCGTCATAGAAGAGTCCGTCCATAAGCGAGCAGCTCAAAAGTATAGCCTTGAGAGAAGAGAAACTTAAGGTAACACTCTGCTTATCCTCCATTAAAACCAATTTTTTAATGCTATAAATAGGCTTGCGTTTGACTACAACTTGCCCGACGTGAAGCAATGATGTAGTCTACGGAACGCGCTTACCCAGTAAAGACCGATTCACTTGTGACTCGAAGACAGGCAGATTAAAGCTATCGGGAAACATAGATAGAGACAATATATTCCACAACTAGGCAGTTCGCAGAATAAAAGTGGAAACAAAATGCTTGTGCGTAGAAACCCGTGGAATTTCCACCGTATATCGGTGGCGCATAACTGTACCTCTACTTGTCCGATGAAAGAACGGAAGCTTTTACCCTCTTACTTCTTAGTTTCCACTGGCGAAACATTCACAAGAAAACATGTTGCAATCACTGTCCATCTCCATCGCTTAAGGATGAGTAGAAAGAGATAAGACTATACTTGTATCATGGTTTGTTGTGCAGTGCAAACGCCCAGTTAGTTCAACTACAGGTAACACTTGACACTCATCAGTTACCTGTGTCAGTTCGCGCAGTTTCTCTGTCCAAATCCTTAGCGAGGGCAGCGAGAAGCGCTTGATGAGCGTCGTGCAGTTGTAGCGAATGTTGGCCCAACCGCTCAGAGCCTTCGCTGATTATTTCCTCAGTAAGTAGCACGAACACTTCCGTCGCCAATGTTATGTACTAGAAATAAAATAAATACTATTATTTCTATACACTGACACGCTTATAGAATTAAATAATTAGGTAAATTAATATAAAATTATTTATTTAAAATAACAATGTTATTTTCGAGTTTAGAGTAAGTAAGTATAGAGCTTTTAATGAGGATGTTTTTTGGAATGAGGATAGTAAGCGATAATTTTGTGAAGAAATGCTTGAATATAACAAGGAATGTGTTGCTACATGACTGTTAAAAAATAAAGAAATGTAAGTAAGTAATGTAGCAAGTTATTTTGGGCACACTGCGCTGTTATGCTCATTTCTGCTACAACGGGAACCTACTTTGAAAGGCAATGTTCTAGAAGGGTCAATAGAATTGCCTAGTAAAGCACTTTATTTAGTGACTCTGCTTTAAAACAATATAATTTAAAACGTATGGAAATCCAAGATATAATTAGGGAGGGATATAATTTTTTTTAATTAAAGTTTGTCTTACTCATAAAAATCTAATGACTCGTTAATTAAAATGGACTTTCTCTGTTTCTTACTAGTATAAATGTCAAGATGACAGATAAAAACAAACGAATTATAAACCTATTTTAGCTCTAATTAGCTTATAAGACATCTATCACTGCGGGGGTAAGTTTATAAAATCAGCTAGAATAGAATAACTATTAGGGTTATCATCAACCCTAATAGTTATTCTATTAATTGGATAGAGAATTGTAAAGTACTTACAGAGTAAGGTTCTGCTTTATCCGGCACAATAGCTTGGTGAGAGCGTTGCGGCGCATTGTCCGAGTTATCGTTGTCATTAGATGTGCCGCGCATTAGCCCACTGTTGTCTGCTGCGTCGGGCGCCACGAGGGTGGACTCGAACCAGAGGCCGAACAGTGGCTCGCTATCTTCTGAACAAAATTGGGTATTAGATAAAGAAGATTCTATATATTACGTTGAATAAAAATAAAATAGAGTTGGTTTATTTTGCTATTAGTGTAGTTACTATGTTAAAGTGTAATATTAAATTTATATCTAGAGGATAAGCCCGAATAATCAAGATGATTACAGTACCTTTAGTACGAGTTGACAATACGAAATTTGTTTTCGAATGCTATAATGAACCTGTCAAGATAATAATTTAAAATACAAAAAATATCTACATATTCTATTTCAAATTCAATTCTATTTCGAGTACCTAATTTATTTTCTTTTGGCTCAACTCTAAAACAATTACACTTATATTTTGAATTAAAAAAAAATTCAAAACGTATTTTGACAAGTTCAAGATAATGAAATAAAACTAGTCTATAACGGATTTTAACGCAGTTAAAAAAAGTAAAAATATCCGTAAAAAAAAAAGTAGTAATTATAAAGTAGTTTTATTTTGATGTGTGACATTCGCGTAAGTCTATGAACAACCTGCAACTTCATTACCTACCTACCTATATTCTATCTTTATTGGCTTCGATTATTGGAAATGCATACATGCATGTGTGTTGTGTTTGTTAAAAAAGCTGTTGGGTTTGCTAAATAAATAAATAAATACTAAGTTCAAGATAGTATTCGAAAACTTTTATCGTATAGATGAACTCTTACTAGCTGTACCGAAACTAGTCTAGTCTTGTAGATTATTAAAAATATTGGTAACATACTTACTTTTTTCACGTAATCAAATAAGAATGGCTACAAATTCGAACTAAAATATCGGGTGACCACATTTTGTAATTTTTATATCATAACGTCACGAGCCCCCACTCCTAAACTTTAATGAGATTTACCAGTTTTCAAAATTTTATTTTATTAACTGCATAGCATAACATAGCATCACGCCTGTATTACCAAAGGTATAGGCAGAGGTGAATGTCACCCATATTTCGTCAGCTCTATTTAGGTCTCATATGTAATAAGCGGCGAGTCTATTGCCATTCATTAGGCACAACTCTTCGAGCTACAACAAAAATTGTCTAAATATACTAGGAAAGTCTTTGCTCAACCCGGGACATCGTAGTTATAACATTTAACAAAAATGACGTGATTCATGGTTTAACTGATGAACATAAATAAAAGTTTTGCTAAAAGGGGTCACACTATTTACTTTTGATTTTGTAAGTCTTATTTTTTTGTTTGTGTCAAATAAATGTTTTTCTTTCTTTTTTCTTTTTCTTCAAGTATGGGACTCTAGTTCCATCTCTAGATGGGCAAAAACAGCTATAAATAAGATTTATCAATTTTCAATCACTACAATGTATATTATTATAAATAGTGATGAAAAATATTAAGTAAGGCAGTTAGTGATCATCTACAAACCATCATCAGTCTCCGAGTCCTCGGAGCACAGTATCATATCTTGGAAGTAAACAGTGGAATCGGAGCGGTCCGGATCCGCATCGTGATGCTGTTTCTGTACTACGGCACGCTTCAGGTTTGTCGCCTTACGGTAGCACACCACGCCCAGCGCCACCAGCAACTACACAATATCACGTGGAGTTTTAACAGTAGTAAAAACGGCTTTAAGACTTTACAAATAAAATTATCGGCTGATGTTATATTCTAATACCTGCAAAAAGTTAACTATCCTGTAATACTGTTATCTATTGAAATTAATAAAAATATTATTATATTCAATTACAATCTGTATTAGAATAAGAGAGATAGCGTTTAGCGATTTTCTCTCTCAATGGGCAGCCGGATGAGGTATGTTGTATCGATGTCGCCGCCGATACACGCACATCACTAACACACAATCAGTCATACGTACATTCACAATCAATCCATTCATTCTATACATACATACAAACATTCACTCACACATTCGTTCTACTGGTGCCCAGTCCACTACGCCACCACGGACCCTATCGAACCAAATTGTCAGCCTATTTTCTGTAGAATCTTGACGAATATATCTAGTTCCAAGATTCGCTTAGTTTTTATTCTTCTCGTTCCCATCACGAACAAGAAGTGGCGACCGTGACAGGACAAGAACCTGCAATCTTCGGATACACGCACTAAGGTCAGGCACGTCGCTAACAGGTACCGGTGAGTACAACGCTACCTGATGCAGCGGCGCGGCGGCGGCCAGGCGCAGCTCCCGCTGGTGCGCGCTGTGCTGCGCCAGCACGTGCAGCGGGGCCGGCGCGCCGGGAGCCGCGGGGCAGGAGGCGCCGCAGCTGAGCGTCTCCAGCCGCGCGTCGCTAACAGGTACCGGTGAGTACAACGCTACCTGATGCAGCGGCGCGGCGGCGGCCAGGCGCAGCTCCCGCTGGTGCGCGCTGTGCTGCGCCAGCACGTGCAGCGGGGCCGGCGCGCCGGGAGCCGCGGGGCAGGAGGCGCCGCAGCTGAGCGTCTCCAGCCGCGCGTCGCTAACAGGTACCGGTGAGTACAACGCTACCTGATGCAGCGGCGCGGCGGCGGCCAGGCGCAGCTCCCGCTGGTGCGCGCTGTGCTGCGCCAGCACGTGCAGCGGGGCCGGCGCGCCGGGAGCCGCGGGGCAGGAGGCGCCGCAGCTGAGCGCCTCCAGCCGCGCGTCGCTCAGCAGCGCGCCCGCCCAGCTCAGGCACCGCCCGCCCAGCGCCACCCACACCACGCCCAGGCCTTGCTGCCTGTACCACACAATTTTTAATAATATTTTCACACATAGACAGCGCTATCTAGTCCCAAAATAAGCAATAATTTAACTTACATTTTAGTAAGATTGTATGGCCTGGAAGGTGTTTTGGCAGGACTCTTTCCAGGCGCAGTAGAAGGACACGGTGCACCCGCTAGTGCATGATGCAGACCACATAGCAGTACCCAGCTTCCGATCATCAAGTGGTTTTGATATATCTACAAAAACGGACAAAACTCAATCAGACTAATACGTGATGTCGTGAGTATTTTAACAATAAATACTGGAAATATCATATCATCCAGATACGGAACCTTAAAAATTTAAAGAATAATTTAATATACCCATTTCAATTATCACCAAAGTTGTCAATGAATGCCCAAAATTTTCTTATTGTTAAATAATTAACAACCCTATTTATGATAACGGGCAATTAACGCGCTCACATTTGATTTGATTTTACTTTAGTTTCTTTCGCTGGATCAATCTGCTTGCAACCACGATCGGTGCAACCCGTGTCAAAATATAAGGCCAAATCAAAGGTGAGCATGTTAATTGCCAGTTATGATAAATATAAATATTAATAATGCAATAAAGTTTATATCTCTAAATTAATGTTATTCTAAATTATTGTCATAACCCAAAAAAGAGTCCTAGGGCATTAGATTCGAAATGAAATGAATTAAAAATGTGACTTACATATCCACCCGCGCGCGTAGACTGTTTGAATGTTTCACCAACAGTGCTGTACAAGCTCAGTGCACTCTCAACTAACGTGGCAGTCTGCTGCTCATACTCTTCGTCTTTTGGATGGAGAGATGCCTGCAGAACAAATATTTTCAAATAAACATAGCACATGCGTGCCGCTACATAGTTACGTGAGTTGAACAGAACTTGAAACTGCGAAACGAAAATACCAGACACCGAAACAAGTCCTTTTCCGCCATGGTCAAGATTGACCATAGCGGGAATCGAAACTGTGAAAACCCGGGCACAGCATTGCCGGTTCGCCTACAGAAAACGTCAACAACGTCTATGGTATTAAAATCATATAAACAGAAAAAAATTCTACAGCTCAGAATTTCTTAGTCAATTTGATCCCTTCATATATGGTATATTAATTGAAAATATAATATGCTAATGACAATTTGGTTTTTCACAGTGGAAAACCTCGATAATACTTAATATTAAGTGTATGTATAAATATGTGTATGCACCTGTGCAGTGGCGCAAAGGAGTCCAGCGATGCTAACGTCACTGAGCGTCACAATCCGTTCCGGCGTGAATGGCTCGACGCACGGCAGAGACAAAGCTAAGCGGCAGACGTGCACTTCGTTTACGAGGAAATGAAGACTGGAGACAAAAATAAACATTGTTTATAAGGATACACAAATACTGCATATCTATTGAGTGTACTTTTCAATTCTAAGGGTGACATAAATTCCAAAAAAATGTCATATGATACGACTTCCTACTTAAAATTTACTTCAGTTACTTTCGTTTATCACTGCCCAATGTAAATGTCATTTTCTGAAGGATTTATAATATATCCTTATAATGACTAAAATAGGTTTATAAATTCGTTAATATTTGTCAGTCATCTTCACATTTATGCTAGTAAGAAAGAGACAAAATCCATTTTAACTATAAAGGCGTATAAAATTTTTATGAATAAGAGGGTTTCTATACTTACAGTGAGGCATCAGAGGTGAACTGAGGTGCTATCGCAGTCTCTTTAGCACTCTGCCAGCGGTTGAGGTACCGCTGGAGGCATGGTAGCGAGGAGCACACCTTGAGCACTATGGAACCAGCTCTCAGTTCCATCAGCAACGACGAGCATGTTGATGCCACCCATTTCTAGAACAAATAACAATATTATGAAGTTCATAGGTATTTGGAAAATGCTAATGAAGCAATCGCGTGTGAAAATAATGTGAATGCTAATTAATACATTATTATTATTAAGACTAAGTAGTCGCTAAAGAAACAGTTATATTATAGTTCCATAACAT
The DNA here is from genome assembly GCA_936450015.1 of Meganola albula. NCBI lineage: Eukaryota > Metazoa > Arthropoda > Insecta > Lepidoptera > Nolidae > Meganola > Meganola albula. The sequence goes on along the minus strand of OW388145.1, from coordinate 12,635,814 downwards.
GACCTGAGATAAAATACCTTCATATCAATAGAAGCTTGTTGTGTCGCATTCCCATCTTTAGCGCTCTCCAAACTGTCTTTACTACCGGGCGATAGAACAACTGTCGCCGGAGCGACTTGGGATGACGTCATAGACGCGACCGGGTTTCGCAGCGGCGCCGTCAGTTGTTCTAGCAACGCGTCAGAGCGGCGTTGCGCGTTCGACGGCGGCTGTTTCTCAGTGGTAGTCGCTTGAGTCGCGAGGGACGTTATAGAGCTCGGTATAACAGAGGTTTTGGTCGTCTGGTTCTCTAAAGTAATAATTCATTACATTAGATATAGGCTAATTATGTAAAATAAATTGAAGAGGTAAGATAAAATTTCAGGTTTTATACTAGGGACAAGATAATAGGTCACTTTTGACAGATGTCAGTTTTATATTCATAGTGAGGTGACCTGCTTAAAAACATCGATTAAATGAATGAATCGAATGAATCGATACAGACTTGAAACATATGTGAAATTTAAAAATGACCATGCGAATCCCTGTCCCATTATTATTTTTTCTTTCATAAATTAAAGGAGCAAAATAAGACAAGTACCTACGTAATTTAACAAAAAAATTGCTTTTATTCACTTGAACTATCGGAACTGCTATCTTCATCACTGCTGTCAGCACTCAGAGATATTATTAATTCATTTTCAATAATATTTATAGTTTTCCCCCGTTTCGACATAGTAAGACTGTAATGTTTTTCTTGTTTAATAATCGTTAAGCAATCGGAGTCCAATTTATAGCCAGGTAAACGTAGTCAGTAAGATCAGGTTAAATGAAAAAGCCGGATCAGAAGAAAATAACAGAGAGCACACCAAAAATGCACAGTCACTTCGCACAACAACAAAAGACTGCGTCATCATCATGTAATGGCGACATGACATGCGTCATCGACAGGCACTGGTGTTGCCAGCAACATCCACCTAAATTGCACCCAACATCAATGACCTTCCTATTTAGTTATTTTTTTGTATTTTTATAGTTAGTTAAAAGAATAATAAATATGTATAATTAGGTTTTATTATAATCACAACGTGGTTATAAATTTATGGTGATTTTTCTTCACAAGTAATCATTGCATTCGATTCAACTTACAATCCTATCAGCTTTCGATTTTTAGAGTAACATCCCTAGTGTTTAAAAAGAAATAGGGTTGACTGACGCAACATTGTAACGACGTTCAGTTCTTTAGATCAGAAATTGTTTATTATGTTTCTTTAGAATGGTTTATTAGTGAAAGCAAATCGTAAAATTACTCGTATCGGTCATTATTACAATAAATATGTAAACGTAATTGAAAAAAGTTAAGCAATTGTGCAGTTCTTATTTTATGCCCGCCGTTACAAGGTTACGTTGTTGAATTTTGATGAAATGTCAAAAGTGACCTATTATCTTGTCCCTATTTTAGTCAGTCATAAATAGTAAAAATATTGTGTCATATTTTTCAAATTACGTTAATAAAAAAATATTGGTGACACAGGGATACGTCGACTCGACACAAACCCCCACCCTAAAATTTTATGTGAATTTATCTGCATAGTTTTGGTGATTTGAAAAAATAGGTGTTCATTGTTCAATCTTTATTTTGTTATTCAACTGGAGCACTAAATAGAATTTCGATTTTTCTACCCAGGACTATTACAAGACAACAAGACTATTTAGGGCGCCCATTCTCGCGCTTTAGACATTTATCTCTAATAAACAATGATGAATGATGATATCCACCAACCCACACTATCCACTAAACTTCACTTGGCCAGCGTGTGGATTAAGGCCTAAACTCTCTCAAGTCGTAAGATAGTAAAAAAAGTGTCGATGTGTAAACTTTAATGAATGAAAAAATTGTGATTTCATTAGTTTTCAATGACATGTCTAAAGCTCGAATCGGGACCCTGGTCTCTTGCTTGCTGTTCAGAAGAGCAAACAAAATAACAAACCTGGTACAGAGACATGTGCAGGTAGCTTTGCATTTCTAAGCAGTGAAGTCAAGATGACTAAGTCAGATTGGGGGTAGCCCCCTCCGTCGATTCCGCATAGTCCCACAATAGGGAGCAGGAGCTGGGGAACAGATATTTAAAAGACATAAAGTAGTCAACAATTTAAATTATTTCTTGCATTTATCAATCAGACTCACGTTGTCGTCAGACTACTAGCTGCCGCCCGCGGCTTCGCACATGTGTTATTAGCATAAAAAATAGCCTATGTGCTATTACAGACTTTCATTTATCTCTGTACTTTTTCATCCAAATCGGTCCATTAGTTATTGCGGGAAAGAGTAACAAATATCCATCCACACGTACGCACAAACTTTCGCATTTATAATTCGCATATAAGTAGGAAGTTCTGTTTTGGTTTTCATCTAACCTACTTAAGTTCAAGATAATAATATCCCATACAATACTACCGGCGCGGCGCAGCAATTAGATTATATAAACATGAATCTTTCAAATCCTAGTCTACTAATATTATAAATGTGAAAGTTTATAAAAATGTATGGATGTTTGTTACTCTTTCACGCAAACACTACGGGAATCGGATGAAATTTGGAACAGAGATAGATTATGGTCTGGAATAAAACATAGGCTACATTTTATCCGTATAAGTACTACGCGAGCGAAGCCGTGGAAGCTAGTTGATAATATTAGATTTTTTTTCACAAAATAACACAAACCTGTTTAACAGAAACATTAGCTGCAGTGGTGGTAGAATTATCATCGCAGCTCACTCCAGCTTCGGACAACTTCTTAAGTATTTGTCGGAGAATCACCCTGAATGCATCTCTAGCAGTACTCAGTTGATCATTGGGTACTAAAATAGAGAAGTATAATAGACACCACTTTGCTTACATAACTAAATTACTTTTATTTAGTATTCAAGTGAAATTATCACTTATTCTACAAACACTACATTAGTAAAATAAATTCTCACACTACAACTTTGCCCAAGGGGATGTGTAAGTAATGTGAATTTTTCCATATTAGGTAAAGTATTCAATAAAGGTTTAGATATAAATTATAATGAAACAAAGGCAGTCAAGCTGCATTTATATGTATAGTATATACCAGTTATCTGGTTTCCATAACACAAGCTCTGCTTAGCTTGGGACGAGATGACCGTGTGTATTAATGTCCCAGAATATTTAGAATATTTATTAATAAAACTGAGAAGTATGTATACCTACATTTCTATGAAAACTGGCTACTGCACAGTCAAAACTAATGTGTTTTATTATTTGCTGGCTAACGTATACAGGGTGGAAGGGTCAGCCCTACACAAACTGAGAAGGTGAATTCAGCTCTATAATCATTTTCCACTAGAATTTTTTTCAGACCTTTAAAAGGTCTGAAAAATTTTTATAAAAATATATTTCTGGTGTTAATTTTGCTTGATTAAATTTTTACTTTATACACAGAACTCGATTTTAATAAAATACAACTAAAATGAAACATCTATCAATACACTAGTTCAAGGAATGATTCATGAAATTATGTGGCTTCATTGCATTTGGCGGTATGGACTAATCTCATAGTGGAAAGGTTGGCCATTCGCAATTAGGGTTTCCCTACAATAACCATACATTCCATATAAGTTAACTAAACAAAGCACAATTATTGGATACTCATAAAGTTCCTGAACAAATTTCATGATCATCTCAGTTGATGTATGGTTTCCACCTTATCAATTTGTGGAGGGCGATCCCTTCCACCCTGTATAAAAGTGGCTTTCTCTTTCTTGGTGAGTCAGACTAGAGGTCACATTACCATATTGAACATCAATTAACTATAAGATAATTGTACAAAGCTACTTATGTACTCGAGCAGCAGTGGGGTAGTTGTTATTATATATAACTATATATATATATATTTTTTTTTTTGCTAATCTGCAATCAGTACTCTACTTTATGCAGATATTTTGTGAGCTCTTGTCGGGTCAAGTGCATCCTCCAGCGAGGATAGCTACTCCTAGTATACTAATATATTTAGCTATTACTATAATATGTCATTTCTTTTAAGACGTTTTTGGTAGCTGCGCTTATAACTATATATAACTCGTGAATTGTTACATCGCCGCTGCTCAATATCGGTGAAGGAAAACATTGTGAGGAAACTGGCATGTTAAGATCTAATCATCCAAAGACATATGACATCCACCAACCCACACTTTGCCATCATGTGTGGATTAAGGCCTAAACTCTCTACTCATAACATAGTTGAGAGAATACCCGTTCTTGGGAGTGGGACACTAAAAAGGGTAGAAGTGTGACATAAGTACTTACAGTTATTAGCATTCACACTTATAAAATGTGCTGATAAACAGGCAAAGCATGTGTAGAACAAATCGTAAATGTCTTCGTGGTTCTGGAACTCACTTTCACTGTGAATAAAATCACATCATTAGTATGTATTTCAATTTGTGATGCGATACACATAATTTATACTGAATTCTGAAACACTGGACTTCTGACAAACCAAATGTCTACCTGTACGAATTTGGCTTATTTTTCATTACAACCACAACCCAAGATGACTCAGAGTCTTAATATTTCTAATTTTTGTCATCGCTATTGTCCTACTCACTATAATATTTGAAACTGTAAGTAGAAATTATTACAACTGATTACCTACCCACTTACAAATAATTCATTAATTCTCTTATAGATATGATAAAAATAATAATAGTTTGTTTATAAATAAACTAACGCTGATTAATCAGATGATCAAGCGAGCAAGATAGACAGATATTTATTAATAAAATTAAATCACCGAAATGTTATAATTTTACTTACCTTTTGATAATAGCTTGTATGATTTCCACGGCATCATTTTTGTCAAAAAACGAACCGTAAAGTGACGACAAAATAGGTTTAACAGTAGTAGCCCATTCAATATTTCCTCCTGAAGCGGCCATTTTCAGGAGTAAAATAGATGAATTCACGAATTTCTCTAAAAATTTTGATTCTGAATGTCACGCTCGCTACTGCAAACTTCTTATGTCAAATTTCTTGGTCAAATGTCATTGTGGATACGGTCCATAAAACCACAAAAAAACTATATCATTTTTGGTTGAACATTGTGTGAGGCTTAAACCCAGACTATAAGCATCAGGAATTCAGGAGTCACCCAGACCCAATCAAATAATGGCCTCTGACGAGCCCGGATTTAATAAGACTATCGAATACTTTTGTGGATGACCTAACCCAATAAGTCGTAGTAAGGGCCTTTATTGATTTACCGGACTTTTTTGGCGAGCCGTCCTAGGACGGTCGAACCGATCAAGTGCTAGGGCAACTGCCAAGAGGGCTCCCCATGTGAGGACAAATTTCAGCTCAGGACGTTGCCAGACATTAGTTTTAGGAGATTGGGGAGAATTTCGCGATCGCGCGGTCCTCACCGAAACCGTAATCGTCTAGGGGGCCTATCTTGGAGGGGCGGCGTGGGCGATATCTCGGCATGTGTTGTGTGCTACTATTTTGGTCCTTACCTACTCTAGCAGTGGATAGGAATTCGCGGTCGCGGGCGATCGCAAAAGTTATCAGTGTTCACATCGTCAGGATCTGTGAGTACGCATCGCGAACGTCGCCGTTTCACGCCTCTGCTCTTAGCGGATTGTAGTCGCACGCGGATACAACATTTATTCAAGTGTTTGACACCGGTGTCGAAAAAACGTTTGGCTTCATCCACTGCCTGATAGTCAGCAGGTTTAAATCAGTGGGTTTTCATTGCGTAAGAACCACGGAGCTCCCGTGGCTATTTCTTTATTCTTATAATAGAAGGGGTCTAAAACAAGCTAATATAGTTTTATGTAATAAATTATTGGCCCCCTTGAATTTTTCCCACGTTGAGGGGACTTCTGTTTTGGTCCGGACGTCCTTTTGTCCTGTTTTTCTGTTACGGGGGTTTCCAGATGCTATGATAAGTTAGTATGGGCTTAATTTTGACAGGTATACAAGTAAATAGGGTTTTGGACCGTAACTCTATCGGACTCAGTCAGTAGTCTCGAACTCAAAGTTTTCGGTATTTTAACCGATGTGGACTTTTCCAAAAACCTAAACATAGAAACATTAGAATGATGATTCGCCTCGACTAGAACAAATTGTTGGGTACAACTTCATCCAGCCAGTTATATTTTTACCCCTCTCACACATTAACATTGAAACCGGCTGAAAAGAGATATAACTTACGGGTTGAGTCACCTTCAGCCGTGGGAGTGTATATTAGATCTGAATCCCCGGGTGGTGCAAATCAAGTGACAATTAACTGGTTATTAAGTCTACTGGCCGTGCTTACAGTTAGTGACCAGCCATTAAACAAAGCAGCACCGTCAAGCGCCTTGTCGTGTTCCGATGCGACGTCTGTTTGATGGAATTATGTTTATGCATCCACCAACTTGCACTTGGGCAGCGTATGTGGATTAAAGTCTAAACGTTCACTACTCGTAAGATAGTTGGGGAAATCCCCATAATCAGCCGTGGGACATTTAAAAAGGGTAGAAGTGTAAACGAATTGATTGAATATTGCATTTTTTTGTGGTCATCTACTGATTACCGATTATACAGGTCTGCTCTACGTAAGAACCGATTTCAAATTTTTAATTTAGTCTTTCGTTTCGAGACCACTGGACTCTGTCTGTCTAGCTGTAAACATTTTGTTGTTTGGCTTGAATTTATTTTGTAATTCCTGTAATAATTACTATAAACTGCAACGTAGACATTAATAATGACTGAAACAAAACCGTTAAAACGCAAGCTATCTGAGGAAGATGGCGTGGAGTCTAATGGTTAGTTAGCATCATAACCTAACCTTTTGTTTCCAACAACAGTACCAGATTGTGTTCGATTTACACTCAAATAGTCTGTAAATTTAAATTCGTGCTTATTTCAGGAACCTCAGCTAAAACACTACACATACAGTGCCCCTATTTGGATACCATAAACAGACATGTCCTAGATTTTGATTTTGAGAAACTATGTTCTGTTTCTCTTACTCGGATCAATGTTTACGCTTGTCTTATTTGTGGAAAGTACTTTCAGGTAAATAAATATCAGTAAATATTTTACATCTAGCTGTGAGATGTGACCATAAAGTTCTAGGCAGAAATGGAGGCCACTCTTTGTACAAAAACAAACAGTTAAATTACTTAGGGAATTCTACCAGACAGTTCCAGCTACTCGATTCTGAGATATTGTCAAAAAACATGCGAAGCGATGATTATATGATAATGTGTGCCTTGTCAGTTTAAATTCATGTGACTTGAATTACCCTCCCAATGTTGGTAGGCCACAGAGTGGCTCAACAATTAAAATATGTCATCACCAGCTTCTGCCTGCGGCTTTGCCTTCGAAATTGATCTCACTAATTTTGTTTTTCCATACAAACTTTGGAACCCCGTTTCACCCCCTTAAAGGGTGAGTTTTGAAAAATCTTTTCTTAGTGCTCCCCTAGATCCCATAAGGAACCTATGTGCCAAATTTGGGGTCTCCAGACCCAACGGTTTGCGCTCTGCATTGATATGTCAGTCAGTCAGTCAGTTTCTTCTTTTATATATTTAGATACCTCTATGACTGCTAAAACATATTATAGCTTATTTGTTTTTTAGGGTAGAGGCACCAATACTCATGCGTACACGCATTCGGTGGCTGAAAGCCATCATGTATTTCTCAATCTTCACACATTGAAGTTTTATTGTTTACCTGACAACTATGAAGTTATAGGTGAGATTATCTTTTTAAATATTTTTAAAGTCTTATTCATAAAAATCTTGTAAGACTCTTTAGTTAAATTAGACTTGGTCTCTTTCTTACTAGTATAAATGTCAAGATGGCAGACAAAGACAAACAAATTATAAACCTATTTTAGCTATAATGAGCTTATGAGACCTTTATGAATGCGGCGGTCAGTATACTATCTTATAACTAGCCAATAAGATCTAGCTGAATCCCAGGACACCTTAAATATCTTGAATTGTGCACAAATCTATACAAATATAATATAGCTGAATAATTTGTTTAGTTGAATGCACTAATCTTTGAAACTGCTGGTCTGATTTGAAAAATTCTTGCATTGTTAGATAGCCCATTTATTGAAGAAGACTATAGGCTACTTTTTATCCCACTGCTGGGTACAATGTAAAATATGGTGTTTGGTAAAAGCTGCAAACAGAAAGCTGTAATAATCTAATCTATCTAATTCTATAGGCCGACTGTTTAACTCTCGTAGCGCCATCTGAGGTACAAACAAACATTAAGAGATTTACTCTTAAAGAACTATTTAACTACAGATAAAAGTAATGTAAGACTATTATCCATGTCACTATTATCTATGTCACTAATATCCATATCGCTTGAATCATCATCACTGTCTGTGTAGCTTGAGGAGTCAGAATCTTGGCGATAGGCGAAACGCAAGTTAAACGGTCGGCCTATAATCAATCATGAGGACAATTTTTTGTCAATAAAAACAGAGGTAACTATTAATCCCTCTTCAAAGTAGCCTCAGTCTGTTTACGGCCTCAGTCATTAACTTGATTCATTGATTGGTATAACCAAATAATGTTTCTTTTTAGACTCTTCCCTGAATGACATCAAGTATGTGTTGAACCCAATCTTTACACCGGAGCAGATAACTCATCTGGACTTCAATACTAAGCAGTCAAGAGCAATAGATGGTACTATGTACATGCCAGGGATTGTAGGCCTTAACAACATCAAGGCTAATGATTACTGTAATGTTATTTTGCAGGTAGTTTTTAGTTTAGTAACTACATAACTTGAACATGATTATTTTGACTAGCCTCGTGGCGTAGTGGTTAGTGACCCTGACTGCTAAGCTACTGTGTGATGAGCTCGACTATTTGTTCTGTGTCTGGGTGTAATTTATCTGTTATATGTAGGTATTTACAAAAAGAAAAATGATTTAAGTATTATATCCGTTTCTAGTACCCATAACACAAACAAATACAATTGCTTAATTTGGGACTAGATGGCGCTGTATGTGTGAAAATATTATTAAAATATTATTATTTATTCTTAAAATATTTGTGTAGGGTAGTCAAATTGCACAAACAAATCCTTAAACTTTGTTCTGATTTAAAATAAAATTGATTCCAAACCAAATCAAAAGTTGATAATTTTTGTATATTATACTACAAAGCAGTATGAGCTAGCCTTTGCAGGAAATTTATTTTATCAGTGTGCAAATTTTTGAGAAAATTAACAAAAACTAGTATTTTCTCCACGTGACCATAAAAATCTAGAAAGACTGAAACGTCGGATTTTTAAATCTAAAATAAACTGCGATAAAATAGTTTTTATTTTAAATTAAACTAATTTTAATAAACACTTATTTTTGTATTTTCATAAATTATCTTAGTACTAAAAAATTAAGTAATCGCTAACGAAAGATGTTTACTATTGATAGCAAGTGTACGGTGACCCGTACTCCGCCGTATCAGCTGTGCGCTTGCTCGGGTTACTGACCGCTAATTTTACGCCGCGCGCTTTCATCGATATTATTGAATAGGTCATCTACAATTTGCAAATTTTACATCAAATAAAAAATAAATAAAACTTACTGAATAATTAATAAAAATCGTACACTGGTTTTAAAAAAATCCTGTTTAATAGCTATGAACCAAGTCAGAGATGTCAATTCAGTTTTACTGGGCGTTTGCACTGCACAACAAAATGTGATACAAGCATAGTCTTATCTCTTTCTACTCATCTCTAAATGATAGAGATGTGGGAGTGCTTGCAACTTGTTTTCTTGTGCAGTGGAAACTAGGGGTTAGTCTGTATACTTTGTTTGTCACGTGTTGTTTTATGTGGAACTAAGCAGTTTCACATTAACATTGGTTTGCAATCAATTTTATATGCAATAGCACTAAAAATATAAATAATAAACTCAATACTTATGCAATAATTGTGAGCAAAATTTTGGGTAAAATTTGCCTTAGACTGAACCTAGGAATATGTATTACATGTTTTATGCTGTTCATTATAACAATATTCTTGATTAGTAGGCCTTTACACATGTCTTTTGTTATGGAACTAATAAGTACTTGTTTTCAGTGCTTAGCTCAAGTAAGACCTCTTCGAAACTACTTTTTACGTGAAGAAAACTATGCAAAAGTGAAGCGACCACCTGGTGACTCTTCATTCTTATTAGTGCAGCGGTTCGGTGAACTGCTTCGAAAACTATGGAATCCGCGCGCTTTTAAAGCTCATGTGTCACCTCATGAAATGTTACAAGCAGTGGTGTTGTGGTCGAAAAAGCAGTTCCAGTTTATTAAACAAAGTTAGTTTTAAAGAAGTAGTTATATTAGCTACTTGTAGCAAATACATAGTTGTTTGGAGAATATTCATATTTACTAGTATGTTAGAAATTGACAAATTTTCAGATGCAGATATGTTTAGAGTTTACTTTGTTGGAATTATTGATATAAAACAGTAAAAACAGTGTGTTATTTACATACCATGTTCTTTTATATCTAAATCCATTATTTGTGATTATATCATATCCGCACTCTACATACAAGATAATTCAGAAAAATCAAAAATCCCATCCCTAGAAGGATACCATGCAGGATGACACAGGCTGAGTTTAGAATCTTAGAGCCAAAACACATACTCGCGTTGCGGCGCCCCACCGCAAGAATCGGTAGTGCCGCCTGTCTCTACATAGAACAAAATGTACTAGCACTACGAGCGTTCCGCTGCCGATTCTTGTGGTGCGGGGCCACAACGCTAGTATGTATTGGCTCTTCAGCCTGCATATAAAACAGAACATGCTATGTGAATAACACACTTTTAACCTATTCTGTGTCCATATTGCCAACATAGTAAACTCTGAACATATTTGCATCTGAAAATTTGTCAATTTGTAACATAAATATGAATGTGCCAGTAAAGAAACGAATCTAAAATGGCGGCACTAATCATTCCCTCTCACTCGCACTTTATTGCCGTCTTTAGTCACACACGTCGTTACAGCACACATAAAAAAAAACTATTTTATTGTAATATGTATTTAATATTAGGCATTTATGTTTTATACGTGCTAAGAAAGTACGTTTCGAGTTCAATTAGCACTTTGTTAACTTTCAGAATAGGTATATATCAGAGTATATTCTTAAATTTTCGCGAATATCACATATTGAAATAAAATTACTTTAGGTATAACGGATTTTATCGCGGTTTATTTTAGATTTTATATCCCGACGTTTCAGTCTTGACTGAAACTTCGGGATATTAAATCTAAAATAACCGAAATAAATCCGAAAAGTAGTTTTATTTAGAAGGTTTATATCTTGCTTATTTATTTTAAACAATCCTAAAAATATTATCTTTCTGACTTAACTTGTTTTGCTGACGGTCCATACTGTCATAACAAATATAAGCCGCCATATTTGTTTCTTTATTGGTGCAGGTTATAATAATGGGTTTGTATTTTATACACTTTGTATTGTTTCAGGTGATCCCATTGATTTTCTATCGTGGTTTCTTAACTCACTGCACATTGCTCTCAATGGAACTAAAAAGCCAAACAGCTCTATTATATACAAATCATTCCTAGGCCATATGAGAATATACACAAGGTAATAATAGAAATTACTAAACATATAACAGCATATGAGAGCAGCGGTGGCGCAATACGGGCCTCGCCTTAGAAATATAAGGTCGCGGGTTCGATTCCCAGTCGTGCCCACACAACTTTGTGTGAACCGCCATGTTTAACAACTAATCATTCGAGGACATGTGACATCCACAAACCCGCACAGCCAGCGGCCAACTCCCTCAACAGTTGAGAGAAGACCCTTGCCCAGCTGTGGGACACTAAAAAAAAAGGGTTAAATAACGTAAGACATCTGGTTCTTTTGCCTTTCTCCTTTGTCATTGTATGTATATGCAATTAAAATTAAAGTTTTACAGGATGTCAAATTACCAAATGGTCATATTTTAAACAAGCTGGAAACAATCCACAATAATTATTAGATTGTGTTGCACCGACCGTGGTCACAAGCAGATTGACTGTTGTGACGTGTTATCTGCAATATAATTGTGTATTAATATTGTTCGAATATATTTTTCCAGAAAACTTCCACCTCCAGATGCAGATGACGCTGCTAAAGTGGACCTCAGTAGTGAAGAATACAATGAAATGATAACTGAGTCACCATTCTTATACCTTACATGCGACTTGCCACCTACACCTCTCTTTACTGACGAGTTTAGGGAAAACATCATTCCCCAAGTAAGGGTTAAAACAAAACATTCACTTCACTTCAACCCTTTTTAGTGTTTCAACTGCTGGGCACGGGTCTTCTTTCAACTATATTACGAATTGAGGCAGTTTAGGCCTTAATCCACAGACGCTTCCAAATGCGGTTTTGTGGATGTCACATGACCTCTAATGATTAGTTCTTAGATATACCGATTTCCTAACAATGTTTTCTTTCACCGATATTGAACGGCAACGTTTACAATTCATACAAAGATGTGTAGGCACGGCCGGGGATCGAACTGTGACCTTATATTTCAAAGGGGAGGCAATAAACAATAATAAAATTAAAATAAAACATTTAGGGAAAACCCCAATAAAAACCCTCAAATAGACAAGAGTTCCTGATCTTTAAACAATGGAACAGATTATCTTGAAATATAGCTTAGATCAATCTCGAATAGTTCAGATTTCAAACAAAAAGCCGTATCAAAATCCGTCTAATCGTTAAGTGCTACTATACCACTAACTTGGACATGTAGGGTCAGGTATGCAAGCAGCGATGGCGCAGGGGTACCGGTCTTGCCTTATTAGGTCGCGGATTCGATTCCCGGTTGTGCCCACACATCTTTGTGTGAATAGGTATGAAATGAAAAAGCCAACAGATTTTTTTATCAGTGTTTCTTAGTAGTTGCCAGTCATTCACTGCACGGTAGGAAAATAAATTGGAATATTTTTATGTATTCTCGTCTCAAAAAAACAAAGCATTTTCATTTCATTTCATTATTGCTTTTTCGCCGCTGCTTAATATCAGTGAAAGAAAACATCGTGAGGAAACCTGCATGTCTACTAACTAATTCTTCGAGGACATGTGAGATCTACCTATCCGTACTTGGCCAAAGTATGTGGATTAAGGCCTAAACTCTCTCAACTCGCAAGATAGTTGGGAGAAGACCCGTGAACAGCAGTGAGACATTAAAAAGGGGTTGTAGTGATGTATTTTTCTACAGTGGAGCCGTCGCTACGACCTATCGCGATTCAGAGTTTAAAATACGTGACACGATGATAATATTGCCGCGATACTCTCGCTCGTGGAGATGGTCCCTTACACTCTTTTTCGATGTTCAAATATGAGAAAGCCATTGGTACTTCAACATCCTGTTTTTTTTTTCCAGGTAAATCTGTACCAACTATTATCAAAGTTTAACGGTCAATCAGCAAAGGAATACAAAACTTATAAAGAGAACTTCATGAAAAGATTTGAGATAACGCAACTACCGCCGTATTTGATACTGTATATCAAGAGGTTTACTAAAAATACATTTTTCGTCGAAAAGAATCCGACTGTCGTCAATTTTCCAGTGAAGTAAGCATGTGATACTGAAGCTTTGATTGTGCAATAATTTATTTGATAATTAGCTTAACGCTCGCGGCTCTATATATATCATATCTTGGGTTAAAAGTTAGTCTGCTTCAATCAATGGGCAATCTCGTCAACAGTTTTAGTGTCTCACTGCTAGTCATGGGTCTTCTCTCAACTGTCTTACCGAGTTTAGGCCTTAATCCACACATGCTGGCCAAGTTCGTGTTGGTGGATGTCACATTCCCTAGAATGATTAGTTCTTAGACATGCCAGTTTCTTCATAATGTTTTCCTTTACCTATATTGTGCAGCGGCGATGAAACAATTCACACAACGATGTGTGGGCACGACTGGGAATCGAACCCGCGACCTTATATTTCTAAGGCGAGGCTCGTACCGCTGCGGCAGCGCTGCTAGCCGCTGCTCACAGTGGTGAATGGGCTAGAAGAGCCTGAGATTGACGTGTTCAACAGAATAAGCTCTTCAGCATTATAATATTAGTATAGATAATGTTATGGGAAATGATCTGAGGAATATTCTATTACAGAAATGTCGACTTCGGCGATATTTTGACGCCAGAAGTGAAAGCAAAGCACAACGGCAAAACAACATACGAGTTAGTTGGGAATATTGTCCATGACGGAACACCGGAAAAGGGGACTTATAGGGCACACGTATTACATAAACCTACACAGCAATGGTAAGTGAAGATGTTACCTGCTACGACCAAGATAAATACTCTTTCGTTACAACCTGTGTCGCTGAATAGAATAGAATAGGTCTCTATTTGCTTTGAATGTAGGTATACAATTCTGATGGTACAATTTTAAGGAGTCCAAGTACATTCTGCACTAAACTCGCATGTAAATAAATAGATAACATGATACAATGGGTAACACGAAATATTTACTCTTATTTGTCACCTAAAAATTCCCCACAATAACATTCCTCAATCAACAATGATTTTAATGCTGTAATGATTCGTATGCAAATGCATTATGCGACAAATGTATTTGTGTTCCACCTGTCGTATTTATGCGACAAAAACATGCATTTTTTTGTTGCATTTTCATCCATTGCATCTACCTACTCGTTGTTGGTATATTTGATCGATTCGGTTTTTTTGCGGTCAAGCGCCACAGGCATGGCAGTTGATTAGACAAAAATGTTTTTATAATTTCTTTATTCTGAACTAGGCTTGCGCTCGACTACAACCTGCCTGATGTTAAGCAATGATGCAGTCTACGATGGAACGCGTCTGCCCAATATACAGATTCACTTGTGATTACTAATATTACTAAATTTTTAGTAGAGTCGAAGACGTGAATATGTCATTAGTGTGATTAATCTAGCTGAAATTATATTTCGTTTACAGGTATGAGATGCAAGATCTGCATGTAACCAGTATATTACCTCAAATGATAACATTGACTGAAGCTTACATACAGGTATATGAACTAAAGCAGGACTAAGGTGTAAATAAAAGTTATATTAGTACTTGTGTATGTTTATTATTGAATATACAAATTCCTGATACTCAGAACATCCATTTAACAAACTGTGGCCCGGAATGACCTTTACACTTAAAGACAATAATTAATCATGAATATTTTATCATATTTTATAAATATCTGACAAAAATATATTAGAAAAATTCACATCTACTATTTGACACAGTTTGAGAAATGATTCTCAGACATACATAATAGAAAATAGTTCAGATCTGTCAATATCAAGAAATATAGGACTGTTACAAGCGAGCTGCTTCAAAAAAATATGCTGAACTAAATAAATTTTCTAAAATTATAACATAGTATAATATACATAACATGAAAATCATGCATAACATTTTTAATGATTTTTAATTTTCCTATAAATATTAACTTGAAGTCAAGCTCAATATTCAGTCTTCCAATACCTAGAGAACATTGAAAGGAAATAATATTTTATTCTATTGAGGTGTAGGAGGAATGTCCTGTAATTTATACTAATATTATACATAATTTATTACATGTAATACACAATACACCAAGCAATACTTGAACACTGCAAAGCTGAACTACTTTCTAAGAAAAGTCTGTTAATGACTTTCGCCTTTTTTGCCCGCAACCCTTTTGAATTCCCCCATATTTGTGGTGGAGATCGGGGATCCAAAGAATGCTAGGTGGTCAATCTGTGTGACCTCGCCACCCGACTGATTGTCTTTTATAAATAGCTGAATGTTTTGTACACTCTGGAACTTTACAAACTTCAGTGGAACAGGGTTACCCTCCAGGTCACTAGGTGACAATCTGTAATATAAGGTTAAAATTGTACTAACTAGTAATGGTAATTCATATAAATTTAATAAGCATACGAATTCATGGGACATGTATGCTAGTAGCTAATACTAGGATTATTGATAACAATGAAGGATATGATTTTGGTTAGTATGCGATTTAAAGAGCTAATAATTTTTTTGCGAACAATGTCAATTCAAGGTCATATGCGACAGAGAGTGCACCCTGCCAATGTAATGTGTGTTAATGTACATATATTGGTGAAGCGAGTGGTGAATTCGTTATGAATATATTTAGTTTGTTAAATGCTAATGAAGCATTCCCATGCAAAAAATTTATGTGAAGGCAGGCGCGGTCGCAGCTTGAAATTTTGGAGGGGGTCACTCACTACACTAATAATTGCGCCTTTTATTATTTGTCAAATTTTCGAGATTTTTCAATATGATCTTAGATTGGGGAGTTATGTCCCCTGTGACCCTCCCTTCGGACCGCGCCTGTGTGAAGGAACATTTAACAAGGAAAATATGTGTGATTCACTTACATTCTATTAGCTAAGTTGAATGAAAGAAATTAAAAACTTACTCCAATTCCTGTATGGGAGAGTTTGATGCTGCCTGGTCAAAGTCCAATGTTCTTGGCTGGTTAATGAAGATTTTAATAAATTTAGGGCCTTTATCAGCTGGTCCCTTGACTTTCAAAGAGTGTAACTTCACTGCCTGAAAAAAAAATTGTTTACTATCTCAAATTTTAAAGGGAGTATTTTTATTATATTTATTGTAGTATTTATTCATTCATACCTGGTTGAAAGTGATATTAATAATGAGTTGCTCATCACAGTCACTGGCAAGGTAACCTCCAGTGCTAGTCAGGCAGTGTGTCATTGGGTGGTTGTCAGCCTCGTTCAAACACTCACACTCATTCTTAGTTATGAATGTTGCCAAGTCCATCTGTAACAAAAATATCTGTTTAAATCTAACAGCCCCACAAAATAAGACTTAACTAAACTTGCATAACAACACTCACAAAACTTAAATCAGCTATTTTCAGCATACTATTTGTTTATTAGTAAGGGGGTAGCAATCTATACTAATATTATAAAGCTGAAGAGTTTGTTTCTTTGTTTGTTTGAATGCGCTAATCTTAAAAATGCGATGGTTTGATATGAAAAATTCTTGAACTGATAGATAGCCCATTTGATGACGAAGGCTATTGGCTACGTTTTATTCCACTGCTGGGCATGATATGTAGTTCACGCGGGCATAGGCGCAGCTTTAATATAATAGACAGAAATATATAGATCAGTATCTAATCTGTATCTATACATTTTTGTAACTCCATGCTCCATTGCACACAGATGGAACTAATACATACATGTCCAGCAACCATGCTTTCTTCATCACCACCATCGTCAGTGCCATAATATTGTCTCACTTTACTTTCAAGTGCAGCAGGGTCAGCACCCTGTAGCCGATCCACTTTAGTCTGGAAATATACAAGTATGTTAGTTAAGTCTAGATTTATATTCTTGCAATTCCTAAAATTTTGATTTCATAATATAATGCCCTCGCCTTTCAACATGACTAATCATTTAAATGACTAATAAATTAATGTAGCAACTTATAATTGAATCACAAGATTTGGGAATCTCAGGATGTTTTATTAGTTGCTAATAAGTTTCGGATAGCTTATTTATTTACAAATTTTGTCACTTCCTTACTTAATATGAAGTGACAAAGGCAAAACTTGTAATTAAGCTATCCAACACTTATCAGCAACTAGAGAAATTGGCGCTCATTATTCTAGATGCTAAAACCCAGGGCCTGGAACTGTAGGGTCTAGAAACACCGAAATACGTACACGATTCTTGTAGAAAATGAATGTCGGCATAGCACTGACTCCTTGAGCGCTAGCGGTTTCTGCACATCTGTTCACATCTACTTTCAAGAATACAGCCCTCGGAAACTTCGCAGGTAACTGCTCGAAGAACGGCGCAATCCGTTGGCAAGGCGGGCACCTACACAACACAATAAATTATGTACCAATTTGATTACTTGTACACGATGACTTGAATATTTGAATACTTCAGTCAGGTTATATCTACCAAGTTGCTGTAAAGTCTACTACGACCAGTTTAGTGCCTGCATTTGCCATTTCTGATTGGAAATGTGCTTCATTTTCTATTACTGTTGCTAGTCCCATGGTTTTAATTTAAAATATTTCTCCAATTTACAACTGGATTACACTCTAAACAGAAATGACAACAATCGAACTCGATACTTCAAAATGGTTGACATTGGTTGACTTCTAAATGCGGTGTTGCCAAACGATAAAATAAGAAGTTGCTTTTATCTTGCGTGCGACCATAGATAGACCATGGTGTTACTACCCATGCGCGATAAGTTGAGACTAACCTAATGCAACCCTCGACCCGCTACTCCTGTAACTTCCCCTCAAGCTTTAGTGTTGTAATGTAGGCAACGCCATTTTTTTTACATCTTATTCTCCTACATCTTATTCTTACATCACGCAACGACAAAGCGCTCCGATTTTATCTTATTCGATACTGTTTCGATATTAATTATTAGTTGCTGCTATATTTTATTGTTATTTTTTTGTGTTATGTTTATTGTTAGAATGAAGGGTAAAACTTTACATAGTGCAGAGAGAAATCTTGTGTTAGAAGTGTTGGACTTTGTTGAAAACGAAAAACGGAACAAACAGTTGTTTTAAAAAAACCTGTATGAAGTAAAACAAATAGCAGAGATGAAGTCGTGGGTGAAAACTTGTTGTGATATTTTGTTGTGCACAGTACAACCATGCGGTTGTGACTTCACTGCCCCCAGATCTTAACATATTGAGCACGGGTAGTAAGCACAAAGTTTAAAGGTATAATAGATACTTACGGCCTTAGGATTAGAGCATTTAACATGGGAACTTCTAGAACAAAATTGTTTCTGCCAGTTTTGTGGGACGACGGCGAGGTTCAGTACACATATAAATGTTAAAGCGTACAGCACTCATGTAAAAGTTACAGCATATTTACAAGAACACACGTAAATAAAAGCTACACTCGAACAAAACTTTAACAGTTTCTAAATACAAACTGTTCTTGTACTTCGGCAAAGCGGAACGCGCGCAATGTCAGTTTCGTGTTAAATTTTCTAAGAGTACTACCAAGCTACGTCGTAGTCACAGTCGTAGTCGTTTCGTGGCTACGCCGTAACTCTCACGCTACGCGCTGTGTTGTACTATCAAGATACGTTGTAGTCGTTTCGATGCTACGCCGTAGCTCTCACGCTACGCGCTGTGTTGTACTATCAAGATACGTTGTAGTCGTTTCGATGCTACGCCGTAGCTCTCACGCTACGCGCTGTGTTGTACTATCAAGCTATGTAGTAGTCGTTTCGATGCTACGCCGTAGCTCTCACGCTACGCACTGTGTTGTACTATCAAGCTATGTCGTAGTCGTTTCGATGCTACGCCGTAGCTCTCACGCTACGCGCTGTGTTGTACTATCAAGCTATGTCGTAGTCGTTTCGATGCTACGCCGTAGCTCTCACGCTACGCGCTGTGTTGTACTATCAAGCTATGTCGTAGTCGTTTCGATGCTACGCCGTAGCTCTCACGCTACGCGCTGTGTTGTACTATCAAGCTATGTCGTAGTCGTTTCGATGCTACGCCGTAGCTCTCACGCTACGCGCTGTGTTGTACTATCAAGCTACGTCGTAGTCGTTTCGATGCTACGTCGTAGCACTCACGCTACGCGCTGTGTTGTACTATCAAGCTACATCGTAGTTGTTTCGATGCTACGTCGTAGCTCTCACGCTACGCGCTGTGTTGTACTATCAAGCTACGTCGTAGTCGTTTCGATGCTACGCCATACCTCTCACGCTACGCGCTGTGTTATACTATCAAGCTACGTCGTAGTCGTTTCGTTGCTACGCCGTAGCACTCACGCTACGCGCTGTGTTGTACTATCAAGCTACGTCGTAGTCGTTTCGTTGCTACGCCGTAGCTCTCACCCTACGCGCTGTGTTGTACTATCAAGCTATGTAGTAGTCGTTTCGATGCTACGCCGTAGCTCTCACGCTACGCGCTATGTTGTACTATCAAGCTTCGTCGTAGTCGTTTCGTTGCTACGCCGTAGCTCTCACGCTACGCGCTGTGTTGTATTATCAAGCTACGTCGTAGTCGTTTCGTTGCTACGCCGTAGCTCTCACGCTACGCGCTGTGTTGTACTATTATGCTATGTCGTAGTCGTTTCGATGCTACGCCGTAGCACTCACGCTACGCGCTGTGTTGTACTATGAAGCTACGTCGTAGTCGTTTCGTTGCCACGCCGTAGCTCTCACGCTATGCGCTATCTTGTACTATCTGGCTATGTCGTAGTCGTTTCAATGCTACGCCGTAGCTCTCACACTACGCTGTGCTGTACTATCAGGTTTCGTCGTACTCGTTTAGATGTTCAGCCCTAGTTCTCAAGCCATAGCTTCAAGCAGGTGTACTAGATTTTTTTGCAATCATACATCTTCGCTCCAACAGCCTTGTCAGTACTGTGGCGAACAGGCTGGATAGCCAAATAATATAAAAATGGATGTCTTCTCATAGATCATCTTTTATCCATGTAAAATAATAACTGATGTATCTACTATGGATCTATGATCTGAAATAAATATTATTATTATTATAACGCTGACGTCATGCTAACCACTGAGTTTTTTAGGCTGTTATGGTCTAGGGCTGGCGCCGTGTATCCGTTGTAGGGATAAGATAAGATTTTATAAATTTATGTAAAAAATGAGCAAAATACGAACCATCTATGTTACCAATTACAGTGAAAAATATGTATGAGACTGCCTATATCTGAGAGTCAAAGAGTAGGTATCACTTCAATCCTTTTTAATGTCCCGCTGCTAGCCAAAACCCTTTCAACTCGGAAGACAGTTAAGAGAAATACTAGTCTTCTCTCAACTGTCTTCCGAGTCAGAAGAGTTTAGGCACAACACACGCTGGCCTACTGCGGGATGGTGATACACAATACGAATTATGGTAGAAAGAAGCAATTTGTTACACGCTCGAATTATAGTTCTTAGACATGGCGGTGTCCTCACGATGTTTTCCTTCACCGCTATTGAGCAGCAACAATAAAGATGTGCGGACATGACCAGGGATCGAACCCGCGAATTTATATTATATTTCAAAGGTGAAGCCGATACTGATCGAAGAGTTAATTTTTTTATAAATCTAATAGTTATGTGAGTATGCGTCGCTCACAATTGGGCTTTAGAAAATATTTACATTTCCTAGTAATTGTTATTAATGGCGAGCTCGAGTTGATTCATGAAAAGATCTTGAGTAGTCGCCCGCGGCGCAGCTTACACGGGACTTATCCCTGCAATAATTTACATAGAGCCACACAAATAGAAGCAATAAATTTTAATTTTTGGTCCTAATATAATATTGTCGAATTAAGACGTATTGTATTATGATGTTATTTACAGCTTCGATCACAATTCACGTTTATATGATTCGGATAATACATTTCATAAGAAGTGTTAGGTACTTATCACTTCAACCTTTTTAGTGTCCCAGTGCTGGGCACGGGTATTCTTTCAACTATCTTACGAGTTGAGAGAGTTTAGGCCTCAACCCACACACGCTGGCCAAGTGCAGGTTGGTGAATGTCACATGTCTTCGAATGATTAGTTCTTAGATATGCCGGTTTCCTCACGATGTGTTACTTTCGCTGATATTGAGCAGCGGCCATGAAATAATTCACACAAAGATGCATGGGCAGGACCAGGGATCGACCCCGCGACCTTATATTTCAAAGGCGAGACTGATACCACTGCGCCACCGCTGCTGCAGAAGTGAATCCTATTGCTGTTCATCGGACGGAATTCCAAACTTCGAGCTGCAACTAAGATTCCCTTAGTGTATTAGAAAAGTATTTTTGTTCGACGCGCTTATCACTAGATCACCGAGACAGTGTTTTTAATTATCAATATTTTGTTAGTGGTAAAAATATTATTTCTGCCTCTGCCTAGGCAGAGCGCGCTGTTGAGCATGATCCGCGGCGACTCTCATCCAGCTCTTACCAAGATCGTCACTCCATCTAGTCTGAGGGCATCCTACGCTACGTTGGCCAATACGTGGTCTCCACTCAAGAAATCGCTTACCCCAACAGCTGTGCTATCTTGAGATATACACCTATAAAACTACATATAACTAGATATAGTTTCTTATCAGTATATAAAAACCGTTGTCTATGAGGAAAGCGCTCAGTTTTCTTGTATAGACATAACGGTCGCTCGTCTCCCTGAAAACTGAAAAAAAATACGTGTGATGCATGAAATTACTAAATCAAAATCAATGTGGTTATCATTACCGCGATTTCTAGTATTTTTTTTTATAGTTTTACCAAATATTTGGCAATTAGAATGCGTGATGAAAAATAGACGGGCTGAAATCATTAACGATTTACCAAGTAAAAGTGATTTAGATTTATTTATAAAGGTAGTTGACGAAATAGTAAGATTTAGTGATAAAAATAAAAAGTTAATTGAGTTTAACCAAGCGTTTGGTTTACATATTATCAATGGTAAGTTATAATAATAATAGTGGGACATTATTAATCCCAAACTAAGCAGAGCTTGTACTATTGAAATCAGATAACTGGTATTACTACATATAATACTTTTTTTTTGTAAATACATACTTAAATATATAATTACACCCAGACACAAGACAAACAGACATGTTCATCACACAAATGTTTGACTTGGGTGGGAATCGAACTCACGACCTGCGGCGTGAAAAGCAAGCATCTTACCGAAGATGCCACCGGTCCATCAAGTAGCATGTAGAATTTTCCTAGTTGTTTTGTTGTCTGATGTATGTACTACCTACATTAATAAGTAGATATTTTTTTTATTCTGGAATAGGCTTGCGCTTAAATACAACTTGCCTGATGTTGAGCAATGATGTAGTATACGATGGATCGCGCCTGCCCAATATGCCGATTCACTCGTGATTACGAATGATTTTCGGCGAGAAGGTAGCAATGGAATAAGGCTAAGGGTAGAACGAGCTCAGAAACAATTCCGACCCACCCTCTTAAATGACGTTACAAGACTTCGCATCGGAACACGACAAAGCCGCTTGGCGGTGCGGCTTTGTCTGGTGGGTGGTCACTAACCACGGCCGAAGCCTACCGCCAGTTTATTACCAGTAGACATAATTACAATACCCACGAAACAGCTAGTAAGATGGCGAGGTATGTATCTACCTTATTAAATTAGGTACATTGTAGCTATAAGTACCTATTTTAACATATTTATTTAGTTAGGTACATTTAGTCAAAGAAACATAACTTGGTTGTAATGGCAGGTACGATAAAAATAAAATATCAACTTTCATATAAAGTAATCCTCATTAAGATCAATCGATTAGTTTAAGCGCTTCGATTCAATACAATTATACACAAACACTTCAAATTTATAACATCCCCCTTTTTCGTTGGAGGTTCACTAAAAGGTTTTGGTGATTGCAGAAAATTTGAGAGCAATATTATCCACAAACAAGACTATATTACCATCATCTACAAAACAGCGCCTTGATGATATATTGAAGCAAAACACTAGAAATTTAAAGAAATATAGAAAAAGGATTCAGAAACTCAAGAAGATCTATGGTGGGTACCGACTGCAGTTTATGTAACATTAACGACCCGCCCCAGCTTCACGCGGGTACAAATTATAAATGTAAATGTTCCTCATAGATCACTTTATCTGTTGGTGAAATCTGCGTGAAAATCCGTTCAGTAGTCTTTGAGTTAATCGCGAACAGACAGCCGAAGCTATTTCATTTTATACTATGTTAACATCATATACCTCATTTTCAAGTGTGAGTTATTGGATGTCATATTAATATATGACATGTAGGTATGTCCTCGAATTCTTTGTCACAGCTTATGTAGAAACATTGTGATCTATGCATAATGGTTTTGTTTTGGTTTTGTCTATACCATTGCATAGCAAAATATGTGTATCTAAGCAAGACCGAGGATCGAATGCGTTACCGCTGCGCCATCACTACTTTATCATAAATTCCGCTTAAGACCAAAGTAAACAGAGGCGAATATCACCCACTTTGCTTGCTATGTTTTAAGTCCCACACGAAACAGCAGGCGATAACAACAATAAATGCTAATTCATCAGTTCAATCATTACTAGATATGACTACCTAACAGTGACGAAGAGTCCATACAAGCCAATTCTCATCGGCTTCCCTTTAGGAAATGGTCAATATTACACGTACTTAATAATATATTATGTAACGCCTAAAAGTTTTAAATAGCAACAAAAATAAGTACTTATAACATCAAGTGTAAGCATGATCGGTGACGGTAGTGAAGAGATATTATATTCCTAAGTAAGAACTTTTTGCTCCGGCTTCTCTTTGCCAGACTTCCAACCTTCGCAGCAAAGAGCATATAAACGCTTACGCTGACTTCGCAGCTGCTACCTAATAAATAATTAACATATATCTTTACACAGAATATGACACTACGGTAGTAGAATACCTGACGACACCATTTCCTAAGCCATTACCTACACAAACATTGGACCTTTTGAAAAAAACTAAGTGGTTTTCCACTGTTGGTTTGCAGAAGATATATTCTCCTTGGAAATCGTATATAGAAACAGTTTCTGACAATGAAAAGCTTATACCGACTCCAGATTTATCAGGTATTAATAATAAAGCAGTTTAGCAAACCAAACTACAAACTTGCGCTCGTGATTTATTTTACAGTGCAAATTTTAGCTGAGAAAGAGCGTTATTCATTAAAGAATCAGTTAAACTTTCACATCTATTAGTACTAGTGAACTCTGTACCGCGTATTTCTCACGTTTTAAACCTACCTTGGGCTTTTACAAATACACCTAAACCGAAATCAGCCAAATTGGTTTATCCGTGGTCAAGTTTTCGCACTACTAATATCCGTCAATTAATTTTTAAAGAGACTAGCTTCACGAGCCAACTTTCTACCGCCTTTCACATCTTTTAAACCTTTCTTGGACTCTTACGAGTACTTTAAAACCTAAATCAGCAAAATCGGTACAGCTGTTTTCGAGTGTAAGCGACATAAACATCTATCAATTCATTTTTATATACATAAATTACTTATTATTATACTTAGTATTAATTTTCCCTGGATTCTGTTCTATATAATATCACATGAACGAAATAGCGATTTAAATTTATTACACTTGTAAGGTTCGTAGATACTCGTATTTACTTATTGTTTTGCAGATGATTGCATAGAGGAATTGAGTAAAATTCGAGTGGATGTCTCTTCTAATTCTATTCCATTTTGCAATATATCACAACCATGCATTCAAATGCTATCTAATGGCAGTAACATCGGCTATGCCTTGACGCACAGGTATGTGCTTAAATTACTATTTACCTTTAAACTCGCAAGCAAAAACACAGCAAATCAAAGAATGTATACTATTGCAAATGAAGGACGCCTTCAGTCTAGGTGGAGCGACGATCTTTGCAAGTTAGGTGTAGTAAGTTAGGTTCTGGTTAGAGCTGGATGGGAGTGCCCGCAGACCATGCTTAGTAATGTGCTTTAGGAGACGTCTATGTTCAGCAGGAGACTAAAATAGGTTGATGATGATGATGGTAATGACATAAATTCGTGGGATGGCGATTATATCGGCACGATTCGCTGGCTTGTGGAGACAGCTCCTTAGGATCATTATCATTTTACTATCTCAGAGGTTCAGACGTAAACGTTAACGTTTAACGCCTAATCTCTCTCAACTCGTAATATAGTTGAGAGAAGACCCGTGCCCAGCTGTGAGACCCTAAAAATTGTTGAAGTGAAGTGAAGTTTTTCTCTCAGAGTTTAACCTATCATCCTTTTCCTATGTCCAGTGGTGGACTGTTGTGATGATGACTATGAAATTTTAAAGCTTGACAATCAAACTCCTTTTGAACAATTGATTTCTCTTACTTTTGTTTTTTTTAGGTTGTTGTTTTTCGAGTTGGCGCATCTTGTATTTGGTTGCAAAGTATTCTACAACGTAAAGGACATCGATATGACAGATGACATGTGTGCTATGATTTATAACGAGGCCGAATATATTGCAGCCCACAAATTTGGCAATATTGACTTAATTATGGAACAAAGTAAGTGTTATGTGAGCTGGGTCCCCCTTTTTTTGTTTACCGTGGGGGTTTTCCTTTACTTTACTTACAGCCGGGAATCCAACCCGCGACCTCATATTTCTAAGGTGAGACCCGTATCGTTGCGCCACCGCTCTGCTCCGAACCTAAATACGTACGAGTAGGTAATATTCATTTTGATAAGATTATACGTTATTGTGAGGGTTAATCATCATCAGTTATCAGTTTTAATTCATACGATTAGTATTACTCTACCAATGTTCGTAAACTAAAAAGTGGCTCGACATCTTACGTATTAACTTTAACTGTGATCTTGTCTTCACTCATTCTAACTTCAAATTCAAATTAATTTTACTGCGAATATTGGTATGAATACAATGTTTACATAATAAATAGTGACTCCGTATTCCACTCTCAGGCATGAAAATTTGTAAAACATCACAGTAATAAAATTCTTGAATGGAATAAACACAGGTTGAATTTAAATTAATGAAGTTGAATCAATACTGAATTACCAAATTTATAGGATGTCAAGTACAAATTTTTATTAAATGCCACACCTAAAATGGAAATCAAAATTCCAATACATTTCATTATTAGATACTTCTGTCAGCTAAATATTCGTTGACACTGTATGCTTTACTTAGTAACAATTGTTTTAATTTTTATTTAAACATCTTTACTACTTATGTCGAGTATTTTTTTCGGCAATCGAATGTAAACCCACTAGGACTTTTCTGTGTAACCTACTTACAGTAAAGTCGAAGTTTTTAATTAAGCTTTTAATTCTTTGTGTGATGACCACGAATATTTCTTACGTATCTGGGTATAATAGATCGATTTTGATAATAATAGTATAATGCGACATTAACACACACGGCCATTTGATCCTAAACTAAACAAAGCTTGTACTACATGTAATATTTTTCTTTTTGTAAATACATACTTAAATATATATAATAACACCTAGACAGATGATGGTGAACATGTCTGTTAGTTGTTGTTGAGTCTAGGTCCTACAGTCCATCAAATCTAAGAAGTACCGTTTGACGTTTCACTGTTTTCTATTAAATTAGCTTTATAGAGGCGTAATTCATACTATTTTTATTAGCTTTCCTGTAAAATAATTGAATTTATGAAGCTGTTTTTATTTTATCATAACATAAACAATTTTCATACAAAAAATAAAATTCTAAGTGTTTAGAACTGTCAAACGGTACTTCTTAGATTTGATGGGCTGTTAACTCAAGACAAACAGACATGTTCATCACACTAATGTCTCACTTGGGTGGGAATCGATCCGACGACCTGTGGTGTGAAAAGCAAGTATCTTACCGCCCATGCCACTGGCCTTTAAATGATTATTTTATTATAAAATATGTACTTAAGTATTTACAAAAATAAAATGTATTAAATTATATCCGTTCCTAGTACCCATAACACAAGCAAATATAATTGGTAAATTTGGGACTAGATGGCGCTGTGTTTTACTCACGTATCGCCATCTGATGTACAAAGTCATAAACATTAATTAAATCTCCTATAGAACTATTTAACCACAGATAAAAGTAATGTAAGACTATTCGTCACTAATATCAATATCGCTTGAATCATCATCACTGTCTGTGCAGCTTGAGGAGTCAGAATCTTGGCGATAGGCGATACGCGAGTTAAACGGTCGGCATAATACTTTACTTGGGACTTAATTTTAATTGCAGTGGCACTCTGCTCTCTTTATGGGCACCTCCAATTCCTTCGGCGGCATTGGCTGATCAATCTAATGAAATTCTTGTCTCCCCACGGTTGTATGGGTGTGTTATACGAACAAAGTGTAACGGATACTACAAACGAGTTCAGAAAATATATGTGGAAGATTCACGAATTTAATAGAACAGACGTTGGGGTATGTAACCCCCATGTGACTGCAGTAGGAGGAGCGTTGTATGGATCTGTAATCAGATATATAGTGCAAAAATATTATACAGACAATTAAAACGATACCTAAACCTAAGGAAATTGAAAAGTTACAGCTAACAGATAATTAACATCTTCACGTTT
This sequence comes from Meganola albula, assembly GCA_936450015.1. Lineage (NCBI taxonomy): Eukaryota > Metazoa > Arthropoda > Insecta > Lepidoptera > Nolidae > Meganola > Meganola albula. Next base: position 12,607,667 of record OW388145.1, on the reverse strand, counting down.
CAACTTTTTAACTGACTTAAAAAGAAGTAGGTTCTCAATACGACTCAATAAGACATACTTATTTCAAAAAAAACGAAAATCATTTTTTTTTGTTTTTTCATAGATATCTATCTATATCATTATTATATTACTGTATGTTTAATTATTTAATGTTGTGCTTGTCTATAATTGATGTAAACACAAGTACTGTTCCAAACTGTCTGTTTCTATATATGTCTGTGTTTATGTGCTTTGCCTAAATAAATAAATAAATAAAATACAATGTATGTTTTTTTTTGACGGTCCGGGGTGGTGTGGTCGGTAATATACTTGCTTTTCACGCCGCAGGTCGTGGGTTCGATTCCCACCCGAGACAAACATTGGTGATGAACATTTGTGTTTGTGTCGAGTCTGGGTGTAAATATCTATTTTAAGTATATATTTACAAAAGATAAGTATTATATGTATAGTATATACCAGTTATCTGGTTTCCATAACACAAGCTCTGCTTACCTTGGGACCAGATGACCGTGTGTGTTAATGTCCTAGGATATTTATTTATTTATTTGTAGGTTTGTATTTTTCACGATAATTCCGCCAATTGTTAATCGATTCTGATGATTCTCTTTTTGTTTCAAAGTGTATACTTTCTAGTTCCCATTTAAATTTTATCAAAATTGAATGCAGGTTTTAAGTTATCGCTGAAACAATGAAATCTTTAAAAATATTTCTTTTATTTTTTGTTTGTTCTGCAATAGGCTTGCGCTTGACCACAACTTGCCTGACGTGAAGCAATAATGTAATCTACGATGGTACGCGCTTACCCAGTAAATACCGATTTACTGGGTAAATCGTGACTTGAAGACTGGCAGATTATAGCTATCGGGAAACATAAATGCCGGCAGCGCATTCCCTAACTAGGCAGTTCCTTAACGTGACTGTAACTGTGTGATATGAAATGTGAGTACCATGGGTATTATGCCCAACAGTGGAATAAAATGTATAGCATTCCTCAATAAATGGACTATCTAGCAGTGCAAGAATTTTTCAAATCGGACCAGTAGTATCTGAGATTAGCGCGACCAACCAAATAAATTCTTCAGATTTATAATGTTGTGGACATAAACTTAAGATATCTATTTTCTTGTATTTTTATACTACTTTCATACTAAATGGTAAACGGTCACCGTAGCCTTTGTACGCTTGGAACACCAGTGGCATCACTAGACGACATTTTTAGGGTCGACGGCTGCCATAACTTATAATTTAAAATGTAAATACATTAAAATCAATAAAGCTTCCTCGATATGAAGGTGATATTGACAAGTGAGCGGCCTCGCTACATATCGTCTGTGCCAGTGCCAATGTCGACCGGACGCTCACTACCATCAACGTCACTTCCGGTCACAGGAAGTGGCTCACACTGAACTTAGTACTCACCACAAATACCTAATTACATACATGGCGGTGATAGAATTTTATTATTTACAATTATCTACAATATAAAAATGAATCGCAAAATGTGTTGGTAAGCGCATAACTCGAGAACGGCTGAACCGATTTTCCTAATTATTTTTTTAAAATGTTCTTTGAAGTACGAGGATGGTTCTTACGCAAAAACAAAATCAACTTCCTCAGAAACGGCTTGACCAATTCGGTAGGTCTGAGAATCAGTCGTAACCTATTTTTGGACCCGGTAGGTGGCACTGCTTTACCGGTCAGAACGACGTCTGCGGAGTCCGCTAGTTTTGTATATATTTGACTGTAATGTTGGCGTAGAGGTAAGAAAAACTGACGGTAAGTAGGAGGTCGTGAGTTAAATTCCCACCCAGACTAATCTTTGTGTGATGTGTTTGCGCGTAATCTAAGTATAATCTAATATATAAAATTCGTGCGTAATCGAACTCCTCCGAAACGGCTCAACCGATTCTTATGAATTTTTTTATGCATATTCAGTAGGTCTGAGAATCGGCCAACATCTATTTTTCATCCCCCTAAGTGAACTTTTTTTTTTAATAAATACGCGGTACGAAGTTGGCTGGGGCAGCTAGTAAAGTTATAAAAGAAAAGTACTGGACTTTTAGTTTTAATAAATGATAATAATTCACTACTAGAATCCTGCATCATCACTGACTAACATAGGCTATGTGATTTGAGTACGATGACGCGACGGGGTCTTTTGCACCCGAAAGACAGCAAGGATAACCTAACCGAACCTAGTTTATCTATAAATATGTATGTATTTACAAAAAATCAATGTATTTAAGTAGTATATCAATTTCTAATACCCATAGCTTCAACCCTTTTTTAGTGTCACCCTGCTGGGCACGGGTCTTCTATCAACTATCTTATGAGTTGAGAGAGTTTAAGCCTTAATTCATGCACGCTGGCCAAATGCGGGTTGGTGGATCTCACATGTCCTCGAATGATTAGTTCTTAGACATGCCAGTTTCCTCATGATGTTTTCCTTCACCGATATTGAGCAGCGGAGATGAAACAATTCACACAAAGATGTGTGGGCACGACCGGGAATCGAACCTATTATATATTTCTAAGGTGAGGCTCTTACCGCTGCGCCACCGCACCGCTGCTCACGCTAAGAACGAATTAACTTAATAATTATGAAATTAATTAGATAATTTTACGAGAGGAACTAATTACGGAAGTGTCATTGCTAGTCAAATTATGTTCCGGTAGTTATGAGGTATTCAATGGTATATTAAAAACCTTGATGGGAAGTTGTCTCGTTGAAATGTTGTAATTATAAAATAAGTTGCTACCCGCCCCAGCTTCGCAAGCATTGTTCTTTTAAATTACCTATTGAAATAACTTTTTTTTTATTCTGTGATAGGCTGGCGCTTGACTACAACTTGCCTGATGTTAAGCAATGGTGTAGTCTACGATGGAACCTAGCCTAGTATACCGATTCACTCGTGATTCCGAATGATTATCGGTGAGAAGGTGGTAGTGGAATGAGCCTCCATATGGTTAGAAACCTTAAAGGACAACAATTCCGACCCACCCTCATATTATGTTGTTTGCTCAATAACCAAAAGCAGGCTCGAGCAAAAAGACTTCTAAAATACTTCGAGAATCTTGGTTCAAAGTCGAAGTTTGGACTATGCCCGATAAACAGCCCTAAATATAGCCGGTGAAAAGTGGGTGTTCACTGCTGCTTACATCTTCGGGAAATACATGTTGCTATGACAATAATGTAGGTACCAAACAAAAAGGGAACTAGCTAGGTGCAGGCACTTTGACCAGTTTTAATGATTATACTGGGCCCAGTCCAGAAGCTGGAGATATGTAACGCTCGCTCGGGCCGAAAACGGTAGTCTCGGATACCCTTCGTCTTACCCGCATTCAGGGCGAGGGCATGCGTAAACCATTTCCCTATGTAAAAAAAGATCCATGCTCAGCATTCGGATGTATAGTTACTAAAGTTTTGTAGGTAACGCTACTTGCCTATACTACAGCAAAATTGTTATGTATGGCGTGTCCATAAAACTAAACTCGAATTTAAATTCAGTTTGATCGCGATTAAATTATGTAGAATCAGTAATTCAGTAATCAACAACATAATCACGACCACAATCTGTATGTGGGAAGTGTTACACTTTACACTCGTTTTAGTTACTTTTATAAATCACACTATGGGTATTTTAGTCTTTCAAAAAGTATATAGCTACTGTTTTGACAGTGCACCAAAGACATACCTACAATTTTTATTTTTTTTATTTTACGATAGGCTGGCGATGGATGAGCAATGATGCAATCCACGATGGAACGCGCCAGCCCAGTACACCGATTCACTCATGACTACGAATGATTATCGGTGAGAAGGTGGCAATGAAATGAGCCCCCATACAGTAGTTAGAAGCTTCAAAGGAGCAACAATTCCAACCCACCCTCTCTGCATGGTGTCACCATACATCGCACCGGAACAAGGCAAGGCCGCTTGGCAGTGCGGTTTTGTCTGGTGGGTGGTCACTAACCACGGCCGAAGTCTACCATCAGTTGATTGTCACCTGATTCGCACCACCCGGGGACCACGTGTGGGGATTCAGTTAAAGGTGTACACCCACGGATGAAGGTGACTCAGCCCTCATTTATCGGTGTATCGATTTTGAAGAGCCAAGCAGTACCGTGAGTTCTTCACATATTATCTATTTGCCTAGCCTTTCCCTGTGAGCCAGACATAGTATACTTCCTCACAAGGAATTTGACTTTCACCTTCTAAATATTTGCAAAATCACTCTTGTGGTTTGCCGCCATCTACTGTATCTTAATATATATATTTCTTGTGTGCGTGTGTATGTGACTGAACTCCTCCTAAACGACTGGACCGATTTTGATGAAATTTTTTGTGTGTGTTCAAGGGGATCTGGGAATGGTTTAGATTCACAATTTTGCGCGGTACGAAGTTCGCTGGCGCAGCTAGTATTTATATAAATTGTTTAATATCCAAAGTACCTTATCTGTTTTATAATATAATGTTTTTATAGCATTCTTGAGTTTCTACTGACATAGGTACCATTTTTAATATCCCACAGCTAGGCATGGGTCTTCTCTCAACTATCGGACGTCACATATGTCCTCGAAGGATTAGTTCTTATACATTTCGGTTTCCTCATGATGTTTCCTTCGTCAATATTGAGCAGTGGGGATGAAAAAATGTACACAAAAACGTGTGGGCACGACCGGGGTTCGACCTCATGACCTTATATTTCAGATTGCTGCTCTAATACCATTTAAGTTCTAATTTTTAGCTGAACAACACGGTTCTGACAAATTTTCCCCATGTTATTGTCAGCTCTTTACAACAAATATCTTATTACATAATAATATAGGTAGTTACAAATGTTGAACATTTGCTTTCTGATAGAAATATGTTGCGTCTGATGTATGGTAATAGGGCTCCGCAGTTATCTAAACTTAACTGCCAAAATGTGGGTGATAATTTTTACCTTTACGTATATTATATCAGATAAGAATAGGAGTACGTGTGTGTGTGCGTGTGCGTGTGAGCGCGCGTGAGTGTGTGTGTATGGTCTCAGTACTCGTTTGAGTATAAGTCTGAATGTGTATTAAGTCATAAGCTCTTCTGATTTGATCATGAGATCAGTGGCACCAGCTAGAAGCTACGTAGGTATGAAGTACTAGAGCAGACTGCAGAATGTTTATGGCATCATTACGGCGTCAAATACTCAAAATATTTCATCACACGTGTCGAATTGTAACAGCCAATTAGCATGACAGAATGAGTTAACATATGGTTATCATTCACTTCCTAGTTTGTATTCGTATTAAAATTCGGCTCAAGTCCTCGGGGACCCTGCGACCATTGTCACCACAGGTAACGGTAACACATCGTGACGCATCGGCATTCTACATTCTACTTTACTGTAAATAATTTGTTACTACCAATTTTGGGTTATTAATGAAGTGTATTCAGGTAAGTTAGCGTTCGAGTCTAAATTAGCCAAAAGGGTAGCCAATAGTTAATTCACCCACATTCTGTCGGTAATGTTTACGTTGAATTACGTTCAAGGCGATTCATCGGGAATAAACCTTGACTTCAACCTGGTACCCTGGTGCCTGGTGATTTGTCTAAATGAATTAGAAATTTATTTCAGCTCAATCCTAAATTCTATACTGAGACTACACGGTATTTAAAAGAATAGGTTTGTCACTGGACCAACGAGGCAGTACTTATACGTAATTTTTCATTATCTTCGTATGCCTTCGTATTCTACTCATTCAAGTTATGCATTTAAGTATTTAATCAATGCGAATCAATGTCAAGCTTAGATAGGTAATCAATTTCAACGCAATTATGTTATCTACCTGTTCCTGGCACACCATTTTTTTGCCACACTATGTATAAATTACTTATCTTTCCGTCGGCGGCTTCCTCCACGCGACTATGTTGTATACCAGCTTAGCAGTGGGATAAAAGTAGCCTAAACCTTCCTCAATAAATTAGCTATCTAACAGTGGAAGAACTTTTCAAATCGAACCTTTAGTCCCTGAGATTAGAACGTTCAACTAAAAAACAAACTCTTCAGCTTTATAATAAAGATAAAGATAAAATGATAAATTTATTATTACAAAACAAAAGACAAGAATATGTTTTAGTGCACTAGCCTCCAAACTAGGATAGATTAGGTTAGTATAGATTTCTTGATGTTATGAATTATTATGCTATAGCTATTATTGTTGCAAAATTGCATGTCATATAAAGATACTCTTCAAGAACCATGGAGCACATACTATGCGAATGTGACTCCTTAGCCCGAAAACGCATGAATGCATTAGGGGTGGACCACCCTACTCCTAGTGAATATGGCCTCATGTGTCCCCGCCAGGTAGCAACAATAATGGAATGGCTGTGTGGAGGAAGAATACTCGAGGTTTCATAGAATCAAGGGGAAGCACAAAAGATCCCATTGGGTTACCAGCCCCATTGTTAAGATAAGATAAGATAAGATACTCTTACCATACTTATTTTAATGTTGGATACATTTAAGTAGGGTGAATCTTTGCTGATTAAAAAATTTCATCTTATAATCGATTTCAGGATGACATTTCCTGTAGCTTATTTCCAGTACTTTTCTATCCACTAGGCACCACTTAAGTTGTTCCTGCGAAATAGTAAACAATTCGGAACAATAGAGTTACGGTAGATGGCGTACCATGTTTCAAAATACACAATGTGACAATGTTATAAGATCACTTGTAACCCTAAAATTATATATTTAAAAATCATATTATATTTTAACGTAATACGTTATCCACTGTGTGAAAACCTGGTTAGTTTATTAGACCTATTTTCAATTTTATGGTAATACCTATAAGTTCATGGACACGGCCAAGGCAAACGACTTTTATTTTATTTGTATTTTAATTGTTATAGCTTCACTAGAATTAAGCATGCTTAGGGATACAATTATTATAAAAGATCATTTAGAAGATTACCTACTTAAAAAAACAAACTTAGAGAATATTAATTTTTGATGTACCTAATTTGTTAATTATGTAGTCTTCTTACCTAAAATAAATAAAGGTAGATGTCTAAGATTTTTTTAATATCCTATAATTTCCCACTGCTGGGCAAAAGGCTCCCCCATAGCTTTCCAACTCTCCCTATCGCTCGCTTTTTCCATCCAAGTAGCGACTTAGATAATCGCACGACGCGCGACGACGCCCGTATCCAGGAATCCACTGCGTCGTGACACAAGCCTATCTGTCAGGATGCATAAGATAAATGGGACCAAGATTTGAAGACGGAAATGCTTGATGCGGCAAAATGGAGCAAACTTGAGTAAGCCTGTGCCGAAAAATATTCAGAAATTATCTACACTAATATTATAAATCTGAAGAGTTTGTTTGTTTGAACGCACTAATTTCAGTAACTACTGGTCCGATTTGAAAAATTCTTGCACTGTTATATAGCCCATTTGTTGAGGAAGGCTATAGGCTACTTTTTGTCCCACTGCTGGGCATGATATTCTTTTCATCATTGATAATATCATAACGTGGAGCTCACATCTGTATTACCCGGAGCTGTACGTAGAGGTAAATTTCACACTCATTTCACAGGCCAGCTTTCCACCCTGGGAGGCTAATTAGAATAGGGTTATAATCCATTTGTCTTTGTCTGTCGTCTTGACATTTATACTAGTAAGAAAGAGACAAAGTCCATGTTAACTAAAGAGTCTTATAAGATTTTAATGTACAAGACCTATAATGTATAACCTCCACATTTAGTGGTAAAAGTAAATTGATTAAAGAGCGTGGGAAATCAAACGTTTAATTATGCAGATTATGAAAATATCGATGCCGTCATTTATATTGATCTAAATTTGATTGGCTTACTAAGTTAATTAGATACCATGACATTTGAGTTGGTTTCGTACCTTTTACCATGAGATATTTGTTGCGTAAGGAGAGTCGTCTTTGAGTTTGGTTTAGTTTAACATATCAAAAGAGTATTTCCTACGCGAATATTACTTAAATAAAAAAAGCCGACCAAGTGCAAGTCGGGTATTTTTCACTTTTTAAACTTTCCATAAATTTGTTAAGTTACTAATATGGCTATTAAAAATAGGGGTGGGTGGCAAAGGGGTGAAAATTTAGGGTTTTTTGTATTTTCTAATACCATAAAAAATATACCTGAAAACGAATTTGGATACTAAAAAAATAGAATATAGATATAAATTTCATAAAAATCGGTCAAGCCGTTTCGCAGGAGTTTGGTACAAACAACGCGACACGAGGATTTTATATTTACTATTAATAGTAAAAGTCACACGCAGTACCTATAGTTAATATTTTTAGTCTTGTCACGTGTGCTAAACGTGCTACTTACTATGAAAATTATACCCGTTTGTCGGTATCAAATATCTATCATCATAAATCTTGACTTAACTATAAGTTGAATTTTAATAACATTTGTTCCACGTCCAAATTGTTCCTCAGTGTTGGTAGCCCTGCCTATCGTATCAATTTCATATAATGTAAGTGTTACCATCATAATATGTAAGAAATCTTTGATGTGACATGCAATGTGCACGCACCTGCCTTTGCCTATTCATTATGCGACCCGTGCGCAAGCGCAAAGATCGTTGACATCGAAGTGACACAGATTTCTTCGCGGTGTCTAGACGAAGTTAAATTTGAGTTATTAGTTACTGTGGCTTATTATAATAGGCAACTCTACAGGTCATTATATTCCTAGCATACCTCCATAAATTTTGGTTAAAAATTACAAAATTTGGTAAAGTGAATAGGTACAGAGTGGCTTTTTAGGTATTCAATGCTTTATTTAAAAACTAGAATTAAAAAAAATCGTATTTATTAAACGGAAATATTTAATAACTAACGAATTAATACAAAGTTTTAAACCTCATTTTGAAATACGATTATATTGATAAGGTACATAAATACGTTTTTGAAGATAAATAGGTACCAATTTAAGTAAACTAGCGCATGCTGTGGTACTTTAAAATGTTATGCATTCAATTATTACTACAATTACTAGCGGACACCGCAGACGTCGTCGTTCTGCCCGGTAAAGCAGTACCACCTACCGGGTCCTAAAATAACTTACGACTGACTCTCAAACCTAACACATCGGTCAAGCAGTTTCTGAAGAGGTTGTTTTTTTAATTTTACTTTGCGTAAAACCATCCTCGTACTTCAAGGAGCATTCTAAAAAAAGAATTAGCGAAATCGGTTAATCTTTTTTCGAGTTTTGCGCTTAACAACACATTTTGCGATTCATTTTTACATTATAGATAATGTTACTTCTAGTTCATTTAGATTTAATTTAATATGTACTGTTTGTCAATATAAATAAATAAAGATTATTGATTTCGATGGACAGTGAACAATACGATTAAAATTAGGCAAACGGGTGACGAGATCGACAGCAATCCGTTAAAAATTCTATTAAAGGGACCTTGATCTGCTAATCTGCTAAGCAGCAGCGGCACAGCAGCATCGGCCTCGCCTGCATTGTTCCATCGCCGCTGTTCAATATTGCCGAAGAAAAGCCGGCATCTCTAAGAACTAATCATTCGGAGAGATGTAACATCCACCAACTCCCACTTGGCTAGCGTATGTGGATTAAAGTTTAAACTCGTAAAATATTTGACAGAAAACCTGTGCTTAGGAACACAAAAAAGGTTTGAAGTGATCTGAGTGACTTCAATAAAAGAGAGGTCAATAAGGAAAAAGTCAACAGACGACATCAAATATGCTTGACTCTGTGCGGGATTCACAAACGCATCACAAATTAGGAATTATTGAGTAGGTTCCTATGTAAATATTAGCCTTTAGAGAAAGTAGGTACACTAAACATCTCACATATCTATTACCTATGTGTTAACACCTACAAAAGTTTGCTTTGATGACTAACGCATCCTTGGGCGTCGGATGCAATTCGCATACATTATGATGGTATTATTTGAGCTGTTGCATAGCCTATTGTTCGAACAATACACACCTACATACACTTTCTGTTGGCTAAGAGTACCTACGTATGCGTGCAAGGGCATCTTTTACTAGTTATCTATCAATTTAATTAAATAAGAAACATTAATTTGCCTCCATGTCGTCTTGTCACACTGTGGAAATATGGACATTGCTGAAAATCAGTGCTGTGGGTCGCCTCAAGTAGGCACTCACAGCGTTTACTGAGCAATGTCCATGTTTGACACACACTCACTCTTTGTTTTTCTTCTTCTTTTACAGCTTCCATTTATGTTTTATTTTTTTCTCTTTCTATGTGTTTTTTTATCATTTGATGTTGTGTGTCTCGTCTTTGTCAAATAAATGTTTTTCTTTCTTTCTTTTCTTCTTTCTTTCTTGTCTCATCATGTCATCTTTTAAGCTAACTTCATTACTTCTGTTAAGTTTCATCATCATCAGCCTATTTTAGTCCACTGCTGGATATAGGCCTCTCCCAAAGCACGACACTGAGCACGATCTCTCATCCCAGCTCTTACCGGCCTCCTTGCAGAGATCGTCACTCCACCTAGTCTGAGGGCGTCCTGCGTTACGTTTGCTAATCCGTGATCTCCACCGAAGAACTTGTTTACCCCTACGGTTGTCGGATCTGCGACAGATAGACTGCCCCCCTGTTGAGCTGGTTCTATTTCAGATGCCACAGAAACCTCTTTTCATTTAAGCTATATTTATTTATTTATTTCACTTTCGAAAATTCCCTATGCCCTTATCTTCTTTGTAGGTTAGGTATTATGAAAATATTGACAGAGGTTTGTAACGTTAAAACTCGAAAACGATTCGATTTTTCTGAGTTTGGTTTTGTAGAAGCCCAAGACAGGTTTGAAAGCTGAGAAATGCGCGATACAAAATCCGCCGGGGTATTTAGTACCTACTAACTAAATAAACACAAATTGGTAAGTACTTTTGATGATCTAAAAAATGCATTGTGGCTAAGACCTTATTTTTGTCTGTAGGCTAGACATCATTGGCATGTGCTATGTCATTAAATTAATCTGACTGAACAATGCGACTGGCCTTGGTGACGTCATCAGGAAGCCAGTTGACCAACCCGAGCATAAGTACCTTTAGTGGAACAACAAAATTCCGAAGTGGAATCAAGTTAAGTATACATATTTAATTCCTAGGTATATAAGTACGTCATCAAGTTAAAAATATCCTATCACATTACTAAAACCGGTCAAGTTGAAACTGCACATTATATTGGGTTCCATACTTTGAAGAACAATTGTTTCTTTCTACCGTGGTTTCATACTATGTATTATTAAGAGGCATTTTTATTTCATAAAACATTTCTTTTAAGGAATAGCACATAGGCTACTTTTTATCCTTATACCACGCGGGTCGAGTCGCAGTTATTTCATAACTGACTGCCACTGTACTACTGCTAAAAAACCTACCATAATACTCACCAAATATTCATTTGTTGACCCAGTTATACCCGGCTCCACCCGCACGTATATCGGGTATCGCGTTAAACCATTAACCTCTTTATACACAGTCATAAAAACTATCCTACGTCCTACCTCGGGTCTGAAACTCCCTTTACCATTTAAACGATTTATAAACCATTTATTTTGTAACACTATAGGTATAATCTAACACGAAATAAAATATTGATCACAAGCTAAAGGCATGCAACACGGGACCCAGCTCAGTAATTGCTCTACTAGCGCACAGCACTGATTTTCAGCTGGCCCTTAACACAAAAATACACCAAATTAACAATTAATAAAAAAATAATTTTTAATTAATAATAACTTAATAGTAATAATTTAAAAAAATAATAATAATTAATGTTTTTTTAATTTGTTTATTTACACCAAATTTCATATTCAGTAGTTTTGGGCGTAAACAGACAGACAGACAGAGTTACTATCGCATTTATAATATCAGTAAAGATTTAGATATCTGGATTCTGGTAGGTCTAATGAACAGATAAAATTGCGCAGTAGGTCACAAAGCATAGGCACAAATGCGACATATTATGTAACCAACTCATGTCGTAAACTATTACAAAACATGTTTACATGGTTTGGCGAATCTGAATTAATACTTTTACCTCTGACATTTTGTATTTGTACAAAGATGTGTTGATGAGCAAATAGTTTGTCAACTGGTAAGGGTAATTAGAATTGCGGCACAGCGTTTACAGATGTCATGATCAACCTAAATACTTTCCACGACACAGAAGGTTCACTGTTGCCATTGCTAAGTTTTTATTAAAGAATAAAACCATCTAAAATAATATTAATAATATTTTCACACATACACACAGTGCCATCTTGTCCTAAATTAACCAATTTTATTTGCTTGTGTTATGGGTACTAGAAACGGATATTATACATAGATAAATTACACCCAGACATAGAACAAATAATCGTGCTCATCACACAAAGATTTGTCCTGGGTGGGGATCGAACCAACGACTTTCCTCGACTTAGCAGTCAGGGGTCACTAACCACCATGCCACCAGGCCAGTCATATACCTAATTAGGGTTCCGTACCTCAAAAGGAAAAAACGGAACCCTTATAGGATCACTTTGTTGTCCGTCTGTCCGTCCGTCCGTCCGTCTGTCAAGACCCTTTCTCTCAGGAACGCGTGGAGGTATGAAGCTGAAATTTATATCAATTACTCAAGTCTACTGTCCCTTGAAGCTGTAAAAAAATCAAACTTCTAAGCCAACGCAATCAAAAGATACAGCCGTTTATGCCGCAAATTTTCGACACTTGCAAGGGAATCAAAACCTACAGGGTGCTTCCCGTGAACTCAGAATCTTGAAATTTGGTACGAAGCAACGTCTTATAGCATAGATAAAGGAAAAATTACGAAAACCATAAATTGTTAGTTACATCACATAATATATTTTTTTTTAATAATTTTTAACTTACTACCCATTTCCTCATAAACGCGTAGAGGTATTAAATTGAAATTCATACCAAATACTCAGGTCTATAATACCTTTAAGCTGTAACAAAATCAAACTTCTATGTCAACGCAATCAAAAGAAACAGCAATTTAAGCTGCATATTTTGAAACTCGCAAGTACTCGCAAGGGAATCAAAACCTAAAGGGTACTTCCAGTCGACCTAGAATCTTGAAATTTGGCATGAAGCAACGTTTTATAGCACACATAAAGGAAAAATTCCGAAAACCTTAAATTTTTAGTTACATTAAAAAATATATATTTATAATATAATATACAAAATATAATAAAAATACCATAGTTATGACTCGATTGTCGTAATGAACGAACTTTGTAAACCTTGCAGGTTTGTACGGAACCCTCGGTGCGCGAGTCCGACTCGCACTTGACCGGTTTTTTTTTCGTTATGCTTGATTTGTTCATTGTTTATTAATTGTGCATTCATTGTTATTTTTTTTAGTTTTTTAAGTACAACATTCAAACACCATCTGTATTTTTTTATGAATAAATAAATTTAAAATTGAATTTAATCATACCTACGTTTCAACAAGCTTTAGTGGAAGAAGGAGATGGATTTTTTTAATCCAATGATGTTGCATACACAAGTAAATTATATTATAGCTGCTATCTGGATAGCTTCAGCCGCGGCATCACTCACCAGGCAAAAAAACTATCGCTAAATATCCTAGTCTCATTCAAACATAAGGCCTGGTGAAGATATCAATGAGAATGCGTCTATTAGACTGAGCTCATTGGGCTCCCATCTTCATCTTTGCCAGTTACCACAGGTGAAATCTAGCACAAAGGTGATGTCCCATAAAAATATTTATTAGGTAACATAATCTGACAAATATGTCTAGATAAATACAAATTGCGTCTTTTTAATATACAGATGTACTCCTACCTCTTTGTCAACTTCATAGAATTGAACAATGAATTATGCGAAATATCGCGTCTGCAGTGACATTAGTCTGCGTTGGCAGTGACGTAATACCGGGTATGTTGCGTAAAACCTCTTTAGCATGCCGTCTGCAGAGCTTTCTCGACATCTGAAAGATTCGAAGAAGCACCCGATCGCTTTTGTTTCTTCCCACGTAGTACACACAAAATATTCCATGGAGGCCGTGAAATTGACACGGCAGCTTTGTCGTGTAAACAAAGTATTGTTATGTATGTGGTCGGCGAGACGAATGAACTGAAATACGTAACAAAGACTTGAGCTGATACCGTTGGCCGCTACTCACACACAATCAATTTAGGATTTGGTCTTTGTGGTGATTTGGGTTATTAGCGGTCTCTGTGTTACATATGTTTCAGTACAATATGGATGACGTAGTTTGTATTATCTAGTCTACTGAAACAATGGGTTATGTTATAGTTACAGTTTGAAGCGGGATTAGTTTACGTGATGGCTAAAACAATATGTTTCGATCTTTTGTGGTTTATGCTTCGCTTTGACCTAAAGACTTGAGCATGATTCATTTACGTACGAAGTTTGGGTAGGGCATGTTTGTACTAACTTCCGTCAACGGCTTCGCCCGCGTGGTTTTTATTACCCTTTTAGGGGTTGAGTTGAACGCCTTTCTGTAGAAAATCTTAGTGAACCTCCAGACTTAAACAGAACCAGAAAAGATCATGAGGAAACCCGCATATATAAGAACTAATCACTCACGGACATTTGACATCCACCAACTCGCAGGACGCCCTCAGACTAGGTGAAGTGACGATTTTTGTAAGGTGGCTGAGAGTAAGAGTGGTAAGAGCTGGATGAGAGTAACAGCGGATCGTGCTCAGTGGCGTGTTTTAGGAGAGGTCTATATCCAGCAGTGGACTAAGATAGCCTGATGATGATGAACCCTCACGTGGTCAGCGTATGTGGATTGAGGTCTTAACTATTTTACACTAAAAAAGGTTTTTACACTATATACTTGAATGCAAGTAATACTTGTTGTTATTTGATACTTTGCGCACATAATCCTACTTCCTACTAATATTTTAAACGTTGGAAGTTTGTAAAAATGTATGGATGTATGTTTGTTACCCTTTCACGGAAACCTTTTTGACGGAATTGGCTGGATAGATTGTGGTCTTTACTTTTTATCCCAATAAGTTTATTAAACATGTGTTCATGGCTACCGAAACTAAACTCGAGATAAATGAAAAAACAGGATATGTCACATAAGTCCACGTCGCATTGTTGTTTGTAGATAATTCACTTTCTAATGTGTTGCGAATTTAAATACAAATCTTGTAAGTATTCTCTAAGCGTTATGTAGACGGCAAATCGATGTTTTTAGTATCTGTACTAAGTATCGATGACTAGGAAAAGGCGTGATCTGCGTAGCTAAATAGTTTATCGATACTAAATGTTCATCTAAGTATATAAAAGAAGAAACTGACTGACTGACATATCAACGCAGAGCCCAAACCGCTAGGTCTAGAGACTCCAAATTTGGCACATAGGTTCCTTATGGGGTCTAGAGGTGCACTAAGAAAGGATTTTTCAAAACTCACCCTTTAAGGGGGTGAAACGGGGTTCCAAAGACTGTATGGAGAAACAAGATTAGTGAGAGCCGCGGGCGGAGGCTGGTGTTCAATAACCGTCTAAGAATTGATCGCCACATGGACTACTATCGCCCACCATCGAAAAAAATTACTCGTACCGAAGCCACAATCATAAGTAGTAAAAATATGCTATACAAAATTTTGGGTTTAAAATGATAAAATTATTGTCTGCCTTTTTAAATCTTGAACTAAGAGAGAAAATGAAGAACGAAGAAGGTTTTACTAAAACGCGGTTTTTAGATATTGGTTGCCAACAGTGGCGAAGCGTGAAAGTCTGAAAAAGGGAAGCCGGAGCAAAAATGTTCTAACTTAGGAAAATTATTATTTTCCTAAGTAAGAACATTTTTGCTCCGGCATATTTCAAGAGATATTTCTCTTCACTACCATCTACACTTCTATCTACACTTGATGCTATACTTATTTTTGTTGCTATTTAAAAATTTTAGGCGTTACATAATATATTATTAAGTACGTGTGATATTGACCATTTCCTAAAGGGTAGCCGATGGGAATCAGCTTGTATGGACTCTTCGACGCTGGTTGCCAGTAAAACAAACTGACTGGATGTTTGTATGTGAGGATGTGTGGATGTATGTTTGATACTCTTTGAAGCAGAAAGTACTGGACGGTTTTCGATTTTTGGCACAAAGACAAGTCTGGAATAGCAAAAGAAGCCGGCGGCAGCCAGTAACTTATAATTACTTCCCAAATAACAGCCATGTTCACTTAATAATTGCGAGAGGCTATTTTCAAAATCCTTAACATTTATAACTTTGTACTTGTACATGAATATTTTTTTAAAGAACTCAAAAAGTCGTATTAGCATCTCGAAGCTGTAAGTTGTTCCCGACGAATGGCCCACAGACTACTAAAAGAACCTTGGTATGACCATAGAGTAGACCGCTATAACGTGGCGTAGAGAGAGACCTACACTTTCGATCAGGCAAAATGTTACTCACCGAAGAGTTAGTAGGTGTTAAGGGTTAGTTGTAACAGGATCTAATAGGTATTACCCAGAGCTGGGCTGGCAATTGCGTCGCCAGCCCAATCACGCAAAATAGGCGCACTTATAGGACGCCGAGTTGCGAAAAACAGCCCGCTACAAACTAACTAATTAAGGGTTAGTTGGATTAATCAAAAACTTGCGTTGTAATCTCTTAGAAATTACCACAGATCATCATAATCCTCCGCCTAACTAAGGGGCGATCGGTTGGCTGCTTTGTGGAAATAACTAACGAGGCCAGAAACGAGTTCGTAGTACGGTAAATCTAAATTTGTGCAAGTTATGTAAAGTAAAATGTCACCATTTACATATAGAAGGTCTGCTTGAACATCTATTCGTCTGAGAAAAGGTCACGGCCTTTTGAGTTTCGCGAACTAATCGTGGCCTAAACCTTAAAATATTAAATGGAATGTCGCGTTCGACCGCTATCGTCGCGAGTTCAAATCACTTAACATTTTACCATTTTTTACCAATAAGCAGTACTTACTTGTGATATACCTAGCTTAAGATCATTGTGAATGTATAGTGAATACCAAACAGTGACTTTCCTGTGATTCCCATTAAATCATAACCAACCTTAATACAGTAAGAGTGCGTTTAGGGAAACCTTAGCACCTCCAAGACGACACACAAACTCTTTACAATTATAAAGCTAGCGAGCTTGTTTGGTTGAACGCGCTGATCTCAGGGACTACTAGTCCGATTTTAATAATTCTTGCACTGTTAGATAGCCAATTTATAGAGGACAGCTATACGATACTTTTATATCCTACTGCTAAGCATGATATAAAATGTAGGTCACGCAGGCCAAGTCGCCGGTGGATAGCTAGTTACATTAATAGATTACTTTAATCTGGTTTTTACCCATATTATTTTCAGGTATGACCATGGGCATGACCGGGAAAAAAAGCACTGAATTTGATCTTAAAAAGTAACTTTCCCTTTATAAGATAAAACTATTTTATAACGGATTTTAACGCGGTTAATGTTAGATTTTAAATCCCGACATTTCTTGATATTTGTTTTAAAAATAAAAACAATTGATTTCAGTAATTAAAACGTGTGAGTCTTCTTTTACTTTTATTGTTCACTAAGTATTGAGAAGTGTTGATGATATTTTAATCATTCTTTTGCATTCAGTCTTTAGGTTATTATGATGATGGTATGAATTCATAGCACTAATTGATAGACACGTAAAAGGCGGTTGAAAGGTTGCAAATATAATCAGTTGCGAAGTCATTTGTAAGTCTCATTGTATTTGGTAATTACAGATTTGCAATATCAGTAAAGTGGATGGAAGCTTTGATAAAATTTATTAAAACGTAATTTGTGCGTTTTGTGTACTAATTTGTTTTAAACATGTTTTTACAACAAGATTAATAAAAACTACAAATAATACTACAAATAATAAAAATAATTAAATTAAATAGTTACCTTACACTTTAACTACCTCATCATCAGCCTATTCCACTGCTAGACATAGTCTCTCATAAAGCACTCGTTACGATTTACTTACTTTACTCACTTTACTCGAGTATTTACTTACTTTACTTGAGTACGATTCATTGCTATTCTTCATCAGCCTATTCTAGTTAATTGTTGAACATAAGCCTCTCCTAGATGTAACGCACGCAACTGAGCACGATTCGCGGCTTTTCTCATCCAGTTCTTGCCAGCCGGTAAGCTGCAGCTTCAGCTGCTCTTAATTAGCTCTTACAAGTCCTGGATGAGAGTGTAGCCACATAATCTAAACTTATGCGTCGAAAAACCTAACCTAATTTGAATAAAAAATAGTTGTTTTAAATTCAAACGAGTTGTTACGAGAGATGTTCGGTGACGCAATGAATTGGCGCATTGTGTTGAACCACGCATAATGGTGTACTTAAAATTCTACGTAGAGCGTACTGATAGAATCTCACCTACGCAAACGAGACGAAACATTGAAGGCGAAATTGTATTTGCCATATGTAATCAGAAGGGTTTTTTTTTTTTAAAAATCAAGAACAGGAATAATGATTATGATAGCTATGGAAAAAATCAATCGCACCGATAAAATTATGTTTTGGAAACATGAATAGGTACTGTTTCACTCAAATATACGATAAAAGATGTTGAGGGGTAATTTTTATAATATCTTTATGCCGTTTGGCTGTTGGCTGCTCCTCACGCATTGGTTTTAAGAAAAGATCTAAATATATATAATTGATAAGTTAGAATATTAACAAAAAAACCGACCTCATGGATGCTATTCTCAGAACTAAACCAAACTGAATTGGGACCACACGGGAAGCATCAGCTTTCAATTAAAAAAAATATATCAAAATTGGATCACCCATTCGAAAGTTCTGAGGTAACAAACATAAAAAAAACATACAGTCGAATTGATAACATCCTCCTTTTAGAAGTCGGTTAAAAAGAAGAAACTGACTGACTGACTGACTGACATCCTTATGGGGTCTACGGGTGCACTTAGATAGGATTTTTCAAAACTCACCCTTTAAGGGGGTGAAACGGGGTTCCAAAGTTTGTATGGAGAAACAAGATTAGTGAGATCAATTTCGCGGGCGAAGCCGCGGGCGGAAGCTAGTAGCTCATAATAGAAAAAAAGCATCGTGTAAATGGGGGACTGTCTTGACGACAATCCAAGACAGTGTATTTTCTGTTGGCTTGCTGTCCTGTACCGGCTATTGTCCTCGAGTAAATAGTCTATATCTACTATTTTAGGTAGCTGTGAATCAGACTCAAATTCCTTCTGTGTTTAATGCCAATTGCCGTATAGTATTTAGTGGTACGTTAGTAATGGTTACAGGTTTATACTATTAAGTAAATAAAAACAGTTCCTTGATCATAATCTTATGAATCAGATCAATGAGTCAGTGTAGTAAAATGATACAAATTTTGTTCCGTATCGTTGATATCATTGGAATTTCTGGCTAGCCTTTTGGATGGACTCTAAGTTGACATAATATTAATAGTCAGCTTAAAGCAAAGTTTTCTGGCTTCTAGTCTGCTGCTTCAATTTTAAAATAAGTATATATTAGTTATAGTAGAAATAAATAAAAATATTTCGTCTGCTGATTTTTAAAACTGCTATTGATATCGTATTGTGGCGTCACATACGGAGGGGGAGTGATGTGGCGTCACATACCTAACGCCATATAAGAGACATGACGTCACAGCAATCCTGAATCGCAAGCGCAAGCAAAGATTCACCGACGATTAACATTTAATTAACTTCCCGAAAAGAACAGTCGGAGCGAGATACCTCGGTCGCCGGGCTTCACACCTCGCCCGGCTGGAAAATCTTCCGGTTTCACTGGAGGGTCAATACCACCCAGTCCTCCAGTCTCTTCCACAGTATTAAAAAAAATCGCGTATGATCTCTTGCACATTTATTCAACACTGTCATCGAATTTTGTGTTGTTACTCCTAAACGTTAAATTTTACATAGACCCGGTAATGTTTTTTAGAATACTTATTATTACTTATGGTATTTAATTATTGCTTAAGAAAGGTTTCTAGTTTAGAATTGTTTGCCCTGGGAAGAACGTTGGTTTTCTAAAGAATTTTAAAATAAATCATAATGAAATAAATAATAATTAATTCGGTATTACTTGTTATAAAATCTATATTTTAATTACAATGTTCATACGCCTTATGGTAAAACTTGGCGTACTCATCCATTTTATATGTCACCATCTTTTTGAATCCCATGTTTATGAACAATAAATAAGAATATGAAATATGACTTAATTTAAGAAAATACTACTAAAACACATCCAAAATGATTCTGCGGAAATAACGAAGGTGGCTATAAACCATAAGAAGCCTGTTATATTATAATACCTCTGTTTTATCAACCGTCACGTATTTTATTTTACCAAAATTATTGTGATCTTTGTAATTTTCCTTGTTTAATTGTTTCCTGGTTCTTTGTACTATAAACTAGTTAGGTTAGTTACCGTTAGGTCAAGTGCAAGTACATTAGTTAAGCAAGTCACACATTTGTTACAGTATCCTGATATAACTATATTTCGTCCAATGGGAATCGAAAGTAGCGCAAGTATTGTTTGGTGAACGAGGTTACACTATGTAAGGATATCATAGCAGTTAACATATATTTATGTGATACTTATTAAAGAGTTTAGTAGGTTCAATGCTTTATATAATTGTTTGATTAATTTTCATTACAATGTAGGTATTTGACATAGTTACAGTTTTACTGTGGTTGTTGTGTTCTTTGCTTATGTCTCCAACGATAATAAAAAAAACTATTGTCAACTGTTTGGTTTGTTCTGTATTCAATTTTAAATAATCTGTCGAGATCTAAAGTATTACCCCCTTTTTCATAATGTTTTTTTATGCTTATTATGGCCAAAATAGGTTTAAAATTCGTTTGTTGTTGTTAGTCATATTGACATTTATACTAGTAAAGAAAGAGACAAAATCGATTTTGTCTAAAGAGTTTTATAACATTTTTATGAATAAGGCTAAAAATCTTTAAATTTTGTACATATAACTATATGTACAATCAATCTCATTTCTACCTAAAACTTCGGGCAATACAACCGTATTGCCCGAAGTTTTAGGTAGAAATGAGATTGATTTTACCCAACGGTATGATTAGGTCGCATATGTAACAGGAGTCTATTGCCGTTCATGGGGCAAAAATTCCATCTTCTACTACTAAATTTATTCTAAGTAAATCTGGAAATTATTGATTATTAAAATAATTATCTACATCTAGTAAGAGAAAACCGGAGAGAAAGGATGATGGGCCATCTCATATGTTATGACACCTTTAATGAAACATCTTAGAGGAAAAGATAGAAGGAAAGCGTGGAAGAGGAAGGCCAGGGATAAGCTACATGAACCAAAAAAATTAAAAGGTTGGTGTCATGTCGTATATGGAGGTGAAAGAGGTTGCTTTAGATGGAGCCTTAGAAAAGTCTCAACCTTCAAATAAAAAAGAGTAAGAGAGAGAGATAGAGAGATGAAAGTAGCTACATAAAACCCTATTAAAATTGCGTCCAAAGTTCTACTAGGTGTTATTTTACAATCTTTTATTTCATTAATATGTTAATAATCTGACGAAAGTATTGGTAAGATTAGAAGATGTAGCAACAGTGCCTTAGACATAACTCTACAGACATCGTTGAACCACAGAAAATAATTGCATTTAGATTGGTTGATACCGTGAAATATGTGATTCGTTGCACATTTCATGCAATTAATAAGTAAAAAGACGTACCTATATACTTACTACAGCTACGATACAAGTTTTTGATGATCTAAAGTAATATTATAAAACTGAAGAGTTTCTGATTTGACCTGGTCCGATTTGAAAAAAAAAATTTAAACTATTACGTAGCCGTTTATTGAAAAAGGCTTTATGCTATTTTAAGCTCACTTCTAACTGACAAGTTGTGGAATTTGCTACCGGCATCTCTGTTTTCCGATAGCTATGATCTGCCTGTCTTTAACTCACCAGTGAATTGGTACTGGGTTAGCGCGTTTCATCGTACACTGCAACATTGCTTAACAACATGCAAATTGTGGTCAAGCGCAAGCCTATTACAGAATAAAAAAAGACTTGCTATAAATTGTAAATAAATACATTGTCTTAGCAATCGTTTTAAACAATCCGATTTAATATAATATGCATTACTTGTGAGAAACGTTGTGTTTTCATGCGTTGGCCAAGTCAACATATTTATCTAAAACATATAATGATATATTTTAATATTGGTGGTTGCTATATGATGTTGTTAGGTTAGCTACTAACGTAATAACTTAAGTCAGAAGGCCCATAACTACTGACTGAATGAATTATTCGACTTGATATTACAACTCACAACTTTTTACGGTAGAAAAAGAAGGCGTAGTTCAATCTTTTATGTTTAACTATTCGTTCCAAACAAAAATTATAAATCTGTTGGCACATCCGCTTCTCAATACATTTGTACTGTCATCGCGTCCGCCTTTAGAGTCAGCTGTCACTCTAAAATGTCCACTTAAAAGAACACCAAGCACGGGTGAAGCAGCCATCTTAAAAGAGTTGACACTTTGTGTTGGACCGCTGCATCATAGGGAAATACATATGCAACTACGTGTTTGGTGGACGTTATTCTTTTTTAATCCAACTTAATCATAGCGATCTGTACCTATCTAGTAGAATTAATGATTGTGCTATCGAGAGATCTGGGAGAAGTCATTTTATCCGTAGTTAGTTTATTGGAATATGTACTGTCTTTTTACCCGAATACTGATTTTTGTTGTCGAAACCCTTCAATTTTTATCTTTTTATTATTAGTATTAACTACAGCTGTCTGAAGTATACAAAGGATAGCTAAATCTAGTACATTTATTCTTAAATTTACGCGAATATTACACACTGAAATAAAACTCTTATATAACGTATTTTATCGCGGTTTATTTTAGATTTTTATATCTCTATGTTAAATCTTTTCAGACACAGCTACACTGAGGTATTTGATGTCCAAATTTATGAATGACAAAATTATTACTGTCTACCTACCTACATTATATTATTTAAGTTGCGGTAACTCTAACTGAAAGAACAAGACAAAATATTGACACAGAATTATGCGAAACAAAACACGTACGAACAATTCATTAGTGCTCTAACGGCACCGATCTACGAGAATCGGGTGGCTTGATTGTCTACCATATTTTCATATGTAAAGCAATTTATGGGACCTTGAACGGCACATAAATATTCAGAGACGTTCCGAATTTCACAAAGGTCCGACTGAATTGATTCTACGCGTGTTGTCAGACACCGTTAGCTAATAGTTATATTCGTATGGCATCTAATCAGTTGCGATGGTGCACTTCGTAAATTCCAAGGCAAAGCGTATAGTTAATGTAGTGCATGCAACCGCCTATGCTTTGCTGAGGATGCCATATAGGTAGGTAATATAAACAAGTGTTAATTAGGTAATAAAATGTTTTACTTATTTTTTGGGGCTATTTTTCCTAACCTTTTATCTGAATCCCTACACGTGGTCCCCGATTTGTGCAAATCAGGTGACAATAAACTGGTAATTATATTTACTGGTAATTAACTGGTGGTAGACTTCGTCCGTGGCACAGACTAAGCCGCACCGCCAAACGGCCTTGCTGTGTTACGGTGCGATGTCTGGTGACACTATTTAAGAGGGTGTGTCGAAATTGCTCCTTTATGGTTTTTAACCATATGGAGCCTCATTCCACTGTCACCTTCTCACCGAAAGTCATTCGTGATCACGAATGGGTGAGAATGTATGAGAATGACAAATGTCAGAAAACTAATGGAATCCATATTTATCTTCGACATATCAGTCTATTAAAGATAAATGTCAAAAGCGCGTGATTCGGGGCCTAGGGCAGGTGGATCCCGTCATAGACTACATTATTGTTTAACATAACGCAAGTTGTACTCAAGCGCAGGCCTGTAATAAAAAAAAACAAAATACAGTGAAATTAATTATAGACTTTTAAAGCATCATTGTCCAGTAAGTAGGCATGTTTGATGCTCCATGCCTTGATATAGGACAACTTCAAAGAAAACCTTCGACAGCAGTTTACCTTGATGCATCTTGTAACTTTCACTATGATATAACGTAGGTCGTGTTTGCATTTTACCTCTCTATCACGCATATAACAATTAAAAAAACTTTCAATTGATAGTACTTACATAAATTAATATTACGGAAGATAACATAATGGCGATTGTTAATTGGTCTATAGTAATTTCGTGTGCGCATGATTCGGTGATTATCTCGCTAATAGCACTTGAGTATATATTTATTAGATATCAATATTGCAGAATGATGAATAGGCAAACTGTTTTATTGGTCCCGTGGCAAGTTCTACTATCGACTATAAATATTAACAAAGTCGGAACTACATTTTGGCAATCTTACAGTCCATCAAATCCAAGAAGTACCGTTTGACAGTTCTAAACGTAGTACATTTAGAATTTTATTTTTTGTATGAAAATTGTTTATGTTATATTAAAATAAAAACAGCTTCATAATTCAATTATTTTACAGGAAAGCTAATAAAAATAGTGTGAGTTACGCCTCTATAAAGCTAATTTAATAGAAAACAGTGAAACGTCAAACGGTTCTTCTTAGATTTGATGGACTGTAGTTAGGTATATTGTACCTAAGGTGTCAAAAAACCTATATGATATGTTTACTTGGTAAATTGAAAGAGGCTTAGAGATTTAACTGATTTATTGAGAGACAAACGCGTCGCGGTTGATTAGCTATTGTAAACTAAGCTTTACAAAACTTAACATTATTGGCATTATGCTGTATGAGCACTCGTCCTCATAAAAACCGCGATGTAATATAAAACCATACAATACCTACATATACTTACCGGTGGCGTGGTCGGTAAGATACTTGCTTTTCACGCTGTCAGGCATTTTGTAATGAACACGTCTGTTTGTCTTGAGTCTGGGTGTAATTAATTATCTATATTTAAGTATGTATTTCTAAAAGAAAAGTATTAAATGTAGTATATTACCAGTTATTTGTTTTAGTACAAGCTTTGCTTAGTTTGGGATCAGATGGCCGTGTGTTAATGTCCCACTCACTATATTATAATATTACTAGCGGCCCGCCCCATCTTCGCCCGGGTAGCTTCAGCCCACTCAACAATTTACAAAAAATGTGATAATAAAAGAACCACTCAACCGATTTTATGCAAACTTCGCATTTTATGTTTGAATTGGTAATCCCGTTTTTGAGTTAAAAAATTACAACGAAAAATGGCATTGATTTTTATATAAATAGATTATTATCTATGACCTCGCAAAGTTTCAAATTTCAAACTAATCGCTTTCATAGTTTTTCTAATGTAACAAAGTCAAATATTCTAAGAGCGTCCCATTAAACTTGAAACTTTATTAGGCCGTACTGAAAAGAAGCGTTTTGTAGTTCCAACATTTTTAATAGCTGCGGTCGATATACTTAAGAAATTTTAGTTACAGCTCGAATTTTTGCAATGATGAAACCAGCTAGCCTATTTTTTTATCCTATAATAGGTTTGCGCTTGACCAAAACTTGCCTGATGTGAAGAAATGCTGCAGTCCACGATAGAACGCGCTAACCCAATAAATACCGATTCACTCGTGACTTGAAGACAAGTAGATTATAGCTGTCGGGGAACAGAGATGCCGGCAGCGCATTCCACAACTTGGCAGTTTGCACAATAAAAGTGTGAGCAGGGCGCTTTGTGTGTGCCCGTAGAATTTCCACCATATAACGGTGGCGCATAGTCGTACTTACCTCTACTTGTCCGATGGAAGAAGGGGGATGGGGGAATAAGATTCTGTAATTCCAACGCACACTCTCCGAAGTGTATCCGATAAAAGGCCGAGAGTTTAGCCTTGACGAGGGATTCATTGCCAATGAGCCTCTTGACTCGCCTTTCAATAGAAAACGCCTCGAGTTGGAAACAGCCTATGGTCAATGAATGGTCACCAAATACGTATGGGACCGAAACATGGTTGATGGAATGTGGGTGATATGCACTTCTGCCTACACCTCTAGTATAAGTGTAAGTTCTAGTCACTGCAGAGATTTAAATAAAAAGGCTGAGATTAAAAAGAACTAAATATGATGTTTTACGCCCTAGCCACGGGAGACTGCGTCGGGCGACGCGATTTGCGATTTCATCGTTCATTGCGTATTTGCTTAAGCAGTGTCTAAAGACAAGTGAACGACAGTGGGCAATGAACTGCATAACAGTCAGCCGCGCCGCCCGACGCCTTGTTTCGTGGCCAGGGTGTTAGGTCCTAGACCGCTAAAACGTGATGTCCTGAGATTATGAATTGCCCTGAAATAAGTGGTAGGTAGCAGTGATGGCGCAGCGGTACGGGCCTCGCTTTAGAAATATAAGGTTGCGAGATTGAATCCCAATTGTGGCCACACATCTTGGTGTGAATTGTTTCAATCGGTGAAAGAAAACATCGTGAGGAAACCGGCATGTCTAAGAATTAATAATTTTAGGACATGTGACAGTGACAGGGCTGGTGCCCGCACTTTACCAGCGTGTGTGGATTAAGGCCTAAACTCTCTTAACTCGTAAGATAGTTTAGAGAAGACCCGTACCCAGCAGTGGGACATTTAAAAGGGTTGAAGTGAAAGTAATATTTCGAACGAGATTGTCTTTAATTTCACTTGACTTTACCAAGACAATTAAAATTACAGTCAAAAAATAGTGTTTTGAATTGTCTGACACAATTTGGAATTTACTTGCATCAGTTTTTATCATTCAAATCTTTCAATGACGCGATAATTGCTTCTTACTAACAATCTATTTATATGTTCAATGAAAAATATTAAATTGTATCGCATTTTGCATACGAATTTTATTTCTAGTCACTTCCAAATTCTATGCAAACTCGTTCAAAAAAATAACGGTGTAAGCTCTTATCGCCCCTTGAATCTTGCCCCATTCAATTAAAATGCTTCAACCATCCCGTATTTTATTATTTTGGTGTTGTATTTCGCCCCTTACGAAGGGGCGAGTCGAAAATTCTCATTAATATAATTATTTTTATAAATTGATTCGCCCCTTGCGGTTCTTTCTTTGAAATTAAGCCACAAATAACTACATCACCATCGATTACATTTTTAACTACTTATTCAACCATCAAAATTGTCACTTCTCAGAGACCGCAGCGGTGGCGCAGCGGTACAGATCTCGCCTTAGAAATATAAGGTCGCAGGTTCGATTCCCAGTCGTGCCCACACATCTTTGTGTGAATTGTTTCAACATCATCATCAATATCGGAGAAGGAAAACATCATGAGGAAACCGGCATGTCTAAGAACTAATCATTCGACGACATGTGACATCCCCGAAACCGCACCTGGTCTTGTAAGTACACACCTATATTAGTACATGCATACATCAAAATACATATAATTTACTTACTATATATCTTAACTTGGTCACATAAGGTAATAAATTCTATTGTTAATTCTACAACAAAAAAGAA
This sequence comes from Meganola albula, assembly GCA_936450015.1. NCBI lineage: Eukaryota > Metazoa > Arthropoda > Insecta > Lepidoptera > Nolidae > Meganola > Meganola albula. The sequence continues at coordinate 12,580,145 of OW388145.1, read as the reverse complement.
AGTAGGTATATGAATTGCCTGCTTAAAATAACATTAGAATTATATAAATACAATTACGTAACAAATTGCCATATTCTGAGCGTAATAATACGGAAATATCCATGGAAGTATCTTTACGAGTAAGATAACAAGTAATTAGTGAGTTAAATCACTTGATGTGTGGGTCAAGTTACATTGGGTGACACAGGAGCGGTTGTCCTTGCTTATTTACTTGACTAGAGATCCGCTGTGACTTCGCTCAAGTCTAATAAAATAAGTACCTACTACCGCGTCATATCCGTATTAAAATGTGTAAGTACTAAATACTGTCCGCGAGGGCTAAGCTTAGCTTGGCATATTCGTAAGTACACATAGATAGTGTAAGGGTGACAAATAAACATCGAGCTATGCTGCGCTGTACTGCGCTGTGCTGTGCTGTGTTTCTTAAGCCACGTTATTTTAACAGTCAACATTAAGCAGTGCTGCGCTTTGTTTAACTCAGTATAAAAGTAATCAGCAGATCGTGAAGTTCGGCACAGCGCGGCTCAGCACGGAGGTTAGTGCGCCTTGCTCGAGACTGCACAGCGCAGCACAGCATGGTTTGTTTGCATCCCCATTAAAATATTAGACGAGCGAGTTACACTGAGACATGAAAAATTGAATAAATAGACACCTAGCATTTATGAAGATGGTTTTAATTGGACTTATTAGGCTACGAAATCGTTATAAGAACTCTGGTCTTACCTTGAAGTGAAGAAAATACGTACTGCCCGAACTTAATATACCTACCTGTGTCGCAGCGCGTACACAACATTTAAACATACAGCAAGCTGTTGCCTAAACAGACGCTTACATGATACCGCAGGCAATTGTATATATTATAGCATTCAGCCTGTCAGTTGTCAAAGTCACAAGACGTCAATATCACTCAGGTTGCTAGTCTGTGATTGTCATTGTTATATTAAGAGAGAATGTTTTTTAGGTCGGTTAGGTAAACACGTGGTGTGTTGAACCCGAATTTGATCTCATAAAAAGGAATCCATTTCCATCCAAATATTTTGTGAATATTTGTGATCAGGGGGTGCTGCAATCATTGAAAGAGTTTGTTATTTTGTGTCCCATCGAGATGCATGGGGAAGAGGGTGTATCGGTTGATTGTGTCCCTATGGGTTCGCCAACATGTATTTTTGTAAGTGCAGTTACAAAAGGTCTCATTCACACAGACAAATTTTTTAGTTTTATTACCAGTCATCAGTTCATCTCAGGATTAATTATACAGAAAATAGCTGATCTTGTTTCACCTTGACCGATTTTTAAAAACCACTGGCTAAGTAAGGTCATGGCTTGGCAAAAGTAGCTTCAATCAGCAAAATATCAATAATGTTGCATCTTAATGAATTACTTACAAATTAAATTATGTATTTGATTAAAATATTTTACTGCGAGTATGCCGTTCAAATTATTTTATTGATGCAGGTTTTATCGATTCAAACACTTATATTTAAATAATATCATTCAAACTCAATTCGATTTATTTACTCTTCATGAATCAAGTAGTGTAAATGAAAGAATAGAGACAAAAAGCGACAAAAACAGGAGAAGTATATATAATTAGGCCCCACATCCACGGTGATTTTTTATAGCTATTAGTCGCGCATTCGCATCGACACAGTCGCGAAGCGGTCGCTAGCTGTTTGCCCTCGCCCACCACACCACGATTCAGACGCGATGCTGTCGCGGTTATGTCGCGATGCCTGTGTTTTCCACTCGCGCCTCCTCCGTTCTCTTCTCGATGTCAGCCGACGCGTTTGCATCGATTGTCACCATTCTGCAGCGTAGAAGTAGCGTGTTGTCATCGCTTCTGAAGCGCATTGCAAACGCGACAACGCGCGTTTGCAGCCCTACAAAAAGTCGCCGTGGGCGAGGGGTCTTATTTATGAAGGTTTCCGTCAAACAGAAAGCGTATTTATACCGTGCTAAAGCGCTAAAGCGTCAGGACATATTTTACAGATAACGTTGTGATGTTATACTAAATATGCTAAATATGCCCAGATTAGAGTTATGCTTCCTGTCTCACGAATCCTATGGCTTAAATTGTATCTAGCTATACTCTTTTTTCTTGCCTGTAGTTTAGCAATGATGCAGTCTACGATATACGACGCTTATCCAGTAAATACCGATTCACACGTAACCTAAAGACAGGCAGAGCTTTCAGGAAACAAACATGCCGGTAGCGAGTCCCACAACTTGGCAGGTCGTACAATAAAAGTAATGTCACAGTATCGAATAAGTACTAGTTTGTCATTCATAATCAACCTACTTCCATTTGCTGCTAAACATAACTCACTGACGACTCTCTAGCGAAGTGGAGTGGCATTTCCGAAACCTTACTATGTAACTAAAAGTTGGATGCAATGTGCTGAATTGAGAGGGATACGTATCGAGACAGCTATATAGGACCAATGTCGTATTTTCGCATCTTATTGCCATTGGTTGCTCACCAGTGGATCAAGTCGACGTAGATGATGATATGTAGGATTCTCCAAAAACATTCGCAGCAAATTTGTACAATTTTTTCCAACCACTTGCAGAGGTGGTCTTTCCAGCTATTGCGACTGGTTCCTTCACTTCGACCCTTTTTAGTACCCCACTGCTAGGCACGGATCTTCTCTCAACTATCTTACGAGTTGAGAGAGTTTTGACCTTAATCGACACCCTCTGACCAAATGTGGGTTGGTGGATGTCACATGTCCTCGAATGATTAGTTCTTAGACATGCCGGTTTCTTCACAATTTTCTTTATCGATATGGAGCAGCGGAGATGAACCATTCACACAAGGTGTGTGGGCACGACCGAGAATCGTACCCGCGACCTAATATTTCTATGACAAGGCCTTTATCTCTGCGCCACCGCTGCTTAACTAGTTCCTTATTGATATGATATAACTATGAATTAATTTAATTGAAGATTTGTTGATTAATGTTGAGATAATACGTACATTAACAAAAATTTACGGTCGGTTATGTTCAACACATGTAGATCGTTATCTTTTACTATGAATAAGTATGTAGTTATTAGTAGATAATTTCTCTAAATTCTTCCAAAACAAGTGTTGACTGCCTCGATAGTCCAGTGGTGATCGTGTTCGCGTAATAACCGGGAGGTAACGGAAAAAGCTCGAACGAAACTTACTTTAGGTCTACTTCATTTAAGTGATGGAATCATAATAATAATACATAGTTTTCATATTACTGAAACTATTTGTATTACAAATATGTTTTTTAGACAGAAAGATTAGAGAATTTACCTTTTCTATTTAAAAGTGAAAATTTGAGTTTTGAGGGTTCGCCGCCTTCTAGTTAAAGGATGGCAGATTGATAGACCTCTGAACATTTAACAATAATATTATGATCTAGGTAACACAGCCTTATAACGAACATATCAATAAATGACACATCGAGAGATTCTTAACATAAGAAAAGTACTTAAATGTCACCTACCCGTATTTTTTTCGAGATTAGGGTGGCCGAAAGTCTTCCCCTACTACACCTGTGCATACTTGTACAATAACAGTATCATATTACATAATTAAAGCTTTCTCCTACTGCAGCTAATATGGCAATTTGTATAGGCGGACACATATATTTTTTTATTATTAAAAAACTTATTAATAACTAAACTTATTCAAATATTGTAAAATAACAGGATGTGTAACTATGTGTGCGTTACTACCCCACACTGTGTTATGGTGACTCCAGTATGGTTCTGGTACCACGTAATTTTCCACTAAATTCGGTAATTTACTCACCAAAATATCAACATCTTTCTGTGTTGATAACATATCGCTTACTGCAGATATTATTACGACTGGGGAACTTATTAAAGAAATATTATAAGCCGGAGGTTTTGTTACACCGTACCTTATCATATTCCCTTTCTTACCTTCATCATACTGCTGAAATCTACCACTTAAAATAAGCTGTGCGTAATGCGCCAAGTTCTTTACCGAAGAACCGCTGAACAAATGTCCGAAAGATATCGATATCGTATCTGAATCTATAGTACCAGGTTTGTAACCCGTACCCAAGCTTAGAAACAAGTCGCAAAGGTCAGGAGCCACTTCGCACAATATCTCAGTTATAAAATGAAACAGTTTGTCTCTGGCAAATATTTCACTTAATCCTGCAGATTCGAGGAACTCTTTTATAAAATCGTAGTTCATCGCAGCGATGACGTAAGCAGGATTTACTATATTCTTCACCCAAGCTACTGGAGCCAGCAGAACTGCTAAGCGAATTTTGTTGTTGTATTCCGGTCGGAGTGCTGCCATCGCCAAATATTCTGTAGTACCTTGTGAGTGTCCCATGTAGAACAATTTGGACTGTCCAGTTGTCTGAAGCACATAGTCCATGACCGCAGGGATGTCATAATATCCCAATTCATTAAAAGTAAAGTTCCAATATCCCGGATCAATGTCTGGGTCTAAAGACACGTGGTGTCGGGAATAATAACTTCCTCTGTTGTTTGGCGCCCAGATATCGTAGCAATTGTCGGCTAACAGAAAACCTAATCCTATTTTTACACCAGCAGCAACCCACAAATCGGAAGTATCAAATAACCCATGCATCATCAGCACTGGATAACCCCTAACCACATTACACTTTGATAAAATCCGAAACACTGTCAAAATATATCCATCTTGAGTAACCACGTTATGCGTTTCTGAATGGTAACCATATTTAGTGGTTAGTTCTGTGAAGTTCAAGTACGTATCCTCGTGGAATTTCAAGGCCTTTTTAAACTCTCGCTTCTGAGGTATGGAATATGATATGAGTTTATTAGGCCGCAAAGGCCTCGTCGTGTCTACCGTTGGCATTAGTTGGATCGATATCATAAACAATACAAATGCTAGTATTTCCATTTTGTTTGTTATATCTCGGAAGGATTGACTGAGTATGTTTTCATTGTAAACAAGTACCCTGTTTTATAAGTCTCGATTGACCTTACTGAAGGACCTCGAAGATAACATGGAAGTAAGTAAAAAATTAAATGGAGTTATTTACGAAGAACAATACAACGTCTTGTTAAGCGATAGATAGGTACTAGAGATAAATCTTCATTGGACTTTTAACTCAGATTTTTCCTTATTTCTGAATTATCAGATGCGCCTTGCACCACCTTGTGTCGGATAATTAAAAAGTAACTATGAGATTTAAATTTACCTTTTGTATTTAGTTAGTATTTTGGTTAACACCAAGAATAGCACAGGTAATTATTGTTGAGAAAGAGGGGAACCTTATAATAGAAGCACTTCCTTGCATAAAATGAGTTGTCAAATAAATACTATGTGACTTGATTTATGTAACAATGGAAACAGAAGGAAACAATAAGCTATTTTTATTAAAATTTTTTGTATTGTATTTTGCTCTCACATTAATATAAAAAATTGCAATATAATTAGTTCTGTAAAGATGGCATACGTGTTTAAAAACTCGTTATTATTTATTTCGGTTTCCAAAACACAAAAGTATGAAGTATGAAGCGGAACCATTGACGTAAAAGTACGACACGCACTTGGTCAGTTTGAAATTACCAACATACAATTTGTTTGAATGAAGTCACCATAATAATAATTAATCATATAAATGTGGACAGAATTAATACAAAATCAAACCTATAAATGCCTGTAATAATTTATAATTTTATGGCATTTGGTTAGATAAAATATCGACATGTAACAAACATAATATGCTTCCGTCAATTGATTATTCTGAACTAAACTTGGTCAAGGTTTGTTCCTACTATAATAATAAATTAAATAAAAAACAAAAATAGATTATATTTCTTGCAATCCTAGTAAAATAAAGATTCATAGAGATGACTATTGTTCTCATTCTTGTGCAGCAGTCATCCTTTTTTACTGTAGCCTTCTTTCCCTTCCTACTATAAAATTAACTAAACGTTATAAAGACAAGAAAATAGGTATAGTCCGCGGGTTATAAATGGAGCTTTCCATATTCGTGAGTGCACACAGATAGTGTAGGCGTAGGGCGCGACGCGTCCTTTATTTGGTTAAAACCGATTTATACTGCGTTTTGACAATTCGCCTGAGGCGCGGTACGTCCTTTGTGCGATGCAACTCATACATATGATCACTGATCACTCACACAAATGTACCTGAAGCTCAGTTTAGACCGCGCGGACTGTAGCTACTGCAAAAATATATTGTTAGTTTGTGTACTAGCATGGCTTAAGTCAGGGTTTCTCAACATAAGCACTGCGAACCCCCGTTTTATGTTCAATAAAAAGTTAGAGTCGCTACTGTGCGCTGAAAACTAACCCCAAAGGGTTCTGCAAACTAACCCCAAAGGGTTTTATCCGCGGCGAACGGTATGTTGTCAGTTCTTTGGCGTATAATCTTAAAGTCAAAAGTAGTAGGCACTAATCAGTACCTAATTTAAGCAGAGATAGCTAATTTAGGAGCTGCGGTGGCTCAGCAGGAGCAACGGTGGCGCAGCAGTATCACCCTTGCCTTTGAAATATAAGATCGCAGGTTCGATCCCCGGTTGTGCCTATATATCTTTAAGTGAATAGTTTCACTTAAAGATATGTAGATCAATATCGAAGAAGGAAAACATTATAAGGTAACTGACATGTCTAAGAACTAATTATTTAAGGACATGTGACGTCTCCCAACCCGCACTTGGCTAGCGTGTGTGGATTAAGGTCTAAACTCTCATAAATCGTAAGAGAAAACGTGTCATTTGGTAGTCACGTTTGATTCTACCTGTCGTCCTGTGGTGTCCCTAACAGTAAGATAGATTTACACTTCATTTTTTTAAATATTTAGAGGGCCACCCTCTTGGATAGTGATGCTGCCAACGTCAAGTTGAAAGAGTTAGGGCAACAAAAAAAAATGTTTTTGTACGTTACACCGTAACGTTTTATACTCAATATAATATTAGTAGGATTTAAGTAGGTAGGTATTACATGAAGTGGATAGACATAAAAGAGCATAGGAAATTACTATAAGGACATATTGGATAAAACAAAATTTTGCATTGTATCAGCCCTGACATTCAACTGAAGCAGTTGACTTTGAGTTAAACATGAAGTCACAAATTGAACTTGACTATAAATACTAACTAAAGTCAATGTTAAAGTTATATAATATATAATTCATTATCATACCTAATCAAGTTGTAATATTTTTTAATCATAATTTGTACGTTTGTATCTTATGTGTTAAGGCTAATTTTGAAACTGGAAAACAAAAAAGTCATCGCAAAAATAGTGTTACCCACAGATCATCAAGATCCTCCACCGACCCCTATCCCCTAAAACTAGAGTGTCCGGCAACGTCCTAAGCCGAGGTTCGTCCCCAAATAGGGAGCCCTCGTGGCAGTTGCCACAGTACTTGATCGGTTCGACCGTCCTCGGATGGCTTACCGAAAAAGTCCGTGAACCAATAAAGGCCCTTCCGGCTAATTGGGTTAGGTCAATCGCAAAAAAAAAGATCCTCCACCGGTTTACTGCTCTATAAGTGTTCCATAAATTTTAATATATTTAAACAATAATAATAATCTTCTTTCACCACAACTGCTCAATATCGGTGAAGGAAAACATCTTGAGGAATGGCATGTGTAAGAACTAATCATTTGAGGACATGTGACATCCACAAACCCGCAATTAAGCAATGGGACACTAAGGGCCAAAACACATACTCGCGTTGCGGCGCCGCACCGCAAAAATCGGCAGCGCAACGCTCGTAGTGCTAGTACATTTTGTTCTATGTAGAGGTGGGCGGCACTGCCGATTCTTGCGGAGCGGCGCCGCAACGCGAATATGTGTTTTGGCTCTAAAAAGGGTTGAAGTGAATAATGTCCATAATTCACGATTACAGTTGAGTCCTTTTCTATTTTTTATCTAAGGCCGTTTGTGGTTGCTGATGTCACTGGGACGTCCACAAGAATGAGATTATTTCAGACCAAGATTAAGAAATAACTATGAGCTTGCATAGGATAAAAAGCCGTAGTAAATAACCTATGTATTGCTACTCCGGCGCCATCATCTTGTTCTTGTAACGGTAGGGTCGATAAAGAGCCTCCAGGACTTGAAAAAGTAGTTACGTCGTTTACTCATAATATGACTTATTGAACTCTATGCAGCACTTGGGTATTTACATACACTTGTACCTGTCAAGATATAAAGGAAAGCTTTGATTGTTTGTTTGTTTGTAACGAATAGGCTCAAAAACTACAGGACCGATTTCAAAAATTCTTCCACCTTTGGAAAGGTACATTTTTACTGAGTAACATAAGCTATAGATATTACATGTTAAAAAAATTAGGGATCCGTATGAAACCTTCGATAATTTATCCCAAGGCGTAAAAAAAATAACGAAAAAAATCATTATTTCGCGTACGCTGCGGAAACTATTGACATTAGAACAAAGATACCATAAATATCTACATAAAAGTCCATGGTACCATATACAGTGTGAGTCTTCATAAAGCGCACATATGAAAAAAGGTGAAAATATACTCAATTTTATCGGCGGGAAAATTATTAAAAAAAATTAAATAAAAAAATTCATTGTTTTATGACCATTTAATTTTTTTTATCAACGGCAGTGGACTCCATGTAATCAAACTGTTATAATTTTTTAACTAAATGAATAATATGGCTAATGGTGGTAAGTCTTGCAAGTGTAATGGTAATTTATTTTAAATATGAATGCTCGGCCCAACAAAAGACGATCGAACTCTATGTAAACGATGAGAAACGGTACACAATTTGTGCTTATTACGAGTATTTACTGTGTGAATGTCACTTTTCCTTTGGAATAAATTTAAGTTATATCATACTCATATCATACGGTGCTGGTAAACTCATTAAAAAGGTACACTAGTCTATTAGTTTTCAGGGGAAGCAAAATTTTGTGACGGGGCTCACCTGAAAGTTTGAGTCAGCATACAGGGTGTCGCGGTGTGTCACTTGTGGTTTTTGTGTCATACTGGCCAAGGTGCGTGAAAGAACACCCAGTTTTTTGGCGATGCCTTATTTTGGTGTCGTATCCACGCAGAGGTTAAGTATGTATTTACAAGAGACAAGTACATATATTCTATCCTATCCTATCCTATCCTACTCCTACTAATATTATAAATGCGAAAGTAAGTGTGTGTGTGTGTGTGAAGGTTTGTTACCGCGTATCTCCATAACCGCTCAACGAATTTTATTGAAATTTGAAATGTAGGTAGTGTATACCCTAGAATCGGACATAGGCTAATAATATTTTCAAAAATCATCCCCTAAGGGGGTTAAATAGAGGGGTGAAGTTTGTATGCAACTTTTTATTCCTTGGTCCTATTCATTTAAAATTCGGTACACATAAACCTTAAGACAAATAATGAGATACGGGTTTTTTATTTTTCCATAATTACCCCTATGAGGTGTGAATAATGAGTTTTATTGGTAAAAATTAAAGTTTCTCTGGATCTGTATAGTCTCAAGTCCGATTCACTCCAAATTTGGCACACATATACCTTAAAAGAAATCATGAAACACATGTTTTTTATTTTTCCAAAACTCCCCCGGTGGGGGTGTTAAATGAGTTTATTTGGAAAAATTAAATATTCCATAACTGTTTAGTCCTTGGTCCGATTTCCTTCAAATTTGGTATAAATAAAGCTCAAAACAAATAATGAAACATGTGTTTTTTACTTGAAGGCTTTCAAAGTTTTTTTTGGACTAAAAAATATCAAGATTAGCAGACAACTTTAGGTAGGCGTGAATAATCGAGTAAGAAGACGGTATTTAAATAAAATAACTACGGCAAATATCACTTCACCCCGATCTCTCGATAGCACAATCATGAATTCTAACAGGTAATTACAGATCGTTAAGATTACGTTAGATTAAATAGTAACGTTCACCGAGCACGTTATTGCAACTGCACTACCGTACGCCAAAACGGTTCAACACGCAATGTCAGCCATTCTAATATGGCCGCTTCACCCGCGCTCGGTGTTCATTCGTTCGTTCATAATGACATTCTCGAGTGACAGGTGACTTCAAAGACGGACGCGATGACAGTATAAAATGACAGCCGATGCATTGAGAAGTAGATGTGCCAACATACTTTTTCATTTTTTTTATTTTCATCCCAATACTAAGCGGGCAAAGCCTGAGAAATTATTCTGAGGGTGATTTTCTTCAAAGTTGATATCATAACTCCTTCGTAATTTTGATCTAAATTACTTTTTATTTTGACACAATGACATGTTTGATAACTCAATGCTACGAATAGAATTCGAAATTTAAATTTCATTTCTTATAAGTATGGTCTAAGAGCCGTAGTATTTTTAAGAAACGCCTATTGATTTATGGATATACCTATGGGCGCTTGACGATTTCAAAATGTTGCTTACACTCCTACACTACTGAACTAATTTTGTATGGAGATTGTTCGAGACCCGGAAAAGGATAGTTTTATCCGACTGCGAAAAAAGGGATTAATGGTCTAGCGCGATAACCAACATCCGCGGGCGAAGCCGCGGGCGGAAAACTAGTGTAATATAATTATCAGTTATCTCGTTTCCATAGTACAGGCTATGCTTAGTTTGGAAGCAAATTACTGTGTGTGATAATGTCCCAGGACATTCATGCGTGTACGTATTCGCACAGTAGGTATGTGTTCCATGGACTCCTTGGTCGTTTATATTTAGTCATATTATAGATTTACCAAACGAGAAACTCAAAAAATAACAAATAAGCTGTTTCTTTTCAGTTTTTACTTTACCTATATTTTATTAACTTTTACTTTAGTCAAAGTCAATCAATACCTATAATTATGTAGGTAACCATGGTAAGATTTAAGTAGATAATATGTTCCACAAATAGCCGCAAGTTATTTACCTGGACAGCCTTGAGATATCCGTAGACCGTCTTGATCGCTGAATAATGATTAGTCCTACTAGTGAAGGTTACATATTTAGCATGCCTCCAACAAAGGTGCAATGATTTTGGGTCAGTTAATTAATTGCAACGTTGAGGCCACAACAACTGAACTCTGCTTTTATTTTACATCGCATTTTTTCATAAGAAACTAGGTACCTGCCCCAGCTAACTTCATACTGCGTTTTACTAATTTCGCTATTAAAAAATATGGGTTGGTGGTGGAGTGGATGGTGAATCAGTGGAGGGATCCACTCATTTTTAATCTGAGGTATGGGATTCGAAAGGATTTGAGAGGCATAAACAGTCTCAACTTGTAAAATAATTGAGAGAAAACTCGGTACGGCATCAGTGGGAATAGTAACATTTTCGTCTAATTGACGGGACTAAATAGAAGATAATTTTCGTGCCCAAGAATCAGGCTAGAGGTAAACGAGCTATACCTACACCCATAAAAGCAATAAACGAACACGTTATACCGTATACGTACTATAAACAAAATCATAAAAATAATCTAGAAAACCAAACGAGATATCTTGACAAAATGTATTATTAGGTCTAGGTTTTAAAACAGCTGCAAATGTTTTCTAAAAATAAAATAAATTTAAAGTATTATTTAAATAAAATTTATAAAATTCGCGTTATTCTCAGCTAGTTCTGTCATTTGATACACATATTGTAGGAGTGCATTCAACATAACTAGTTCGCCATCTTGGGTATTCCGCCTTGTTGGATTCAGAATGACGTTAAACAACTAACCATACATTTTCGTTTAAACTAGACGTTTATACGAAAATTTAGCTAAATCGGTTGAAGATATCTACTTCAAAATTGATTTGCAAGATTCCACCCAAACTAACACGTTGCAAGTTGATTAAAGCTACTAAAAATAAATACATCCAAATTGAAAACCTTCTATAAAGTCGGTGTTAAAAATAACGATTTAATGAAGAACATTAATCTCTCACAAAATACTATAACAAACTTAGTAAAGTTAAGTTTCCTTATTTTTTAAATCTGATTTATTAAATCGAAAGTTGTGGGTCAGTAACCGCTCGCTTAGTATTCGAACTGGCGACCTTTTAACCACATCTTCAAATGTCAGTTATTGAGTAATTACGTACCTATATGCCTGTGTGTGCCTGTCAGCTGAGCCGATGCGATGTAATCAGTTGCGGTGTTGGTTTCTTGCAATCCTTAGATACTAATATTATAAATGCGAAAGTAATTCAGTCTGTCTGTCTATCTATCCCGCTTTCATGCCAAAACACTGAACCGATTTGGTACGGAGATAGTTTGAGACCCGGGAAAGGACATAGGATATTTTTTATCCGACTGGGCAAAAAGAGGTTAATGGTTGTTATGTTAATCAACATAGTACGCGCTATTGGAGCAGCGGGCGGAAAGCTAGTAGTCTATTAAGTGATGTTTTACTGTAGATACGTTTTGGTAGTTCAAATGTCTAGGTTGTCTGGTGTCATTTGTCAATTTGGTTTTATTTTATCATAAACGAATTTTTATCTGTCGATGCATTGTATTATTTGAGCTATGAATTTTTCTCGTAGAGTTACTTTGCAGCGACACTCTTGGGTGACTACAGTAACAAAGCAGGTAGCCTGCGCCGACTACCGGCGCTGACGTGATCAGTTATTTTGTAGGCTTACCTTGTACTGATATGAAGGAGTCACAGGCTACCTGCTTTCTTTCTATATATGCCTTTACCCGCACCGCTACAAAGTTTAGCATTAGTGGAAGCGCGAAATCGGCTCGACCATCTTCGGATGGCTCACCGCAAAAGTCCGGTGAACCAATAAATTCCCTTTAGGCAAATTGGGTAGGTCATCGAAAAAAATAGAAGCACGAAAACGTATAGTAAGTAATGAGTTTGCTAACCGTACCATATACCTAGTACGACTTTAAACATTAAAATTTATGTTTAGTAGAGTGTTGTGACATCAAACTAGTGTGGTCCCCATCATTCCATATACAGATTAGCAATCGATAATTGATAGTCGATTTTGAGTGAACCAACCAGTTTTTATTACGACTTTAACTTAGTTACTAACTATCCAAACACATCACTTACGCGCACAAGAAACGCAATTTTATTTCTGAATACCATTAGGCACGTTAAGAAGAGGCAATAATATAGTTACTAGTACTAACTATCAATAAGATAATTCGAATATGTCCCTGAGGTAAAGTTTTCTTTCTTGCAAAGCAAATGATGGTTGGCGTCTGGCGAACTAAATCTTGTCGGTCAGTCATGGTCGATGACCGCGCTATCCGCTGGCAAGATCGCAATCTCAAAACATTTAGTACGTGGTTAAAATAACCATTTAAGTAATATTGAAATTACTTCATTTGTACCTACTATTATTTAATTGTATTGTATTTTGTAATTCTATTGTATTTTATGTAGTAATATTTTTGTGCCAAATAAACAAGTTTTATTATTATTAACACATTCGTATTAACTCCAACTGTAATTTTTTGGGAATAATTGTTTCTCCCCTAATACGTACATACGTACAGGTCCTAATCACAGCCAGCGCACTGTGGGTGATATTTACCTCTGTCTACACTTTCAGATATTATCATTATCATTGTGGGTGATATTATCACCCACAATGCACAGGCTGGGATTAAGACCCACATGTAATGCTTGCTTCTTCTATATGTGTCGTCATTTGAAAGTCGAAATCGAAGATTTATTTTAGTATAACTTCTTAGACATAACTAGCTCAGGCTTAGGTATCTGAAAGTGTAGACAGAGGTAAATATCACCCACAGTGCGCTGGCTGTGATTAGGACCTGTACGTATGTACGTATTAGGGGAGAAACAATTATTCCCAAAAAATACGCTTACGCCTATATTAGGTACATAAAAGTTTAGACAGAGGTCTAAACTTTTAAGTACCTAATATAGGCATAAGCTAATTAATTTCTTAGAAGTTACTCGTATATTAAAAAAAAATTGATTACGAATTGAGCTGGAAATTTCATAAATTTATTTTTAAAGCGTACTTTACGTACTATAGTTATAACACCACAAGACCAGTCTGCAAGACCACACTTCTCTAAGTTAGGTGTCTTGATACTGCCATCAGTTGTAATTTATCAGATGGAGGTATATCTTAGGATAAACCTCGATATGTACACGAAGCGTGGCAATTGTCACTCCTACTGTACTAGGAATAAAAATAAATTATCGTCAAGAGCAAGAACCCTTAAAAAGTCATCATAAACGCCTTACGTCATTGGGCCAGAGGTGTATAATAGACTGCCAGAGAGTATTACAGGTAAGAAGAATAGTATAGCTTGCCAGCTATAAGAGCCTTGTCAAGCGCTGGTTGGTCAAGCTAAAGTTCTATAATTTCGTCAAATTTTATAATTTCGAATTTATTTTGATAATAATACTGTACAATAAGTAATAAAATCTCGATATTGAATCATTAAATATAAGTTAGTTATTTAATTTATTTTAAAAGCGACGTATAATTTATATATTGTGAATAAATTACCATATACACGTTTAAGTATATATTAATGACTATAATAATAAAAATTAATATAATTATTGTAATGTATGATAACAGAAGGAAGTTCGTCGCGACTGTGCACAATTTTGTGCGAGTAACTTCTTGAATATAAAACGGTGTGTACTGTTTATTTACACTCAGTACATACTGGGTGCATTGAGTTATTGCCAAGGCGTTGGAATGCTTCACACTTTTGGGTCAGTTCCTGAATTATTATGGACGACTGTGTTTTGATTTATTACTAGCAACCCGGTCTTACTCCGCATTGGTGCATAAGGTACTAGGTATGTCATTAAAAAACTTTGTAACAGATTGTAAAACCGCATGAATTCAGCAATTTGAGATCTTTGGAAATCATACAGTCCCGGTGGCGTGGGAGAAATTGTTTTATAATATGTATTTAGAAACTGTGCTAAGGATTATGTGCCTAAGATCTATACTGTAGTTTTATTATACAGTATTAATAGTTTTACTGTAATTACAAAGTCGCTTTCTTCATTCACATAGTATAGATGATATAAACACGATATAATAATAATAAATATAGTGGGACATTAACACACACGGCCATCGGATCCCAAACTAAGCAAAGCTTGTACTATGGAAACCAGATATCTGATATTTTTTTCTTTTATAAATACATACTTAAATGGGTGGGAACCCACGACCAGCGGCGTGAAAAGCAAGTATCTAACCGATCGCGCCATCAATTCAATCGTCAATTGACTTTATTAAGAACATAATAAGTGCAATAGAGTAAAATAAGTTTGCATGACATATTTCATCTCTTCACATTAAAAGTGTACAATTAAAAAAAAAACTAAATAAATAAAAAATAAAAAAAATATTCTCGAAACTATTGACACAAAACTGAAATTGTTTCAATCGTCACTAGATGTCATATTTAAAAAGACCGTCAATACAAGTTTTTCTAAAAACTTACGGAATTTAAACTAAAGAGTCTTATAGGATTTTTATGAATAACATAAAAATCTTATAAGACTCTTTAGTTTAAATGGACTTTGTCTCTGTCATAACAGTATAAATGTCAAGATGGTAGACAAAGACAAACGAATTATAAACCTATTTTAGCTATAATGAGTTAATAAGACATTAAGTTAATTTTACACTCTTTACGAGATAGACAGATTTATAGATACAATCACTAACACGGCATAGGTAGACAAGAGCCACAGTGGCACAGCGGTATCGGCCTCGCCTTCGAAATAGGTATAAGGTCGCGGGTTCGATCCCCGGAAACTAAAACATGTGTAAGTAGGTAAGTACCTACCTCTTATTCGTATCATGTTTAGGTTCAATTCCACACACACTGGCCAAGTGCAAATTGGTGAATCTCGAATGATTAGTTCTTAGACATGCCGGTTTCCTCACGTTGTTGTCCTTCACCAATATTGTGTAGCGGCGATGAAACAATTTACACATAGATGTGTAGGCACGACCGTGAATCGATCCCGCTACCTTATATTTCTATGGCCCGTACCGCTGCGCAACCGCTGTTCCACACATGGCATTAATAAAATAATCACCAAGACCTTTGTAATTTAACTATAAAAGATCTAACCTACTATTCCTACAGTACTTTTAAATAACATTTCCATTCACTGAGATGGTACTGCAACCTCACTGTTTCAACATTCCTATTCTGTACCGTGAGCAGTAAGAACTATAATTTTGAGAAACTGTTAGTTTAGGCATTAAATATTTCGTTGCAGTCTTCCGCATACTGCACATAATTCTGTGAACAAACATCTCGGTGACACTCGCAAAGATTAAAAACATTAAAAATTAATACAGATCGGTCATATTGTTAAATCCTTACTTCCTTAATGTTATAAATGCAAAAATAACACTGTCTGTCTGTTGCGCTTTCACGCCAAAACTAAAGAACCGATTTGGATAACATTTGGTATGGAAATAGTTTAAGACCGGGGAAAGGACATAGAATAGTTTTTATCTGACTGCGCAATAAGAGGTTAATGGTTTAGCGCGATAACCGACATACGTACGGGTAGAGCCGCGTTCGGAAAGCTAGTACAATAATACGGGAACTTACATGCTTAATAATATCTAAGCTTAATAGCACTGTTCTGCGCCACCGATGTATGGTGGCATCCCATGGTACAAAGCGCTTTGTGTGAACTGTTTAGTTGTCGAATTCGCTGCTGGCATCTATATTTTCCTTTAGTAATAATCTTCATATCTTCAAGTTACAAGTGAATTGGCATTAACTGGGTATATACGAACGCTGACCACATCATTGTTTAAATACAGGCAAGTTTGACCAACCGCATGTTTAAATCACTTTTTTTCTGACTTCTAGCTAGGAGTAGTTTTTCTAGAATAGTTTGTAAGGATTTGTAGAAGTTTGTTACTTTTTCACGCAAAAACTACTGGACGAATTTTGATGAAATTTTGCACTGTGGTAAATCATAGTATAGTACAATAGCATGTAGGCTATTTTTTATCCTAATACCACATGGGTAAGGCCGCGAGTGGAAGGTAGATATGGAATAAAAGAAAGCTTTGCTACCAAAGATGTGATATGCAGATATGCTGTGGAAATTTAACATTTCGAAACGAGTGGATGTTTCTACTGATGCTAAATAAGCGTCGTCAGTAAGATTTTCTATGAAATTGCGCGGGGTCGCGGGGTCGCAGGTTCGATCCTAAATCTTATCCACACATTTTTGTGAACTGTGTAATTACTCGGTGAAGAAAATATCGTGAGGAATTCAGCATGCCTCACAACTGGACATGGTTAAGGAGGTACATGTGACAACTTGGAAATCGAATCGGTTCGACCGTCTTTGGACGGCTCACCGAAATCGTCCGGTGAACCAATAAAGGCCCTTCCGGCAATTTGGGTTGCATCAACCGCAAAAAAAAACTTGGAAATCCTGGACATTTATTTCAAAATGGTAATGCACTCTTTCACGATTACTGTACTCTTCCGCAATATTTTTTGAATTCTAATAAGTAGTATTAGTAAATACTTACTAACTATGAATAATTTTGTTAATACGTATTTAAATGCTTTAATAACATAATTATAGTATAACTATTCTATTGTTTTATATTTATATAGTTAAGTAATAACGACTTTCTATTGAATAATCGAGTCAACTTACTTAAATTGTTTTAAATTACATAAAGTAATTTGAATGACTACACATTTTTGTGAGCAGCGGTGGCGCAGCGGTACGAGCTTCACCTTAGAAATATAAGGTCGCGGGTTCGATCCCGACTCGTACCCAGACAACTAAATGTGAGTTGTTTCGTTTCCTTTATTTTCGAATGAAAACTTCGTGAGGAAACCGGCATATCTAAGAACTAATCATTCAAGGACATGTGACATCCACCAATCCGCACTTGTCCAGCGTGTGTGGATTAAGGCCTAAACTCTCTCTACTCGTGAGATAGTTGAAAGAAGACCCGTCCCCGAGTGGAAAACTAAAAAGGGTTCGAAGTAATAAATTTTTGCTGTTTTTTAAAAATATTTTAAAACATGTATTTGTTTTTTACTTATTAAGAATCGCATTTAGTATGCCTATTACTTTGTGGTTTAAAACTGCGAGAAGCGAAGTAGGTAAGGTTGAGTCAATCGTTGATCCATTCAATCCTTACTTCCTTATCTTCTAATATATAAAATTTCCATGTCACAATGTTAGTTACCGTACTCCTCCGAAACGGCTTTACCGATTTTCACCAAA
The DNA here is from genome assembly GCA_936450015.1 of Meganola albula. Taxonomy (NCBI): domain Eukaryota; kingdom Metazoa; phylum Arthropoda; class Insecta; order Lepidoptera; family Nolidae; genus Meganola; species Meganola albula. The sequence continues at coordinate 12,561,937 of OW388145.1, read as the reverse complement.
TTTTATATGCGTATTCTGTAGCTCTGAGAATCGGCTACTATCTATTTTTCATACCCCTAAGTGATAAGGGTTGTTCACACTTAATTTTTTTTTTAATTTTTCGACGAAATTTTTCGTTATTATTTTTGTTTAATGTGGCATTAAAAATACATACAGCCCTAAATTTTCACCCTTCTATCACCAACCCCTATTTATTAATAGCAAAATTAGTAATACGCGGTACGAAGTTCGCTGACGAAAGTAACTATCTGTCGCGCTTTCATGCTAAAACTATAGAACCGATTTGGATACAATTTGGTATAGAGATAGTTTGAGACTCGAGGAAGGATATAGGATAGTTTTTATCCGACTGCGTAAAAAGAGGTGAATGGTTTAGCGCGATAACTGACATAAGCGCAGGCGTAACCGCGGTCGGTAAGCTAATTTATATATTATAATCAATTGACGTTTGTTTGTCTCGCTATAACTCGAGAACGGCTAAACCGATTTGGCTGATTTTGATTCAAAAATATTCGTTCAATTCCTATGAAGGTTTATATGCGGTACGAAGTTTGCTGCTGCAGCTAGCAGTCTACAAATTTGGGTAGTTTTCCGAATCAACAGGAACCCGCATGACTTTGCGATATAAACCCATCAAATTTCATAAATCAGTGATGCTTAACTATTAACTAATTTATTAGATTAGATTAGTTAATATGCAGTTAATTAACTTGGCGTTCTCGTGCTGGGTTTAGGGCCTGTTCCCACAACACTCTTACCATCGCGCCATACACTCTTGCTGGTGGAAATGGCCTCCTAAGGATTTTTATAAACTGAGTACCTAGGTACCGTATAAATAACAATATAATAATAATATATTTATTTCATAAATGATTTATAGTACAGAGTTTTAACAATACGTGTAGAACAGTACAGTAGTAGAACTTAGGACTACAATATTTTAAGGATTGAGGTTCTGTGCTCCTAGCTATGGAAATGGAAAAATAAAAAACAGAGAATATCAAAATTTGGTTACTGAATAAATAATTATATTATACCTATTTGTACCACTGTAGTTGCTTAATTTTTGCATCATCTTGCAACCGGGAGACCTTCAGGTTGAACGGACGGTCACCGACTTGCCGAGTACATCCTTTCCCAAATTTATTTGTACAAGTACAAATTAAATTGCAATTTATCAGCGTATTGTATTCATCCACATTATTCGTTGTTGCCATGCCACGGAAAGAGAATGAGCTATACTCGGAGTTTCATTGCAGGATAAGATTCGCAATGAGCGCGATCGAAGTGGGCAAGTTGAAGTGGCAGTGCGCAGGCCACATCTGGGGAATAAGGGAATAAAGAGCACGCAGTGGGCGCCGGAATATCGGCCGACCCGCCACAAGTTGGATTGATGTCGTTGTTATAATTGCGGGAAGCTGATGGATGCTAACGGCCGGTAAGAGGTCGCTGTGGCCTTCAAAAGGGGAGGCCTAAGTCCAGCCGTCGACGTCCCCGGGCTAACTATGAATGCAGTCGATTGATTGATTGATGATGATGGTTTATCTCAGTGGGGTTGGGGTGTGATACTCCTCTGCCTCTGAGAGCACGTAAAGAGGTCAGTCCTGCACCCAATCTTGACTGCACGTATTTGCATCCCGACTCTGAGAGTTAAAGGAATACCTTTATTTATTTATTTATTATGAAATAGGCATGCGCTTGATTACAACTTGCCTGATGTTAAATAATGATCTAGTCTACGATGGAACTTGCCTGCCCATACCGATTCACTCGTGATTACGAATAATTTTCGGTGAGAAGGTAGGAGTGGAATAGAACTACATAATATATGCCTGACCTATGAAACCATAAACTAAGTAACAATTCCGACCCACCCTGTGAAATGTTGTCACCAGATATCGCATCGGAATACAGCAAGACCGCTTGGTGGTGCAGTTTTGTCTGGTGGGTGGTCACTAACCACGGCCGAAGCCTACCACCAGTTTATTAGGTATCACTTGATTTTCTACACCCGGGGACTACGTGTGGGGATTCAGTTAAAATGTGCGCTCCCACAGATGATGGTGACTCAGCCTCGTAAATAATAAACAGTGACCCTGTGTTTACATACACACATGTGTTATTATAGTGCATATTTCCAAGGTTCTTGGCTAGTCAGCTTAGACTGGCTGTACCTGGAATACGACTGCGGATTCAACGTTGTCGATTCAGACATTTAAGAGAAGCAGTGCAGAGGTTGTTAGAGGTAAATTTACCACTAGAAACAACCACTTTTTCTTTTGTAAACCCGTCGTTAATTTCTCAAGGAAGTCCTTATATTAAATAAAATATTTATTTACAATGTGTCTTCATAACATGCCAGCAGGTTTTATATTTGCAATTAACATGTAAAAAAATAAGGAAAATCTATAAATTAGTAATATTGCAAAAAAGAGTAAAAATAACTAATTGCTGTATGTTTTCGGAAATGACAACTGTGGAGAATTGATTAAAACGACAGTGTTATGCAATAACATTCTAATAAATTTCGCACCTGTGTATCTCAAAACTTTATTTTAGCGTTAGCTTTAATTGTAAGACCAAATTTAAAAAATCGTCATTATCAAAACCTGCAAAGAATTGTAGCGCTTAAAACACAGAAATACCTTGAATATAGGCTTTAATCAACTAAAGAATTGTACATAGTTTATTTAATAATATAGATATTAGTAATACGACAATGACAGTTGAACTCAGATAAAACTCAGATATAATTTTGAATAATAATGCCAAAGACCTGAAGTAAGGAGTTTATATATCATTCTCCCCTTGTTAGTTTAGAGCTCGTAGTCATCTAAATATGTTGGTCGTTTTCTAAGCCTTCCAGAAATTCTTGGTTCTGTTTCAGTTTCTTGTTCTCTAATTACTTACTCCAGGCTCTACTAAGAAATTTTCCTTGGAAAGTAGATTTTCTTTATTCCTAGCATTAGCTTCATAGTCTACCCTAGGAAATGGTGCCAATTGTCTGTTAGATAACTCAGCACCTAAAGGCGATCGTTAGATGTACTTAAAATTATCATATTAACTACATCTAATGATCGATATGAACAAGAAAGAAGAATGAAAACGCTGGTCAGGGAACACTGCTCGACGGGACCTTGAGCTCCAATCGGCGAAGTGTATCCCGGTGCAGAAGCAGTACGGAGTGCATTTATAGACAAATAGCATTTTATTTATATCAGCAACAAACTACCCTTTTATATAGTGTCAACAGACATCATCGCACTGGAAAACGGCTAAGTCGCTTAGCGGTGCAGTTTTGTCTGGTGGTTGGTCACTAACCACAGCCGAAGCCTACCACCAGTTAATTACCAGTCAACAAAATTACCAGTTGATGGTCACCTGTTTTGTACCACACGGTGTACACGTGATAGGATTCAGATAAAAGGTGCACTCCCACGGACGAAGGCGACTCAGCCTCCTAATCATTCGTTTGCATAGTACTGCGCTATACTGTGCGTCTACATTTTTTTTATTCTGAAAGAGGCCTGCGGTTAACCACAACTTCGCTGATGTGAAGCAATAATGCAGTCGACGATGGAACGCGCTTATCTAGTAAATACTGATTCACTCGTGACGTATGTTTGCCAGTTTTTAGGGAAGGCGAGGTAACTACGTACAGAACACATGTAAAAGTTTATGCGTCTTTCCAAATGCACATGTAAATAGAAGCAATATACAAATACAAGACATGAACAGTGCATGCATACAAACTGTTCGCATACCTCGGCAGAAGGGAACGCGCACAACGCAGTTCCGTGTTAAATTTTCTAAGCGCTGACCGTACAACCTACTCTGTGACCTCTACTATGTTTGTTATTTTATTCAGATCATTTAACGACACACACGTACGTAATCAGTTAATTAATATACCAATTTAAACGTATAAACAACATTAATACAAAAACAAGATTTAGGTTTTTACCTTGCAACCTAACCTTCATCAACACACTATAATACTGCCTATTGTTTTGAGATAAATAGCTTTTTATACGAATCGACTTCAATGTTTTAACAATAACTCAAAATCCTTTCAACCGATTTCAAAAAAAATATACGTGACCTGGAAAGTATACCCTTTAACACAAACAAAATATCGAAATCGATTTATATTGCCGGAATTATTGGGTGACATATATAGAAAAAAACCGTGTGCCGAAGTCTGCCGAACTGAAACGACGTTAGACGATGCTCGGCTTTCAACGCCGCACCGCTGTGTCATTTGAGTGGGGTGTGTTAGGTTTATTTTCGTTACGGAATTTCTTGATTCGGTCACCGCGCTCAAAGCCAGCGATAAAAGCTATGCAATAGCTTAAAAATATGTGCAGTCAAATTGAGAACTTCTTTTTGAAGTCAGTTGAAAAATTAAATGGGTCCTGAAAAACCTTTTGAAACGATTAAGGCTTCCGTTCAGGCGTCTTTGAATAATCAATGAACAATGAATATACAGAAAAATATTACGACGAAATGAAGGCCTACTTTTGAAATCGGTTAAAAATTAGTATCCATACTATAAAAATCAAAGTCATAGTGTTATACCACCACGGCCAAACACTTGTGTGTTCATGCACTTCAAACTTTTTTAGTGGGGTCTTCTCTCAACTATCTTACGATTTGAAGAGTTTAGGCCTTAATCCACACACGCTGGCCAAGTGCGGGTTGGTGGTGGATGTCACATGTCCTTGAATGATTAGTTTTTAGATATGCCGGTTTCCTCACAATGTTTTCTTTCACCAATATTGAGCAGTGGAGACGAAACAACTAGCATTAAGTTGTGTAATAGCTATAATGAACTTAAAATACGTTAGTGAAACCGGGAGTAAATATTTATGGTTGTTTTGGTATTTAATCTTAGTTTGTCTCATTCTTTTTAGTTTCTACAATGTTTTTACAAATGCCTCAGTGTATCTGGTAAGTACGTGAATTAGCCTACGGATAGATGTCGCCGCGACGTCGTCCTGCCCCGTAAAGCAGTGCCACCTACCGGGTCTGAAAATATATTACGATACTCTCAAACCCACCGAATGTAGATATAAGATTTCATAAAAATCGGTCGAGCTGTCTCGGCGGAGTATATTTTTTTAATTTTTCTCTGAATAAGAACCATCTTCGTACTTCAAGGAATATTCTAAAAAAAGAATTAACGAAATCGGTTCAGCCATTTTCGAATTTTGCGTTAGCAACACATTTAGTGATATATTTTTTTTTCGATATTTTGATACGTTACATAAATAAACTCGAAAAACATAACCCTTTTTCTTTCGCAGTTGGGTAAATAATAAATACCTTATTTGTTATAGAATTAAATTCAAGGTCGCGTTATAATCATCGTTGGCCAGACCGTATATAATTCAACGAAAACTTTCGCTATCGTCAAGCTAGATGATCGCGTTTTTATTACTTAATTGAGTGCTCATATCTTATAGAATCAATTATAAAAGTTAATTTAATAGAACTTCATAAAACAAGACATTAAAACAATCGATCCGTATACTTTTTACGTACATATAAAAAAAAATAAGTTTCAACGCGTTCAAAAGATGTCTTACATCTCTTCATTATAAATGCGAATGTAAATATGTTTGTGTGTATGTCTGTCTATACTACTGAAACAATTTGGATAAAATTTGGTGTGGACATTATTTGAGATCCGGGGAAGGACAAAAGGTTATTCGACTTTGCAAAAAGAGCTTAACGGTTTTACCCGGTAACTGATATTCGCCGGAGAGTTAGTAATATAGCACACACGCTTGGTTTACTTGAAGATGGAGGCAGAGATAAATACCACACATTATGCCGGCTAACTTTAGGTCCCATAGAATTGGATCATAGTTGTTCTAACTGCCGTCCCGGCTTTGACACAAGAAATGAATATTCAGAGGTATGAGAACTCTCATAGCTCTGAATATTCATATCAAATTTAATAAGATTCGGTCCAACCGTATTAGATTTGTTACAAAATACTGAGTGACACGAGAATTTTATACATCATAATAATAAATAATAATAATAATAAATATTCTGGGACATTAACACACACGGTCATCTGGTCCCAAGCTAAGCAGAGCTTGTGTTATGGAAACCAGATAACTGGCATATACTATACATACAATACTTTTCTTTTGTATATATATATACATATAATAGATATATACACCCAGACTCGACACAAACACAAATGTTTTTCATCACTAATGTTTGTCTCGGGTGGGAATCGAACCCACGACCTGCGGCGTGAAAAGCAAGCATCCCACCGACCACGCCACCGGCCCGTCATATGAAAGATTGGAATTGCATTTTACTTGATCTGAGATTCATTGACTAGACCAACAAGGCAGTTTACTTATAACATTTAAAACCTAATATCTGCTTAAGATTTAGCAACAGTAATGTAACAAAGCTGTTAATATGAACTAATATGATTGAGATATAAAAATAAAAACATACTCCTAAGTACATATTTTATAATGATTACCAACTTAAGAAACCAGATGATGTGTAATCTTCCAATTGAACATCATATTTGAAAGCACTACAATTAATCCTAATAGCACTTTTTGCTTAACCAATGATAGTAGTTCTTTTTTGTTAGAAAATAATCATTGGTTAGGCAAAAGTGCTATTAGAATTTTTAAAATACAATATTCAAAACTTCAGCACGAAGGATCCATGGAAATATTACGATCTGATCTGCAAAATTGCTGGCGATGTGTTGTTATTATTCATATTGAGTTGTCGATGGAGTGGTCGATAAGGTCATGTGTTCGATTCCCACACAAAATAGACATTAATGTGATGAACATGTCTGTTAGTCACAAGTTTGATGTAATTATCTATTGTGAGTATGTATTTACAAAATAAAAGTAGTGTATAGTATATCAGTTATCTGGTTTCCAAGCTCTGCTTATCTTGTGATCAGATGACCGTTCGTGTTAATGTCCCAGAATTTTATTATTATCATACCTTCGGGAATAATGCACTAGCAAACCAAAAACCTATTCTTCTATATACAGTTATTAACCTCAATTTGCAACAAATAAATAGACACACAAGATATACAATAGATGAAGAAGAACTTTGGCAGGTGGGAATGTTCTGGTAGGTACTATTGAGAAATGAACAGTTTTACCTCAAACACCATGGTCGTGATGGTGTTGGTGGGCGCGGGGGACTCCACCCCGGGCCCCGGACGAGGGTGCGGAGACCCGCGGGGCTTGCGCGGGCGACGGAGACGCTTTTCACCGTCTCCGAGGCGCGTACCTCTACCCAATATAAAAGCGTCAACCGCCCATTCACCCGCTCGCAGTGTGTGCTTGAACGTTACAGTGTCTACTCCTCCTGTGCAAGGACTTACAGTTTAACATGAATTCACGGTGTTTAATAGTGCTAGCGGCCGCCCTCGGCGTGGGTACGTAACATTTGAAATATTTAGGGTGCGCCCAGGCGACGTGGCATCACTCCCAGCGTATCCAGTGTATCAGGATTGCTCGTGTGAAGAAAGTACTAATGTATCGATAAAAAATATTGATGAAGCGACGCGAAAGTCGCAGTGTGTTTGATATAGTTTCCACACTTAGCGTTACAAATGCGCGCGCGCAACGAGTAGTGAGAACAAATAGATTGCAGCCGGCGATGATGTGGTGTAATGACAACGGTTTTGCCAGTGATACAAGTATCGAGGGTATCAACCAATACTAAGAGTTGCATAAAAGCGAACATTTTGCATATAAACAACCGCCTGGGTTCTTATCAATCGTCTCTATCACAACCTCAGTGGGAGGAATTTTCTAAGATTTAATAGATAGCAATAGCTTTATGACAATCTAAGGTCCTTACAAAACAATGGAGTATGTAATACTTTATTGAACAACGTCGCACACTCGTGTGAATTAGGTCTCAGTACATTTTCCAATGTCTGTTGGCACGATTAGTTTTTACACAGAATGTCAATGACCTCGTAGAGTTATCTAGATTACTCTATATACAAGTTAGAACTGCTAGAACAGCTTAGATATAATAGAATTTATCTCTGTTTTCACGTAGGAAAACTACCTAGTATCTTTGGAACGCAGTGTGAAAGCTGTTTTGCAGGTTTCCATAACAAAATATTAATAGTACTAAACTTAATGCCTCTATTTTTTTTAATTCGTTCATATTCTACGAATGCATTATATTTTATAAATTGAACTAGTTTCTTTTTACACTTTCACTTTGTAAGTACATAAAATGAAATGCATTCGTGCAAATTAGCTGTTATCACATTAATCTCTGCAGTTTTAAGCTAATGATAATGTTCAACTTGATAGTTACGTAACAATTTCTTTACAAAGAAATTCTGTGACCTTATATGATGTCGTAATACGTTTTATGGTATATTTATTCTGTGAATAGTACCTACATAATGTTGAGTAATCAACTGTTGACTTATTTGCATTTTTTCGTAACTCGTTTAGCACCCATGATTTATGTCAAGTTATGACATAGATATTTAATCAATGATTAGAATGAGAGCATAAACCCACGCGTTTTTAACTGACATCAGGAGACGGTTGTCAAATCAACTGGATTTTTGTATGTACACCGATTACGCTGAGATTTATAATTCGATTTACGTGATTCTTTTTAAGCCTGGTGCGGAATAGTTGCCATTTGGTTCCATTAAATTTAACATACCTATTTTGGCCCAGTAGTTTTGATTTTATGAATATTCTTGGCTTAATTTTTTTTACACCCGTCAAGTTGGCTACTGATATTATTTCTCAAAAAAGTTGCATTATTATAAGCACAGACGCATAGCTTTTGATAAAAAAATATTTAGAATCAATTATATAGATCTAGAACCTTCTCAAGGGACTGTCCATACTACCTCTACGCTTTTAATCGGCACTTGACATTCTTTATGCCTTAATCTGAAAATGGAGTCCTGTTTCAAGCCTATCATAGGTCCGATTTCAACATAGCTGTTACTCCTTATGTCATCGGCTTTTTCATCATCCTTATCATCAGTCTATTACACAACACTATCTGTTGTTGTTACCCTTGTTCACAACTAGGCGCCTAGTTTCGCTTATCATCGCTGCACCTAGTCCAAATTGTTTGTCACTCTTCTCCACTTCAACCCTTATTAGTGTCCCACTACTGCACTTGGGTCTCCTCTCAACTATCTTATTGGTTGAGAGAGTTTAGGCCTCAAACCACACACACTGACCAAGAGCGAGTTAGTGGATGTCATACGTCACATGCGGTTTTCCTTCACCAGTATCGAGCAGTGGTGATGAAACCATTCACTCAAAGATGTATGGGCATGACCGGTAATCAAACCCACGATCTTATATTTGACAGGTGAGGTCGATACCCCTGCGCAACCGCTGCTCTTCTTAATAATTATGGAAAATACATAATTCTGTTCTGTAACTTATTCAACTATTAGAATAGTTATCAATCAATAATTTCTCTTTACATAAATATCCTGAACACTAATAATATCAATACATCCTTCAGATTATGGACTTCCTTACAATCATCTATAGCGCTCACTTCCGTTCGCAATGAAGGAAGTTGGACTTATTATCGATTATTATTGATATTGTCATTCGATTTGAATACTGTAATCGAGTTCGCGATAAGTAACTATCTACTTTCTATAATAAGACTCTAGACTATGTTTAAGTTGTTTTAGACATTAGCTTTGTGATTTTGTAGTTTTATAGTTTATATCAGTATTTTTTCTTACTTTTTCAACCGACTTCAAAAAGAAAGAGTTTCTCAATTTGGCTTTATTTTTTTGTATGGTACGTGATAATTCCTCCAACTATAGATCAATTTATATATTTTGTTTTGATACTTTTCAGGCGGTCTCATGTAAAATCGGTTCAGCGGGTTTTGAGTTATTGGTAAAACGTTGAAGTTATTTTAAAGCTATTATCATAGAAAGCATTTCTTCTATCAAATACTTAAGTCACATTTTACCCAAGGGCTACAGGCTTTGCACGTCGCAAAAAAAGCCATTTGTGTCCTACTGAGATGCCTGGTAAAGCCATAAACAGTTCCGGTGCTGTAACCCCAAATAAATGGAGTAAAATTAATAGTGATGGCACTTAATTAATGCAATTTTCTATCTTCGATTTCATCGTCACTTAACACTGATTAAAAGCGAGATCCAAAATAAATATAGCAAAAGGTAGAAAATCCCACATTTTAATTTGTAATAAAAAAGATTTTGTATTTCCTTTTTCGTGAGATATCAGTCATCGAACATTACTTATAGACTCACGTTGTAGGCAGGATGTTCAACAAGAAGCTGTTGTGGCTGCAAAGAATTCTGTATTATTAGGATTTCTAACACGTACCCAGTTCCCACGACATCGATTCTTGCGCAATTTGTCTTTACAAGGATATGTGAAAAAAATAGTTTCTAATACTTTTTTATTAGAGTCAAATATTACTTCTCTGTAGAAGAAAAGTTGTGGTTTTTGTGCGTTAGCTATGTATAGGTAGCAGTGGCGAAAGGTGGAATTCTGAAAAAGGGAAAAAAAGTTCTTACTTATGAAAATACTATTTCTTCACTACAGTCACCGATCATGCTTACACTTGATGTTATACTTAATTTTGTTGCTAATTAAAACTTTTCGGCGTTACATAATATATTATTAAGTACGTGTGATATTGACCATTTTCTAAAGGGAAGCCGATGGTAATCGGCTTGTATGGACACCTCTTGGCCACTGATAGGTATTTCTCTTTACTTGTTAAACAAATATGGCGTTCCTACTGGTTACAAAATACTGATAATATATTGATTTTATGAAAATTATTGTGTTATGTCCATCAATATGAAGCAGTTTTTGATGTGATCTTATATGGCAACACTCAGGATTTTCGTGTTTTACTATAATAAGAACATAAACGTCTCGTAGATAAAGAAAGAATGTGATATTATTAACATGCTATTAATGTGATATGTTTGCTACGAATATAATATTATTAACATGCTATTCAGGTAATGTTTTGGCACTTGGAAGAAAATTCGGAGAGTATTTTACAAATAGGATACAAAAATGATTTATATGTTCGTAAATTTCTTGACTACTTCGTATTTTACAAACAGCCAAGTATAGTTGGATTCGATTCAAATGGTCTTAGATAGGAGTCATAGAGTCACGTCATAGTTGACGTGATGTCTTTTTATTTAAACAATCCAAGTATACAGCTTACAGTATCCAATATTTTACTATGTCAGTTACCTTAACACTATTTAGTAAAATACTTAGAAAAAACATACACGAAGTCTGAAAAGACTTTGAAACGTCGGGATCTAAAATCTAAAATAAACCGCGATAAAATCCGTTAAAACGTGGTTTTATTTCAATACTTAGAAAATTTAGCACGAAACTGGTTTTGCACGCGTTCCCCTCTGCCGAGGTACACGAACAGTTTGTATGCATTAACTGTTTATATTTTGTGTTTGTGTGTAGCTTTTATTTCCGTATGCATTCGTAAAGGCGCTTCAACTTTTACACGTGTGCTGTACATGGTTACATTACCTCCTCCTAACACTGGCAGAAATTTTGTACTAGAAGTTGCGTACTACACCTCCTGTGTTTAATATTCTAAGGTAAAATACTTAAAGTATCTCGGCACGCTATCGAATATTCATAAATAGTGCTGTTACAGCAAGCGTGAAGTTATTCGATAATCGAGATACAGTGCGTGCGCGAATTTATCGAGAGCAATGAAAACGGTGAAAATGTTTTGTAGTTGACTGCGCATGCGATAACTACACTCATTATGAATACGAGATCTGTTGAAGAGCCACTCGCTACTAGGCTACGCTAATAATTAAGAATCGATTCACAATAGTTATCGATTGATTTAACTTATTTAAAACGATGCGGAAAATGTTAATTGCGACTTTTGTTGCGGGAATTATTATATCGATTTATTTGCTTCGAGGATAATGTCATTATTTTTTTCGTAATAAGAAAATAATGTATGTCTTTTTTTGCGATAGTTACATAAGTATAGATTACAAGAGATCGCTTTACGAAATGACCGTCAATTTACTTTTGCGTGTAATAATAATTAAATTTAATTGATCAATTAGGTTACTCTCTCTGATACAATGCAAGTGATTAGGTTATGTTTGACAGGCCATTTGGCGTAGTAAAAGATAATTGCGTTTCACGCCAAAGGTGGTGAGTTCGATTCCCACCCAGGACAGATATTTGTGTGCATGAACAATACTACCTACTTAGGTATTTTGTTTTGAAAAGTTCAGAAAGGTGTGTAAATTATGATTAATTTTACAACTTAGCTACATCTCAAAGATTCAATTTGTAAAATAAACTTATGTAATTTTAAAAAGTCTTAATGTTGTCGTTATTTTTGACACAATGCGGCGGAAATCGTATGCGTAGATCCGATACTACGAGGCAATGATGTTTCATGGTTGGCCGTTTGTTTAACAATGGATTCTTCCGTCACCTTCCTATAGATAATTCTGTAAGACCTTAAGTCAATTTGTAGTTATTTTTTTAAAGAAATTTTGAACTTCATTTATAACAAGATGGTCGTAAAAAAAGGTAAAATAGGTTTGACATTCTTAATTCAAATAATAAAAAAAAAGAAATTATGTTCGAAATTCAAGAACAATTTATTTAAAAATGGAACTGAATAATAAAAGTATTGATGTTTTCATGTAATGTAACCACAACTGAGTACAATATGGCCGGTGATTGTCTGTCCTTCGAGCTCCGATATAAATAACCTCTCGTGAGCCCTACGCATTGTTGTCGTTTTTTAAGGACCATCGGACAATTGACTGATTTTGTGACGTCTACCGCACCGGAACTAATTATTGTGACCTAAGAAATGCAGTTTAAGAACACAAAGAGGGGATTGAGAATAATTAAGAAAAAGTACAAAGATTTTACAATGAGAAATTAAAAATAATACAAAACAAAAAATAAGTAGCAAATAATAAAACAATTGCATTAAAATGTGAAACTATTTTAACACGGCTTAATTAAATAAAGTTTCTGTCTGTTGTCTGTTACTTCCTTAGGAAGTATCAGTTAATTAGTGGTTCGTTAATAATGTTCAATGCATTTAAAACATAAAAATAAAATATTTTATAAAAAAAACTGCAATTATAAGTCGGCCTTCGTAATTGAAAGTCTATTTCTCTAATGTAGGAAATATAAATCAACATTTATCATGCCAGTATTATGGCCTATTCAAACAAACGATAATTAAAAATAATTACGTTAAGCATGATGCTATTCAAATGTATTCGTGTATTAATGACGGTTTGTAATAATGTTCCCATTTGGTACAACTATATTGTGCTCGAACTTTCACCGTCCGACAATTGTTGTTATCTAACACTATTACATCATTAAAACACTCATGTCAGGTTGTTTTGGGTAGTTAATTTTGGAGATCATATCTTAAAAAATGACTGGCTAGTTTTTTATTTTTCGTTATGATATCATGTCCCTCTACTTAAGAAAAAAAATTGGCAAAGTGAAGAAGTACGATTCATATCATGTCTCTTATTTAGATATACAGATCTTCTCTCAAGACACTCACCTTAGGGGGTAAGTTGTGAAAAATCCTTTCTTAATGCATCTCTCATACGGAATATCTGTGTCAAATTTGAAGTCTCTAGACCCATATTAGTGGTATGGGATATGTGTTAATATATTAATAATTCTCTTCTCTTATAAGATGACTTGTAAAATATGCTACATGTGAACTAATTCCGCCTCTTTCTAAAGGTCAGGCGTGAGATTACTCAATGTAAGCGCATCGTGATAACGAAATCGAGAGTCCCTCCCACGGAGAGGTCACGTTAAGACTTTCTCTGTTAAAAGAAGTGTAGGCTTTAATATTTATTGAAGCTATAGTCTATTCAGCAGTTGATTATTTACAAAGCAGGGAATATAGTACTGTAGTTATGTAAGTATTTGACATTGAAATATGATGAAACTATTTACAGGTGTATTACAGTATTTATATAAAAAATACTAGCGGACCCGGCAGACGTCGTTCTGCCCGGTAAAGCAGTGCCATCTACCGGGTCTCAGACCTACCGAATATAACCAATAATAAATAATAGGTATCTAACCCGGTTTTGGGCTTTTCTTCGTTTTCTAAATTTTCATTTTTTTTACTTTTTCTCTGCAGAAGAACCATCCTCGTACTTTAAGGAATATTTAAAAAAAGAATTAGCGAAATCGGTCCAGCCGTTCACGCGTGATGTCGTGACAACGAAAAACGGGTTTCATTTTTATATAAGTATATAGATTAAACGTGTCAAAAGCTTTTCAGCCACTGGATTACCAATGACCAAAGAAAAATAAAGCTTATGAAAGTTTGGTTAGTAGGTATATAAAGCAAAAAAAGCTCTAAAATCCATTATAAGCTATGAGCAAATACGATTTTTTTTTTAAATTCAACCAGCATTAGAACTGCTGTTAGATTAGCATGCTAACTGAATTGTTGGTAGAGAAAAATTAAACATGAGCACTTTTGTATTTTATATCCACTAACTCGTAAACTTTTCACGTACTATTAGTCCAATTCCAAAGTACAATGTGTGTCTACAATGTATTTGCCCCTTATACAGTGTAAGCCCTAACCACATGTCAAACTATTATCGATTACAAAACATTCCTCGTAACATTGCATAATACCTTATGACAGGCAGTCATTGGGCAGATCAATAATTATGTCACTTGCGCGCGCGCAGGGCTCCGGTGTCAGCCCCCGCGTTACGTAATCTGTGAACACGCCCTGGTTCACTTATGTGACACCAATTCCTTATGATAATATTAGCGACCCACCACAGCTTTGCGCAGGTGTCAACTTTCCTCATTTATAGCTTTTTCCAATAGTGAAAACTGTAGGGACTGTAATGTAGTTTAATTGAAGTTAACAGAAAAATAATTTAAAATAAAATCTTACGCTTATGTCAGTTATCGTGCGAAATAATAAACCTCTTTAAGGGCAATCGGATAAAAAATACTATGGCGGGTCTTAAAATATCTTAATACTAATTTTATCCAAATATGTTAAGTACTTTAGGCGTGAAAGCGTAACAGACAGGCAGATAGAGTTAGTTTTCCATTTATAATACATATTAGTAGAGAAGTAGGGATGAAGAGTTGGGATGATTGAATAAATTTTGTTCAAAACGCAATTATTACGAACTTCGGTAATCGGTAAAGGTCTTTAAGAAGGTTTTAACCTCAGCATTTCAATGCAGAAATTGCTGCGACCAAAACATTAAGTGAACGATTAGGATTGGATGAGAGATTTCTCATTCAATCTTAATCGTACACTTGTCTATATTCATTCAGTAATACATTATAGTTAATCAATTCCACGAAATTTAACACGATCTACGGCTACTAACCTTTAGCCACCTTGTAGAGCTCGAAGCACCACCCAGTCTGAAGACTACGCTAGCCAATTTGTATTCGAAAACTTAGGAATAGGTTGATGGTGATGATGAATCAGTGTTATATTCAACATAACCATGAAATCTAATGCCGTGTCTGAAAAAGTTTACCAACAATGAATTGTTACCCAACTTTGATACGAAAAAGCAAGCATGCATTCAAAATAGTAATGCAATATTTAGTGAATCTACACTTTTAATGTAACTAAGTAAAATAAAATTTGAATACAACATGTATATTAAAAGATTGCGTAAAATAGTAAGCTTTGTTTGTCATTGATTATTTTTTAACTATTTTCATGCAATTTAATTTTATAGTGCATTCGCTTCGCTTTAACTAGTGTGGTCTAGAAACTTAATGAGCGATTTCATAGCAGTTATCTGCTAATTAAGCCCAATTAGCAGATGCAATCGGCGTAAACTTGCATTCTTTTATAAAAAAATAATTCTGAAATGAGTTTTCAGTGAAATATTCAATTATTATACTTATGCAAACCAGTTTAGATTTCACTTTTCTTTGGCTCTATATTGGTAGCTATTTCTTTATCAGTTAAGAATGTTAGGAATGCTTGTGGTTCACCTCGGTGTCAAGTAATAATAAGAAAAGTCGTTTGAACTGCAAATGCTTATGTAAATATAGTTACTGCTACTATAAAAACTAAACGGACTAATTAATAAATCATAAAAGACTTTAATTAAAATCGAGTTTGCCTCTTTCTTATTAGTATAAATGTTAAAATGACAGATAAAGACAGACGAATTATAAACCAATTTTAGCTTTAATGAGCATATAAGACATTTGTGAATACGAGGGTATGAGCTAAAATAGGTTATTTATTCTTAATAAATCCGATAATGAGGGTGAAATTTGATTTGAGGTTGTGCAAGATTTATTTAAGGAAGGATTTTTTATTATCAATTATGGTTTTTTAGTCAAATAATGCTAATAATAATAATAAAAAAATTATATCGCTTCGTAAAAATTTGAAGTCAGGCAACACAGACACGGTAATTGATTTTCGACGGAGCGATTAAGAGGTTAAAATAAATAAAAGTTAGATCGACACACTACTACTAGATTATTATCGATAATCACCCGATTGCGGTCCGATTATACGGAACTTAAATGTGGTCAGTGTGGTCAGAGTACAAGTAGAGCAAGGCAACAAATTATACGTTCCTCTTGATTACATAAAGTAATTAGCGCCGTTTTCATCACTACACGTGGCTAAGCGTTTTGTAATGTAACAATCCGATTGTAAAACTAGGTGTGGCTTATAGAGTAGCGAAAACCCATTAATTCGCATGTGATAGCATGTAGACCAGCACCGGTGGCGCTGCGGTGGAGCCTCGCCTTAGAAATATAAGGTCGCGAGTTCGATTCCCGGTCGTACCCACACATTGTGTGAATGGTTTCATCTCCGCGGCTCAATATCGGTGAAAAAAAACATTGCGAGGAAACCGACATATCTAAGAACTATTCATTCGAGGACATGTGACATCCACCAATCTGCACTTGGCCAGCGTGTGTGGATTAAGGCCTAAACTCTCTCAACTCCTAAGAGAAGACCGGTGCCTAGCAGTAGGACACTAAAAAGGGTCGAAGTGTGCATGTAGATCATTTGTACCATGCATGTAGTTTCATAAAAAAATCCTGCATATGAGGATACCATCTATAGGTGTATTTACAAAATTATGTTAGTATGTATGTCACTCTTGTGTAAATCTCATGCCTCCATTCTGCGATTTTAGTTGCTTAAATTTTCAAAGTGGAAGGCTCAATCTCACACTGTTTTGTATGCCTCTTCAGCACATCTTTTAATTTCATTATCTGGCTTTGCGCCACGTTTGCACTTGCCATCTTTGAGTTCTGAGTAAAACCTATAGAGTAACTAACTATAGAGTTTTGTGTGTCCAATATACATTATAGAATAGTTTTTCAACTATCTGAGTGGACTTGTAAAACCTTATCCGTAATACAGCCGAGCAAACGGGAGATGTATTAGAGTAGAGCTCCGTTTGTATTGTATTCGTATAAATCACGGAACGACCTAAATTCTCGAAACTTCGAAGACGAAGCGGAACGAAACCGTTACAAAACCGTAGAGGTCTTTATTCTCGCAAATGTCAACTGGTACAGGTGGCTCTGAGGCTCACGTGTTTTGACATAAGATGACATAACTCTAGGAAGTAATACCAGTGGAAACGAGCTATGTATGTATGTGTAAATTATGTATTGATGCCACTGGCTGGTGAGAAAATTGTCTCTAAATATTGTTGGTATAGAACTGTTATTATCTTTTCAACAAATTCAAATAATATACGCCGACGTAAGCCCATTGTAAACTGTTCTGTTTAGCTAATATAAAGTCTTATAGATTCGCTTTTCAGTAGTTGCTATGCCATTTACTGTATAAAGGAAGGACGTTTTTATGCAGTTTGACGTCACAAAATATGAAAATGATTATAATTTTGAACCATATGGCCATCGCTTGCTTAATTAATCAACCACCAAAAGGTCAACAGTTTGTGAACACACACACATAAAACACTTGTAAACTAGCCCCCGTATACATAAACGTCTTGTAAGCTCATTATAGCTAAAATAGGTTTATAGTTCGTTTGGCTTTGTCTGTCATCTTGACATTTATACTAGTAAGAAAGAGACAAAGTCCATTTTAACTAAAGAGTCTTATATGATTTTTACGAATAACGTCGTAAGTATGTAGTCACTAAAGTAATATTATTATTATCAGTCAATAGGCATTTTATAAATCGCACACTGTTGTAGGTATTTAGAATTTTAGATAATCTCGACCTCATTGTGAAACTTCATTACGAATGTTTAGCAAACCCTCGGCGACTTATTTTGTAATTCAATTTGGAATTCAAACGACGAAGCATCGTTACCTCATCATTGGCTGTGTTAGTATTTTCGAAATGTATGCATTTCAACCGATATTAATGTTATTAGTTTTGAACTGCAACTGCTAAGCGTATATTTAAAAGCCTCTACACAATACCTATTTTTATCGATACATTATTACTTTGCTAACTCGAATTAATTAGTATTTAGAGCATAAAACCTTCAAGTTCTACGCTTAGTACACTGTCAACAAAAAAAAAGGTTGTTACCTACTTTAAGGCATTATAAAACAAACATATTTTGTAATTATTTGTTAAATGGCACGTTAAATGCTTTGAATGCAACTGTATTCGATTACTAGCAAGTCATTCAATTACGAATGATTTAATTGAATTTTAAATCACAGTTTGCTAAGCTCTAATCCGATAATGGTCTGACCCGCCACTGTTACTTCTGTTGTCAAAATTGACAGTGTACAAAGAAAATTGAATTGTTAAAGTGATGGAACCAATTGTTAACCACACCTGAGATTATGTCAAATCTCAACGTTTGCTTTAACACCCCTTAACGTACTTCAGACTATATCACTATTATAATATAGAGTCAAATCTTGCCGTGCTTACACATCTTTGTGTAAATTGTTTCATATTAATTTATTACATTCAATATCGGTGGAGGTCAACATCGTGATTAAAACGGCATATCTAAGAACTAATCTTTTGTAGATATGTGACTCCACCAATGATTAAGGCGACTAATGCCTCAACTAAACTCTCAACTCGTAAGATAGTTGAGAGAAGACCCGCGCGCACCAATGGGACACTAGAAAGGGTTGAAGTGTAGAGTCATATTTTAAAAGTAACTAATATTTTTTTCTTTCTACAGCGGTCGGCCAAGAAACCTTCAAATGCCCCGATGACTTCGGATTCTACCCCCATCACATATCCTGCGACAAATACTGGAAGTGCGACAACGGTGTAGCTGAACTAAAGACTTGCGGCAATGGCCTCGCCTTCGACGCCACTGACTCCAAATACTTGACTGAGAACTGCGACTACCTCCACAACGTCGAATGTGGCGAGAGGACACAACTTGGTAAGATAAAATCATTATTTTTTTGGTTAATACCCTATACCGGATTAAATAACTGCAGGGCCCGTAGCAATAAAATAAATAAATAAAAATAAATAAATATTCTGCGACATTTACACACACGGTCATCTGGTCCCAAGCTAAGCAGAGCTTGTGTTATGGAAATCAGATAACTGGTATATACTATACATATAATACTTTTCTTTTGTAAATATATACTTATAATAGATATTTACACCCAGACTCGACACAAACACAAATGTTCATCACTAATGTTTGTCTCGGGTGGGAATCGAACCCACGACCTGCGGCATGAAAAGCAAGTATCTTACCGACCACGCCACCGGCCCGTCAATAACAATAATAACAATAACATAATAACGTGACAATCTTTCACGTGATTTTTTGAAAGAGAATGTCAATCCCATCCATTCGGCTGGCCTGGTGGCGTAGTGGTTAGTGACCCTGACTACTAAGCCGAAGGTCGTGGGTTCGATTCCCACCCAGGACAATCTTTGTGTGATGAGCACGATTGTTTGTTCTGTGTCTGGGTGTAATTTATCTATAACATTTATATATTTACAAAAATAGTAGTTTATCTGTTCGTAGTACCTATAATACAAGCAAATATATTTGCTTGATTTGGGACTAGATGGCGCTGTGTGTATAAGTGAAAATATTATTATCAACTGTTAACTTAACTGTCATCGCAAGCGCTTATTAAAAACTGAGATCTGTCTATAAATACGGACCTTAAGCATAATAAACTTATTTATAAGTTATTATATATATATATATGTATTTATTAATGTAGAGGTACATACTAAAAGTTGTAGTTTGTTTGGGTGATTGAATATGCGACAGGCTCTATTTATTTGCGGCGCCAACGACGCCCGTCGTAATTGCTACTCTCGCTACATGATTAATACGGCATTGGTAAACTTCGAAGTAAATTTCTCTAATGTCACAAGATAAGGCATAAGTTGATTCAAGTACAACTACAACCAAAATTACATCCTTTTTGAACACGGACAAAATTAAAGGTGGTTCAGTTAATAGGTATTTAAAAACCCGTTGTGATTCTCAGTCGTGTC
Source organism: Meganola albula (assembly GCA_936450015.1). Taxonomy (NCBI): domain Eukaryota; kingdom Metazoa; phylum Arthropoda; class Insecta; order Lepidoptera; family Nolidae; genus Meganola; species Meganola albula. The sequence continues at coordinate 12,541,383 of OW388145.1, read as the reverse complement.
ATAATCAGTTAATTTAACATGGTAACGAAATCGAAAGGCACGCGTAGCAACCATTTCTTAGTAACGTGTCAAGGTCAAAATATTTTTGCATAATCATACATGTGTAAATACAGGATAATGTTATTCTGAATAAGCGTCAACCAGGATGTTAAACTAAGGTCGTATTATAAACACCTATTATTTTATTATTCTACTAAAAACTGCCTTATTGGCACCGTGGCAAGCCGCGTTCGCTTTATAACCCACGTGGTACCTGGTCCAAATTCTGGGTTCAAATGTGAAATATATTTATAAAAAATTTAGTTCCAACTCATATTTGGGATTTGTGCGCGATGAATTTCAGTAGACTTGCCCCCTATTACAAATTGGATCTAAACATAGCCAGCGAAATGAGGGCTATATTCACCTCTAGTTAGACTATCTATGTATGTATAAGTTCCTGTAGATTGTATTTTCTTAAATTTACTCGAATATCACACATTAAAAGTAGGTAGGTAGGTAGCCAGTAGTAATTGTGATAAATAATTTTGGACGTCAAATACCTTAGTCCACCCGTGACTATGAAGACTGAAAATACTATGAAATGTTGGGATTTAAAATCTAAAATAAATTATATTAAATTCAACTTTATTTTCAGACCAAGTCCATATAGATAGGTAGGTACATAAAACTGAGATAAAATCCGTTGAGAAATAGTTTTATTTCTATTCCTGAAGATTGTTTAGATAAATGTTACCATGCGATTCTTTCGGAACCTATAACTTGGGGACAACGCGACGTCGCGGGCAGAGGCTAGTAATATCTATAAATTCACGTCTGTTAACCTTGAACTACAAACAATCTATAAATATATATGTACATACATATGTATAGGTATCAACTTCGCGTCGTAAATAGTTTTTTGCCAAACAAAGATGCTGTTTCTATTTAAATGAGGTTTTAGTTTTTTCTGCATCTGATTGATGGGTAATTAAAGTCGAAACGAATCGAGACTTCGCAGAACTGTTGTATATTTTGCCGTGGACTGGTTTTAGTTTAGGTATCAAGTTTTATTGCGAAGTAACTATGAATGTGTAATGTTTACTTATGAGGAATGGTTTAGTTACATGCTTACTTCAATAGTTCTACTCTCATCGTTTATTTGTACCCCACCAGCGCTTATTTTAAACATATTTTCAAAGTTTAGGTTTTTTATAATCATCGTTGCATAATTCCGTTCCCCATCTTAGTGAAATAAATAGGTATTTTATGTAAGAATCTTCTGAGTTACTGTTGTTTTAATCATTATTATTGTTGTACAGAGCCTCCGATCTCCACTCCCCACTGCCAGCGGCTGTACGGTATCTTCGCTGATGACGCTAAGTGCGACGTGTTCTGGAACTGCTGGAACGGAGAAGCGTCCCGCTACCAGTGCAGCCCTGGACTCGCGTACGACAGGGAGTCTCGCGTCTGCATGTGGGCTGACCAGGTCCCCGAGTGCAGAAACGAAGGTACGTTCGTTATCTACAAATTTAAACTTAATCTATATTTAAAATCTGTTTAATGCACAGAAATTGTAGTAGTTGCATTTGTTTTTATATGCACCTGCTGTAGTTGTATCTACCTATAGTCTGTCAAGTATCAAATTCTGTGGTTTGAGTATAGCAGCTCTGTAATCGCAGATGTCATGTAAACAAATGGTCAAGAATTACTCTATATCTTGATACTTTTAGATCACTTTACTGACTATGACTTTGACACACTGTTCTTATCCTATTCTTTTTCAGGGTTCTGCACAGCTGTACCTGTTTTTCATATTTCGCCTTCCCCGCCTTTTCTCACGTAACCTTTCTTGGTGTTTCCCAGAAGTAGCGAACGGTTTCTCTTGCCCTGCTCCCGGTGAGGTGTCCAACGCTGGGTCATTCAGCCGTCACGCCCACCCTGAAGACTGCCGCAAGTACTACATCTGCTTGGAAGGAGTAGCTCGCGAGTACGGTTGCCCCATCGGCACTGTGTTCAAGATTGGTGATTCTGACGGCACAGGCAACTGCGAAGACCCTGAAGACGTTCCCGGATGGTGAGTTCATTCTCAAAATGTATATAACATATAAATATATAGTATACCACCATCACTATGTATGGGGCACTTGCATTAGAATCAAAGTCATGATGTAAATGTCCTATACTCTCGTTCAAGTAAAGCAATAGTACAGCATCTTGAACGCACATACATACGTCTCTTCTACTTACTGATATTAATGGTTTTGTGGGTACCAGTACCATAAGTGGTATATTAACACTTGATACCGAGAATTCTAATTTTTCACACAAATATTTTTTAAACAAAGAGTACTTCTAAATAGTACTAGTATTTGGTATCTTTAACAAATAGTTTAAGATCCTATAACCACTTCCACACAACCAACATCGTCCCTGTGACTAACATTTCTTCTGGCACATTTAATACATTATATTATAGTCACAAAGTTGTACTATAGATCGCTGTAGTGTATTGTATACCTACACATCGATATTGTACAGTTGTATAAGATATCTAGTCTAAGCTCGCCCATTTACTTGCAACTATGCGGTCCGGAGCCTTGCGACATTTAGGACACTGAGATATTAACATGACTTAGAGCAATAGACCAGACATAGTATGCGTGCAAACGACCGTGAGCAATGTCAACTAGTATGTAACGGAGTGTATGGTAATGACCGGCCTTTCATACATATCGGTAACGTTGCATAAAGGTTAAATATCAATGCCTTAAAAAAAGGAAATGTTCAAGAATTCCAGTAGCTGGTACGACCATGTCCTTAGTTATGATTATGTAACAAACCACACTGACTTTTAAATGTATTAAAACTATTCTTAAATCTTTATATGAGCGATTCTTTCAAAGTCGAACGACTGAACAATAAAACAAAAAAGAAAAACAGTCCTACTCTGACTATGGTTGTATATTCAAATTGAATAAATACTTTTTAGTGTATGCTCCGGACCACATAGCTGGCACGAAAGAAAACAAATGTTAGATAACGCTAGAAAAGCGAGCGGATAACATTCTTGTAGCGTTCAAGGCAGTTCACTATACCGCCGACTATACAAGACTAAATTACACAATTATTGCAGCGTAAACCACTCATAGTAAAAGTTGCTAGAAATTAAGTTAGCTATTTCTGTTAGTCAAAGTAGGTTATAATAGAGTAAAATGTAGCTGTTAGAGGCAGGTAGTAAGGTTCGCGTACATTTTCAGCGAGGACTACTACGGTGATCTGGATCTGAAGACGATCCGCAAGAGCGAGCTCCTGGCCGGCCTCAACCAAGACGGACCCCGCCCCACCCAGACCAAGCAGCTCAAACCTCGTCCCCAAAAGGAGAACTAATTTAAATTTCCCACCCCAACCCTTTAAATACTCACGTAGTTAACTAAAACCTATTTACGCACACTATGATATTATGATATAAAATTACTGGCTGATTACCAAACCAAGTGCTTAAAAAATATTAAGTAAAACCTCTTTTGAATTAAGAAATATCATTGTGTGCGTTAATCGTGTTCCAGGTTTAAAAATATTCGAAAGTTAAATAAGTGAGCTGCAGTGGATATGTATCATTTTCTAGTTGCCAAATACTATCACGTTGTAGCTTCTTCGAACAGTTTCATGAGGCACGTTAGGAAATTAGTAAACCATAAAGCGATAGAAATATTTATTTTTACTTTGTATCTTAGTATTTATAGTGTTCTTTCTACATAATGCCGAAGCCAGTTATACGTTTCAACGTATATACCATAGACAACTCACGGATGAAGAGTTGATCTGCATTTACGACACGTAGTTCTGTGAAATATCATATATTGTGTACCAATATTAACCATGACCTTGTAAATATATAATTGTACTGAATAACTTCGCTGCGACTGAGTGTTGTTGTTTGATAGAAACTGTAATACTTAAGTTTTATTTTTAGTGATATAAAATAAACAAAAAATTATAAAAATTAGTGTGAGTTGTATTATTCTATGTGTAGTTGCACTATAGCACTTGTTCCTAACATCTTGACTACCACAACCACTGTTCTGTACTGCATCCTTCTTATAACATTTTAATTTTCTTGGTTCTTCACCTTTCTGTCTAATGTCTGACTGTAACAGCCAATCAACCCCGGGAACCCAGGTACGTCACTTATTTATTTAACATTGAATCCTTGTAAGAAACTTTAGTTGAGTTTAGAAAATAAATTCAATAAATCATTTTGATTATTACTTACATAATATGTTTAGTACGTTTAGGAAAACGTCTTAAGATTCTAGTAATAGTTACTATGTTTCATAAAGTACAACAAGTTTTGTTAACTAAGTAATTTACTGCTTGCTCAGAATTTTCTTAACGTTTACCTAAGTATGAAACAGTTGATTATTTACACCGTCGTCATTACAGCGAGGATTACTACGGTGACGTCGATCTGAAGGCGCTGAAGAAATTGGGATTCTGAATGACAAGGAGCGGCTCCAAAGACAGACTCAAGCTGAACCCGCTCCACTTATTATAGTCACCAAACATAGCTATAAAGTATGAAGTGAACATAATGTTCAGTGTGCGTGTGTGGTATGTGAAACTTAAAGCTTAGGGCTTGGTTTATTCTATAGTGGCCAGTATTTATATTACTTAAAACAGACCTATTGATATTCTTTTAACTGGTTATCTGAACCTCATCAGTAGAGTCTTACTGGCAGTTTATTTAATGCAACTTTTTTAGAATATTGAAAACTTAAAATAGTTGGTTCGATATTTGAATTTTAAAATATATTTTCCTGTAGGAGTTCGTTCGACGTTCATCATTTTTTTTGGAGTCTATTCTAATTTTTTAACTATATTTTACAAAGCAAGTCCTAAGCATGTTTGGACGAAACAATGTTCCAACATTCTAATTTTGATGGAACTGTTAAAAATAAGTAAATTAAATGCTCGTTGGACAGTTTCGTCCAAATATTTAAGGCTGTCTGTCTGAAGAGGCGCTCGAATAATTTCACGTTTCGAAAAAAATATCGAAACATCATTTGGTTTTATTTGTTTGAAAAACAATTGTTGCCAAATTTTAAAAAGTTCAGTAACCTTGACATGGTACCAACACAATGTGCTGATGCTGTGTCGAAACCTTTTCTTAGTCATAAACTCAAGTAAGTTAAGTAAACCGTTATATATATTTTAATTATAATTTTGTAAATAAAAGATATTTTTATACAATGATTACTTCATTTCAGTCCAGTTAGCATTTTGATTTCATAACTTTTGAAATTACAATTACGATTGTAGAATAGTCACTTATTTATTTTTTATTAGATAATAGTGCTTAAGAATTGTTTTCTTGTTTGAGTTGTCGAATCGCGTCTTGACGAGACATCGCTATGTGCGTAGAAGTCCATTCTGAAAAGTGAAAATTACATTTTGAAATTAGCTACCAGTATAATTTTAATTTTTGTAATGCATCCCAAAAATTGGGTAAAAAGTAGTTCCTAAGAGGATATAGTTTTGCTAAATAGAATTAACCCATAGACTACCACGAGGTCCTCAGTAAATGCTATTGGCATAGACAAAAATATTCAGTTAATATTGAGCTAATTTAGTTTTTTTTTTATTATTATAGCTAATTTATTCGAGTCAGATTTACTATGTCCTTTTTGAAACAGGTGTTTCTATTATCACGATGTACTTCGTGGTCCCTAAGATTAGGCATACTCAAGACTACAATATTATAATGAACAACTTGAATAAGGAAAATATATAGACTTACTTTGAGTATTTGTAACTGAATTTTCTGAGAATACTGCTATATCGCGGGGATATTGGATTCCTGGTTGCAATGGGGCGTTCGGGTCAAAAGAGGATGACGGTGCAGAAAGGTTTGATGGGTCTACCGATGAAATAGGAGCTGTGGGTGTAATAGGGCTAGGTGAAATTGGAGAAGAAGGAACAGGAGGGAGATTTGGGGAAGATGATGAGATTGGGGCAGATGGTGAAATTGGGGCAATTGGATTAGGTGGTATTGGGGAAAGTGCGGCTATTTCTTCTGGGGTTGGGAAGATGACGCCATTGTTGACGGCGCTGGGGCAGTTCACACGAGTTGGATAGTCACAGACGCCGAGTTGCTGAAAAATACAAACATGCTATTTATTACGAATAATTTTAAACTTGTGACTACTGAGAAGTTTGTAAAGTGCCAACACTTATTTTGATCCAGCGCGGGAGTTAAACCTCGACAGATAGAGCTAAAGAAGCTATCTATATTTTATAATATAATATTAATATTTCACACAAACACATTTACTCCAATCTCGTCAGTAATTAAGCAATTATATTTAAATAAATAAATAAATATTTTGGGACATTAACACACACGGTCATCAGGTCCCAAGCTAAGCAGAGCTTATGTTATGAAAACCAGATAACTGGTATATACTATACATATAATACTTTTCTTTTGTAAATATACACTTATAATAGATATTTACACCCAGACTCGACACAAACACAAATGTTCATCACTAATGTTTGTCGCGGGTGGGAATCGAACCCACGACCTGCGGCGTGAAAAGCAAGTATCTTACCGACCACGCCACCGGCCAGTTTGCTTGTGTTATGGGTATTGGGAACACTAGGAACTGATATACTACACTAGACACAGAACCAACAATCATGGTCATCATACAAAGATTTTTCCTGGGTGGGAATTGAACCCACTACTTCCGGCATAGCAGTCAGGGTCACTATCCACTACACCAACAGGCAAGTCTACGCCAAAAAACGAGGATCAGTTCTAACAATCAGTCAACTAAAGCAATCAAAGGTGACACGGAGTCAACTAGGCTAAAATAACAAGTGGTTAAATAAAGGCGTAAAACTGTAAAATTGAGAAATAATGCAAATAAACACATTGCCAAAACAAGTGAAATTTGTTTTAAACGACCTAAAGCATAAAATAGATCCGTAAAAGACCTGATTCTCAATAAAAATGCTATGAAACGATTGTATAAAACAGACTATATAAATAAAAATTGCAATGTATCCGTTTATGGAAATGTTGTTAATATCCTATATAGTTATTGGTCAATGAAATGCGTATAACCTACAGCGCCACAGTATAAATAATCAGTAAAAGTCCTTATTTACTGATACTGCTTATATGTATAGGTTATGTGACATAGAGGATAAGTTGTTCGGGTTCAAATCCAAAACCGAACCCTTAAACGTAGAAGTTAATAGTGTCACTCTCGTACCTTGGAAAGCAAGTTAAGCTGCCAGTCTTGCGCTCGATCTTCTACCGGTCGTGTGAAGTAGCTCGTCAAACAGTAATTCACGCCTTATTATACAACCAATACGTTCCGGGCGCCCAACGAACATACCGCGGATGCGAAGTAAATTCGTTGCGGACGCGCTACGAGATCACCGCAAGTAGGGTTTTTTTTTTGCGGATGACCTGACCCAATTTTGGTGAGCCGTCCGAGGACGGTCGAACCGATGGCGCAAATAGTAGCATGGATGCCATACAAATATTATACAGAAAGATTACTCTATCTGCCACGCGTTCGCAACGAATTCGCTGCGCATCTGCGGCGTATTCGTTGAGCGCCTACAACTACGTACCTACCTACAAACTGCTAGTATGTAAGGCCTTAAGCCTCCGTTGCCCGTCTGTCTAATAGGACGAAACTGATTATGTAAGTCCAATACACTTCACCGTTTTTTTTATAAGAGAGACTTTGTCAATGCAACATACTTAATTGGGTAATTTTGATTATAATGCGGAAATCCTTACCTCGCTGTATGCAAGGTCTGCCGGACATTTGAATCTCACTGGCTGTCTTCCGACGCACACGAAGAACTCGTTGCAGTCCTGCTTGTTCATGAACGAATCGAAATCGTGGCGGCAACGTGGTTGACTCGGGTAAGGCTCCTCTGTTGAGTAAGCAAAAAAGGTTGAATTCAAATATTAGAAGACATTTTTAAAGCATTACATTGATATAAATAAGTAAGTTAAAATTAAGTACTGTCGCTACAAACAAGTATATTTTTCTGTACGGTAGCACAATTGTAATTAGCTTCACCTAGTAGTAACTACGAAGATTGATGCTGTCACGTGCAATTAGTATGATACGATGATGGTGTGACATGGCGATGAGAGGTGGTCCTGGCACATTATTGTTTACATAATAGGAACGGGTCTATCATTCCTATTTTAAGCTTCACCAGGGATCTCGTCAACGACACTAAATGTTCATCATGGTCGTTGTGACTGATTAGCTTGTTTAAATTTTCTGTGACCACGAGATATTATCACCCTGGGCCTCTAGACAAATTACACAGCGAAACGATAACGAAAGATCAAAAATGAAAAAATGTATGGGACTGACATAAAATTGTTTTGTCCTTTTCAACATTTCGTTATATCTTTGCTATGTTACGTCTAGGTCCTGAGCAATTTTGTCAAGCGTCGTATCTTCAAGAGACAGTAACATTTGATGTTTTTTTTTATTCATAACGAGGATTATAACTGCTTTTTAGAAAATATAAGCCTTTGAAAACCTGGTAATGTACTGTAGAACTTTTAAACATGAGTCCATGTAGGATTATTTTTATCTTATACCATTATACCCAAATTTAGGCGTTCATCTTAGCCTTTAGATTCGATATTAACTATATCCTATTCACTTGAACTCGTTTTAGTGTCCCACGGCTGGGAACGGGTCTTTTCTCAACTATAGGTAAAGCTAGTTTAGGCCTTAATCCACACACTTAGCCAGGGCCTAGTGCAGGTCGATGGATGTCAATGGTTGAATGATTAGGTCTTAGACATGCCGGTTTTTCTTCACTGATATTGAACAGGGGTGATGAAACAGTTCACACATGTGTGAACAACGATTTGGGCACGACCGGGGATCGAAACTCCGCTGCGCCACCGCTGCTCTTCTGCGTCACCGCTGCTCTAATGCACCATGTAGCACTTATTAGATAGCTATTTTAAGCAAAACGTTTTCAGGTTGTATTCGTAAAGGCCAAAGGTGAGTTTATTTTGTAACAGTTCCGCAAGGTTTATGTAACCAACTTGACATTTCCACGTCGGATGAGTCCCGCACTTGGTCACGTTGAATTTAACATAATATTGGAGAATGCTAAATAACTAGTGTAATAAAATTTACATGCCGGATTATAATATTTTGCATAAATTGCTAAGATTATCGGTTGATGTCCTTGATTCTAAGACTTTTTATAGTATCGGTATATAGGTCACAACTATATGTTAAATGTCATTTGCGTTTGGAGACATTGCCTCAGTAAAACATAAAAATAATTATAACGATACCTTCATATCTTCTTATTTCTAAATATATGAAAGAAGGTAGTAACTGTCATAAACATCTTATAAGCGCATTACAGCTAAAATAGGTTTATAATTCGTTTGTCTTTGTCTGTTATTTTGACATTTATACGAGTAAGAAAGAAACAAAGTGCATTTTAAGTAGTCTTTTAAGATTTTTATAAATTAGACCGTAAGTCTTAAGTCGATCTTTAATTCATAGAGCATCAGTCTCTAAAGTAGAGGCACTAGTATAACCTACCCTACAGGCAATACCTACTTTATTAAATATTCGAAAATATACTTTCATTCTATAAATTCACTTATTTGGTTCACTTCACTTCATTCGCTTCAACCCTTTTTAGTGTACAATTGCTGGGCACAGGTCTCCTCTCTACTATCTCGAGTTGAAAAAGTATATACCTTAATCCACATTTATATTATCTGTGATGTCACATGTCCTCAAATGATAGGTTTCCCCACGACATTTTCATTTCACACAAAGGTAAGGCACGACCGGAGATAGAACCCGCGATTGTATATTACGAGTACAAAGGCGACGTTGCTACAGCTGCGCCACCGTTGCTCTTGGTTTACAATTGAACCAATCTAAGAAGTACCTTTTGACGTTTCACTGTTTTGTATTAAATTAGCTTTATAGAGGCGTAATTCACACTATTTTTGTTAGCTTTTCTATAAAATAATTGAATTAAGAAGCTATTTTTATTTTAACATAACATAAACAATATTCATATTAAAAATAAAATTCTAAATGTACTACGTTTAGAACTGTCAAACGGTACGTCTTAAATTTGACAGGCTGTAATTGGTTATACTCACTCAATTGTCTAGTACCACAGTCCACAGAATCAGGTAAATCACAGTAGCCTTTCGCTGAGAACATGAGCCCTTGTGGACACTCCTGTTCCACGCCCCAGCCGTCCCAGCAGTTCAAATAATTCGGGCAAGTGGTTAGCACAGGTATCTGCCCTCTGATACCTTCACAGAGTGCATTAGGCTCAACCACTGCTTCTTTCTTAGGGATAATGTACAATTTATTTTGGTATTCCGGATTATCTTTCATATGTTGTATGACGTCATCGGAAACTGGGATTGAGTAAGCAAATATTGGGGTGCTGTAGTCCTGAAAATGAAGTTTTGCAAATAGAACATCTATATTCATATTATAAAGCTGGAGGGTATGTTTGTTTGGTTGAATGCTGTAATCTCAGTTACTACTAATGCGAATTGAAAAATTCTCGCACTGTTAGATAGCCCATGTATCGAGGATGGGTATAGGCAACTCTTTATACCACTGCTGGGCATGATATAGGTCATGCTAGCGAGTTGACAGAGCAGAGCTAGATAGTATATAGAGAGAGAAAAAGATTATGGTGCAAATGCCACACGGGTACGCACAAAGCGCTTTGCCTCCACTTTTACTGTGTGAACTGCCACTATGTGGAATTCGCTGCCGTCATCTCTGATTCCCGTTAGCTATAATCTGTGTACGACCTCCTTAGTTTGGATGAACTTACACGTAGTTAGTTGGTAGAGCACAGAAGAAAACCACTCTCAAGTTAGTTTTAGTTCACACACCCCACGCCGCCACGGGTATAAAACGCAACTTAAAAAAAAGATGAGCATATATTGCGAAATCTTATAATCTGCCTGTCTTCAAGTCACGAGTGAATCGGTATTTACTGGATAACCGCGTTTCATCGTAGACTACATCATTGCTTATCAACAGGCAAGTTGTGGTAAGGCGCAAGCCTATTATAGCATAAAAACGTTTGTATAACAAAAATGGAATCAATTATGATTCATTTTGTTGCAAACCTTCAAAAAGTGATACATTTTTATTGCTTCTATATGCGGAAATCTAACTTTAAATAAATATTTTCCTGTTTTCTTTACTATGTACCTAATGTTTATTTTTATTCTACAACTTGCGCTTGACCGCAACTAGGATAATGTTAAGCAATGATAACGTCTACAATGGAACGCACTTACCCAATATTCACTTGTGATTATATACGAATGATCTTCGGTAAGGTTACAGTACAGTACATTGATCGGAATTTTGCTCCTTTATTACCAAAAGTACTTTAGAACCAAACCTTCCGACCCACTCTGTCAAGTGATGACACCAGACATCGCATAGGAATACGGCAAGGCCGCTCGGTGGTGCGGCTTTGCCTGGTAGGTGGTCACTAACTACTGCTGGTAATTGCGATTACGATTGCACTTGCTGCGCTTCGAGTGCCCATTTATTTGTCCTGTACTGTCCCATTTTAAATTTTGTCGATTCTTGCCCCCGGATTTCAAGGAATAAAAAATAACAAAACCGATTTGGTTCAGCCGTTTACGAATTTAGCGATTGAATTGTAACATTACACAGCATTACGCCTGTCTTACCTGAAACTGTAGGTAGAGGCAAATATCACCCAATTTTCGCCTACTATATTTGGGTCCCATACGTAATAGGGGGCGAGCCTGTTGGCGTTCATCGGGCACAATTCCGAACTTAAAGCTGCAACTAAGCTTCTCTAAGTATATTAGAAAAATATTTTTGCTCGACCCAGGAATCGAACCTAGGACTTCGTGGTTATTAAGCGCAGAGGCTGACCATTGGATCACTAATGCAGTATTTAGTTTTAAAAACGATTATATCGCTACCCATATAATATGTCTAGATATGTAATAGTTATTTACTTACTCTTATGATTCCGAAAAACGGGTTTAGAAATCTTCCGTACATCGGCAACTGTCCTGGTTTCAATCCTAGGTTTCTTAGGTAGGGGTTGGAATGGACTTTAATCAAGTTTCCATCCTCATCGTATACTGTAATAAGAAAAAAACATTTTGTAAATTCATAAATTATGCATATTTATTGCAAGCAGTCAATGCCATGATTTTTTAACAGGAACCAGAATAACGATGTAAAAAACGTATTTTTTTAATATCAGCTGCTTGTCTTCTGTCGATTTTTTATAATTTCAGGAAGCTAGTTATTATTTTCTACAGTAAATTTACCTTCAAGATTTTATTAATTTAGGTACATAATTAATTAATGTGGTAGATTTCAAAAACAATTTTATCAAATAAATTAATTGTAAGATCACTTGGTGATCCAGTGGTAAGAGTGTTCACTTATAAACCACGAGGTCCCGGGTTCGATTCCCGAGTCAAGCAAAAATACTTTTCTAATTGTTCGATACAATACGATCGAACACGGATTTTCTGATGTAGCGACTTAGCGACTTTACTTAGCCGCGCACGATACCATGCGTGCATAATCCGACAGCAAACCGGGCGCATTCATTTTAGCTTCGTTTAAACCAAAGTCACTTTTAGCAATAAACTTACAGTTCTACCTATCCAAGTCTTTTTACTAGTCTCCATCAGGACCCTGTAGGTCACGTCTCCTTCACTAATATATACTTAGAAAATCGTGGTAGCAGCTCCAAAGTTAGGTATTGTGCCTGATTAAGCCAGCGATGGCGCAGTTTTAGGGGCCTCGCCTTAAAAATATAATCACCATTTGAGGACATGCGATATCCACGAACACGCACTTGACGAGCGTAAGTGGATTGCGGCCTAAACTCTCTCAACTTGTAAGATAGTAGAGAGATCCCTTATGACATACGGAGTTGAAATGTGGACACTCAAGGTAAGACTAGTGCATAAATTCAAAATCGCTCAGCGAACTATGGAAATTGCTATGCTTGGAGACTCTTTGAAGGATCGAATACGCAATGAAGTGATCCGACAGAGAACTAAGTTAATCGACATAGCCCACCGAATTTGTAAGTAGAAGTGGCAGTGGACCGGTCATAATTATCTGCTGCAGAACTGACAACCACCGGGGTGAACGAGTTCTTGAGTGGGGATCACGGATTGGCAAACGTAGTGTAGAGCGCCCTCAGACTAGGTGGAGTGACGATCTCAGCAGGGCGGCCGGCAAGAACTGGATGAGTAAAGCCACAGATCGTGCGCAGTGGTGTGCTTTAGGAGAGGCCTCTCCTAGAGTACGCCACTGCGAACCGCTATTTATTTAATTAATTCTTTATTTATCAAAAGGTACAGTTACAAAACATAGATCAATTAGTCCCTATAAAAAAAGTTTTTTACATAGTAACATTTCTAAATCTGCACTCCAACTACAGCTGTACACGGCTTCCAATATTCATACAGCTTGAGAGTGTAAGTGAAGGTAAGGAAAAATATATGGTAAATATGACTAGCAGTCGACTAGAATAAATAATGATGATGATGAACATGGCCGGTGAAAACTGGGTGATATTGACCTCTGCTTACACCTTCGGGAAACACAGGCGTAAACGCTGTGAACGCTATGTGTATATAAAAAGTTGTTAAGCTATTTATCGCCTTTAGATTAATGGCAGTAATTTCATTGTCACAGCAACCGATCAAGGTGCAAATAAGCTATGAACCCGGTTCTTACATCGGAAAATAAAACACAAATTGATAGGCCTTCTCATGACTTATAAGTACTGAGAGATAAATCCTGTGCAATCACGCACTTACTTTTAAAAGCCGTGTGATGAAGTGCTGTCCATCAAAACGGGTCTTATTTTATCTGAGCCCGCCGGACATTGGCAGTGACATTGAAAGTTTATTAATAACAATTATAACGAAAGACTTTAATAATAAAATGTGAAATTTACTATACCAATTTGTGAAGAATATTGTGTGTTGACTTTTCTTTTTTTATGAGGTTTCAAAATTGGTAGTTTACTAATTATAACGAACTAATAATATAATAGCAGCCCCAAGAATTTATTTTATATAAAAAATATCTATACAATCTTTGCTTGGCATATTTACAGTTTCTGCTGTGATTAAACTCATAATAAAAATAAATAAATAAAAATCATTTATTTCGGACTGGAATCCATAGTGTCAGTAACATTGATCTTACAAACTATGTTAGTAATGCATTATGTTAAATTATTCAAAAATATTAGTTACATAGAACTCGAGCAACGGTGGTGCAGCGGTATCGACCTTTGCTTTGAAGTATAAGATCGGTTCGATCCCACACATCTTTTGCGTGAATTGTTTCACGCCACTGCTCAATATCGCTGAATTAAACCGTGGTGAGGAAACCGGCAAGTCTTCTTAAGGTGTCACATGTCCTCGAATGATTAATTCTTACATAAATCATTCGAGGACATGTAACATTCACCAAATTTGGTTTGCACTTGGCCAGAGTGTGTGGATTATGGCTTAAATTCAACTAAACTGAACTCATAAGATAGTTGAGACAAGATTCTTGTCACTTGGGACATTAAAAAAAGGGTTGATGTGATTACATAGAACTCACACTTGGATTACCAAATGGAGAGAGATGAATTTCACCCAAATTTAGCCTATTACCGTTCATTGGCATTATTTCTAACTTTGAGCTGCTATTAAGAAATTTCTATACAAAGAACGTTTTTATTTGCTCGGCCCGAGACCCTTTACCAAGACCTCGTAGTTACAAAGCGATCACTTTACCATCCAACGAAGTTAGTAAGAAAATATTACTATCTTTTATCCTTTTATCGTCATTTATGCTACAGACAGTCTCAGGAATATTGTGGGCGAACGAATGCTGTTTAGATGCTAATAAAAGAATCTAATTAAACCTAATAGGTTCACTGTAACATCTTATCACACAAATATATGATGTTATATACTGGTTAGTAAATAAATAATGGTTCTCGTAAACTGGGACTTTTTGAAACTTATTTAAAATACCTCCAAAATCAAAAACGTGAGGCGAGGCGACCAATGTTAACAAAATAATTCAAGAACAAGCAAATTCATGTAGATAGGTACTGGTTGGGTAATTCAAATTAATTAAGCAAATAATCTACCTTCTTCATGACTCCCGTAGAGGCTTATAAAAAAAACCAAATGAATGTAATGTTAGTCACTTTTTTTCATATAAATTTATCCTGATTCCCGATCTCGACCAGATGTAAATTGTGTTTAACGTGAAATTCTGTAAATAATAAAATCTCACAAAACAATTATATTATACTTACACAACAACCTCTTCTGCCTTGCTTCACCCGCGCTCACGCACCCGGCGATCGCAATAACGAGCACTATTTTAATCATCTCGATCCTTGTAGGGACTCAACGCGCAGGACAATGTCAGGGCAAAAGCAAGGCCTAGCTTATATAGTCTCTGAGTTCGAACTAGTACTTGTAGTGAGTACGTGGGCTCCGGTTTTAGTCTGGATATCAAAGGAAAATCCTAAAAGGGTGCGCGTGTAATAACTAAGCATTTTATTACGCGGATGTGGCGGAATTGACTCATAGGATTTTATAGTGCAGTTTTGTGTTCGGTAAGTATTTGGTCCTTGTTTTGCACTTTAGTGATTCCAAATATTAGCAAGAAACTTATAGTTTGACTAGAATAGCACAAAAAAAAATTATACTAAGTTAGACAAATAAAAACCTTTTATTGCTAAAAGCTTACAAACATCTTAATGGTCACTACTTTTAGGTAAATTTAAAAGGGCATCATTTTTAAACGCATTTGGAAGAAATCAGGCATTGTTTTTAGATTAATTTTTATTAATTAAAATTAATTTAAAATTAATTTTTTTTTTTTAAATTATCATTTTTCTTCGAATTTTTCATACCATTTCTCATTTATTACATCAGTGCCTTTTAAAATAGTCGTATTTTATCATGGAACAGAAAATTAATTTTCATTTAAGTAAAACTTATATATTTTTTTTACCTATATTTGAATCCTGACATTACCACACAGAGTCGTCTGATCCCAAACTAAGCATAGCATTTGCAATGGAATAAAAGAAATAAAAATGAAATGAAACTTTTGGAAATATATGAAGTATAAACATTATTTAGCACGGCAATCGCTTTAATCTACTACAAATACACGTAATCTATTTACAAAGCCGAGATGTTCTTCCTCTAATGCCTTGTACAATATAGCATAACTCATAGATACCCGCTCTCTGTATCTTCGTTTCATAGCAAGCCGAGCTACAGTTGTACCAGTGAATTATAGCCTTAGATCATAGATAGAATATGTTTCTCAAACTTGTTGTGAATATAATATTAGATTTATAGGCCGACCGTTTAACTCGCGTATCGCCATTTGAGGTACAAAGTCATAAAACATTAATTAAATCTCATAAAGAACTATTTAACCACAGATAAAAGTAATGTAAGACTATTCGTCACTAATATCCATATCGCTTGAATCATGATCACTGTTTGTGCAGCTTGAGGAGTCAGAATCTTGGTGATAGGCGATACGCGATTTAAACGGTCGGCCTATAGGTACTAAAGCACAGATAATATAATACTATACTGGCGTTGGCTTTGCCAAAACACGCAAATTGACATGATCCTCAGGCACTATTATTCATTTTTAGGTAGTCACTCTGAAGAAATTGCCATTTTATCTAGTCTGAGGTCAGCAAAGGCCATTACTAAAATAACTTGAAAATATTGCAACTCAACTTTCATTAGTACAAGTCAGAAAAATATTTTTTATATATGTCAGCCTGTTCCTCGATCAAATAAGAACTATAATAATAGTCAGGAAAATGACAGGTTTGGTCAAGTATAATAATATTAACAAAAAAAATACACTTCAATCTGGATCGTCCTATTCCGCTATTTTGACGAGTTATCACTTAACATGTAATATAAATGCGATCCAGGTTGAAGTGTAATTTTTTTAACTAATTTTCAAGAACGAGTTTTTGCAAAGTATGTAACGCCTGTAAAATTTTAATATTGAGAACCGCTGAAATTTTGTACATGAAACCTGCTATTAATCATGCTCGTCTTTATTACGAAACTGCATTTCATGTACCTACAATGATTTTATTGATAATCTAATAATATCAAATGAGTATCCTACTACTATTATAATTGCGAATGTTTGTGAGGATAGGTGAATGTTTGAAACTCTTTTACGGCCAAGCAGCTGAATAACTACGAATTAATTGTTGCATAGTTTATTACCTAGTTAAATATCTAAGTTATTTCCTATGCTAATCAGTACGTACTGCTTATAGAGCCAAACTAATTTCGTTCATAATAGTTTTTTTTATAGTGGGACATTAACACACACAGTCATCTGATCCCAAACTAAGCAGAGCTTGTACTATGGAAACCAGATAACTGATAACATATAATACTTTTCTTTTTTTCTTTTTTTATATATCTAGATAATTACAACCAGACTCAAGATAAATAGACGTATTCATCACACAAATGTCTGACTTGGGTGGGGATCGAACCCACGACCTGCGGTGTGAAAAGCAAGTATCTTACCTACCACGCCACCGGCCCGTTTAATATTTTGTATTAGTTTTTTTATTATTATTAAAAAAATACGCATCAATAATTCTGACTGGTGCTTTGCCAGTAGTTACCACACAAGGAATGTAATCCCACTTGTTCTTATTGCGTTTAGTTTATCTACTTAATTGAGAGAACAGCGCCTTACGCCAACGCCTACCGCCAACATGCAGCACATTAATTCGTATAGTAGTTTTGCTAACGAGCGTATACCTCTGCAGAAGTGCCTATAAATTAGTTGATTGGTAAATGTCTTATAAACATTCTAGGGCCTATAGACAAATTACAAAGCGAAGCGATAACGAAAGATTGAAAAGTTCACCTTCTACGTTATGTGACAATCCTAAGTCATTTTGTTCTTTGCTATCGCTATGTGACTTTAACTAGGGCCCAGGTATGGTGGAAACATAATAAGTGCACAAGTGAGTGCGCAAACGCAGGTAAACTATCTATTCCTGTCCCAGCGAGCTCTGAGAATGAATCTCAGAGTTCGCTGGGACAGGATTACAACGACCGTAGATACTTGGTGCGCAGGACCGACGGCTAACGTACTCCTCGCAACACGAGATTCCTAACTACGGACTAACATTAAGTTCTAACCTGGAGTTAAACATTCATTTTAGTTTGGCTATCTACACAAATTCCTGAAAACAAACTTATGTGTTTTTAGTAACGATTCGCTTTCTAGACGTAAGATGAAAGTGATGCAGAATGATGTGCACGCAACATTGCCAACAATTATATGTTACTGACATTCATTATGTTATTATTTAAATAGAGAGATCAATGTAATATTAGACAAGTCTAAAATATTTAACTTACTTAAAATCAGGTCGTACTATCCATACTAACTAATGTTATAAACTAGCTTTCCGTTCCAGTTTCAAATAGAATGGAAGAGAATGTTTATTTTATACGCAAATTAATCATAAAACGTAAGAATAAAATAATATGTGGATAATATAACTTTTTGTTCATCCCTTGACAATAATGATTTTAGGACATTACCATACACGGTCGTTGGATCCCAAGCTAAGAAGACCTTGTGTTATGTATATCTAATCCAAAAGCGAACTATCGAAAAAACAAAATGTAAGTTTTGTTCTTTTCGAAATTTCGTTATCGTTTCTCTATATAACTTTGACTAAAGACCTTGATGTGATGATAAGTGTAGATAATTACAAAGCATTATTTAACTCAAAAGGAGGGTTTATAAGCATTATAGGCGTTCGCAGGTAGAGTTGCTGCAAAAGCTAGTCATAACCATAATAATTAATTTGTTTATTATAGTGATTAATATAAATGTCCTAAAAGTGTTTCAAATTGATAATTCGTTGCTATGATTTCAGATAAGGAACGCCTTAATTGAAGTCGTAGCAGAAAAATGTTCTTTAATGTGTTGTTTTGTTCGTTGATTCAAGCGAGTGTTAATGTCAGTGCACTTGATAACCTATTCAATTCAATAAATGATTATATTATTATTGGTGATGAGTACCTGTATCTTTTAATTTATCATAACAATCATGTTAATTTTTTTAGAGAAGATTCATCAATAATTCTTTCACTCTTATTTTTTATTCACCTTTATTTTGACAGACCCGTAGCGTGGTTGGTATGATACTTGTTTTTCACGCCGCAGGTCGTGGGTTCAATTCCCACCCGAGACTAAACTTTGTGTGTTTCTCTCGAGTCTGGGTGTAATTATTTATTATATGTACCTATATATTTACCAAAGGAGAAGTAGTATATGTATAGTATTTACCAATTATCTTGTTTACATGACACAAGCTTTGCTTAGCTTGGGATTAGATGACCGTGTGTGTACAAGTCTCAGAATATTATTATTAGTATTAAATTCTCGTCTATTATATCTTGATTGGTACTTTTTTTCGGATGAAATTTCTTTATGGATCCACCCGCTCCACGTGGGCGCAGGGCAGAGGTATGTGAGACTTCCGAGGGGTACCCACTGAAACCCCCGCCACGCGTGCTCTTTCGCGCATTTAAGCCACGGTCACGGGAACCACAAGAGAACCGTGACCCATCTTGATTGGTAACTAACCTAGCCAAATAAACTGCTGTTTGTTCTTTACTATTCCAAGCCTTAAGTCGAACTAAATGTTAAACAACTTTACATATTAAGTGAATGAACCTGTTGTTTGAAAACTCAAAACTTCTATTATATAAAAAACTTATAACAAACTTTAAGTTATGAAAAAAACCTTAAAGCTAATAAAGCCTCAAAGATCAGCCTTTATAAAACCACAGCTAGCGTTAACAACACGAGTTTTAAAAAAGAAAAAATAATTACCACTCTTTTTTTTCAATCCACCTTGCTACGAAAACAGATAGGTTCTATAAATAGACAGCAAACCTTATCTCTGATTCACAGAATACATCGCGACCACCTCCATAAATAAACATTACGGATCTCTCGCCTTATTAGCGGTAAATTGGATTCGCGTGTAGATCTGAGTTCTGGACTCACGAGTATTTAAGAAGAAAAATATAGCTATAGGTATACTACGTATTCAAGCTAGAAGAGTAGCGGTGGTGCAGCAGTACGGGCCTGGCCATATTTATAAGGTCGTAGGTTTGATTCCCAGTTCTGCCGACACATCTTTGTGTGAATTGTAACATCGCCGCTGCTCAATATTGGTAAAGGAAAACATCGTGAGGAAACAGGCATGTCTAAGAACTAATCATTTGAGGATATGTACATCCACTTACATACACTTACACTTACACTCCGCAATTGGCCAGCGTGTGTGGATTAAATCCTAAATTCTCTTAACTCGTAAGATAGTTGAGAAAAGACCCGTGCCCAGCAGTGTGAAGCTTTTCTAGCTTACGGTTTACCATATAGTCAATTTTGAGATTCAGATTCAGAAAAACATACGAATTGATGTCTTTTAAAAATTATGACATTATTAAAAACAAATCGAACAGTTAAGATACTTTTACTCCAATAAAGACGACTGATAAGGGTTAATTGATTTTTAATTAGGTAAATTGTAAAATATATGTCTCATGGTAGAAAGTAGCTACTTGTTGCCTTTTTGTTCACCAACAATTTATATCTTTGTAATAGATGATACATGTGTGGTTCGTAAACAAAAATGTTGAGAATTTGTAGCTTCGTTGGTTTGCATTAGCTCGAAAAAGATAAAATAAGGGTTAATCATTTTTAGCTTAAGAACGGCAAGTATTCAGACTGTGAAGTATTACTATTTATACTCATAATAGAGGTAACATATTTAATTAGTCCGTTAGATTAGAAAAAAAATGTTAAACACGTATTTTTGATTTATCATTGAAATAAAACAATATTAAGATAGAACGCAATAAAGTTATAGAGTGGGAGTGCGCTACCTCATACCTCTGTATAAAACTTACTTAGGTGTGACGTCATTCGAATTTCGCTTAAACGTATCGCCGTATCTTAAGGTCGCACTAAAAAGAAACATAACGTGTATAATATTTTTTATTTGTGTATCTGGCTGAGACACAGAAAAAATATCTTCATACCTATTGTAGGTAAACTTATTTTCCGAAAAAATATGAGACATACAGCATTCTGCTTAAGTCTTGTGCTGTGTAAGCGTGATGTTTCAATTTGATTGATTGTTAATTGGACTTTCGCAATGATTGCAATAAATTCCATAATGTGCTAACCACATAATTACTTACTATTAATGCCCCAATTATTAACGATATAAAAAAATGGATAACCACATTAATAGATTGTTAATTTACTTGCAGAACACGTAGAACAATAACAGGATTCCAAGACCTTAGGGACAGAGACGGAGATATGTAACAGCTGTAGGTTGGAAAGGGAGGGAGAAGTATCGTAACCTTTCGCCGTGCTGGTAACCAGCTAAGAATGAATGACAAAAACTGAATAAGCCAGTGCGCTAGAGTGCGGTGCGGGCGCCAGTCTTATTAAAAAGTCACATTCAAGTGACGTTATAGTTATTTTAGTGATAGATTAGTGTCACGAGATGGCGTTCCGGTCGTGTGTAGGAATCATTTTTCTAGGGTGCTTAGTTGGTAAGTTAGCTTATGATTTATAACAATAATAATTATATTCTGGGACAATACCCATATGGTAATCTAATCGCATACTATGCAAGCTTGTGTCATACAATAACTGATATACTATACTACATTAACTATTTTTCATTTGTAAATACTTACTTAGAATAGATAATTACACTAAGACAGACAAACAGACATATCCATCACACAAATGTATGTCTTGGGTGGGAATCGAACCCACGACCTGCGGCGTGAGAAACAAGATTCTTATCAACCACACCACCAGCCCGCTGTAATTATCTAAAATTACATATTATTACAATAAAGTATAAGATGTTTTTCTCTAAAACTACACGGCATTGAAATCCACGAGTACTATAAACTATATTTGTTTAACCCCTAGTTTCCACTACACTAGAAAACATATTGCAAGCACTATCTATCTCTATCGTTTAGAGATGAGTAGAAAGAGATAAGACTATGCTTGTATCATGTTTAGTTGTGCGGTGAAAACGCCCAGTTGGTTTATCAGGATTATATCGCATCGGAAGCATAGAAATGGCAAACTATTAGAAATAATAATATAGAGTACCTGAAGCTATGAATTAATAATAGGTACCATTATTTACACCTACTAATATTGCTATTATGCTTTAGAAAAATATCATCGGTATTCGCAAAACGACTTACCTACTTAAACCTTGACCTTCCAAGTAATGATTAACATCATTAATTTTATGTATGAAGGTAGATGAAATCATCTTATTGTTAAAAAGGCAAGCAAATTTAAAAATTTTCTTTGTGTCGTCATCTACCTAATTAGGTCTAGATTTCGTATAATACAACATAACCAAAGAGCAAGACATAAATTTGCCAATTTCAAGCAAGTTTAAACATCAAAGAAATTCAAGTTATATTTATTCAAAGGAAAAATGAAACAAACTCCCCCTTAGATTAACTTTGACGTCTTATTATATATTTATTTTGTAATCCATTTACATTATTTGATCCTAACCAATATACCTTTTCTAAATTCGGTTTCCTAAAATCTCTCAAAGTGCAAGTAAAATAATATGCAATAGTTTTCTTAGTTTTTTTTTTGTGGCACATACGCCAACTGCGTCATGCCAAAAAAAAATTACGGTCTATAAAAGTTTGAAAATAGAAGACTCATTACATATATACCAACGAAAACTATTAGTGCATTAAAACCTTTTTCGTTTTTGAGTTTGGGGAGTAGTTTAAATATATTTCTTACATCTTATATTTCTGTTGACATTATAAAACGAATCGATTGTTAAAGTAAGTGTTACAATATGTCAGAACACCAGTCGGCCTTGACGTTTGAAGTATCGCTTTCCAGTTTGAATGTTAACAGCAGAAAAATATGACTATTTATACGTTGAAATCCACTAGGTATTGCTTAATATCGGTGAAGGAAAACATCGTGAGGAAACCGGCATGTCTTAGTACTAATTGAACCATTCGAGGACATGTGACGTCCACCAACCCGCACTTGGCCAACGTGTGTGGAACAAGGCCTAAACTCTCGCAACTCGTAAGATAGTTGAGAAAAGACGCGTGCCCAGCAGTGGGACACTAAAAAAAAGGGCTGAAGTGTAAGGTATCAGCTTCTTTGGTCAAGTGGTAAGCACGATCGTTTAATGATCGCGAGTTCCTAGGTTCAAATACTTGAACGCCGGCGTTCAAGTAATAAATATAGAAGAACTAGCTTTCTGTTGAAAACCATTAACCACTTTTTGCACAATCGGATAATCGTAGGTATGATTTTCCCGGGTCTTTTCTATCTTCACACCAAATTACATTCAAATCTGTTCAGTAGGCGTGAAAGCGTAACAGACAGATCGACTTATTTTCGCATCTATAATATTAGTAGAGATGTTAAAGCCGGAAAGCATTACCCTTTTACATACATGATTGTGACTTAAACCTAGCCGGCGATATATTTAATACCTCTGTCTAAAACTTCAAGCATCACAAGCGTGATTGCTTTTTGTATATATTGTATAATATATCTAAGTACATAGTATGTAATGTTAGTATGTAGGTATATATATGTATTTAAAGTTTTCTTTTTGTTGTGCACTTCTACCCTTTCCACAAGTTTTCTCTTCTAGAGGTTTGCTGGTAGAAAATTCATAATTGAATTAAGCTCGCCTGTGTACATTGTTGTTTCCTATTTATAATTGTATATGTAAGTGTTTTGTGTACAATAAAGAATAAGAATAAGAATAAGAATTTCTTTGCTGTGAGTTCCAAATTAGAAATGACCATGAAAGTATAGTCTTCTAATCTTACTTCTTTCGTTTTCATACATATGATGATGATGATTCAAGCGATATTGATATTAGTGACGAATAGTCTTACATTACTTTTATCTGTGGTTAAATTGTTCTTTAAGAGATTTAATTTATGTTTTAAGATTTTGTACCTCAGATGGCGATACGCGAGTTAAACGGTCGGCCTATAAATACCTTTAAGAAGATAAATATTTATAACATAAGCACCCTGCGTGTTATTATTTCACCAACATCATTCACGGTTGGTGGATGATGAAAAAGAAAAGTTGCGGGTTCGAATCCTCGTCGTGCCCACACATCTTTGTGTGAATTGTTACATCTCTATACTTATTTAAGTGGAAGATAATCACCTTTACATATTCCTACGTATCGTGACTTTAAAAATATAAGGTCGCGGGTTCAATTCCCAGTTGTGCCCACACATCTTTGAATTGAAATTGAAAATGAATTGTTTCATCGCCGCTGCTCAACATCAGTGAATGAAAACATCGTGAGGAAACCGGCATGTCTAAGAACTAATTGAACCATTTGAGGACATGTGACATCCACCAACCCGCCCTTACCCAGCGTATGTGGATTAAGGCCTAAACTCTCTCAACTCGTAAGATACTTGAAAGAATACCGATGCCCAGCAGTGGGACACTAATAAGGGTTGAAGTGATGTTAAACTAAGTAACAAATTGTGTCTAAATTGTATCTAAATTGGTTCAACCATTTTTCATTCACCCTTTTAACATAAACATTCGCATTTATTAGTAAAAAGGTCCTATAAAATAATCAAAAAGAGTAATTAATTGCAGTCTTACCGTCTTATTGATGAAAATCTTATAAGACTCTTTAGTTAAAATGGACTTTGTCTCTTTCTTACTAGTATAAATGTCAAAATGACAGACAGAGACACACGAATTATAAACCTATTTTAGCTATAATGAGCTTATAATCCGTTTATTAATACGGAGGTAAGTATAAACCCTAAAGTAGACAGTGTAAACTTTGAAAATAAACATTACATGTCGATGTACTCGTAATTTGTTTCTCTAGGTCACATTACAAACAAACGTTTACCTAGTTACATAAATATACACAAATATTATATCACACGCCTACTTTAGTTTCATAATATTACGTTAAGTTGGTATACTCAACGCATTTTTAACGCATCACCATAGAATCATTCTAAATTGTGTTCTATTACAAACGGTTGAAGTAGATTTTGGTGTGATGAGGACACGTCTGTGAACAAAAGACATCAACGCGCTACATCTGCCAAAAGAGAAAGTATCGCTCAATACTTGAGTGATTTCATTAACTTTGCACAATACTTAGCACTAGACTGAAGCTATTAGACTGGAAACATATTTCATACTGTAGTTCTTAATATTACACATACCAGATTTTCCTTAGTTTTTTAAAGTGAAAACTTCTTTAGCCGCGTTGGGCAATTTTTGGTATGGATAAATCTTATGAGTTCGCGTCACCGACATGTTGATGACTTGCGCATGCGCAGCGGCGGCGGTGTGCTATGTGCGTTACACGCTTTTTGGATGGGTGAAATCTCGTGAATTCACAGTTTTCATTTCTATCGGTAGTCCCTATAATTGCCAATATTTTTTTTATATAAGTTTTCAAATTATTCATTAAAATATTTAATTCAGCGCAAATTACTATGTATCCGTAAGCTTTTCTATAAACCAGACAAAGCGCGCACCATCGCATGTTACAGCCCACTACACTTGTGGATAGTGTTTTTTTTGCTTAACAAAAACAATATAAAATTATTATCATAACCTACGTTTGCCTGTAATATATATTTGTAATTAGAAATCAGCAAAATTCAAGTTTCTCCATTACCTAATCACTTCTCTTTACAATCGGAAGTAAAGCAACGTTTGGCTGATAACCTTCGTGAGACAAAATAGTAATGCCACTGAGAAAGTTAGCTCGGCTCTAACTGAACATTGATCGAGGCAGATTACTTTCATTAAAAATAGTTCAATGTAGTTGATTGGCTAAAGATAAGATATTAAATGTAACTAAAGAACTAGAGACCCGTTTTTGTTTCTTTATTGTCTGTCTTACTCTCTCAAATATCAATTAGAAATATGACGATACAAAAAAGACCAAAGTAAAAAGAAACACAGGGACTGTAATAGATTATTTCATCATTTAATATACTTTATTAAAAAAAATAACACAGTAATCTATGATTAGAACTTTCAAAAATATTTCTAACTAGTGGATTCTGTCCGGTAAAGCAGTGCCACCTAACGAGTCTGAAAATAGATTACGACCGATTCTAGGACCTATCAAATATAGATATGAGATTTCATAAAAATCAGTCAAGCCGTTTCGGAGGAGTTTCGTTTTTTTTTAAATTTTTCTCTGCGTATGAACCATTCTCGTACTTCAAGGAGTATTCTAAAGAAATAATTAAAAACTCGGTTTAGCTGTTCTCGAGTTTTGCGCTTAGCAACACATTTAGTCATTCATTTTTATCTATATATATAAAGCTTGATACATACAAACAAGCCTTGACGTATTTTACAGACGAATTAAGCAGTGTTCAGTAGGTAAGAGGCATTTTTTCTGAAAAGATCAATCCGAAAACGGCATGATCAATCATCCACATTGCGATCAGATGTGTGTTGCAGCTGGTGGAAGAAAGTCACTGGCGTGTCTACTTCCTCTTTTCACTGTTAATTTATCGGATCAAGCTCCGTCATGAACACAGGTTGAACAGTCACCTTTTTTGAAACGTTCCCTCCACTGGCTCATATTACCCGCAAGCTGGTTCTCATTTGCCACGCCCAATGTTAAATGAGCATAGGTCATTGTTACCATCTTTAAAGCGAAGCAAAAACCGGCAAAGACTGAGACACCTTCGTCCGTGGGAGTGCACCTTTTATCTGAATCCCCACACGTGGTCCCCGGGTGGTGCAAATCAGGTGACAATAAACTGGTAATTATGTTTACTGATAATTAACTGGTGGTAGGCTTCGGCCGTGGTTAGTGACCACCCATCAGACAAAGCTACACCGCCAAACGGCCTTGCCGTGTTCCGGTGCGATGTCTGGCGACACTATTTGAGAGGGTGGGTCGAAATTGTCGCTTCTTTATGGTTTCAACCTTAAGGAGCCTAATTTCACTACCACCTTCTCAACGACAGTCATTCGTAATCATGAGTGAATCAGTACATTGGGCTAGCGCGTCCCATCGTAGACTACATCATTGCACGATGTTTGGATAAGTATAATTACGAGTCTTTAATCACTTCTCTTCAACCCTTTTTAGTTTCCCACTGCTGGCCGCGGGTCTTCTCTCAACCATCTTATGAGTTGAGAGAGTATAGGCCTTAATCCACACACGTTGGCCAAGTCCTCGAATGATTAGTTCTTAGACATGACGGTGTCCTCACGATGTTTTCCTTCACAGATATTGAGCAACAGAGGTGTAATAATTCACACAAAGATGTGTGGGCACAATCAGGATTCGAACCCGCAATTATTTTTCTAAGGCGAGGCCCGTAGCTCTGCGCCACCGCTGCTCGGTATAAATACCGATATAACTAAAGAAATAGGCATGTGTTTATAATATTCAGGTCTAATCTAATAAATTGTAGTAGTGACAATAAATCTAAGCAAGTACATAACTCAATGTAAACTACTTTTACAAACAAGTTCAGAAAGTAATATCGCTCGTAAGGAACTAATTATTACAGTAAATTATTTGATAAAATATTTCAATTATATTTCACTTCCTTCCAATTAAGTAACTGGATTAATATTTAATGTTACCTTTGAACGTAGCGTCCTTATGTAAAAGATATTTAAGGCCAAAAGCAGCAAAATTGCTTACGTGCTAAAGTTAAAATGATTTGATAACAAACATAAATATATTGGAATGTAATGACAACTTATATGTAGGAGTAAATACAGGAAGGTCTAATAACAAATATGCGAAAGTAACTCTGTCTGTCTGTCTGTTACGCGTTCCCGCTTAAACTAACGAATCGATTTGGATGAAATTTGGTATGGAGGTAGTTTAAGACCCGAGAAAGGACATAGGATAGTTTTTATCCGACTGCGCAAAAAGAAGGTAATGTTTTGGCGCGATAATCGACATACCTACACGCGGGCGAAGCCGCTGGCCGAAAGCTAATAACAAATATAATTCAAACTGAAAAGAACTACAAGAGCAGTGGTGGTGGAACAGTATCGGTCTCGCCTTTGAAATATAAGGTCGCGGGTTCAGACCCCAGTCGTGCTCACACATTTTAGTGTGAATTGTAATATCGCCGTCGCTCAATATCGGTAAAACAACATAGTGAGGAAACCAGCATTATTAAAAACTAATCCTTTGAGGACTTGTACCAACCTGCACTTGACCAGCGCGTGTGGATTAAGGTACAAATTCTCTCGAGTCGTACGATATTTAAGATAAGACCCGTGTCCAGTAGAGGGACACAAAAAAGGGTTGAAGTAAAGAACTACGTACTTAATACTAATTACACAAACCAATTAAATAAACTTAACATCTCCTACAGCCGAAGATATTTGACAACTTAAATTATTCCTCATCATCTTTGAGTTTTAAAAAGTAGTAACCAAACTATGTAGGAAAGGTTGACGTAAAATTTTAAATTGTAAAAATAATTAAGCTTGAGTAGAAGGTGTTTCTAACACACTTATGGCCAACACCTCTAGATGAGGAAACTATTCTATTTAGGTCTTTACTCACTACTCCTGTAAGCCAAGATCAACAGCGGCTCCGTGAGACACTCGGGATTTGAACCCGGCCAAGATCAATACAACACCTAAACTCTCTTGCATCCCGCACGAATATAATCTATTTAAATAAAAATCAATTGCTGTTCGTTAATCTCGCCAAAACTCGAGAACGGCTGAACTGATTTATCTTATATTGGTCTTGAAATGTTCGTGAAGGTCTAGGGAAGGTTTAAAAGCTGAGAAAAATTAGAATAATTGCCGGAAAAATCCTAAAAATGGCCCTTTTTTTCCATACAAAATTTTTGATTGAGAGTTCTAAGTATGGAAAGGTCAAGAGTATGATAAAATATAAGATGATTAGAAATTTTGTCTAATACCGATAACTAACCGTGCGAAGCCGGTGTGGGCCACAAAGTTAGATTGTTTACTTACTCTCAAACAAAGAGGGAGAGAACATCTATATATATAAAAATGAAACCCGTTTTCTGTTGTCACGACATCACGCGTGAACGGCTGGACCGATTTCGCTAATATTTTTTTTTTAATTTTCCTTTAAGTACGAGGATGGTTCTTACGCAGAGAAAAATTAAAAATAAAAGAAAATTTAGAATGCGAAGAAGTGCCGAAAACCGGGTTGGATATCTATTATTTATTATTGGTTATATTCGGTAGGTCTGAGACCCGGTAGATGGCACTGCTTTACCGGGCAGAACGACGTCTGCCAGGTCCCCTAGTAAGAGATAAAAAAGAGGTCTACATTGTCTCATCAAAACTACTAAAGACCACCACGAGTGATGTATTACACATTCTATTTAATTTATAATTAAAACTATTAATACTTTCAGTATTAGCATCATCAGCAACTCCACGAGGCAAGAAGAAGCCCGCCAACCCTCCAGCCCGCACCATAGCTGACGCCGAGAGAGACGCCGAGATCACCAACGAGTGCCCAGAAGATGGCTTCTTTGCTGATGCGGAGCAGTGTGACAAATATTATGAATGCAGGTGAGCTGATAAAATATTAGAACATATGGTCATTGACTGACATTTAAAACCTAAACAGTTCCAGTCACTGGCTATTCTGGCTATCAAACTTGATACGTGCCTGCCTTCAGGTACCGGAAAGGGACTATATGTTCTATAGGTATTTAGTATATTAGGAGTTTATGAATCGGAAAGAAAACCATTTTTGGCAATAGCTGCCGGTAAACTGTTTTATTAAAACCGGAAAGGGTATAACATGTTCTAAATTCTATTGTGATATTTAACTTGTAATAAATCGATTAGAAAAAAAGAATAACAATTTTTTTTCTCAATTTATTTTCTAAGACTCAAACTTTTCAAAAGACCGCCAATTGTCATTCGTTTGTTACAAATTTTATTAGGTCAAAGTTCAGAAAAACAGCTAATAGGGTTGCGTGACGCTAGATTTTTGCAAAAATTTAGCATAGCAAAGAATGTCTGAAATAAAATTCAAGACTCAGAATTCAAGATACTGTGAGCTCATTTTGCTTAAATCGGAACGCAACTTAAATATTAAGGTTTGGAGTA
Source organism: Meganola albula (assembly GCA_936450015.1). Classification (NCBI taxonomy): domain Eukaryota; kingdom Metazoa; phylum Arthropoda; class Insecta; order Lepidoptera; family Nolidae; genus Meganola; species Meganola albula. Next base: position 12,511,036 of record OW388145.1, on the reverse strand, counting down.
GATTTGGCAGTCAGTAATAATTGTGATTAATATTTTTGGACGTCAAATACCTCAGTCAACCCGTGAACATGAAGTCTGAAAAGACGTTTCGTCAGGATCTAAAATCTAAAACAAACAGCTATAAAAACCGTTAAAAAGTAGTTTTATTTCAATGTGTGATATTCGCGTAAATCTATGACAATACTATAAAAAATGTCTGGTTTCAATAATAGTATAACCCATCCGGAAGAATAATCATAAACTAAAAAACTGTAAGCCTTGTTACCCGCCTGTATCCCAAATCCAAAGAAGTGCGTGCGTCCTTAGCAAGCACTGCTGCACTTCGAGATAGTGTATATCTTATTATTATATATTTGTTAACTATCTTCACGAGTTGAGAGCGTATGAAAATAACTTCTTTAAACACATTAGTATTCCCACGAATGGATCGCTCCTCCTTTTTTGAATTCAGTTAAAACGAACCACAGCATTCTCTTTGTAGCCAGGACGATAAACCGTAAGATAACACTCATTGCTTAATCATGTTAAACGGCAAACTCAAACAAATCTGTTTAGAATACTTATTGTGAATTGAATTTGAGTGCACCTCTTATTTTCCTTATAAGTTTAATGAACTTTGAAGTCTTTAATGGTAAACAAATACTTTAAAAATGTTGATTTAACATATTATTTCTAATACCCAAAAAGACTGTGTTTTTTATACAAGCAAGTCCGTAAATAGTAGGGTTCATTTGATGGTAAGCGGTTACCCAAACATATGGACGCTTGGAACACCAGAGGCGCACACGCAACTAACTCGCGCGTCGACCTTCTAGATATCGTTGTATAAATTGATTACTTTACTCATACCCAACAATACAACCAATAGTTATCTGAGTGTATTTTATAAGGTGAGCAGCGGTGGCTCAGAGATATCGGCCTCGCCTTTGAAATATAAGACCGCGGGTTCCATCCCCTGTCATGCCCACACATCGTTTGATTGCCGCTGCTCAATATCGATGGAGAAAAGCATCGTTAGGACACTGGCATGTCTGAGAACTAATCATTGATCACACGTGAGATCCACCAACCTGCACTTGGCCAGCATGTGTGGATTAAAGCTTAAACTCTTTCAATTCGTACGATAGTTGGACAGTAAAAAGGGTTAAAGTGATTCTATAAGATGCAAGACCATCATCATCATCAGCCTATTGTAGTCCACTGCTGGACATAGGCGTCTCCTAAAGCACTCCACTGAGCACGACCCGCTGCTTTTCTCATCCAGTCCTTGCTGAGATCGTCTCTCCACCTAGTCTGAGGATGTCCTACGCTACGTTCAAGACCAAGGAGTCGGACTGCATTTCGAGTGAAGATAATCAATGTTTTTGGTTTTTTCGGTTACAGAAATGGTCAAATAATTGAAAAACTGTGCCCCGATGGCATGGTGTTCAATGACTACAGTGCTCAAGAAGAGAAATGTGACCTGCCTTTCAATCTAGACTGCTCGCAGAGACCTAAACTTCGTAAGTTACATGTTTTATGTTTTTTTTAATTCTAAAATAGGCTTGCACTTCACCACAACTTGCCTGCTATTAAGCAATGATGTAGTCTACGTTGGAACGCGCTTAATCAGTAAATACCCATTCACTCTATCGGAAAACAAAGAACTTGGCTGCGAATTCCACAACAGCAGTTAGTTCACGTTCCTTTTTAGAGACATTCGTTATTAGAATTTTAGAAGATTCTGTTATTTTTACTCTATGGTAGACAAAATCCCAATTTGTTTTTGTTTTTGAAACTCTCTCACAACTATGACATCATTATTTCAATTACTTGACGAATAGATAAAATTCATTGTGATGTTAAAATTAAACGTCATCCAATGGGTTTCGGAATTTAAAACTACGTAAATTCGAAATTTGAATTGTTTCAATTTCCGAAATTAATAAGCACATAATTATTATGTTTGTCTCTGGCTGTTTATAAGCCAAATGATTTTTAAAACAAAACTGCAATCAGTGACGTTCGATATTCAAACATGCAGGCTGTGATGTGAGGCAAAAGAAAATAGAAAAGACTGCTTAGATACTTATTCATGCTTACGTTTGTTGTTATATTTAGCTCGGCTTAGCGGTACCCAACTAAAAATACTGATGATTGTACCTATTTCTGTACATAAGAATGCTTAAGTTGTCACTAGTGACTACAGTCACTAGCTGAGACGTGATAAGAATAAAAAATTTATGTCAGCGTACCAAGTAAGTTTAAAATTAACAAAATTGGTCACAATTCTTTATGTTTACTAGTACCATGTTGCTATAGTAAAAACTTGCTCAAGAGTCACTTTGAATTATGTGCGTACTCAAATTAATAATATTGGAACATTTACTGACATTGATATATCGGATTATATGCCGACCAAAGTTAATACACGTGCCTCTAGATGACACGTTGTTAATGTTAGTTCGATAAATATTTTTTAGGGTTGTCGATCACTAAAATATTACAAAAGATGCATAACAAGAATATTATGTGCGTCAACTTAATTGTTACTAGATTGCCTTATTTAATTTCCCGGCTTTACACAGATATATATTATACACCTAAACCTTTTTCATGGATCACACTGTTTGTGAAAAAAAATGAAAATCCGTTTAGTAATTTTTGAGTTTATTGCCATCAGGCACCGGAATAACTTCATTTTATGCTTTAAAAAGCCAATATGAAGGTCTGTAGCCGAAAATTTACTTTAGTCCATTTTAGGACTGATCGGTTCGGCCAGTTTTAATGGCTCTCCGAAAAAGGCCTACGAGCCAATAAATGCATCATAGGCAAATTGAATAGTGTCATCCAAAAATATATATACATACAACAGCATAAGCAACCCGATTGAATTCAAAACGTCTCGAGTGAATGTCACCCACTTTTCGCCGCCTAGGTTTTAGATCCCATACAAAATAGGGGATGAACTTATTGCCGTTCATAGGCCTCTATTCCAAACTTAAAAGCTGCAATATATTTGAAAACTATTTTTTTCTCGACCCGGGAATCGAACCCGTCCCGGGTTATTAAGTGAACACGCTTACCACTGGACTACCGAGGGAGTTAAATTTAACTATGATTAAAAAGTACCAACCCTATAATTATTTTTAAGTCTTATTTTATGTGACATCATTATAATACAGATTACACACAAACGTCGAAAGGTCAACTCGGGTAGAACAACTTTCCAATCTCAAGGGAATCGTAACCTTGAGCCGGTGCGGAATTTTATTGCGATTTTAAATATACTTGCATGAAAGTTTTTTATTGAGTATTAATTTACTTCACTTCAACCCTTTTTTAGTGTTTTACTGCTGGGCACGGCTTTTCTCTAAACTATCCTACGAGTTGAGAGGGTTTAGGCCTTAATCCACACACGCTGGAGAAGTGTGGTAGCTGAAGGTATCGAAATAAGTATATAGCTAAAATACTCAACCACTTAGGGGCTAAGTCACCGTCGTCCGTGGGAGTGCACCTTCAATCTGAATAAGTGGTCCCAGGGTGATGGAAAATAGGTGGTAGTCTTCGGCCGTGATTAGTAACCACAAACCAGACAAATCAGCACGCCAAGCGGTCTTGCCGTGTTCCGACGCGATATCTGGTGACACCATTTGAGAGAATGGGTCGGTTTAGGTCTTTTATATATTAAAGAGCCTCATTCTCATCGAAAATCATTCATAATCACTAGTAATTCAGTATACAGGGTAGGCGAGTTCCATCGTAGACCACATCATTGGTTTACATCAAGGAAGTTGTGGTCAAGTGCAAGCCTATTTTAGGATAAAAAACCTAATAAAAAAATATCTTTTTACCAGAAACTCCAATCCCAGCTCTGCACTGTCCTCGTCAAAACGGTTACTTCTCCCACGAAGACCCGAAGGAGTGCGGCAAGTTCTACTACTGCGTGGACGGCAAGTTCAACATGATCACGTGTCCTGACGGTCTCGTGTACAACGACAAGACCGGGATCTGCACCTGGCCTGATGAGGCTAAGAAGAAGGGATGTGGCGCTGCAGGTATATCACTCAATAAATCTATGTCATTATTATCAGTAACGAACACAGTTTCAACTGAATCGAATGATGGCAAGGGTTACATACATACATAAGGTAGGGATAGGCAGTCCTCTTACCAACTTGATGCTTGGAACTGTGATATTGGACATGAATTTAAGGTTTAAGGTTTAGGTATTGATGATATAAATAAATTTAAATTGTATTCCTTTTCCAGAGGTATTTGCCTTTGATTGCCCCGCTGTAAACGAGACGTTTGGCCTCACACACCCGCGGTACGCTGACCCTGAAGACTGCCAGTTCTTCTACGTATGCATCAACGGCAATACTCCTCGCAGATCAGGGTGCAAGCTGGGGCAGGCCTTCGATGATGTCAACAAGAAATGTGAATGGGCAAGGAAGGTGCCTGAATGGTAAGAATAAGGCTTCATCATCATTCCCCTTGCCTTTTTCCCCTTTTCTATAGGGGTCGGGTCCCAGTCTAACCTAATGCGGCTAGCTACCAGAATTAAACGAGCGTCTGCCATCAGTCCTCGAAACCTGTAGGGAACCAGTAGCCGAGATGGTTAGACCAAGTGTCAGATTATATTGACTTCTATTGACTACATGTAACGATTGTCATAGATGGGTTAAATGACAACCGGGACCGACGGCTTAACGTGCTCTCCGAGGCACAGAGGGTAGTCCCTCAATCAACCAGACACCGAAACAAATCTTTGTTGTTACATAAATATTGTCCGGGGCGGGAATCAAAACCGCGACCTAGGCCTTACCGGGCACAGTAAAGCCCAATCGGACGGCTTACACCGCTAAACTACCGAGGTCGTCTGGTAAGAATAAGCCTTATTACTCGTAATAATATAAATGCAAAAGTAATTAAGTCTGTCTGTCTATGTGTCGCGCTTTTACGCCTTATCTGCTGATTTGATTTGGATGAAATAAATAGAGAAACCCGGGGAAGGATTTATGATAGTTTTTGTACGACTGCGTCAAAAGAGGTTAATGGTTTAGCGCTATAACCGACATACACACGTGTGACAACTAGTTTACTGTCGGAAAGCTAGTAAACTTATAATAGCTATAATAAGTTTATAATTCGTTTGTCTTTGTCTGTCATATTGACTTTTATACTAGTGAGAAAGAGGCAAAATCCATTTTATCTAAAGATAATGATAGATTAATAATTAGATTAATTCTAGATTTTTATGAATCGATCGTTAGTTATTAGTTACCAATGGAAGAAACTACAAGCATTTTTATTTTATAAATATCTGGAATAGTGAAGGTATCTTCGGCTGACCGAACCAGAACACTATTTCAATTTTTGAAAAAAAAAAACGACAAGATTATATCAAAAATCTATAACATCTAGTCCGAGGAGGTCCTTTGCTACATTTGCCAATCCGAGGTCTCCACTCAAGATCTCTTTTACTCTCACGGCACAGATAATACAATATTATAGGTACTTTAACAGTTGTCGCTTACGCTTCTATGGCAAATATAACCACAATATCGATTGAAATGCATATACCTATATAGATATAAACTCAATTTAGTCTTGATAGACAATCGTTGGACTAGGAATTATCTAAATTAATAATGTTTAATATAAAGTATTAATGTTTCAGCGCTGACTGGTACAAAGGTCAACTGACTGATGCTGAGCTGGACGCGTTGGAGAACCCTCCTACAGTGAAACCCAAACCCGCCGGCAGCTCGCCATCACGCCGCAAGCCACAGCGGCCCGGCAAAGGCAAGGCGGTTGAACCTGAAGATGAATGACGTATTTAATGTAAATAGAATAAATAAACGTAATTAATAAGGAGCGCTTGTTTTTATTTGAAGTTAAAAAAGAGTCAATGAATTGTAATAAATATTATCATATACTGGCTTCACCCGCATGGTCTTCGCGCTTCCCTACACCTTACACGGAATCTATGAGTTAAATTTGGAGTCTCTAGACCCAGCGGTTTGGGCAGTTCAACATGTCAGTTAGTTTCTTCTTTTATACATTTAGACTACTGGCCCGCCCGGGTTTGGCACGGGTAGATATCAGTATTAGACAAAAAAATTAATAACTATAAATTTTAACACACTATTGAATATTTACTCAATCCAGTCAAATAAAATAATATTGCGATTATAAATTGAGATGTAAGCTATCTTATCTTTCAGTTTGGATCAAATTGCACGCACTATAAAAATTCATCAAATTTGAAATTTGTTCAGTAGTTTACGAGTCCATTGTGGACAAACAACGTGACACGTAATTTTTATATTAACATATAGTAAAATGCACAAGGTCATCTGATTCTACTACTAAAAGCACTCGAAACTGACAACTGATATACTTAGCTTAATTCCATTTTTTAACGGTTTTATTTAGCTTGCCTTGTTCTTTACTTATCCTTCACACTTCTCTCTTCAACCCTTTTTTAGTGTCCCACTGCTAGGCGAGGGTCTCCTCTTAACTATCTTACAATCCACACACGCTATAATGTAGATGTAGGTTTTTCCTAAAGCGCACCACTAAACCATGTCAAAAACTAGAGAGACTCTCAACCAACCGTCTTAAAGAGATGTTTGGACACCAGTCTTTATTTAGCTATCTTAAGAGTTGAGAGCTATTTGCTGTCCAAGTGCTGGTTAGTGGTTTACTTTTTATTTTTCTCACGATGTTTTTCTTAATGAATGTTTAACAAAAACGATGAAACCATTTACACAAAATCCTATCCTATCTTTGGAACGACCGGGGATAGAATATAAGAATTATATTAGTAAGCCATGTCCAACACCGCTGCACCATTACTGCTCTGAATTTTTACCACAAGACTCAGGTTTATTACTTCCTCAGTGGCCAGTGGTAAGCGTATTCGCTTAATAACCGCGAGGTTCTATTACCGGGTCGAGCAAGAAGACTTTTCTAATATAGTTACTTCTAAAATCCTAATTGTAGCTACAAGTTTGAGACTGCGCCCGTTAAACGACTATAGGCTCACCCCCGTTACGTATAGGACCGAGACATAGCCGACGACAACTGGGTGATAATAACCTCTGCCTACACCTTTGAGTAATACAGGTGTGAGAGCTATATATTGTGTTTATTATTGCTTTATCTTTTAGGGCCTCCGTGGTCTTATTAAAAGTTAATTAATATTCACTTAAACCCTTTTTAGCGTCCCAGTGCTGGGCCTGGGTCTTCTCTCAACTATCTTTACGAGTTGAGAGAGTTTAGGCCTTAATCCACACATGCTGGCCAAGTGCGGGTTGGTGGATGTCACATGTCATGTCACACTTCCTTCACCGATATCGAGCAGCGGCGATGGAACAATTCACACAAAGATATGTCTATCTAAGGCGAGGCCCTTACCGCAGCGTCAGCACTGCTCATTACTAATAATAAAGAACAATTTTCATATAAACTTTAAGGTAAAATAAAAAATATTTATAAAATTAATTAAATATATTTGTCATCTCTCATATCTTTCTATTTACATTTTCATCGTTTCAGCGTTTGTATTTACAAAATGTATTTAATTGCGTTTCATTTAACAATACATACTATGGTAACTATTATCACTCGAATGTTTGGCAGTATGTTAGTATAAATGTTAAAAAAGTCACAGATATTAAAAATAAATTAGACTCGGTGGAAACACGTTCCAATTAAGTGATGTCAAATTAATAAGAAAAAAATTATCAGAAAACGAAAACAAAAACTAAAGAGTAAAGTAAATATTACTTGACAAAAAAGTATTTTATATTTTAGCGACAAGCTGGTGCTATATTTGAACATATATCTAATCTTTTATTTTCTAGAATTTTAGGTTGATAATTAAATATGATTTAACAAACTTCAAAAGGAGAGTTTATTTTACTTATTTTTTTGCAAAACCCAGTCATAGACGGGTTTTGCGAAATTCTATTTTATTTGAAAAATGTTGGTTCCAAAATGTATCAATATGCATTTGATGTCAGTTTTCTTTTGATAAAATAATACTTTTTACTAGGAATCAGAACAAATACACCAACACCATGCATAATGGTCTAAAGTAATTCTAATTTTTAATGAAAACATCTTGAAATAATTAATTTTAGTATCCTATTTTAATCGTTTTCGTCTTATGATATGGTCTAAAGCAAATCACGCGTGACCGCAGTGGGGCACCAGCTCAGGGTCTTCGCAAGTGAGGTTCTGGTCATCGAAGACTTTGTCTTCTCCACAGGCGATGAGTCGAGGGTGACCTTCCACGCAGGTGATGAGGTGGTGACAGTCTCCAGGAACAGGGAAACGGGGGAAGGGCCAGAATTTAGCAGCTTGAGAATTTGATGGCACTTTAGTTGGGCATTTGAAACCGACAACAGCTGTGGAAAAAACATTCGATATAAGAACAAATCAAATAAAAACAAGTCAAAATCAAGTTAATTCAATATTTATAGATAAATTTCAATATTTTTCAGTCCAAACACACTAATAAATTCACAGTCTGTGCTACTATTGGTACTTAGTATTGGTTTTCGTTAAATTTAATCACAATTAGAAGAGCAGTTTGACCGATATTTTCGTAACAATCAAGACAAGATCAAGATTTATGAAACATGGGGTTCCCCTTTTTACATACTAACGGATACTTAAAAATGTAGCTGAAAAATGCTTTAACGCCACAAAAATAGCATATTCTTTTTCAGTTTATGGATCGGTTTTAAAAAATCTTTATAGGACGCTTTATTTTACGGATAATTTAGTTAAAAGTAATATCTTCCGAAATATACAGAGATAAAGGAATTTAGTAACCTTCAGGGTTACAGAAGGGCTGCAGAAGGTCGGGCCAGTTGCAGCCGTGGGTGCGGTCGTCGTACACGAGACCGGGTGTGCAGGGCTCTTGCTCAGGAATACCGTAGGCGCACTTGACGTAGCTGGTGGAGCACTCGTGACTGTCAGGGTAGATACCGAACTGGAACTCGCACCCAGGACTCGACAGAGGAACCACTGGAAACATTACGTTATTGTTAGAATAACGTTTTTAAATAAGGCTACCTAATTATAACCATTCAAATTATATACGACACAAACTCTCCCTATTTATACTATAATTATAATCGATTTTCATGCTTCAAAATAAAATAATTAGGATAAAGTTTGGTATGCAGATATTTTGGGCACCAAGAAAGGACACAAATTAGATTTTTCCTGAAAACTAGTTAGTTGGTTACTCATCATAGGATGAGACTACAAATAAATAAATATATAGCTAAGTCATTATTTAATTAAAGTTAACTAATTAAGTGTTATTTTTTAGAACTATGAGTCAAGAAATATGAAGTCTTGATTACGGTAATTTATCACTAATTTTTGGTTTTAAAGAACCAAGGATAATAATAGGGGTATTTTTGACTTACAATCAGCTTTCCTATGACCACAGTCGACAGCCCAGTGGTAGTTGCAGTGGTTGTGCACTGCACCCTTGCCGTCGAACAGCAGGCCATTCTCGCAGGTCTCCACTGTCAGCGTGCCGTTGGTACACAGGAAGAATTGGTCACATAGCTCCGGATGTGCGTATGCCTGGAATTTACCAAGGAGGCTTTTACATTTTACGTACATTACAGTTTAGTTTTAAATATAAAAGGAAACATAACAAGTTTTGTTTAGGTAGCTAAGATAGTCAATGATGCAATGAAGACACGCTAGTCAAGAGGGGACAAGGGCCACCTTACAAGTATCAATAGTAATTTTGAAGGACGGAGAGCGCCAGAGAAGGGACCACAAACAGGGACCACAATCTAAATCATAAAATACATAGCATCACACCTGTATTATAGGCAGAGGTGAATATCGCTCACTTTTCCCGGTTATATTTAGGTCCTATAAGTAATAGGGGGCGAGCCGTTCATCGGGTACAATTCCAAAATTTGAGTTACAACTAAGATTCTCTAAGTACATAAAATAAGTTTTTTGCTCGACCCGGGAATCGAATCCGGGACCTCGTGATTTCTAACCGAACATGCTTACCACTGAACAGAAGAATATACAGAAGAAGAAAAAGAAACAATCAGTAGATGAATTATTCTACGTATTATATTATGAGTAAGTAAGATCAAGTATAGGTTAATTTTTGGTACAATCCTCTATGTAAAAAAAAAATACTAGAACATTCGACGCCTTGGAGTAAGTTGGTTTAGTTAGACGTTTATGTACTTCAACAAATAAAAATAAAACAATTCTGTACGTAAATAACGCGATAGATAAGTGCCAAGACATATGTTGACTTTTAAATAATATTTACCTGAACGCCATGTTGCTCTGGGCACTCCGGCGCATTTTCAAGGAGGATGCCTGCGCTGGCTGGAACAAAAGACAACATATTTTAATATAGCAGTCACTTATAAAACTACTTATCGAATCTTTATACAAACTGTTTCTATTTATTACTTATTAGTATAAATATATGCGGTAATATAACTATAAATTAGCGAAACTGAGCTAATAAGCTTATTTAATTACGATAATAGAAAAAAATATTAACAAAATATAAATATTATTATTAATGCAGACGAATTTATATAATATTCATAACTTTCCAAAGTTGCATTAGAACTCCTAGGTTACTTAAAAAGTGCTATGCATGTGCATAATACAAATTATAATTAACGAAGCATAAAACTGTAGTCACTAAGGGTTGGCAATATCAGTCGAGGTTACACTTTCAGCATAATAACATACGAGTATAATGAGCATTTGAGCGTAACGTGTTGAAACCCTACTACTTGAGGTCAAGCAATTGTTTGTAATTGTATCACTGAACTGTACTAAGGCTGCAAACATATAGAGCGATCTAACCGTCTAACCCACAACGGAGAACATAACAGGGTACCACGCTGAAATATTCCTTGACAGGGGTTAAGGAACAACGTATTTCTATTTATTTCGGTTACAACATACACTTTCTGAAACTTAACACACAAATATGCTTCACTTAGCTGACAATTCAAGAGGAAGAAAAAATTAACTATGTTTCTGAGATAGTGTTATAGCATCAAAGTATTTGCGAATAGGCTATACCTTAACCTCTTCATCATCATCATCATCAGGCTATTTTAGTCCACTGCTACACATATGTCTCGCCTCAAACACATCATTGAGCACAATTCGTAGCTACTCTAATATCGCTTTTACCAGCCAACGAGTCTAGAACGTGAGATAGAAACACGTTTTGCCGAAAACATTGTTGATAGAATTATTTTTCGTAGATATTTCTGTTCATAGATAGCACGTTTCACCGAAAACTTTTTTAACAGAATCATTATTTGTAGAATTTCGATTCATAAAAAGAACAGTTGCCAGAAATCTCTGTTTATAGATATCACTACTTGTCGCAAACTATTTTGATAAAATCCACTGTATTCAGTTGCCAAAGTTTACAGAAAGCTCCTCTGGAGAATGAAACTATTACTCTTGTAATATATACTCGTGTTTATGTGAGAAATAAAATATTTCTTTATTAACTTATTTTTATTTTATTTTATTATTAGTTTTTATTTAAGGAACATAACGAACTTCATGCACGTGAATTCATGAATCCAACGAACAATCCAGAAACATTACACACATGTTGTGTGCGCATGTGAGAATATAAAACATTCATTTGTGTTTGGCGCCTTAATTGCAGTGCAAAGTTAATTAGTTAACAGGCGGCTGGTTTGTTAATTAAAATGAAATCTGCAGACTGTAAGGTTAGGTGATTGTCTATTTACTAATAGAGCAACAACCTTATAAAAACACACATCACACAAGTCTGTATTACCCAAAGGTTTAGGCAGAGGTTATTATCGCCCACTTATCGTCGGCTATGTCTCGGTCCTATACGTAATGGGGGTGAGCCTATTGCGGTTTAACGGGCGCAGTCTCAAACTTTAAGCTGCAATTAATATTTTCGAAGTAACAATATTAGAAAAGTCTTCTTGCTCGACCCGGTAATAGAACCTCGCGGTTATTATAGGCCGACCGTTTAACTCGCGTATGGTCTATTGCCAAGATTATGACTCCTCAAGCTGCACAGACAGTGATGATGATTCAAGCGATATGGATATTAGTGACGAATAGTCTTACATTAATTTTATCTGTGGTTAAATAGTTCTTTAAGAGATTTAATTAATGTTTTATGACTTTGTACCTCAGATGGCGATACGCGAGTTAAACGGTCGGCCTATAGGTGAATACGCTTATCTATATATCTATCTTCACGTGATGAGCTTGATTGTTCGTTCTGCTCTACGTATTTATAAAAAAAAATCGCTTAGGAAGTTTATCAATTGCTAGTACCCATAATACAAGTAAATATAATTGCTTAATCTAGATAACGATGTATGTATGTGTGAAAATAATATTATTATTATACATATTTACTTATGACACTAATTTGTAAGTAATTTTAAGAAAGACAATGTGCTTTCTTTTTAATAAAAAAAAAGTCAGTGGGTAATAACACTACCTACTAACAAAATTATTCTTATTCTTTGTTTTACTCCTAAAGATACAGTTTACAATATTTTTTTGCTTCCAAGAATATAACTGACTTCCTTGCTAAATTCTTAGCCTTCCTTGTTTGCTAAGTGTAACGAAAACACAGTGCACCTTGAACACAAATTTTTAGTCAAATTAACATTGATAATTAAAATAATAATCACAAACTACACGTTTATTTGAATGTTTAGTCAAGTTTTTTTTATTTCATAAACAAGATAAATGCACTATTTGGCAGAATGAACGTAACGTTAAGCTCCACAATGTACAAGCATTATCTGGGCCGGTATAATATACCGATCTTGTTGCAACCGGCAATTTCCGTGCGTTCAAACGATTTTGCCATAATTATTTCTGGAACCAGCTCAAATAGGTCCCCTTTGGTTATATTATCCGTGGTGCATGTATTGTCTCCCGGAGAGAAGTGGACAATCTAATTTTCGGTATCCTCATATTTTATTTCTCTCTCTGTGCGAATTTCACTTGCTCTTGAGATATATATTTTATCACGTAGATTAACTTATAACACTTCATTTCAACTCTTTTTAATGTCTCACTGCCGGGCACGGGTCTTCTTTCAACTATCTTTCCACATACGTTGGCCTAGTAATTCGAAAATGGAGTTTTCAATTATGTATGTATTTATTTAAGGAAACTCTACAGCTTTACAACTTCGTGCAGGCAATTTCTTAAAATTATATGACACAGTCTATTACAGAGTACCGCGACAAGCAAACAGTAGTTATACATTTTTAACATATTACCTAAACCTATAATTTATAATGTAACACATTTTTAAATCGTGAAATGGTGTTTTAAATGAATTTTTTTCTCATACATCCTGTCTTAACACTTAATAAAGTAAATATTTTAGATTTGTCTTTTGTTTATGCTTGTAATTGTAGATATTACAGGCAAAAAATAGGCAAATCTAATTGTATTACAACAGTAGGTGAGTGAGCCGTAACTTGATGTAAGAAGCCAAAAATCTGCATATAAAAGCTATAAAAATTGCTAGTTTAATTATTAATATCTACTTGCTCTTTGTTTGCACTAATTTTGAAATAGATTATGTAAACTAGTGGAAAATAAACATAATTTGTTACAAATGAAGCAGGCCAATCGGGCTGATACTGTAGTCTGCTACTCATACTAACTAATAATTGCGAAAATATTAGAGGAGCAGCGGTATCGGCCTCGGTTTGATTGTTTCATTGCCGCCGCTCAATATCAGTGAAAGAAAACATGGGGAAACTGCATGTTGAAGAACTAGGTAATCATTTTAAGACATGTGACGCCCACCAACCTGCACTTGGCAAGCGTCCTCAACTCTCAACTCATAAGATAGAAGTGCAGACCCGTGCCCAGCAGTGGGCTACTAATAAGTATTGAAATGATGTCTGAAGTGAATCGGAAATCAAATGTGGCTGTCTGTATGCTGGTTTGTCTCGTTTACCCACTGAACTGGAATGGAAAGGATCTTAATTTAACCTGCAAAATATGGATGATATATTCACTTCTGCCTGCAACTTCAAGTAATACAGCCAGTAATAAATTTTGTATCTGATAGTTTGAAATCTTGACGAGATGGACATAAAATGACAGTCAAATAATAATAATAATAATTATATTATATATAATATGGTGTTTTAAGCTTCGTGGTCGTACGAATATGTGAACAAATTTTTAAATATTTGATAGTGCTGGTGCGTACACATCTGCAGATGTGTACGCACCAGAGCTACAGAGGAATGCCTCAAAACTTTTACTTTTGTGATTAAATAGTGGGCAGCGCGTCCCATCATTGCTTAACATCAGGCAAGTTGTAGTCAAGCGCAGGCCTATTTCAGAATAAAAAAGATATTTCATACATTTTTTGTGAGTAAGTATAAAAAAGGCTTTTATTTCTTAAACGATTCTTAAATCTCACATCTATATATACAAAAATGAAACCCGTTTTCCGTTGTCACGACATCACGCGTGAACGGCTGTACCGATTTCGCTAATTCTTTTTTTTAAATATTCCTTTAAGTACGAGGATGGTTCGTACGTAGAAAAAGAAATAAAAAAAAGAAAATTTATAAAGCGAAGAAGTGCCGAAAACCGGGTTAGATACCTATTATTTATTACTGGTTATATACGGTAGGTCTGAGACCCGGTAGATGGCACTGCTTTACCGGGCAGAACGACGTCTGCCGGGTCCGCTAGTATTATTATAAAACTAAAGACTTTGTTTGTTTGAATGCGCTAATATCAAGAACTACTGGTCCGATTTAAAGAATTGCACTGATAGATATACTATTTATCGAGAAAAGGTCTAGTTCGCTGCTGGCTATAAAAACACGAACGAACATCGAACAGCGAACGTTAAGAGCTGCCTCAGGTTAAATAATTCAACATTTCAACAAATATTTCCAGCAATAGCTTAATAAGTATGAATATGTGGTCTGCATTAGATTTTAATTATTGTAATTAATGTTTATGAATGTTGGTTCGTTACACTTTCCGAGACCTTGCGATACTTAGTAAATCGTATTACTGTCTGATTACAAGTTAGGCCGATAAAAACAAGCTTTATGTTCACATCATTTAACAAAAATTAACTTGCAGGTTATTATTATCACATTTTCTCACGGGTGCTAATTTTTTTTGCTTGTTTAATGTATTTTATAGTGTCTTCATATTTTAATTATTAAAACAACGTTTCTTCGTTAATTTTTCTAAATATTGCAACAGATTTTAATACTGTTTTCTAATAGAAAGAAGGTTAATAATATTTCAGTGACCTCTGAGCAGCTTTGTTATATTAATCTGTGTGATGCCAGTGTGAATCTTTAGTGTTTGTATGAAATCAATCTCCGTTTTGAATAGTATCATAGAAATAGTGACGTAGCCCTGTTTTCTTTGGTCACTCTACAACTATACGACTGTACCGAAATCAACAATTATTTTTTATTTATTTCGTTATGGCTACGACCAGGGTATTGCAAAGAATAATAGCTTAAAAAAAAATTTAAGAGACTATAACATAAAACCCACAAAATCGATTTTAATAAATTTTTAATAAGTAAACTAAGAACGTATACCCTTTAAGCATTTATCAAAATCGATCCATAACTAACGGGATTCTCACGTAACATATCTACATGCAAAAAAAAATCATAGTCGAATTGAGAAATTCCTTTGTTTTGAAGCCGGTTGAAAATTAAAAAATTTTTTTTAATCGGGTCACACAACATGTGTGAAATGGGCGGGCCAGTTTCAATTAAGTACTATACAATTACTTTAGCAGCATTTTAGCAGCCCGTGGTATCAAAAGCGAAAGTAGTCGTAAGCGGCTTGCCTTGGTGCGTGCGCAAAGTAGTTATAAACTGTTCAGATTAGATCAAACATATGGCACGTTGGACGTAGAATCTTGATATCATTATTAAAAAGAATGATCGAGTTGATTACATTCATTATCTAGCTTATAATAGTTATTATACTAATGCTATCAAAACTGCCGACTTGCACGACTATAGTGTGCTCTTTGATTCTATTGTTGGACTTTGACATATTAATATAATGTCAATGTATAAAAAACAAAAAAAAATCCTAATTTTAACAGAGAAAATGGTTGGAATATACCACGACCTTGGGACCCAGTGCTTAATTTACTTGTAACGAAACCCAAGCAAAATCAACTCAGAATTCAAGACACTATGAGCTCAGTTTGCTTAAATCGGAACGCAACTTAAATATTAATGTTTGAAGGTAGTCAGTAATAATTGTGGTTAATATTTTTGGACGTCAAATATCTCAGTCCATCCGTGAACATGAAGTCTGAAAAGACTTTGAAACGTCGGGATCTAAAATCTAAAATAAACCGCGATAAAATCCGTTAAAAAGTAGTTTTATTTCAATGTGTGATATTCGCGTAAATCTAAGACAATACAATATCAATGTAGTTATTTATATATGTATGTTTTATTGTCAGTTAGTAACTAGGTATAATAATCGAGTATGGTGTATCGAATATTAAAACAAATCGTTTCACATTTAAGTAAATTCTTATTAAGAACAAGGTTTCGCCCACGGCATCGCCGGCATGGTACTTAATGGGATAAAAAGTAGCCAATGAGTTAATCCAAACCATAATTTATCTTTGCCAAATATCATCCAATTTCATCCGACTCTGCGTAAAAGAGTAACAATTTTACATCCATACATTCTTATATAAACTTTTGCGTTCATAATATTAGTAAGGTTTCATACATTTTCATACTATATTTCTAAATTTTTTACCCTTCCTTAGACTTGTACGAGTACTTTAAGACCCAAAATTAGCCAAATCGCAATACAGAGATTATTAGAGTCTAGATTATTAAGATTAAGAACGTTTCAGTGGTATTTCAAACACCGCTCTTATTAGTTGTTCTTTTGGACTACCTCTCCACGAACATGATAAAGTCACATCGTAAGGGAACTAGTATGTCTTCAATCTTAGGCCAATGGGTGTAGATTAAGGCCTACTTATACTCTTTCAACGCTAAACGTAGGATCGCCCGTACCGTACCTGCATAAATAAATAAATAAAATAAATAAATAAATATTTTGGGACATTAACACACACGGTCATCTGGTCCCAAGCTAAGCAGAGCTTGTGTTAAATGAATAGATACTCTACTGTTTTCGTTTATTTAGTAACCTTATCAATGGCATGAGAGAAAATTAAACTCTTTATTAACATGAACTTAGAAATTTTCAATATTTGTATACCTACAGACGACGTGTAACATTTCCTAGTACGTTATGCAATAAACAAGATGGACAAAGCCGGTTTCTCCGCCTTCCACGGTTTCGCAATTCTATTATCGTTGCATAGAAAATCAGTTTATCACATAAAGTTAAGCCAGATTACAAATTATAATACTATACTACCAGATGTAGGTACGGTCTTATTCATAAAAATCTTATAAGACTCTTTAGTTAGAATGGAGTTTGTGTCTTTCTTAATAGTATAAATATCAAGATGACAGACAAAGACATACGAATTATAAACCTATTTTAGCTATAATGAGCTTTTATGACGTTTATGAATACGGGAGTTACGGTATAAAGATTATTATTAGATAGGTAGATTTTTGAGAATATGCGATTGTTTTCTTGAACATTACTTTATCGATTCAACCTGAAAAACTATTTATCTATATTTTCACTTCACTATCACTTCAACCCCTTATTTTGAATGTCCCACTGCTGGGCATGGGTTTTCATAGTATGATATATAGCCAATAGCCTTACTCAATAAATAGACTATCCAATACTAAAATATTTATTAATTCGAACTAGTATTTTCTGAGAACAAAGCATTTAAACAAATTCAAATCAATGCAATACCTGACATATTGAAAGATGGCAACTGCTATTGATAAAATAAAAGTGAAAATCACACTGTGTAGTCATTGCCAGTAACTCTAAATCTTACTCGTCATGTCAACAAACTATTGATTATGACATCGTGTTGTAGCGGAAAGTGAACGATGATTTACAATCCTTGTAAGGTGTATTATGTAATGGAACTTTCTTAGCGATGCATTCACACATTCAGTATTTCATTCACTAACTTTTTATTACTTCTTGCAACTCATTTATTCAAAGATTTACACTACGATGATTATATTATCATAACAACGGTTTTATTGAATCTAATAGTAGTGCTTCCAGATCATTCGATGTTTATTAGGTAAATACTAGTAGTGGTGCACGTTACGTTTAGTATTAGTTATCAATATCGATTATACAGCTGATATCAATTACAAGGGATTTGGTGCTACAATAACTATTTATTTTATTGCCGCTGCGGCATACTTGTGAAAGAACTAGGCACTGTTGGCTGACAACCGACAGCATTAGATTCAGAATCAATAAATTTTGATTCAGTTTAACTTCAATATGCTATCTTGATATCGACATTAGCGTACGATCAAGCAACTAACTAACCCATAGTAACTAACTTAGATAAAAAAAATTAGAAATCAAGTTTAATGAGCAAAAGGCACAGAATAACGACAAGTCATTAAAAAAAACGTTACTGAACAAAAACAACATGCACTTAATGATCAACATAACGTCGATCTAGATTTATGATTCGATTAGTTCCGGAGTACTTACGCATTTCGATTATGCTCGTATAGAGAATCAAATCCCAAATCAAATTGTTTTTGGTAGTACCCCCCCTGGTACCTATAACATCACTTCACCCCTTTTGAGTTGAAAGAGTTTAGGCCTCAATTCACACACGCTGGCCAAGTGCGGGTTAGTGGATATCACATATCCTCGAATGATTAGTTCTTAGACATGCCGGTTTCCTCACGATGCTTTTCTTTACTGACATCGAGCAGCAACGATGAAATAATTCACACAAATTTGATTGAGCACGAGCAGGATTGGAACCCTTAACTATAACATAACCGAGTTTAATAGTTTAAATAACTAGAAAATAAAATAAAATTGTTAATAACTGAGTAAATAAACATAAAGGCCTTCACAAATCAATATTTATCGAAAGTTGAATTAAAACATAATTATTTCCTCAGACTTATTTTTAAAGGAACAGACTTATTTGACGGATAGCCTTGAGAGGTAAATAAACCAAATTTAGAGCATCTTATTAGCACAAAACAATTTTAAACAGAAAATAGCAATTTACTGAAAATTGGTGCGAAATAAGAGGAAACCATTACGTTTAATTTTTAGATTTTTATTGAAAATTACTTTTATCCTAATAACTTATTAATATTATAAACGCGCGAGTTTGTAAGAATGTATGGAAGTTTGTTACTCTTTCACGCAAAGGTCAGTGGAAGGAATTGGATGAAATTTGGCACAGAGATAGATTATGGTCTGGATTAACACATAGCCTACTTTTTATCCTAATAAGTACCAAGTGGGCGAGGCCGTGGGCGGAAGCTAGTAGTTGAAATAAAGCAATTATGATTATATCTAGTAATACCTTTAAACGAGCATTTTTGTCTATATATAAAGGCTCCAACGATTTCCATAAAATGTGCTTAGTATGCATGGGGTTTTGTGAGGCAATAAATAGATTTAGTTAGGTTATATTTCTGGGAAACGTCGTTTGATTCGTATTTCCAAGCAGTGAAGAACTGCAACAATATCATTAAAATACGAAGAAAAATTTCCCCGAAATGTGGAATATCGTACTAGCTCAGTTGGGAAATCTCTCTCTCTCTCTTTCTCTCTCTCACTCTCTCTCTCCCTCTCTCTCTGGTCTTGAAACCAGACGGTTCCGATTCAAATCCAGATAAGTAATTTTTTTTTCTTCTGTTATTAAATTTTCTAAAAAAACTGAGCACAGTTTGTTCGTCCAGGTAATATTGAATAAATACTGAAATATTTTCTATCTTATAACTTCCAACTGACTGCACCAAATTATGTAAATCATAAACAATTTCGTTTGTTATTACAAAGTTGCAACTGTAAATTATGATAATGTAATAATTTGAATTCGATCATCTATATCAACCTTGCGAAGCTGTTACGGGCCGCTATTTGTTAATAAAAATGATACACTTTATCTAATGATCACTAAATATAGCATTTCCGTGTTTCCTTCAATCAAATGACAGATTGTTGTCCTTGCCAGCTGACTAAGTCAAATATAATATATCTTTTAAGTATAAAGATAATGATCGACCTAGTTATATTTATATCTTTGGAAATAAGACAAATTCTATTGAATAAACCGTAACAAAGGATTTTGTCAACTAATGCTAGGAGGACCACTGTAAATTCTTGCAAACATTTATTAATGTAGAAATAGAACTACTTCAGAGTTCGCAACTTAAAAATCAAAATGTTTGTAGGCAAAATAAAAAAAATGTTTGTTTATAAAACTTTCTTAAAAAATACTATCGATGGTGACATTTTCATGACAACCCT
Source organism: Meganola albula (assembly GCA_936450015.1). NCBI lineage: Eukaryota > Metazoa > Arthropoda > Insecta > Lepidoptera > Nolidae > Meganola > Meganola albula. The sequence goes on along the minus strand of OW388145.1, from coordinate 12,490,537 downwards.
TTGAGTAATTTTTGATAGACAATTTATGATGATGGGTCGGAATAATTGTAATTAATACGTTTGGACGTTAAATACTTCCATCCTTTCTGACCTTGAAGTCGGAAAATACTGAAATTTCGGGATATAAAATAAATGGGGACCGTAAGAATTACCCGAATTACAAATGTAGAGAGCAGGTACGTAAATTAATACAATTAATGAATTACTTCATTAATATTATTGTGATTAATAACTTTGGACGTCAAATACCTCAGTCCACCCGTGACCATGAAGTCTGAAAAGACTTTGAAACCGCGATAAAATCCGTTATAAAATAGTTTTATTTCAATGTGTGATATTCGCGTAAAATAAAAAACATACTAGGTGCTAGGTATTGTGATATTGTCGCGCGTTGGTGTCTTTTGCTTCAAGTCGATTCTATCTTTCATGCTTTTGCATATATGCACACAACACACTCGCAAAGTAATGATAGTTATGAATAAAACTATACAGCGACGTATGGGTTTCAAAGAGTAAAAAACTTTTGCCCTGACGCAGCAGCGGTGGCGCAGCTGTATTGGCCTCGCATTGAAAATATACACATATACGTCTTTGTGCGAATTATTTCATCACCGTTGCTCAATATCGGTAAACCTAAGAATTAAACATTCAAGGACTTAAACAGGATAGCAATAACACATTAAAAAGGGATGAAGGACAAGAACCTTTTAGTGTCCCAGTGTTGGGTATGTCTTGACATATCTTGACTTTAATACAGACACTCTGGCCCAATATGGGTTGGCGTATGTCAACGAATGTTTGGTTCAAAAACTCATCCATCTTTCTTTACCGATACAGAACAATAGTAATGAAACTATGTACACAAAGATAGCTTTCTTCCTATAAATTTAAAGTCAAGTTTAATATTGCTGCGATATTAGCTAACTAGTTTAAGAAATACAGAAAATTCTAATTTATAAAATACAATTACAATTAATAAGAGATTTTACGGAGTGGTTATTTTGGCAACTTTAATTGTTAATTTGTATTATGAAACTAATTAAATACTTATATTTTGCTTGAAATAAATACAGATAAATTGCCTAAAAATATTTCAAAATTGTAATAAAATTTTATTTGGAGCATAACTTGTATTGACACACAGATGTTAAAACATTTAATTTATTATTAATAAATTCATTTATTTTCAATGCTTGCTAAAATTAATTTTGTTAGCATATATAAAAATAGTGCAATTAACTAGTGTTATGCTAACTGGTAACTCAAGAAATTAAAGCATTTAAAGGACACAGAATTATTACCGTCAAAACAATGTACAGCATAAGAAAAATAAAATCATACAGCGAAAGAATAAAATAGATAAGCTTCAAATCAGTAGCTAAATTAAAAGAACAAAAAAAATTCCGTGTTCTATTAAAATAATAATAATATTCTAGGACAATAACAGACAAGATCGTTTGGCCCTAAGTTAAGCCGAGCTTGTGTTATGGAAATCAGATAACTGGTATATAGGTACTATACATAAACTACTTTTTTTGAAACTATATACTTATATTAGATAATAACACCCAGACTCGAGACAAACAGAGACATATTCATGCACACATACACCCACAACCTGCGGCAAAAGCAAGTATCTTACCAACCACGTCACCGGCAGGTCAAACTACAACGAAAGTGATTTATGACCAGAGATACAGTCATTTATGTACTTACACTGATTTCATACAGCGAAAGAATAAAATGGATATGCCTCAAACCCTGAGATTTATTTAGAAAAGCAGAAATAATCCCGTGATTTATTAAAGAAAAAAGTTATTTACGTTGCCAAACTAACGGAAACGACATGAGACGTCCAAAGTTCCAAAATTGCAATGAATTAAATTATAATAAAATAAATAATAATAGAATTATTATATTATTATTCATTTAATTTAAATGTCTGTTAATCGTACTTGGCACCCATAGTACAGGTCATACCTAGTTTGGGGCCACCGGAAAATTTATATCTCTGCAACATGCCTTTTTTTGATAAACATTTTTTAATTTTTTTTCATTGTACATTAATAATCCCGGGAAGATCCATCTTAATACATATAAACATTTCGAAGTAAGTACATACATAATTCCTCCAAATTCTGACCTCCGTTTATAATTCATCATTTGTATGAATACAATAAGATATAATAAGACTTCCTAAATATTCAACGAAGAGAATACTAGGAACAGCTTATCTATGTTTTGGCATATACTATACTGGCAAATGGCCTAAAAACGGCATAAATGAGAAAAACACACCGATTAACTCGTTATTCTAAGCTGTTTTTATTTGGGACCGTTTAAGTAGGTGTTTATAAACCTTTCTTAAAAATTCGATGGTGATATTTTCATGACAATCTTTTGAGTAATATTTGATACACCATTTATGATTGGTGGGTCGGAATTGTCGCTCCTTTATGGTTACTAACCATATGTAGCCTCATTCCACTGCCACTTTCTATCCAAAAATCATTCGTAATCACGAGTGAATCGGTATATTGGGCAGGCGCGTTCCATCGTAGACTACATCATTACTCAACATCAGATAAGTTGTAGTCAAGCGCAAAAGAAAACATAGATACAGACGCGGTAGGAATTTCTTTCATAATAAGTAGAAGGTATGCCCAAATTTTTGTAGAGGTACATATATAGTTCTGTAAAATATACTTATTAATATCAAACACTCGCAGGTGGAAATTCGCACACATTGAAATAAAACTACTTTTTAACGGATTTTATCGCGGTTTATTTTAGATTTTAGATCCCGACGTTTCAAAGTCTTTTCAGACTTCATGTTCACGGGTGGACTGAAATATTTGACGTCCAAAAATATTAATCACAATTATTACTGACTACCTTCAAACATTAATATTTAAGTTGCGTTCCGATTTAAGCAATATACCAATAAGGAATAATAATAATAATAATATTTTAAGGAATATACCACCAGCTTGGGACCCAGTGCTTAATTTACTTATACCAAAACCCAAGCAAAATCAACTCAGAATTCAAGACACTGTGAGCTCAGTTTGCTTAAATCGGAACGCAACTTAAATATTAATGTTTGTAGGTAGTCAGTAATAATTGTGATTAATATTTTTGGACGTCAAATATCTCAGTCCACCCGTGAACATGAAGTCTGAAAAGACTTTGAAACGTCGGGATCTAAAATCTAAAATAAACCGCGATAAAATCCGTTAAAAAGTAGTTTTATTTCAATGTAGTATATTACCAGTCATCGGTATCCATAGTACAAGCTCTGCTTAGTTTGGGAACAGATGGCCGTGTGTGTTAATGTTTCACTATATTATTATTATTAACTTTAGGTTCTATGTTAGGAGGTGCTTGTTTTTTCTTTATGGTTTCTAACCACTGGCACCTTCTCACCGAAAATTATTCATAATCTCGAGCGAATTGGTATCTTTGATAGGCGCGTCACATTGTAGACTACATCGTTGCTTAACTTGCTTGCTTAAGTTGTAGTCAAATGCAAACGTATTTCAGAATTTAAAAAAAATCTTCAACACATATCTACCTTGTCCTTATCACAGTATGCATAATAACTTTTAAAGAAAATACGAACCGACATCAATGTTTTAACAATAACTCTAAACCCGGTCAAACAATTTTGATAAAATTTTAATGGGAGCAACTGGAAGAATATCCTTTGAAGTAAAAAAAAAATCAAATTGATCTATTATTGGCGGAATTATCGCGTAATATACATACAAAAAAACAAAAAGATCATGCAGTCGAATTGAGAACCTGCTTTGTTTCGAAGTCTGTTGAAATATAAAAAAGAATTGTCCATTTCGGTTCAGTCGTTTAGAAGTTATGAGCTTACATATTATTATATTCTATTTATCTTAGATAAACTATCTACATAATCCGCAGCTATTTTGATTTCAATGTCAGAATACAATAAGTCACTTTGTCCTTTACCACGTTTATTCGTTAATTAACAAAATTTATCACTATCTATTATAAAATTCAACTTAAATAGATAAATGTACCATTGTTATTAGTTATATAAACTGTGTAACTGTCAAGTTTATGTATGTAATAGGTGGTTCGGGTAAATTTGCTATTTGTGTCAAGAATTTGCCAACAAAAACTGGTCATTCACTAATACAATAAACTGTGGCGGCTAGTTGCGTAATTTAACAAGGAATTCCAATATTCTGTGAAAGATTTATTGTATAACAACCATAGTGCCTGTGTAACCCAAATATGTAGGTAGACCTGAATATTATCCACATTTCACTTTAGGTCTTTTATGGAGGCAAGCGAATTGCCTTTCGGGCGAATATTTTGTGAGTAACCTTTTAACTTAATGCGGAATTTGTACTTGCTTACTTTTGGACCATCAAGGCACTAAGTCTTAATGGTATTTAATACTACTTATGATTTAGCACTAAAGATATTATTATAGGGTAGGTATAGGCATTCTTTAGAGACCCAATAACTACTCACATAATAAATAAGTTTGGATTTAATTTGAATGGATTATTCTACAAAATTACTTTAAGTTCATACTAAATTTTGCAACAGTTGCACACAACTGTTTGTTTTGACCCCTTTCAAAATGAATTTAATTAATTGCCGAATGAAAAACTCAACTTTATTCAAAAATTCAGCAGTAGATATGATTAGGATCACATAGGATCGAGGTTCACAGATTTGTAATAAATTTTTTATTATCCTTTCAAACGCCCGTGTAGCATATATGCGACAAATGTTTTTATTCCCCCAGCACCTGTGTCGCATTTATACGATAATAAAATAAATGTTTTTTGGGGTCAAGTACCGCAATTGACTTTTGACTTTTACACCCCTGTTATCTTCATGTCAACTCTTTTTGGTGTTCCACTGCTGGGAATTGAGTCTTAATCAACACAAGTTGGACCCATTATCTTATGGGAAATATAAGGTGGAATGAATGTAACGCAACGAACTCAATAGTTTACGATAGCGGACTTAAATATCCTATTTGTAAACTACCGTATTCTTAAGAGCCTCTCTAGTTTAAATTGATTGTAAATATCAAGATGACAGACAACGACAAACGAATTATAAACCTATTTAGCTATTATAAGCTTACCTATAGGGTGTTTATGAGTTTGGCAATAAAGGTTACATCAAAATCAATTTTATTAAAATGTTATCGGTAGATATAGCCAAGAATTAGATTTTTATCGACTTAACATTTATTATTACTTTTAAACTGAACAAGTTCGACAGGTTTCATTCAAAAATAAAATTGTCCAATCGTAGAATCTATAAACTGGATTTAAAATTAATCACATCGGTTATGCAAATTTTGTTACCACGAAATCTAAATTATCGTATATCCTATGTATAATAATATAATATTAAAATACATAAACGTATTTTAAGCTCATTATAGCTAACATAGGTTTATAATTCGTTTGTCTTTTTCTGTCATCTTGACATTTATACTAATAAGAAATAGATAGAGTCCATTTCAACTAAAGAGTCTTTTAACTTTTTTATGAATAAGGCCGTAAGTTTACATGATTATATGTACCTATGTTATGCAGTCATTATGCTGACTTAGATTCCTAAAATGCTTGTTATATACTTAAGCGTCAAAATATCCCATAGGTTCATTCATTTGGTGTTTTATCTAAACTATTGAACATTACGATTAGTAAAGTTTAAAATATTTTAAGAGTACTAACACCTAGAGAATCTGAATGATGCTGTCAGTAAAACAATTACTTTATTAAGTTTATATTGACTTAACATAACTACATAGTAACTTAATTAATGATGTAAGACTGAATATCGGTATTTATATAAAATACTCATATTTTATTTAATAAAAAAGTACAAAAATCTTACCGAAAGCAACGCAGGTGGCCAAGAACACGATATACACACTACTTGTCATTATGGCTGTCTGTTTGTTAGCAACGTGTGCGCGTCGAACTAAGTCTGACAGCACTGGTGCGCGCGCGCAACCGCCCCGTTCGCTGTAGTTGCGCAGCCCAGCCGTATGTATAGTACGTCACTTTTGAAAGTAATACTTTAAAATTCCACCTTTAAAGCTGTATAATTGCTATAAAGTTTTACCTCACAAAATGTATATTCAATTATAATATTTTAAATTAGATACAGTTAAATTAGAGAGATAAAGTAATTATTATATTTAACACTAGGTCTAGACGCTGTTGTAAGAAATATAAAATCAAGTTTTGTAAAAAAGCGAGCAACCTCTCTTCTTTATTTAATTTCTAGAATTTTAGTCAAAATCTTACATTGTATGTATTTAATTAAGTATACACAAAGGATAACTTATTACATAGTAAAATAAATAATATTGTAATTCTAAAATTCTATTCTATTCTATTCTATTCTATATGGCGTCATAAAATTCCTCCGAATCGAGGCCTTGGTAGAATGTGCCCAGAAGACTGGCATCATTGCCACGTTGTATGGTAATGCAAATTCTTTGACCAAATAATAATTTTCTTTTTCATATCATTGTTCTTATGTATCAAATTTTTATATTGATATATACTTATTTAAAATTACTTAACTTTATTACCACTTTGTATATCATGGTATGCTAGTATTCAAATAATTTCAACCCGTTCACTTACTGGACTATAACTACGGCTGACTATCAGAATTAGGTTCAAGTCACCTATTACGAAAACGGCCATATACCTCTGGCGGCGTGCTTTGTATGCCAATTGACACGGAAAATATATATCTAGATATGCTAGTTGTTGGGTAAAGCTTTATTTTAATTTATGTAATAAACCAACTGCAATTAGCTGTAGTTATCAGATTAATATAATATAAAAAAAGATTAATAGCACCTCACACATTAGAATCTGAATCTAAACGGTCTAATCTGTTTTATAACATAGTGATGGTAAAAATTTAGTAATAATATGATAACTATAATGTTTATTTCCTCTCCGACAAAAAAAAAATATTTCTTATTTTTTATAAATATTTGTAACTATATTTCACATTCCATTTTTTTATGGATGATCTAACCCAATTTGCCATAAGACCTCTTTTCACCGGACTTTTTCGGTGAGCCACAGATTTCACACAGCCTTTTTAAATACACACTTTTTGCACGTCGTCTCCTACTGTTATTAGACGATTTTGTTATAGTATGAATGGATTATAATGTGCTACATTAAATCACTACTACTGTCATAAAAAACCTGCAACTTACATGTACAACCATTTTGTTACGAAGTTGTTTTACAAAGTCATTTGACTGGTTTATTGGTAAAGCGAGCAAGGATAGTTACGAGTAGGTGTGGGAACTGTTTTATAAGAGAGCGTTATATAATTAGTTTCATTTAAGAACTACATTACTACATTGATATATTTTATGAATGTCTAGTTTATAAGTGACCGAAGTATGTTGGAAAGTGCCTAATCTAGAAAATGAAATGCGTCCGATTTCATGAATGGCATGCACCACGCCATGTTTGACAAATAATTATAATATTAAACATTAATATTACATTACATTAACATAGGACGTTGATCTGATCCCAAAAGCATAGCTTGTACTATGGAAACCACATAACTGATATAGGTAATGCTTAGATACCCATTTCTTTTGTGAATACTTACATATACTTATACTAATATAGACCTTTCCACCCGCGGCTCCGTCCACGCGTATGTCGGTAATCGCGCTAAATCACTAGCCTCTTTTTGCGCAGTCGTATAAAAACTATGTCCCTCCCCTGGACTCTATCTCCATACCAGATTTCATCCTAATCAGTTCAGTAGTTTCAGTTAGAAACAGTTACTTTCGCATTTATAATATGTATTAAGTAAGGATTTCACCCAAACTCAAGACAAACAAACATGTACAGGGATACAAATATATTTTCTGTGAAAATAGAATTCACGACCTACGACGTGAATGGTGTGTGTCTTCCTAACCATGCATACTATCTCGTTGAATAAAAAAATAAAATAAAAAAAACGAAAATATTATAATAGCATTCAATCCTCTTCATTATTATTTTTCTCTTTTTTTATTTTTTCATTGCATATAGCAACCTATTTTCGGATAAAACCTATTTGCACCATTTCACTATTGTAAACATTAAATTATAGCGGGTTTCATTTCCGCAACTTGACGTTATTATTGCGTTTATTTTGCGTAGTGGGTCTAGCGTAGCTATTGCCAGCCCAGTTCCAATTCTTTTGCTTGTCACATCTAGTCTCTTTCGGTGACTCTACGCCAATTGTCACTCCATCTAGCGGAGAACGTTACACACTAAATTACTATGCATGTTCGTGCTCGAGTTCTTCTAGCCAAACCCAATTTATCTACGTTCAGGAAATAGTGTAGGTACTTAAATTTAACGCAATAGGTATCTTGGAATATTTAGTACTTACATCTAGTACCAGTACCGGATTAAGCAAGCGCGGCGCCCGTAGCCAGACGTACTGAAGGGCCCTTGTTCTCCTATGGGCTCTTAAGTAAAAGCCAACCCCTTTTACTTGTGAGCCCATTTAGTACTACAAAGATTGTTTAATAGCTGGGTAATTTTTATCTCAGGAATATTTTTTTTGTTTTAACAATGTAGGAAAATCTGTCAATACATAAAAAAAATCTTCAGATAAAATTTATCTAGATATTGAGCAAAGAGCTCTCTGTATTTCAAATTTAAAGTTCAAATTCATTTATTTCAGACTTTGGGGTCCATATAGTGTAAGAACCATTGAAAAATATTTATTAACTATTGTTAGAATAAATTGTTCTACTTATACACTTTTTTTTAAATAGGAGAGTTGTCGTTCGTTTCTATTTAGAATACTGTTGGGACTCTCTCTCAATTTCTCAGTAGCGTAACTGTTTTCATATGTATTATCGCAAGAAATAACCTTGTCATACATTCTACTTTAATACTGTACTCCGAACAGAACTATGTACTTACTACCTTAGGAAGACTAGAGATTCGCATACGCCCCTCTTGTGCACGAAGCCCGTAGCAAATGCTTTTCTTGCCACGTGGTTATTGCGGCACTGGCGAGTACCTCTAAAAGTGTTACTACTGTATTGTTACTGTATACACTATTTACAGTCAGTTAATTAGGTATCTATGACAGCATCTTACTTAAACGATGTATTGCAAAAAGTAGGTAAGGTAAAGTAAAGTAAGGTAAAGTTATTACTGCCAATGTATTTGGTTTTAGGCTTCGTGAAAATCGTTTTAGCCTGTGCTCAAAATCGGTGAAAGAAAACATGTATATTATGGAATCTCCTTAAACCACGTTTGGCCAGCGCATACTCTTTTACCTTTTAAGAAAGTTGAGAGAATATTTGTGCTCAGTTGTTAGAAAGATTGTGCATTAAACAAGGTGTTTCCTTGTTTTCAACCGGCATTAAAAAAGAAGGTTCTGGATTGTGTATATTACGCGGTAATTCCACTTATTAATCGATTTTGATAATTTTATTTTTTTTTGTTGCAAAGAGTACCTATACATTTCAAATGGTCTCTTTTAAATTTAACAAAATCGATTTAGCGTGTTTTAAGTTACTGTTCAGGTTATCAGCTCTATGTAATCGGTTCGTATTTAAAAAAAAGCTGTTATTTCTGATCCAAGTAGAAGAAAAATATATAACAAAATAAAAATAAAATATAAATATAAAACAAAATCATAGTCTACTGCCCTATGGTTAAACTAGGTATGTTTGCAAAACAATACAACAGGTAACACGCCATTTTATCTATACCCCCGGGCTGTTAGATAACTAACTGGAACTAGGACATTAATGATGTGTCGCAAGAAACAATAATGGAATTGATATCCAACCTACACACTGTAGGTTGAACTTAAAGTATTCCTTGTACATAAGTAGGTACTAACTATACAGGGTGAAAAGGAAAGGCGATAAATCATGTCTTAAATTCTACGTCATTTGAACCATGTGCATTACGACGTTGCAATTTTATTATATCGATAAGAAAAAAGAATAACTGATACAAAATAAAAATAAAAAAATTCAATTGATTTTCTTAGACAACCCTAGCTTTTGGAGAGACAAGCCAATTGTCATTCTCTTATTTATTGCAGATGATCTAACCCAATCAGCCTGAATGGCCTTTATTAGTTCATTAGACTTTTTAGTTCACTCTAGTTTTAAGGGATTGGGCTGTAATTTTATCTAACTGCGCAAGAAAAGGTAAATGGTTTAGCGCGATAACCGATATACACGGGGTAGTAGCCGCGTGGGAAAATATAGAGGTAAAGGTACTCGTACAAGTACCCGATTGTACCCCTTTTTGTGAGAATATACAATTCTACATGGTATAAACTTTTTATGTCTTAACTATTGGAGAGTATGGAGGTTCTTTTAAAAGACATTTAAAAGAATTAATTAATACATTAATAAATTTTATCTCTATTATTTAAATACTAGCTTTCCGACAGCGGCTTCGCCCGCGTGTATGTCGGTTATCGCGACAAAACATTACCTTCTTTTAGCGCAGTCGGATAAAAACTATCCTATGTCCTTTCTCGGGTCTCAAACTACCTCCATGCCCAATTTCATCCAAATCGGTTCAGTAGTTTAGGCATGAAAGCAAGACAGACAGAGTTACTTTCGCACTTATAATATTAGTAAGGATAAGGATATAGCTAGTATTCAGTTATATTAATTGATTTCACATAGCTATAAAGACCAAGCCCTCTATTGAATGTTCTACCACTGCATAAAATTGATGAAACTATGCCACAAATTAATCGTAAACACAGTCTGAGCAGAATTTACTGGTAAAATATTAATTTCATTCAATTCATTTACATAAAAATGTTTAAATTTGATTTATTACTAGATTAAATCATATCCAATTCCATGTTTTAATCATAAACATCAGATTGGATTGGAAAATAAAATTTTATTTCTTCAATTCATAGACCGTGTAGACCTACTTTTTTAGTTTTCTTTACAGTAGCGCCATCTTACGTACAAACCTAGTACTATAACCTACCTACCTTGGACCTAGTACTATGGGTACGATTCCCACCCAAGACAGACATTTGTGTGATGCACGTGTCAGTTTGTCTTGAGTCTGGTTGCAATTATCTATTTTAAGTATATATTTTACAAAAGAAAAGTAGTTTAAGTATAGTATATACCAATTACCTGGTTTTCATATCACAAGCTCTGCAACTTGGGATCAATTAATGACCTGTGTGTTATTGTCCTAGAATATTATTATTATTACTACCTAGTAAAGTTTTTAACTTGCTTGTTGGTTGTTTATTCAAGGAGCCCTCTTCGACCAAGCACAGATTTGCTAGAAAATTCGACAATATTTCAATCACGTTGTTGGTTGACTTCCACTGCGAAGTGCTAATAGTATCAACTACATTCGATAGATGGCACCGCTTTGATTCAAATTACGGAACATACAACACAAAGGAAAATTTTAATAGCGATGACAATAGGGTACCTTGGTTATTTCAACAAAAGGGGCAGTTCCGAAAATATCGTCTATATTATCTCTGAGTTCGATAAAATCTCAGCTTTGAGTTTTACGCATAGATTTAAACGTCCGCGTCAGTTTAGACATTCCAAATCTATAGTTTTATGCTTTAAATATACGGAATCCCGTGGTCCCCAGGAGACAATAAACTAGTGGTAGGCTTCGGCTGTGGTTAATGACCACCCAGCAAACAACGCGCTACTAAGTGGCCTTACCATATTCTGGTGCGATTCATGACACCATTTGAGAGAGTGGCTTGGTTTGAATTGATCGTATAAAAAAATTGGTTGCCTGTAAAGTCGGTATACGGGCGAAAGTTTTACGTGACAACGACTTTGAGTGGTAAAATAATTTTAATGTGAATATTCATTCGTATAGTAGGAAGGAGGATGAAATAATAGTAACAATTTAAAACATTTATTTATACAAAGAATTATATTTAAAACATTAATTTATACAAAGAATCTCGCTCTTAGGCGGGCTAACTGTGCTCGAGTGGAAGGGACGCGTGCCTTTCACTTTTTATGTCTGTCTCTCTCGCTCTTAGGCGGGCTAACCATGCCCGAGTGGAAGGGACGCATGCCTCTCACTCGCTCTCATTGTGAGCGCATAACGTGAGCGGAGCGTAACGCAGTTTCTTGAAGTGTCACCCGGCAAACCAATTTATAAGACGTTGTCACGTCAAAAATTTCTCGTTTAACACCTCTTGTCGGGCTATTAAAATCTTCTTGCTATGTAATAATTTATATTTCTGATGTAACTACAGAGCAGCGGTGGCGCAGCGGTACGGGCCTCGCATTAGAAAAATAAAGTCGCGGGTTCGAATCCTGGTCGTGCCCACACATCGTCGTGTAAAATGTTTCTTTTCCGCTGCTCAATATCGGTGAAGAAAAACATCGTGAAGAAATCGGTATGTCTAAGAACTAATCATTCGAGGACATGTGAAATCCACCAATCCGCACTTGGCCAGCGTGTGTAGATTACGGCCTAAACTCTCTCAACTCGTAAGATAGTTTAGAGAAGACCCGTGCCCAGCAGATGTAAATACAGTTTCATTTGAGTTTAAAAATAAGAATAATGAGGATCAAGGATCATTATGATCCTATAGACTCCCACTTTCAACACCATGTAAATCAGATAAGTAGAAGCAACTTAAATTTAAAAAAAATTTTTTAGTTATAGATATGCTTCTTTGAGTATATTCCGTTAGGTACTATGTACAAGTTGGATTTGATGGATGGATTTTTTCCACGGAAATTTCAGAACGAATTGATATGAGAATTAACACACCATTTGTATATTACCTGTACCCTTAGTACCTACGAGTTGACAATACAAGAAAAGTTCTCGAATATTCTTGGATGTCAAGATAAAAAGTTATAATGCAAAAATGTATAAATAATTTTACCTATTCTATTTCCAATTTATTTTATTTCTATTTCTAGCCTTACATTTTTTTAATAAACGTTTTGAACGAAAGAAATTAATATGAAAACGAATTTTGACAGGTTCTATAACTTCGATAACTTTTTTCTTTGCCACGAACTCTGGATTAAATTTATTTATTTCAGACCACAAGGCCCATAAACAACTAAATGACATCAATGAGAATTTAATTACATCAAAACTAAATACATCAAACACAATACATATAAAATATCTTATTTTTTCAACACTACATCGCAAGTGTGTATCTATTTAGGAGTAGATAATAAAGGCGAGATTTTTGTGATGAGTGTAAAGTATTCTTTGGGATCCTTCAGTGAATTACATGTTGAAATAAATAATGAACGAAACAATCACTTAATAATATTATTTATTTACTTAACACATAAGAATTACTATAAGTTTAAACTACTGGTTTTACGCCTTCTTCGGTGCTTTGCTCTTCTCGTCTTCATAGTAGTTTTCGCTGAAATAATATAAATTACAATGAATATAACTTAAACGAATATACATTTTTAAGAAAATCTATGTGTGAGTTAAATAATTCTAATAATCAACGGACTTCAAAATAAAACAAGTTCTCAATTCGACTGTATATTTTTTTATTTGTTTTCTTATGTATGTTACGCGATAATCCCGCCAATCACAAATCAAAGTTTGATAATTTATTTCTTTGTTTCAAAGGGTATACATTTCTGGCAGTTCCATTTAAATGTTATCAAAATTGGATGAGCGGGTTCAAAGTTATTGTTAAAATATTGAAGTCATTGTTTTTTTTTGGGCTGAGTCACCTTCGTCTGTGGGAGTTCACCTTTGATCTGAATCCCCACACGTGGTCCCCTAGTGGTGCAAGTGACAATAAACTTGCAACAACTGGTAATAACCGGTGGTAGGTTTCGGTCGTGGTTAGTGACCACCACACAAAGTTGCACCGCCATGCGACCTTGCCATGTTTCGGTGCGACATCTGGTGACACCATTTAAGAGGGTGGCGTTCATGGTTACCTCATATGGAGCCTCATTCTTCTGCCACCTTCTTATTGAAAATCATTTGTAATCACAAGTGAATTGGTGTATTGGGCGGGCGCGTTCCATTGTTGACTACATCATTGCTTTACATCAGGCAAGTTGTAGTCAAGCGCCAGTATATTGCAGTATAAAAAAGTAGGTTCGTAATTTTTTTTAATGCTAATATAGCCAGACCAAATCTGATTATTTGATTTAGTATTGGTAATTTTATTTATTATTGGTTGTAGTCATGCATGAAGGCTAGGTACAAAGAAAAATTGTTATGTCGTTAAAACACCTAATTGTCGGTATTATTCTTACCATCCAGGCACTTTTTCAGGGTTGTCACACATAAAGGTGTCTTCGTTGTACACCTTGCCCAAGGGGCAGAGTCCCTTCTGTGGCTGGACACCGTTTCTGCAGATGTAGAACTTCTGGCAGTCCTCGGGGTGAGGGAAGGTGGGGTGGGGGAGGGAGCGGCCATTGGGTCCGGCTACTTCACCATCAGGGCATGTGAAGCCGTCATCAAGCACATCTGTAAATAGAAGTAGGTGTAAATCTATTGTAACCGTCAGGGCCCCTAGATAAATTACAAAGCGAAGTGATAACGAAAGAACGAAACGAACACAAGACAGACACCTTTGAAATGTCACGTGATAAAATGTATGTTCCATACATTTTGTTCTTTTCTATCTTTCGCTATCGCTTCACGTTGTAATTTATCTAGAGGTCCTGTATTTAACTTTATAACTAAGTCAAAATAACGGTGATATAAGTAGATTGTTCTTTTATTTTACCAACTGCACAAGAGAGCAGTGCGTGTGTTTGTGTTCTGTTCTTAGATATGCTAAACTCGTAAAGTATTAATGTATCTAAATTTTTCATGTTTATGCAATGGATTTGGCTATATTAGGAACACAGTTTAGGTACCTAGTAGGTACGACCTCAGCTAGAAACATAAAGCTTTTTGCTTTTAAAGATGCCTCGTGAACGAAGTGGTGGACTAATGTCCAGCTAGCCATAGTATTTATTTATTAGTCTAGCTATCTAAAATGGCTGATTTCAATAATACTGACCCTTGGTAATGTGATCGCAATGTCTGTTGACGGCGTCCTTCCAGTCGCAGTTGGAACTCTCTTCATCGAAGTACAGGCCAGGGGGGCATGGATGTTCGAATGGGGTACCCTCAGAGCAGTAGAAGAATTTGTCGCAAGCCTTAACACAATAGAATAATTTTACTTCACGTTTGTTTAAAAAATTTATTAAGATAGGTAGGTACTAGATAAAAATAATAAAATTAATATACACATTAAAGTGTTTACTTAAGATCAAATTAACTTAACATAATTTCAGATTCAACCTCGAGACACTTAATAGCCAGTATCAGATCTATCCATAGTTAAATTAATTATACAATGTTACTAGCTTTCCTCCGGCGACATCACCCGCATGACGTGCATTTTATACCACACCCAGCAGTGGGATAAAAGTAGTAGGTATATAGCCTTTCTCAATAAATGGGCTATCTAACAGTTCAA